>CM052811.1:94482007-94528679 GCA_028533885.1 Nasua narica | reverse complement strand
TTTTAGATCGGTCTCACCCGGGTTAGACTTGGAAATTTAAAACACATCTACATCAATATTTACGGTGTTGATTTCCGGGGCGGGGGGTGGGGAGGGGGGCGGGGGGGGGGAGGAGACAGGGGGGGAGCCATGATGGATTCCCGACCACCTTGGAATATGTTGACCCTGCACTGCTTTTACTCAGCACAAGGAGGCAGCATTGCAAAAGAAACCTGAGCAAGGCTTCCTGGCAACTCCGGGACTGTTCATTGGATTGGAGCGCGACTTAAAGCCTTGGGTGTTATACACGCAAACAATGAATCACAGAACAGTCCATCAAAAACTAATGATATACTGTATGGTGACTAACATAGCATAATTTTTAAAACCCCACTAATTATGGAATTAGTCTCTGCCATGCCAGTCTTTTCCGGAAACCTGTTTACAAAATGGGTGGGTGTATAAAAATCACATGGTAAACCCTCAATAAATAGTAACCCCCTCACCTCATTCATGTCTTTACTCACGTGCTGCTCCGGACCCCCCACCTTCACCCCCTGCACCCAACCCTCCTTACTGTGCTCTGCTTCTTGCCCGTACCCCTGATCAAGTCCAACATGTTAGATGATTTACTGATTTATCGTGTTCGTGACTTACTGGATTCCCCCAGGTCCCCCGTCTAGAACATAAGCTCTACAGAGATACAGTCTGTTTTGGTCAAGGATGTGTCTCCAGTGCCTAGAACGGTGTCTGGCCCAAAGCCAGTGCGCTGTGTTTGTCTGCTGAGTGATGGGGGGGAGGGGCTGATGTTGTGATGGGGGCGGGGCTAATGTTGTGATGGGGGCGGCGCTGATGTGATGGGGGCGGGGCTGCTGGTGCCAGATGGGGCTGGAGAGGGTGGTGGTGAGGATTGTGAGGGTGGTGAGGCTGGTGGCCGGGGAGAGGGATTGGAAGCGGTGAGGGGGTGGCGCCGGGGCGGCAACGATGGTGGGAGGGGCCTTGGAAGTGGGGGGAGGCAGGTGACAGGGGTCAAGACGGTGATGGTGTAGCCATCGTCATGGTGGTTACCGTGTTACCATTGGTCAGAGTCTCCCGAGAAGTTAGAATCTAAGCTGGAGGCAGGATGAGAACTTCCAGAGTCTGTCACATGAAAACGCGTTGTCTCCTGGTTAACGAATACACCCTGCAAAAGACTGGGTTGGCCTTCCCGAACTCCACACCAGGATACAGAGAAGTCCCCAGTTGCCTCTCTTCCCCCATCCAACCTTGGAGGGCCCCCTCACGTGTGCTTCTCTGCACCCCGATTCTCACACCTGACCTCTAGCCACACCCTCCTCAGAAAACTGCCCCCTTGGCCCTCCCGCTGGCCTAGGGCTGTCAGAGGGGCAGTGCAGCCCACCCCTGGAGGACAGGCCTGGAAGGCATGCTTAGGGCTTCCGGGTTGGGGCTCCCCGTGCCCAGGTACCCAGAGGGTGGGTAGAAGGAAGAACACGAGCTCTGACAGACGCCCTTCTGCCGGATGGACTCTGGCTCTGGGGCAGGGCGTGGCTGGGGAGGGTGGAGAAGCACCTCCAAAGCCCCCAGCCTGGGGTCTGGGACCCCCTTCCTCTGGCTTCCCTTGGAACCATTGTTGTTCTGCTGGACTGGCAAAATGCATGTGTTCAAAGAAAGTCTGAAGAATGAAGTCACAGTGGGATCCAGCACAGCTGGTGGGATGGAGAAGGACAGACCGATGGCATGAGCGGACAGAGCCATCCCGAACATCTGCGGAAATCCTATCCATGCACGGCCACCCCCACCCACACACGCGCGCAGGCGCACTCACGCACACATACGCACGACGTTTCTCCAGCTGGCACCTAGGGAAGGAATGCCTGGCCTCCATGGGGACCTTCTTTGTCCTTGCCCCCTGCCCCAGCACATTTTCCCATAAGCGCGAAGGACTCTGCCTGGCGTCTCCTTCCTTCTCTTGGGTGAGCTCTCCCTCAGCAATCCCTCCACATTCAAACCTGAAGTGTCCCTGGTCACCACATCTGCGTCCCTGCCCAGCTCCCAGCCTAAACTTCCCACCGTGTCTAGCGGTTTGGCGGAGACCTGCTCCCACTGAACTCAACCCCAAATGCCAGGTCCTGTGCCTGCCCAGGACCTGTGGCTGGTGGCTCTACCCTGTCCCTTTTCCTAGGTTCAGAACTCATCCCAGGTAGAGGTGAGGGCTGCACAATACTGTGAATGTACTGAGTTTCCCTGAAATGTACAAATGGTTCTGTTATGTGAATTTCATCTTAATAAAAATATATTTTTTTTAACTTCTGAGGCCTCCCTGATGCCCGAAAGGCATGGAGGGGGATGCCTTGACCTTGGCTGGAGCCTGGAGGGCCAGAGCCACGGCCCTGGATGAACCCTGTCTGTGAGCCCCTCATAAAGCACACACGGCAAGCTCTTTTGACAGTGGGTACCCATGCCAGCAAGGGTGGGTCCCTTGCAAAGTGCATTCAGGGACTTCTCCCAAGCCCCCCCCCCGGGGCCCCCCGCCCTGATGGCCCTCTCGGGACAGTGTGGTCCCCCCTCCACTGGCTATAGATATGTCCCTAAGCCTTCACAAGCGGGCTATGCTTTAAATAAGCAGGGCTCACGGGATCTGGAGTCTTGTGTCTCGTCCCACGCAAACTCCCTCCAACTTTCTCAACATCTCCAGCCCCTGGACGCGGAGCAGCTGCGGCAGAGTTCTCCTGGAGATACGGAGGCCTGAACTCAATGTCTTTATTATCAGGCCTTGCCCGTTCTTCCAGGCATACGCCGCTGCCGAGCAAGGGAGGTCTTGAGGACGGGGCGCTCCTTGGGTGCTCCTCCTAAAGGCAACATGAATTTGGGTTACATCACCCCGCTCAGCTGACTTTCTCAGGGCCGTGCCAGCCGTCACTGTTGCCCCGTTGTTCTTTCTGGCCGTCTCAGCCCTGCAAGGAGAGCGTATCTCAGCTCTGACTCCGAGATAAAGGTAGAAGGGACACCTTATCTCCATCCCACTCCCTCCCTTGCTGTCCTTCTGGGAACAGGTCCCCAGGGAGCACAATCGATTCACTTGCCTGCCTGACATATTGCAAAGACCATCTGTGCGTGTGCACGGACGTGCTGTCGGGGAGCTAGCGGGACGTCCAGGCTCCACTGGCCCGGCCTCTCTCTCACGGGGCTCAGAAGTCGCCCATCACGGAGCCAGTGGCCTGAAGACCAGGTCCGTGTCCAAGGGCCACGTCTGACTGCGAGGGCACGGCCCTCCTTCTGCCACAGGCTGGGTCTCTGAAGCTTTGTCTAATTCAACCAGCCATTGCTGGTTTTTTGTTTGTTTTCATTCTGAGTAATAGTTCCCATAACATCCATGATGCCAGTCCAGGGCTCCTGGAACTTCAACCAGAGCAAAAGAATCACCTGGAAGGCTTGTTAAAACAGATTCCTGGGCTCCGCCCCCAGAAATTCGGACGCAGGGGTCTAGGGCCTGACTTCCCGGTGTCCATCACTAGCGCTCCCAGGCGAGGAGGAGGCAGGGCCTCCCTCCGAGGGCTGGGGAACAGGGCACGAGCACGAGCACGAGCGGAAACCCCAGGCCTCTCCCCTCCCTGAGCCCCTGCGCTGTGATGGACACCGAGCCGCGCACTCGTGACTGGGATAACCCATCTCCTACAGGACTTGGCCCAGGTTCCAAAGCTAGGAAGTGATGGGACTGGGGAGAAATCTAGGGCCTGTCACCACCGTCACCGACCCCAGGTATGGTCCGCCCCCCCCACACTCTCGTGAGATGTTGGCAGCACCCCTCGGTGATCTCGTTTGCCCCAGCCTCCCCAACCCCATGCAAGCTGCGATCGAGACACCACGCTCCCTTTCTCTTAATTACAGCGAAATCTATCTAGAATGTTTGTAATATAAGATTTGTAATGTTAGATGTACCCTCTTAAACCACGTTTAGGTGCAAGTCCAGGAGCATAAAGGACATGGAGGGCTGTGCAGGTACCAACGCCGTCCAGCCGCAAGTCTGTCCGCCTTGCAAAACTGAAACTGTGCTCACTGAACAGTCACCCCCCATCCCCCGCTACCCCCCCCCCGCACCCACCATTCTGCTTTCTGCCACCCCCTCTAGGTCCCTCATCTAAGCGGAATCATACTGTACACGTCTGCAAGGGCCACTCATGTCGTAGCAGGTGTCAGAGTTTCCTTCCTTTTTAAGGCTGACCGACGCGCCAGTGTGCGTAGGGACGTATATTTTGCTTTTCTGTTCAGCGGCCAGGAGACGTTTGGACAGCTTCTACCTTTAGTTATTGTGAAACATGCTTCTATGGACTTGGGTCCACGAATGTCTCTTCGAGTCCCGGCTTTCCATGATTTGGGGTGTATACCCAGAGACGGAATGATCACTGAATCACATTGTAACTCCATTTTTCGTTTTTTGCAGACCCCCACCCTACCGTCTCCCACAGAGACTACACCATTTGGCGATCCCAGCAACAGCGCAAAGGGCCCAGCTTTCCTGGGGCCTCTTCACAATGCTTCTTACTTTCTGGAGGTTTTTTTTGGTTGTTTTGTTTTTAATAATAGCCACCCTAATGGGTGCAGAGTTGTCCAAGATAACATTTTTTACATTTATTTATTTATTTATTTATTTATTTATTTATTTATTTATTGACACACAGAGAGAGAGATCACAAGGAGGCAGAGCGGCAGGCAGAGAGAGAGGAGGAAGCAGGCTCCCTGCTGAGCAGAGAGCCCAATGCGGGGCTCCATCCCAGGACCCTGAGATCATGACCTGAGCCGAAGGCAGAGGCTTAACCCACTGAGCCACCCAGGCGTCCCCAAGATATCATTCTTTTTTTTTTCCCCAAGATATCATTCTTAAAGCCGACTCTGGCCAGTCATTTGCTGCTCCGGTTCCAGGTGTGTGGATGGCCCAGGGCAGGAGCAGCGGGCGCACACAGACGACCTAGGCCAGCTGCTGGATTGCAGAACCTACTAGCAGAGCTCAAGCAGCAACAGAAGCAATGGTGATATGTCTGGGGCCATAGGCTGGGACACAGGAAGAGACGGCGAGGGTAGAGGAGGGAAGGATGCTCCTTCCTGCCTGGGAGGAACATCAGGGCAGTCTTCCTGGAGGTGGTGACATCTGAGACAGGCCTCAAAGGGTGAGCAGGGCTTGGCTGTGGCAGTGGGATGATGGGCATCTTGGGCACAGAGCTGGTGTTAACAAAAGCTGAAGATGGAGGACTGTCAAGCAGGGGTGTGGGGGGCGGCCAGGAGGCATTTTGGTCCAAGCACTGGAAGCAGTAAGGGTGGTAGGAGGATGCCGGATGCCCAAACTGAGACCGGATGGCCAAACTGAGACCAGCAGGTAGAAGCCCCTGAGGCAGTGTGTGCTGCACCTCGTGGGCACTGGGGAGCCATCGAGTGTTCTGGAGCAGGATAGTGCACTGTAGTGGCTGCGGGTGCCACGGCCTGGATTCAAATCCCAGCCCCACCCCCCACGAGCTGTGTAATTGAGGACAAGTTGCCATGCCTCTCAGAGCCTGCTTCCCTGTGTGCAGAGTGGGGGTGATGACCAGCTGATCCCCGGGAGTTGCTGTGGAAACTGAATTGGTCAAGCCCTCACCACGGGGCCCAGTGTTAAATGTCAGGTAAGAGGCAGCTCTCACTGATTCTGTTTGAGCTCTGTCTTATGAAAAATAGTTTGGCACCACTATGCGAGTTTCGATGGAGTTGGGAAAACAGGAGGCTCTAAACCCAGAAACCCAGGAGTGATGGAAACCGGCGGGAACGGTGTCTGATTCAGCCACTGGAGCTAAGATCAGAGGGAAGAGAGGTGAGGGAGGAGGCGCAGGCTCAGTCTGAAGTTTGGGCTGGGCAGAGGTTGTGGGGAGGCAAGGGAAAGAGGAGTCTCGAGCCTAGTGACTAGAGGGCGAGTGGCCCTGGATGGATAAATCAGGATGATGGTGCTGGTGGCTTGGGGCAGCCTGTGCGCTCTCCGGGGCCCCGTAAGAAAGGGTCATCAGGAAGCTATAAATGTGCGGGTACACTTGGAGCTCAAGAAAGAGGTAGGGGCAGAAGGTTGGATTTCAAGGAATTATCACTCAGGCAAGCAAACGAAAACTCCAAGATCCAGGACGGTTTTTAAAGGGGAGAAGATTGGAAGTGGACAGAAGAGGGGAGGGGAGGGGAGAGGAGAGGACAAGGGAAAGAAGGCCAAGAACAGTTTCCAGGGTGGTGATGAATATCAGTGGCCGCAGCATCAGACCTGAGTTCGAGCCCTGCTCTGCCGTGAACTAGCTGTGTGACCTTGGATAGGTTACCGAATGTCTCTGTGCCTCCGTTCCTTAATCTGTAAGCGAGGAATGACAGCAGAACCTCCTGTACCGAGGAGTTAGGAGAATTAAATGACCCTGTAAGACGCTGACTACAATGCCCAGCACAGGGCAGAATGCAAGCAATGGTGGCTAGTACGGTGATTTCTATGAAATCCAAGTTAAATGGACAGGAGAGGGAAGAGGAGCTAGAGACAGGTGGAGGGAGCGCAGCTGCTTAGAAAAACCCAGGAGGCAGTGGGGAGTGGGAGGCGAGGCAGGGGGCCGGTGGACAAGCAGGGCCGGTGAAAAGCACACGCCTGGTGCCAAATGATGCAGCGCCCTTTAGTAAGCCGGGAACGTGGACAGTGCTTCGGGATCATCTCTGGTAACTTCAGAGAAAGCAAGGTCATTTTTTAAAAAACAAAAAATAAGTGGGAAAGGCAGTTGGAAAGGTAGTTTAGGGTCTCCTCTGCGAAGGGGGTGAGAGGGAAGAGGAGAGCTTGGCTGCCTGGCTGGACGACCTGCATTTCATGTTTGCACAGCGGCACAGCCTGGAGGCCTCCCAGGAGGAGGCATCCAGCGCTGGCTGGCGCTGACGCATCCGTTCGGGCAGAGGGAGTGGAGGGCGGTGGCGTCTTGGGCCAGAGCGCCACACCCGGCCGGCTCAGAATTACAACCTGATTGACAAGGGCTCAAAATTCCCATGTTAAGATTTCAAAACTCAATCGCTGCAGGGACTAACTCGAGTTGACGTCTGTCTCACAAAACCAACAAACCAGAAACAAATAAACAAACAAAAACCCGACCTACAATAAACAGAATAATATTATGCAAAGCCTCAGGATCTTACACTTCTGCGAACTGGGGTGGGGGGCAGAAGAGAGGCATGGGGAGGGGGTCCCGTAGGGCGGGGCCAAGCCCAGGCAAGTGGAAGGTGCAGCTGTTGGGATTTTCCAGAAAGACGCCACCCTGGCTGCTCACGCGCCAAGAATTTGGGGCCCTATAAATAGTGACTGTTACTTGAGAACCGGCGGAGCCTCTCTGGCTGTGGCAGCCACTGGAGGGAGCTTGCTGAGCATTTAATCTCGGAAGATGACCTCACCAGAGCCAGCTCACTGAGTCTTATCACGATGCTTCAAATCCTCACGCAGTGCCAGTGAGAGCCAACGCGGATGACACACGAGCAGCCTGACTCATTGTAAGTCCGCAGGCTGGGAGATCGGGCCACGGGGACTGATAACACGACATTTGGGGGGCTCGTTAAAGAAACTCTGGTGTCGTTTAATCACAACCAAAGAACCAAAGCCAGGCTTCCGTCGTGACTGGCAGCGCGGTCTCAAGGCATCTGTCTTGAGTCCGACAGCGTCAGAAGATGCCCCTTCCCACCTGTCCATCCTCTCTGTTCCAAAGTTCCCGGGGCGTGGTCGGGCGGGGCGGGGCGGGGCGGGGCGGGGCGGGGGGCGGGGCTGCCGCTCAAGACGTAGCTTGTAGGATTCATTTCTGGCAGGAAGAGCATGTGTTGAACACAATGAAGCTCTGTCTGGAGAACCAGCCCCTCAGGGGCCGTTGCTGCCCTCCAGACTGGCGGGGCTAGAGAACTCAATACGTGGGACGGAAGGGCTAAACAGAGCCGGGATTTTATTCCTGCCTACAAGACCAATTTCCTAAGAAAGGGCTCATTTCATCAGACTCCGAGGAAGTGGGCTCCAGGTTTCTAATAAGAGGAGGAAATACCATTTTCTTTTAAAATTGTGCTTGAATCATTGCAGTCTGACTCGATATTTTTCATTTGAAACGACTCCTTTTGCATCTTTCTGGCACGACAGGCTAATGGCTGTGATTTCGGTAAAATGCACCCCGCATGAAGCCTGGAACTCAGTAGGTGCTCATTAAATGCTTTCTTTGGTTTGCCCCAGGTTGCCTGAGAATGTTCAAATCAGATCCAAGTTGTACGGAAATGTTTACATCAAAGTAAGGGCTGTGGTCTTGAATTCCGCCCTCCAAATTGGACCCCAGAATACCTTGGTTCTGTAGCAACTTTAAAAATATCTGTGATGCCTTCAGCTGAATCTTTTTAATTGGGAAAAGTAATAAAATTGTGAGAGATCCCCCACCTTTCAGCAGGGAGTGGCCCCAAAAGGTCAGCCAGCTTCCGGGCATATGGGTTTTTAAAGTGAGGATTCAAAATGAAAGCGTTTTTGGGAAAAGAATGTAAAGGATGATATAAAGATATGTTCTCTTATTCTTGATGGTGGTTAGGGGAGATATTTTTTTCCTGCCCTATTTCTTCATTCGGAGCTATTTTCCCAAAGAGGAAGGCCAAAATTGGTCCATGTGAATTATCTTTAACTAACGAAATAGCCTCCTTATGCCACAACCCCGCACTGAGGTACAGGTAATGCCTCCTGGTGAAAAATTCCATCCCAGCTATTTGGCAAGAAGGACCACATGACCTTGGGAGTTACACAAGAATCTACGGGCATGGGGTGCCTGGGTGGCTCAGTCAGTTAAGTGTACAACTCCTGATTTAGGCTCAGGTCATGATCTCACGATTGTGAGATCGAACTCCAAGTCGGGCTGCGTGCTCAGCATGGAGCCTCTTAACATTCTCTCTCTCTCTCTCTCTCTGCACCTCCCCCGCCCCTGCTCATAATCACTCTCTCTCTCTCGCTCCCTCTTTCTCTCTATTAAAAAAAAAAAAGGTTAAAATGATGAATCTAAAAAAAAAAAAGAATCCATTTGCCTGGCAAACAGAGGGGGTGCCTGTTGTTAGTCTATCTTAGTTATGGGGAGATGCTCATTGCCATGAGGTTCATTCAAAGGGAGGCAGTGGAGACCAGAAACCCAGGTGCCTGCAGTGTAGCCTCTCTGGAGGGCCACAGACCAGCAACCACAACTTTCTGGATCTTGCTCTCAAGTCCCTGTCCCACTGTAAGAACATTTGGCTGGACAATGCATCCTGATTTTGTGATGCGCAGAGACCGCGTTTCTGTCTCTAGATCCAAATGCTCACAGGTTCCCCAGCTGCCTTGATTTCCTAAGGCTGCTGTAACAGAGGAATCCCAAAGTGGGTGGCTCAAAACAACAGAGATGTGTTCTGTCTTAGTTCTAGAAGCCGACGTTCACAGTGAAGGTGTCAGTGAAGTTAGTCCTTGTGAGGACTCTAAGGGAGAATCAGTTTTATGCCTCTGATGACAGCCAGAAATCCTTGATGTTCCATGGCTTATAGAAGCACCATTCTGACCTCTGCCTCCATATTTACCAATAGTCCCTTCACCTGGCTGTCTTCCCACTGTGTCTGTGCCCTAATTTCCCTCTTTCTATAAGGACACCAGTCATTTGGGATTAGAGATCCACCTTACCCTAGTATGACCTCATCTGGATTTCATTACATCTTCAATGACCCTATTTCCACATAAGGTCCCAGCCACAGGTTCCGGTGTTAGGACGGCAACCTATGTTGGGGGGTTAGGAGTATGCACGGCGATTGACCCATGACATCAACTTACCGTTTCCCTCAATTGGGCTCTACGTTTTGAAAGATTGCATTTACCAAACAAAACACATTTAGTGTTTATTCATTTTTCCTGGATTTTTAAAAATACATCGTGGTCACCCACATCGGCTTCTAGTTCCAAAAGAAAATGGCATAGAATCACTTTTCCCCACTTCTCCCCTCTAAATACAACTACATACTCTGGAAATTACTCAACAGACAACAAGAAAAGGACTCTGGAAGCTGGGAGGAGGACGACTGGCTGGGACCCTCAAGGTGAGAGGACACACACGGCAGAGCAGGAGCCCCAGGAACACGAGAACAGAGCAGATGAAAATATCATTCAAAGGGCTCAGAAAACTAAGCTGTCCTCGATCCAAGTGCCCACAAAAGTAGACCGAAATCTATGCACCAAACCCACATGGGCCGACGGCTCAAGATTGCTCACTCAAAGAGAAGATTTAGGATCCAGAGCCTCCTAAAAAGGATCACAATGTCCAGGAGACAATCAAAAACCTTACCCATCACACCAAGAACCAGAAAGCCGCAGCTGGAGTAAGAAAAGAAAACAAATGCCGATACTGAGGTGAATCAGATAGGAATTCTGAGACAGGGATTTTAAAGTAGTCTCCACAGAAGTACTTCAGCAACAAATTACAGATTCTTTAGAAATAAGTGAAAGCATAGAAAATATCAACAAAGAAATAGAAGGTATTTTTAAAAGCCGAATGGAAATGATAGAACTCAGAAACACAATAACCAAAATTTTAAAATAAATAAAAATAAATACAAAACACCTCACGGGGTGGGCTACATAGTAGAATAGAGACAACAAGAATAGAGTCAGTGAAACTGAGGACAGATCAATAGACTATACTCAATGTGCACAATGAAGAGAAAAAGTCAGAACCTCCAGGAGCTGGGGGACAATAACAAGATCCATCGTTGATATCCTTTAAGTCCCAGGAGAGGAGAAAGAACACGGGAGTGAAAAAGTGAAAGAAAAATTTCCCAAATTCGGCACCAGACATAAAATCGCAGATCCAGAAAGCTGAGCAAACCGCCAACAGGGAAAACCAAATCAAATTCACACCAAGACACAGTATAATTAAGCATCTGAAATCTAAAGACAAAGAAAGAAAAACCTTAGGAACAGAAGCAAAGAGTTGCCCATAAAGGAACACAGATTTGAACAAAAGCAGGTTTCTTATCAGAAATCGTGGAGCCCAGAAGAAGTGGCACATTTTCCCAGAGCCAAAAGAAAGACTTGTCAACAATAAACCCTATATATGGTGAAACTATTCTTTAGAAATAAAAGGGGAAATAAAGACATTCTCAGGCCAAGAAAAACTAAGAGAATCTGTTGCTAGCAGACCTACTCTTATAGAATGGCTAATGGAAGCTCTTACAACACAAAAGAAAAGTTACAATAGAAAGCTAGGACTTCCAGAGAAGAAAAAAGAATAGCAGAATGGGTAAAGGTAGAAGTAAACATAACACACCATCCTTCATTTCATGAATTTCTTAATCTTATTTTAGGGTTGAAGCAAGAGTAAACAAAAGTTATAACACCATCTGATGTATATACAGAGGAAACGTATTAGACACTTAGATTTTTTAAGCGTGATGGGTAAAAGAATTAAGAGAAAATAAGGCTTCTACATGTCACGTGAAGTCATAAAACACTAACACCAGTCGGCAGTGATAAATTACATATGTATACAGTAAGAGTTACAGCAACGAACATTATATGAAGCGATATAGTAAATATATATGTATATGTAATTATATATATACTAAATATATATCAAAGCGGAACTCTAAAAAAATGTTCAAATAATCCACAAGAAGGCAGGAGAAAGAAAACAGTATAACAATAAACAAAGAGGGACGCCTGGGTGGCTCAATTGGTTAAGCAGCTGCCTTTGGCTCGGGTCATGATCCCAGCGTCCTGGGATCGAGTCCCACATCGGGCTCCTTGCTCAGCGGGGAGCCTGCTTCTCCCTCTGCCTCTGCCTGCCCCTCTGCCTGTTTGTGCTTTCTCTCTCTCTGACAAATAAATAAATAAAATCTTAAAAAAAAAACAAGAAACAAGGAAACAAGGAATAAACAAATTAAACGTTAATGTCAATAATTAGTTTAATGGAAGTGTTCTAAATACACCAATTAAAAAACAAATGGGCAGAGTAGATTTACAAAAAAAAAAAGAAAAAAACACCCAACTTTATGCTGCCTATAAAACAAAACAAAACTCCCCTCAAACATGACATAGGTAAGTTGAAAGTAAAAGGATAGAAAAAAGATACATCATGTAATCTTTCACTTTTTTTTCAAAAAGATTTGTGACTATAATAATATCAAAGAAGAGTTCAGAGCGAAGAAAATTACCAAGGACAGGGACAGACATTATAGTATGATAAAAGATCAATACGCCAATAAGAGATAGTAACCCTAAGTGTGTAACACCCACTTACATACAAATATTCAAAATACACGAAGCCAAACCTGATGGAGCTAAAAGGAGAAACAGACAAATCTACTGTTATTGTTGGAGACGTCAACTCTCATCTCTCAGAAACCGATAGAGCTACTAGAGACAAAAGACCTGAACAACACCCTCAACCAAAAGGAGCAAGTTGACATTTGTAGAATACTCTCCTCCCAAAATAGCAGACTACACATGCTTTTCAAGTGCCTACAGTACATGCAAAACAGACCACATCCTGCGTTGTAAACTAACTTTAACAAGTGCAAAAAATGAAATCAGACAGAGTATGTTCTCTGACAATTAAAAAAAGACGATAAAACTGGAAATCAATAGCAGAAAGCGAAAATGAAAATTTCCAAACACTTGGGTATAAACAACATACTAAGTAACCCATGAGTCAGAAAGGAAATCTTAAAGAAAAGATAAAATATTCTTAAAGGCTATTTCTTTAAAAAGAAAATCTTCAAGAAAAAAAATGAGATTGTATTTAATGAACATGAAATCACAACATACAAAACTGTGGGGTGTGGCTACAGTGCTGAGAAAAATTTATATCATAAAATGCTTATGTAAGAAAAGAGTAAAGATCTTAAATCAGTAATCTGAATACTTACCTCAAGAAAATTAGAGAAAGGGGCGCCTGGGTGGCTCAGTTGGTTAAGCGACTGCCTTCGGCTCAGGTCATGATCCCGGAGTCCCGGGATCGAGTCCCATATCGGACTCCCGGCTCTGCGGGAAGTCTGCTTCTCCCTCTGACCTTCTCTCCTCTCATTCTCAGTCTTTCTCTCTAATAAATAAAAAAATAAAAAAAGAAAAAGAAAATTAGAGAAAGAAGAGCAAAATAAGCCCAAAGCAAGTGGGGGGAAGGAAAAAATAATGAACAGAAATTGATGCAACTGAAAACAGGAAGAGAATAGGGAAAATAAATGGGGGGGGGGGAGCTGGTTCTTTGAAAAGGTAAATTACTAATAACCATTAACATCAGGAATGAAATAAAGAATGTCATAACAGATTCTGTAACCAGGGGAGGATGAACTTCACACTATAAATTTGACAACTTAGAAGAAATAGATCAAAATGGCCCACAAACCACACATTAAGCTCAGCCAAGATGAAACAGATAATCTGACTAGCATTATAACCAATAAAGATATTAATTCTATAATTTTAAATCTAGTGCATAAGCCACTAGAAAAATATAAATTAAAACCACAATGTGATATCACTATATATCTCTATACCACTATATTAGATCAGCTAAAATGAAAAATAGTGGTAACAGCAAGTATCAGGGAGGATGCAGAAAAAAGGAATCACTCATACATTGGGGGTAATACTGTGAAATGGTACAGTAGCTCTGGAAAATAGTCTGGAACTTCCTTTTAAAACTGAAAAGTGGGTTCACCATAGGACCAGCAGCTGTACTCTTAGACATATATCCCAGAGAAATGAAAATGGATTTTCACATAGAAACTTGCATACAAATGTTTGTAGCAGTTGTAGTCGTAATACCCCCAAACTGGAAACTACTCTGATATCCTTCAAAGTGTGAATGGTTTAAAAACCACTAAAAACCAAAAAAATGTTGGTACATTCATGCCATGGAATCCCACTCAGCAATAAAAAAGAATAAACTATTGATAAACACAAGAACTTGGATGAACCTCAAGGAAATTTGGCTGAACGATGAAAGCAGATATTAAAAGGACATATACTGCAGGGTTCCATTTATATAGCATTTGAGAAATAACATAATTGGAGAAATGGAGAATAGATTAGAAGTTGTGTGGGGGTGTTAGAAACGGGGATTAGGAAAATGGGTGAGTAGGGCTACAGAAGGGGGACCACGAAAGAGTCTTTGATGATGGCACAGTTGAGTATCTTGGGGCTACGCATGTGATCAAATTGCAGAGAGCTACACACATACACGCGCAAATGAGGGCATGAGTAACTGGGGAAGTCTGAATAAATTCTTTGGTCTGCACCAAGGTCGATTTCCGGGTTTTGATGTTTTACTCTAATTATGTAAGCTGTTAATATCAGAGGAGGCTGGTGAAGAAGAGTGCAGGGATCTCCCTGTAAATTTCTTTGAACCTCGAATCTATAATTATTTCCCCCCAAAAATGTTCAAAATAAATAAATAAATAAACAAACAAACAAACAAATAAATAATCTGATAGGACTTCTGGTCTACCTCTTGAGTACACTAATTGAAACAATTCTTATCCAAGTAAAAAACTTGACAATTTAGGAAACTCTGACTGCTTTTGGCTTTTCAGAAACTTAGATCTTAAAGACCCAATATACTGTTTCAGTGGTTCTCAAATGCGCTTCTTAGGTACATCAGCATCACCTAGGAACTTAGTAGAAGAGCAAATTCTCATTCCCCGCTCCAGACCTACTGAATCTGAAACTCAACCTTGGGGCCCAGCCCTCTCAGTTTTAAAAAGCCCTCTAGGGGATGCTGGTGCACACTCAGGTTTGAAAATCACCATTCCCCTGGTACTTCACAGATGCCGTCAACACATTTTGGATCTGAATCACTTTTTCTGGAGGAGACCCTGGGCAGGACTGCAGCCCAGGCCAGCACTCCACTTTTTCCCTCTTTTCCAGGCTGTTTGTGACTCCCACCCATCCGTTCTTCGTATATAAACCTTCAGCAGGGAAGTGGGATGGAAATCTTTCAAAAACCGTCTAGGTCACTGAAGTGCACAAGCTTTCTACTAAAGACATAATTTCCCATAAAAGCCAAGCTGCGAAAGAGATACACATTCCCATCGGGCCTGGCTTAATGAGTACTCTAATTGGGAGAAAGGTGATGATTTCCAGAACTGCCTCAAGCCTTCCTCCTCTGCCCAGAAGTGATGCTATGCAAAGGGGAATTACATATAAATCAAGCACTTTACAAAAGAGGTTCCAAATGTAAGTTACGCTAAGTATAAGTAATAATATAATAACATAAATAATAACATCTCACTCATCTGGTCTTTATCTCTGGGCCTAGGAGGATCAAAGCCATCTGATAAATGCAGCTTCAAACGTGTCTGGGAATGGACATGCTCCAGCAGGCCTCCCCATCCTCTCTTCCCACATCTCACAGCCCTCAGAAGCTCCAAATCACCTCTGCTGGTTGGTAGAGCCTTTCTGCATAAGATCCCTCTTTTATAAAATTAATGGTACCAATTCCAATAGTGGCTTCAGCAGAAAAGAAAAACAAAACAAAAAACAAAAACCTTTTTCAGCGCACTGTGTCTCATTCTTGTGTGGTTTTCCTCCAACCCTAGAAATGCCTTAATGGACCCCTTTTATAAATGTCATTGACTTCCAATAAATTTTGCTTTGAGTATCTTTCACATATCAAGACAACACTAGAAATAACTAGATACTGTGAGAGGTCCTAATGATGTAGGAAAGACAGTAGTGTTTGAAGCTGATGGCCGAGAAAGAATTCTTGGGACATCTTTGGTGCAAAAAGGTGGTTTTATTCAAGCACAAGGACAGGATCCAGGAGGCAGGAAAAGCTGCCCTGGGGTCATGAGGAGTGGCCCCATTATATACTTTCAAGTTGGGAGGGGGTTAGGGATAGCCTAAGTCTTGAAGGAATTTGGAAGCAAGGTTTCCAGGATCTTGAGGGGGTTAGCTTTATTGTTGGAAAAAGGGTCATTTATTAATGTCTCAAAAAACCTGAGTCATGAGACCTTTCAGATGTGTATATGATTGCCAACACAATCTTGGGGGGTAGAGAAAAAGGAAGTTTCCAAAAGAATCATTATATGTCAAAGTAGACTTACAGGATCCTGGGGGGTTGGGCTAAGATTGCCTTTTGTCCTCAGCAAAGTATTAACATCAAGGCAGCTGAGTTCCTAGAGGAAGTTCATTCTGCCTGTTTCAAGGACTCGTCAGTGGGCTGTAAGTAGTCAGGAAACTTAGTAATTTCTCTTCTGCCTCTGTTTCCCACATCAGTAAGGCAAGGATTGGGAATCAGGGAGCTGGTGGTAAAGCAGAGTTGGCAGCCCCATCTCAGGATTTGGTGGGACCTCCTTATCCAGTGATAGGAGCGGGGACAGTCTGGGGTCTGAGGGCAGGGTCCCCCTCATGGACTAGGTGGGCTTTGGAGTTGCTGGCCTTGGGAGGGGCCAGAGGACTGCAAAAGTGGTTCGGCAGTCAGGCCAGCGGGGAGATGGACCCCTCAGGGAGGATCTGGCTGGGCCGCCTGTGGAAGTCTGGGCCAGTGCTGGTCAGCATGACCAGGGTTGCCCCAAGAGGAAGGCAGGAAAAGCAAGATGGCCCCATGCTCTGAGTTTAGGGCAAAGGGAGGAAGTGAGAAGCAGGGTCCAGATGTACTGCAGCCTATAGGGGAAATGATGGGGCCATTTCACCCCTGGGGATACACTGGAATTACGAGCCAAAGCTCACTGATCTTTTCAAAGAATCTGCTTTGGTTTCATTGATTTTTCTCTGTTGGTTGCCTGCTCCTAATGTATCGATTTCTGCTCCACTTACTTCTTTTCTTCCGCTTACTTTAGATTTAATATGCAATTCCGTTTCGTTTCATGAGGTGAAAGCTTAGGTCATCAATTTTGGATCTTCCTTTTCTAATGTATGCATTCAATGCTATAAATCTTTTTGAAGCCCTGCTTTTGTTGCATTCCACAAATTTTGATGTCGTGTTTTCTGTTCTGTTTAGTTCAAAATATTTTAAAATTGTTGTTGAGATTTCTTCTTTGACCTGTGTGTTATTCAGAAGTGTGTGGGGTTTTTGCTTTTGGGCTCTTTGTTTTTGTTTTTTTCTTTTTTTTGAGAGAGAGAGAGAGAGAGAGAATCTTAAGCAGGCTCCACACCCAGCACTGAGTGACACAGGGTACAATCTCATGACCCCGAGATCATGACCTGAGCCAAAATCAAGAGTCAGATGCCTAACCAACCGAGCCAACCAGGCTCCCTCGGGAAGTGTGTTGTTGAATCTTCATGTACTTAGGGATTTTCCAGTTATTTTTCTATTATTGATTTCTAGTTTATTGTAGGTCTGAGAGAAGACACTGCAAGAGTTCTATTCTTTTTAACAATTTGTTACAGTGTGTTTTATGGCCTCAAATGTGGTCTCAAGAAAAGTTTCGTGTGATTTTGAAACAGATGTTCTGCTGTTGGCCGATGAAGTCATCTACAGATGCTCAGTAAGTACAGTCGTCTGTAGAGGTTGATTAAATCCCGTGTGCTTGAGTTCACCTAGGTCCTTACTGACTTCCTGCCTGCTAAACCTCTCCATTTCTGAGAGCAGGGTCTCCAATGACGACAGTGAATGCCTCTGTTTCCCCTTGCAGTTCTGTCTGTGCCTCGCATAGTTTGACACTCCGATGTTAGGCGTATATTAGGCATATATCCGTTAAGGATTGTTTTATCTTCTTGGAGAACTAATCCATTTACCAGGATGTAATGCCTTTCTTTATCCCAGATAACTTTTCTTACTTTGAAGTCAGCACTGCCTGAAATTCACATAGCTACTCCCACTTTTTTGGACTAGTGTTAACATGGTATATTTTCCTCCATCTACTTACCTTTAATCTGTATGTGTCTTTATATTTAAAGTGGTCTTAGGGAGCTTTAAATAATACGGATGCCTGGGCCCTGGTCTGATGCAATTGATCTGGGGCATGGCTTTGGTAATGGGGAGTTTTAAAAGCTCCCTAGGAGAGACCAGTATGCAGTCAAGACTAAGAACCATCGGTTAATGGGCAGGCTACCAACTCCAGCCCGCAGTGCAAGCAGCTGTCATGGATGGCGGGGTAGTTTCATGGCACTGGAGGGGGGGGTCCACTGACAGCCCAACCCTGCCACACCCTAACTCAGCAACTAAGTAGGACACAGTGGAAGCAGGAAGGGGAGAAGAGAGTCCAGCCCTTACGGCCAGGCTGAGATGGAGAGAGAGAGAGATTACTTGAGGGCCAGGTCACCTGGGCAACCAACGTCTTGGCCTCAGTGGAGCCGGGCTGGGGGACGGCAAAGGCCTGCAGAAGGGAAGCTGCTGGGCATGAAAAATCTGAGCAGGAGGAATACCTTGAGAGTCACCCTGCAAACCCCGTCAGTGGCTCACAGCTGATCTGGAAGCCAGACCTTTCTAACAAACCCCAGGAGATGCTCCTCAGACTCATACAGTGAGGGAAGGACTAAGCAAGTGACAGGGAGCAGCCCCACACCTCTGAGAGGTTATCAGTGGCGAAACAGATTTCCTAACATCTAGCATACCTGTGTTGCTCTAAGCAATGGAGAAGGCATGGATTAGGGGGACAAATGTTGAATTTTCCCTGAGCCCTGTGCTCCTGGAAAATAGCAATGGTTAGGAAATCCTCCCTCTCTTTTGTGCTCCTGAAACAGGCTTACTGCAAAGAACCACCCTACCCCATTGGACTTTGACAAGACTCACGATGCCCCCTCTTGTTTACCTCGAGGTCAGACGCGGACCTTCCAGATTCCCTTTCTTTGCTTCATCCATGATTGGTTGAACTGTCGTCCCCAGGATCAATAGGAACAAAATGCTTGTGGACCAAACTTTGGTTAACTTTCTCTCCTTCACCCAGGTCCCTGAACTTTGGCCCACCCTCAACCCGAGCCAGCACACAGCCGGGCCTCAGTAGTTCCCTCCTGAGGAGAGGTTGGCCCCAGGGTATAATATTCTCTTATCCGTTGTCCAATCAGGCCACACTCCTTCATTCAGTGTTTACATACCCAGTTCTTTGTAGCATACTCCCTTTATAACAGATCAACTCTTCTCCTAACCCTTGAGACACAGAGACTTTATGAGCCAAGTGGTTTCCTTGTGGCCAGAATTCCATCTACCCCAACCCACTTCCCTGGCAATAGCAATTTCCCCGCCCTTCAATAACCATTTCGAGTAAAATCCTTCCTTATAGGGTGCACATTTATTTTCTTATTTCACTGGGGGAAGAGAGAACTTAGAAGGGAGCCATTTTGGAAAAGTCACTTTGAGGGCAGGATGAGGAGGCTGGGGGTGGGGGGGGTGGGGGTTGGGTGGCGGACAGGGTGCAGGATGGGAAGATCAGGCTCCTGAGGACCAGCTGGGGTGATGATGACCCTTTGCCAGGGCCCGTGGGGGAGAGAGGATCCAAAAGGATGTGGACGGTGAGGTCCCTGTCCCACGCTCAGGCCAGAATGGTATGTTAAATGCTCCCACACTTCCTCTCTGCTCTTCCCATTCCTAGCATGAGACCTGGATGTGGATGGGCCCAATGTTGGCCAAATAATGGAGACTGTGGTCTGCCTCTTACCTGCTCCCACCTCTGCTGACTTCCTCTAGCAATTAGCCCCCCTCCTTCCCACACCCCTGACCTCTCCCCACCAACCAGCTCCTTACCCACATTCAAAAAGGTCCCCCACCTCAGTGTCTTCCTTGACTCCCAATCCAGAGGCTGCCTTTTCTTTCCACAAGTATGCAAGGTTGTTTAGATGCGTTGCTGCCTCACTGCATCCCCTCAAGCCGGGCTCCACCCCGGAGAGCTGCCATTGGCCCTCACCTCCCTGCAGCACCCCCTGTGGCCACATCCTCAGGCCCGTCTGATGGTCACCTGACCACTCCCCCTCCAGCCCAACCACCCTCCTCCCTGAAGCAACTCTAGGGTTCATTGCCACCATCATTTTGTGCTACTCCTCCCTCTCTGGTTTCTCCTTCAGAATCTTCTGGTTGCCCCTCATCTGCCTAAGCCTTAGCCCTGGTCTCACTTTTCTCTTCCTTCCTAGCTGTCACTTCTCCCTGGGTGATGAGAATCCCCCGCACGCAGACCACTACGGGACTTAGTTTTCCAGCACAGCCCATCCCAAGCTCTAAACACACCCTCCCAGCAGCCTGCCCCACATCTGCCCTTCAGAAAATGGCACCCCAGTCTGCATGGGAGTGGGAGCTTCAGGCCTGCAGTTCCCTCACCAGCACCCAACCCCCTCCCTCGGCTCATCTCCCCTGAGCCACCATAGGGATCTCATCCCTTCCCTGCTCAAAGCCTTTGATGGATTCCCACTAAGCTTCTGTGATAATCCTCAGTCCCAAACACGACTTGGGAGGCCCAGCACCCTACACTATGGCCCCTTCTCCCCTCAGCTCGCTGTACTGGGGCCACACTGACCTTTGTTCCATTCTTTGAACCCACAGAGCTCATTTCTCCCTCTGCCTGGAGCCCCCGCCCTCCCATTTTGTGCCCAGGTAGTGCGGAATCAGCTTTAGCCATAAATGCGTGTCCTCCACCCGGACAGGAATCCGGCCCTCTGCTGGGATTGGCCACACCCAAGGGGCTCCTTCTCACTCTGTTCCCATTTGGATGCCCACTGTCCCTGTAAACGAGCGGTTGTTCTTCATCTATTTCCTTCCCCAAACTGCAACCCCGACAGGAGCCATACGGTCTGTTTCCATCACAGTTCCTATCCCCTCGCTCTTAGAATAGCCCAAGACAGAGACTAGGGGTTCAGTAGATGTTGTCTGAACAACCCCTGATCATCGTACAAGAGTCATTAGCCACACACAAAGACATTTATTGAACACGTCCTAGCAGTTGCCTCTTGCAGTCATTGGCGTCCCACCCGGCTCTTTCACGTTTCTGGGGTCCCCAGCACCCCCCCTACTGTGAGTATTGGCTACTGTGTTGCCCAGCTGCCTCATTTCTATGGAGAATGGCGCTCAGCTAAGGAGAGCTGCCTCAAGGGCAGCCCCTAACCCCGCAGACCCAGGGCCTGCTCCCTTGCCTCAGGGTAAGGAAGGCAGAAGGGTGAGGGGAGAGCTGCAGTTTGGGACACCATTCAGCCATTCATGCCCTTGAGTCCCCCTCTCTCTCTGCGGGATGCAGCTGGAGCAAGCCATCCCTGGAACCTTATCTTCCCGTTCCCCTGCTCTGCTCCCCTGGCCAGTATTTCCTAAGAGCTGGGGACAGTAATAAATCACTGAACAAGAATGTCTGTCTCCAGCTCTGCTTCTAGAAAACCCCATCAGAAGCATCTAGAACAAGGAGAGAACTAGGTGTGGAGTGAGGAATGAGAGAGAAAAAGGAAACAGAAGAGAGGTCTTGTTTGGACTAGTAAACGCCCCAAGCATTGAAGTGCATGAATCAATTCTTGGCATCTTTGGTCCCTCCCCAAATTGTCAAATGAATGGGTGAGAGAGGAGGGAAGGGGAGTGGCAGGAAGGAGAGGGGAGCCCTGCTTGTTCCCCCACTTCTGCCTTATATTCTTCAACCATCTCAGCCTCCCTGTCTGACATCACATATGCCCCCCCCCCACCACTGTGCTGGAAATGCAAGTTCTCACTCTTCAATTCTTTTGGGCTTCCCTTTTGGTGCACCTGGCAGGTTATTATATGCCCCCTGAGGCCAGAAGGGATTTGCTGGTCCTTGATTCTTTAATGAATCTCAGTCCATTCATTGGACTTTAGTCTCCCCCCTTCTAAAGGGGGAGAACTGGACACCAGGTCCTTAAGCCTTCTTTGCCTGAGAGCCAACCAGCCTGCCCTGTGCGTTCTACAACATAATCCTTTGTTAATCACTAGCTAGGGCACTGGATAAAGCAGTTCTCAAATCCTGGCCCCCTGGGCTCAAAGCGTCTGAGATACATAAGTATGTTGCTATGGTGACACGGTGACAGATTAATTTACAAATCCTCCTGGAGCAAAGCTGCTTTAACAAGGTGAGAGGGCATGAGGGGGACCAGGGGAAACTCCACAGCTCTCTCAGAACCAAGTTGGAGCCAATGGATCCAAGAGGGGTTGGAGAGGTAGAGCAGCCTTCACTCCTGTCTCAGGCTGACATCTCCCGGGGCTCTGGGATTCCCAAGTCATTCCTGCCTCTAGGAATGCATCCTCTAAACCCACACTGGTCTGAAAGATACCTTGGATCCCTCTCTTCTCAGGGGCTTTGCCAGTTACCGTACAGCTGGCCGCTGTCTGCAAAATTAATGAGGTAATCCTCACAGCCATACCCCCACCCCAAGAAGCACCACCACCAAACTATTCTTAGCGGGAAGATCCTCCAAAGCCACTGGTGAGCAGCAGTCTGCCTCAAACGATGTGCAGTGATTAGCCTGTGATTCCTCAAAAGGAGAGAGTAGGAAAACACTCGGGTCCAATGCTACTGATGCAAATCTAAGCCAGGAACCTGAAATGGCATCTGGCTTTCAGTTTTCAGTAGACAAGATTGGAAGGTTAGGTGATTCTCACAAATAAGCCTGTCCCTTCTAATCCAGAGCAGGCTGGTACAAACCCAGCTGGGCTATCCAATGAACCTTGGTGGCTGTCCCTTCTCTCGGATGATCATGGTCCATCAGCACAGATGAAGGCACATTTCAGCAATCCAGAGGGGCTGGGTGTGTTGTCCTGCAGGCAGCCCCTGGTGACCTGTGTCCTCACTGCTTCAAGTATGGTCCACAGACCACTGGCAATCAGCATCTTGTGAAAGCTTGTTAGAAACAGACTCTTGGGCTCCACTCCAGACCTACCAGACCAGAATTTGTAAGGGAGAAAAACAAAAACAAAAACAAAAACTTTTTTTTCTCTGTCCTTTTAAATTCTATCTGGGGCCTTGGAAATTAAAGCAACAAAAGACAGGCTAAGAGAGAGACAGTGTTTATGAATGTAGGCACCATAGAGCAGGAGAAACGCAGTGATGAGTAACTCAAAGGAGTGGTTAAAACTTAGGGCTTATATGGCACCCTAACAAAGAACACTAAATTTATAGAGCAGTGACAAGACAAAGGACAAGCAGTTTGGGCTTTTAGGGGTGGCAAACTATGGGAAGGTAAATACAGGGAGGGAATTAATGGAAGAGGAGAGTTGTTTTAGTGAAGTTTGTTATGTAGATTTCTGTCAGTCTTGTCTCCGGGCTGGTGAGTCTAGAGTTGTCTTCCTCTTCCTGCTCCAAGCTAAGGAGACACCTGGACAAATAGAAATTTACATCCTGCTCTTAAGCAAATAAAGGAGGAAGGCCCAGGGCTTGTTTGATATCTGCTGTTTCTCCACTGTCTTCAGTTCAGAATAATCTTAGTGCCAAGGTGGCATATTTGAGGGTGACATATTCTGATTTCCTACACATTTTTATCAGATTCCCAGGCAATTCCAATGCATGGTAAAGCTTGAGAGGGCCTTCAGCCCTTAGGGCTTCCAGAGTACGTGTTTGTGTCTGCAGGGACTGATGCCTGCCAAGCGGCAAGGCGGGCCAGGTCTACCTCCCAGCCCATCACTGTCTCCTCTCAGTGCCATAGCAGGAATGAGCTTGTTTCCAAGGATCATGTAGATGCTAATCCCCTGATATGACACAAAATGAGGCCAAGAATTGAATGAGGTACAAGCAATCAAAACAAATTTGAAAAACACACTGAACTTTAGTGAGGCTGGTCCTTGACCCAGACAGTGCTTTCAAGCCTATGAAATAATTTACCTATATGCTCAGGTTTCTGCAGATAATATTTAAGGCATCTTAACATGGTACATAAAACCAACAAGCATCTTAACATGGTATAAAACCAACAAGATGGACTATTTAGAGTAGGAGTCAAGAATCTGTACTTTCTAAGTTCTTTCTAGCTTCTCTCTTATTTCAAGCAAAAGACCCTGCGGGCCAAGCATCCCATAATAGGAAACCAAGAAACTATCCCCTCAAGCAATAAGAACTGCCCTGAGTCAGCAAGACCCCATGTGATTAAGCCCAAGACAATGATCGACTTGACCTTTACTGCCCACCTGCTTATACCCACCTACCTTTGTCCCACATTTTCCTTCTACAAAAACTAGAAGTATTTTCAGCACTTTGGAGGCTGTTTTTGAGATGCTAGTCTGCTGTGTTCCTGGTGTTAGCCTCACTGAAATAAATTCCTTTCTGTTTCTGTTTCACCAAAAAAAAAAAAAGTAGGAGTCAAATAGAATGAAAAATAAGTCCAGGGACATAAAATTGAGCCAGGGTGGAAAATCCTAAATTCTTGTTATAAGTGGGTCACAAACTGAGTGCTGGTTTCTAGTAACCAAACATAAAAACAAAGCACAGTCTGTTACACTGATTCAGTTTCACCTGCTAACACTGATTTCATTTCACATTTTCCCATGCTAATTTCCAGTTGCTAGGAAAAAGCCCAATATTCTCTTCCTCTTCACAATAGAACCTCTTGGAGATTCGTTTACACACACACCCTCTCCCCTTCCTCATCTCTCATTCTGTCGTTGACCCACTCCCCTCTGGCTTCTTGCCTCACCAGCCCACGGAAGACACTCTTGACAAGCTCACTGTGGTCTCCATGTTACCAAATATAATCGCCAATAGTCACTTCCCTGTCCCCATCTCATGTGGCTTCTTGGCACCCCTCCTCCTGGTTGACCACTCATTAGCAAGACACCATCCTTTCTGGCGTCTGTGATGTCATTCAATTTTCCTCCTGGCTTGCTGGCCACTCCTTGCTTTCACATGCTGTGGTTTTTGCAGGCTGCCATACCCTGGGACCTCTTCCCTTCTGCGTCTCCACTTTTCCTATGTGATCTCATACCTCCCATGGCTTTAAGTGCCATCTGTGCATACGTCTCTCAAATGTTCATCTTGTGAGTCACCCCCTCCTCTGGGCTCTAGATGCAGAGACAACTGCCTCCTGAATGCTTCCACTGAGATATCCCAAATGACATTCAAAATGGTGTTCAAACAGGATTCTTTAGTTTATCCTCAAATCTGGTCCTTCCCTAATCACCTCAAGAAAGAGCATCATCTAGCCCAGGTACTAAGGCCAGAAGCTGGTGGAGGTCCTTCTGGCTCCTTCCTTCCCCTGATCCCCCACATCTAACCCAACCGTAAGTCCTGTCAATTATACCATGTCTATCCCATCTCGACAGCCACCACCCCCACTGATGACTGCCAGAGCCCCGTCAACTTCCACTCTCGCCCCCTGTCCCCCACCCAAGCTTCTCTGCACAGAGCGGTCAAAAGGAGCTTCAAATTTCATACATCAGTCTAGGCAATGGTCATTTAAAAAAAGACAAGCAAAAGTGAAAGAGACAACTGGAATTAGGCCCTTCCCAGTGAGAGTACATACACCGCCCATGAGACTATGTTTCCAAAAATATAAAACCTCTGTTTAATCAGGTCTCTATCTAGATACGAATTCATAGGAAAAACCAGAGATTTCTGGGACAGTCTTTGAAGGCATCATTGGGGTCGCATGAAGGGAAGCGTAGCAACAGCCCTCCCGGAGGCCTGCAGCAGGTCGGCCCGGGTGCCCAGCTCTTGGAGCTAATCAGAGATGAACTGGAGAACAACTGGCCCAAGATCCTCTGGCAGCCCATCCTCAACTCTCTTCTCAGCCAGGCTTTTGATCAATTCTGGGAAGCACAGCCTGGGTAACATGGCTCTCACCTGAGGCAGCCCAGCCAGGCGCTCAGGGGCCTCAAAGGACAGTTGGGGAAAAAGAACCAATATCCTGCTGAGAACGTGTTGGGGGAGGAACCGGAGTCCCTGACACGGTGGCCTACACGTGACCCTGGTGGCTTCCCTACGTTCCTACTGAGTTCACTTATAACAGATCTGACGGGAGCTGACACCTCTTCTCTGTCTGCCCAGTGCTGTCGGAAGCCATGCCTCCACTCCATCCACTCCCCTCGTTGGGGAAATTAAATATGGTACAATGTGGTATTTGTCACATTCGAAGGTGAAACCATCTTCTACAAAACCCAATAAAATGGGTGTTTTTTTTTTTTTTCTTCAGCCCATCACCGGGGGGTGGGCTAGACTGGACACCCAGCCTCAAGTGGGTCAAGCCATGGCTAGGCCCACAGCTCGCCCTCCTCCCCAGATATGCGGGACAGCTTGGGGGAAAGACATTGGAGTCACCGACACCAGTGTACGTGCAAGAGGATGGAGAGAAAACACCACCAGCCCGCAGCGTCCATCTGACACATCTCTAGAAGCTTGGTCACCAATAACGTGGAATCAATACGCAGGAAGGAGGCAGACCCCATTTACCCTGATTTGGGCTGAATGGCTGTAGGCAAGCGGAGAGAAGATTTTGATGTTCGATTTTGCTTTCTTTTGCATGAAGATGATAGTTCTGATCTCAATGGATTTGGTATGAATTTAAATTTAAGACAGTATAGGAAGTAACTAGAAAAGTGTCTGCACCCAGCAGGCACTCAGTAGATACAGAGCCCCCTTCCTCCAAGAAATTAGCCTCACTGGGAGTTCCTATTGTTAGCAGTTGAGGTCCCCACCGTCAACGAATAGCTTTTCTGATCCTTGCTGCTAGCAAGAAGTCACTAAAAATATCGGGAATTTCTCCAGGGTGACTGTCTACTCCCCAATTCTCTCTTTTCTCCTGCCCCAAACCTCAAATCCACTCCAATTTTGTATTTATCTACTTCCTCCAAGCAGACTGGGACAACCGAGCACTTAAAATCTGAAACAGGGGGGACACCTGGGTGGCTCAGTCCATTTGATGGCTGCGCTCGGCTCAGGTCATGATCCCAGGGTCCTGGAATCGAGCCCCTCATCAGGCTCCCTGCTCAGCAGGGAGTCTTCTCTCCCTCTCCATCTGCCTCTCCCACAGCTCATGCTCTCTCTCTCTCTCCCTCATAAATAAATAAATAATCTTTAAAAAAAGATCAGGGTGCCTGGGTGGCTCAGCGGATTAAACCTTTACCTTCAGCTCAGGTCATAATCTCAAGGTCCTGGGATCAAGCTCCGCATCGGGCTCTCTGCTCAGCAGGAAGCCTGCTTCCCCCTCTCCCTCTGCCTGCCTCTCTGCCTACTTGTGATCTCTTGCTGTCAAATAAATAAATAAAATCTTAAAAAAAAAATCAGAAACAGGTATTCAACCCCTGAGTTCTAGGCCCAGCATCTCTCTGACGATCATTCTTCCCATGAGCTCCCACACAGAGAGGGACCCTTGACATCTTGACGTCAATAGGTCTGCTTATGATGTATAGTGGCCGAAGAAAACTAATGCAAAATAGGAGTGGAAAGTAAATGAATAAGAAATTTTAAGCCAAGACAGGGAAGAAATGTCAAAGAAGAAAGGAAGAAAGAAAATGTTAAGTTAGTAGTATCTTAGGGTTCACCTTTTACGAGGAAAACCAACAATTAGCTGAGGAACAGGTAAATAAACAAGATACTTAAGGACAATATTAGCGGAGACCTTATACTGTTGAAAGGACTTATTTGCCCCTCAACTTCCTCTCCCCCACACCACCATACCCACTACTCACATGCACACACACACACACACACACACACACACGCACGCAGACACACATGCAGACCTCTAAACACAAACAGCTTTACCAGGAATCAGAGTGAATGTCTCAGGGCATGGGCAGATGTGCGGTTCCAAACACTCCGCTTAGTACCTAGTACCTAGTACCTAGCTCCATCACTTACTCGCTGTGTGTCTTAGGGCAATCTAGGTAACCCCCCAAGGGCTCAGAGTTTTATCTGTAATAGATCGTTCGTGTAATAGATCATTCATGGCTCACAGATGTATGAGATCATGCAGCTCATGATCTAAGTACCAAGCCCAGTGCCTGACCCACACAAAGCGCTTAATAAAGAAAGTGTCAAAAAAAAAAAAAAAAGAAAGAAAGAAAATGTCAGCCCCGTGGAGACGAGTACCAAGTTATTAGTTTGCTCGGCTTTCAGAAACCCTTCTCTCTATGGCCCAATTCCTCCCCCCTTTGTTCGTCCATAGGAAGAACACCCCAAATCCGAGCAGCTACGGAGTTCAGATATTCACAGCAGATGACAATAAACAGAAGGGGCCGCGATCACACTTGAGTGCCAACAGTCTTCCGTTTCCCCCAAAGCCACAATCTGCAGACAAGCTTGACTCAAAGCGGGGAGGGGAATAAGAAATGAAAGAAAGTATTTATGAGCCTTGGAAAGGTGTTCAAAATGCTTTCGAGCCCATCTGAAAACCAGCTCTGTGGTTTGTCTCCTTGCCGTAATATTTAAATATAATTTTGAAGTCTGCCAGATTAAATTACCCATTCGACCAAGTTATGCCCTTCAGATTAAATGCTATAATTGTCCTTAATAAGCATAACGATCAGCCTGTT
Organism: Nasua narica; assembly: GCA_028533885.1. Classification (NCBI taxonomy): domain Eukaryota; kingdom Metazoa; phylum Chordata; class Mammalia; order Carnivora; family Procyonidae; genus Nasua; species Nasua narica. The sequence goes on along the minus strand of CM052811.1, from coordinate 94,500,330 downwards.
TTTGCCTAATGGTTATAAAGTTTTATTATGCCTTTTAAAATCCTCCTACGGGTAGAACATACGTTTTTTCCCGAGAGCTGACATCTTGCTCTGTGTAACGTGTCAAACCAAATCAGAGTCTTGCTTTTGTTCTCCAGAACATGAGCCTGAAAATGTGGGGTTGGAAGAAGAAACACACACCCTGGAAAATGTTCTCTCCAGAGAGCTGACAGATCAAGGAAATCCTACAAAGATTTTGCAACAATAAAGCTCATCGCTGAGAACACTTTGTCTCTTACATCCATAGCTCAAGGGCGATTGAGAAAGAAAAATTATTTTCTCCAGATTTAGGCTTATGTAGAATGGACCCTCTTTTTATTCTGTGTGCTTTATAATCTTTCCCGGGGATTTTTTTTTTTTTTAATTTTTGGATTGTATTTATTTATTTTTCAGAGAGTGGGAGAGCTAGTGCGCGAGCGGGGGAAGCAGCAGGCAGAGGGAGAAGCAGGCTCCCCGCTGAGCAGGGAGCCCGATGCGCGGCTCGATCCCAGGACGATCCCAGGACCTTAGGATCATGACCTGAGCCGAAGGCAGAGGCTTTAACCCGCTGAGCCACCCAGGCACCACTCTTGGGGATACTTAGAGTCTGCTTTTTGGAGATGCTGCTGTGTTCTCTTTACCTTGCAACAGGGCACTGTGCAAGGGTACTGATTCCACTTTCCCCCGCCTCTCCACCTTGCGGTGTTCTGCTATGCGGTCCATCCTTGGAGGTCCTTGATTTTCAACTACACATTGGTTCAGAAACTTCTTTTCATGGGCGGTTGTTCATACTGACTCCCATCCTTTTATAGAGGAGAATCGGGACATTTTGCTTTTGTTTTATTTTCTTTCATATTTATATGGTGTCAAGTAAAAAAAAAAAAATTGTAGTTAGTAAGGAGAAACTTTATTCGACAGGATTATTGCAAAGGAAGGGGAAGGGGCTATTGCCTTAGGGATTACTTTTGACCACAAGATCTGTAAGTGTCTCAAGGCTGAGGCAAGGAGGAGTTTCCTTTTATAGGGAGGAGTAAACAATGCTAGGAAGAACCTGGTGTGGGGGACACAGGATGAAGGGGAGTGGCTTGATTGGACAATAGGTCAGAGAATATTATACCCTGAGGCCAGCCTCTTCTCAGGAGCCGTGGAGGCCCAGCTGTGTGCTGGCTCAGGCTGAGGGTGGGCCAAAGTTCAGGGACCTGGGTGAAGGAGAGAAGCTTAACCAAAGCTTGGTCCACAAGCATTTTGTTCCTATTGATCCTGGGGACAACAGTTCAACCAATCGTTGTTGAAGCAAAGAAAAGGCATCTGGAGGGTCTGTATCTAGCCTTTAGGTAAACAAGTAGGGCATCCCTGACTCTTGTCTAAGTACGATGGAAAAGGGTGGCTCTTTGCAGTAAGCACCCTTTGTTTCCTGAATACCAAAGAATGGAAGAGTTTGGGTGAAGTTCAACATTGTCAATGACCAGACTCAAGGCCAGGCTCCCAAAGGCCCGAACACACCATGTGATACTTTGCTGGCCTGGAAGCAGAGAGGAGCATCTGTGTTGGCAGAAGCAGCAGGCAGGGTTGTCCCACCTGGGACATCACTTGGCTTGACCAGTGCCCCCTTCTGCCCTCTCCCCAGTTCCATCCCATTTGGGAGCAGGCACGAACCCCCTGGGAGCAGGAGAACACTGAAAGTCTGGAGGATTCTTTTCGTTCTGCAGCCTACTTTCTAGACCCTCATTAGTTTAGAACACAATGATCTCCTTTGAGGATTCCAACTCACTCCCGTTAGTCCCTGCTTTCAGAAATGACATTTTACCTGGCTATAAAAAATACCATACGTTCATCATCAAAAGTATGGAGAATGTGTAAACATTTTTTTTTAAGTCACTCAACATTCTGCAAACTGGAAGGTAACCACAGCTGAATGTTCAGCTGAATTTCCTTCTGGAACTTTTAAAAATGCGTAAATCTGCGCATGTGCCTTTTTGCGCCGTATTTTCTTTCCCGGTTATCAGTGGCTAAAGGAAGTCATGTTGTCATTACTGCTTCCCTATTGCATGTGAGATTTCTCACCTGTCCGTGTCCCCCAGCCCAAGACCTCCAGGAATATGCATGTAGTTGAACGAACTGGGCTTACTGCTCATTGAAAGGAGGGGACCCACACAGCAAGGGGATCCCTGGGCGTCTCAGCAAGCGGGTGTTATAAAGATATCCAGGATGGGGGGATGGCTCCAGGAAGCAGGGTTTTGCTCTAGATCACGTGCCCCCAGGAAAGGTAGTTCTGTGATCGGGTACCTGACGCCTTCCTTTCTAGAAGGTGGTAGGACTGAAGTGAGGTAAAGAAGCAGAATCATGGCTCTTCGCCTGACAGGGGCTGTTTGGCGATTTTTGTATTTTGGACAATCTTCACGTTCCTGTCTGGATTCAGACATGATTATGGAGAGATGGAGGTTCTGTCTTGACCCATGAGGGTCTGACGTCTGTGATCTGCTCACACGTGTTTATTCCGCAGTGGAACACCACAGCCTCGGTAGTGATGCCCGCCCTCGGCGGCCCGCACTTGGCTTACCTTTCCCGCGCATCACTGAGTGTATTAGCCAGGGATCTCCAGAGAAACAGAACCAAGAGGCTCCATAAAGGAGATAGAAGAGAGTTATTCTAGGACTTGGCTCATGCAGCCGTGGAGGCCTGGAAGTCCCTGATCCATTGTCTGTCAGGAAAGCCAGTGACGTAATTAAGTCCAACGTCGAAGACCTCAGACCTCAGGGGGCCTCTGGTGTAAGATTTAGGGGCCACAGGCGTGAAGACCAGGAACTCTGATGTCCAAGAAAAGGAAAAGTGGTACGTCCAGCGCAAGAATAGAGAAAGAATTTGCCCTTTCTCCATCTTTTAGTTCCATTCTTTAGTTCCAACACAGATGCTCCTCTCCATTCTTTTAGTCGGGTTTGGGCCCCCGACGGACTAGATCATGCCCACCCACCTTGATGAGGGCAGATCTCTTAGTCTGCTGAATTAAAAACTAATCTCTTCCAGGGGCGGCTGGGTGGCTCAGTTGGTTAAACGTCCGACTCTTGATTTTGGCTCAGGTCATGGTCTCAGGGTCCTGAGGTCAGACTCCATGCCCAACTTCGGATTCTCTTTCTCCTTCTGCCTCTCCTCCCCGCCCCACCCTCAACTCTCAAAACAAACAAAAACCCAACTAATCTCTTCCAGAAACACCCACACAGACACACCCAAAAATCTTGTTTTAGCAGCTATCTAGGCACCACTTAGCTGGATCAAACTGACAAAATTTCACCATCACACTGAACTCTTATTAGTTTGTAGTTGATTTTCTTGGACTTTTCTAGGTAAACATCCACACTGTCCTTAAAAATTATGATAAAATTCTCTCTTCCCTTCCTTGATTTGTACTTCTTACTCTTTTATTATTATAGATTGAAACTTCTAAAGCGATATTACATTATAATGATGACAAGCGTGGCCTTGTCTTATTCCTCAAGTTAACTGAAATGCCTGGACTTGTTAAATATGAGTTGGACTGTTTGCATGAGGTACGAGATGATGTTGATATGTAAAAAGGTTATACTTCAGCGCAGTAAATAAAATTCCATCGTGTCTCAGCTTATTCAGGAATGACTTTAATTTTATCAAACACTTATTTGACATCTATGAAGACAATTATGTTTTTCTCCCTTTCTCTAGTGATGTGTTAAATTATATTAATGGATGCGATGTGTTAAATTATATTAACTTAATATAATAATTGTTAAATTATATGTGATGTGTTAAGTCACACATGTGTTAGTGATGTGTTAAATTATATTAATGGATTTCCTATTATTAAAATAGGAATATTTGCACTTCCAGACTGTCACCATTGGATTAGTTCTGAGTGAGTGTCCAGATTTGAAGTAGCAGAGCTTTATTCTGAATGTTTGCATCTATTCGTATATAAGATTGATTTCTAACTTTTATGAGGTCATCTTGGCTGTGTTTTGGCATCAAAGTTATTATAATTGCACATGATGAATTGGGATACTCACAGCCTTTTTACATGCCCGGAAACAAGTTACAGCAGATAAAAATGATCTACTCCTTTAGAGCAGTACTGGCCCATAAAACTTTTTGCAATGATGGAAATGTTCTCTATCTCTATCATATTGGACAATGGTCCAATATGGCAGTCACGAGCCACCTGTGGTCGTTGAGCACTTGAAAAGTAGCTAGTGCCTCTGAGAAACTGAATGTTAAGTTTTATTTAGTTTTAATTCATTGAACTGTAAATGACTACACGTGACCTGTCACTTCTTATATTAACAACAGAACTTTAGAGTTTAAAAAAAATAGCCTATAAAACCATGTGTCCAATACCTTTCTTTCTTTCTTTCTTTCTTTCTTTCTTTCTTTCTTTCTTATGGAGGAGGAAGCAAAGGGAGAGGAAGAGAGAGAACTATAAGTAGCCTCCATGGCCAGCACGAGCCTGACATGGGGCTCGATCTCACAACCCTGAGATCATGACCTGAGCCAAAATCAAGAATCAGACTTTTAACTGACCGAGCCAGCCAGCCAACCTTCCTTAATATATTACTCAGGCAGCTGTTTCCATTCGTCCCATGGTTATTATCCTGACTTTCCTATTCTGTGAAGCAATTCTGGCAATTGATAATTATTAATTGTCTTAGAAAAAAATCACATCTGAATTGTTAAACTCGTCAGCTTACAGTTGAATTTCATTTTCCTCACAGTGGTTTTACTCTCATCTGCATCTTCTGTAATATGTCCTTTCTTGTTATTAATATTATGTATTTGCATTTTCCCAATTAAGAAGCTTGTCGGAGTTTTCCTCTCTTATGGGATCTCAAACTCAGATGCCTGAGTGGCCAGAAGCATTTGAATGTGACACCCTTAAAAAGTACCCCTTCTCCTATTGATGGCTAATTCCTACCCTGTCCCCAGCAACCCACCCCACTTCCCTTCTTAGGAATCTCATGTTATCACACACTCCCTTCTCCATCCCCAACCTTTCTTTTCTATTGAATTCTTCCACTAACATTTAAGTATATTCTGATCTCTTGGATTTTCTATCTCTTTCCATCTGTCACCTGATTTCCCTTCTATCTCCTTCATCCACTTAGTGGCTGTTATCAGTTATCTATTGCTCCATAACAAATTACCCCCAAATTTAGCAGCTTACAACAACAAACATTTATTATCTCTCCAGGAATCCAGAAAGAGCTTAGCGGGATGGGTCTGGCTTAAGGTTTCTCATGAGGTTGCAGTTCAGATGTTGGCTGGGGCTGTGATCAATGAAGGTTTTCTGGGGAAGGACAATCCTCACATGGCCGTTGGTACAAGGGTCTCAGTTCCTCCCTTCCAGGACCTCTCCATAGGGCTGCTTATGACACGGCAGCTTGATTTCTTGAGAGAGAATGATCCAAGAGAGAGCGAACAACCAAGACAAAACCACAGCATCTTTATAAGCTAACCTCAGAAGTGAAAATCATTCTACCATATTCCACTGGACACACAGACCTACCCTGATACAATGTGAATACCAGCAAGCAGGGAGCTTTACAGCTATCGTGGAGTGTGGACACATTTTTTCTAATTACTCTCTCGATGCTAAGTTTTTTTCCTCAGATCAAGAAAGTTTTCTTCTGTTTTATGTTCTGGTATCTCAGCATTGCTTCCAAACTTCTTCATGATCACCAAGTATCTGATTTGGGACTTCTTTCCTTCCTTCTCAATATCTACTACTTTTTCTGTCATCCTTTTCATCTTACACCTTTTCCTCTACATTCTGGGAAACTTTCTCAAGTTCTCTCCTCACATCACTGATTTGATTTTATGCAGGTTTATTAAAGATTAATATAAAGATTCTGCTTTACTAATTTTTTGAAGATTTAAATTCTGTAACTAAACTCTATTATTTTTTAACCCCCATTTATGACTGCTCATCACCCACCTGCCTCATCATCTTGGCTGTGTTATCTCCCACAAATTATCTTTTACTTCAAGTCCATATGTCAATCATATTGAGAACACACTGATGGAGCTTTCTAGAACTTTCTCTTTCTCAAATTAAATGTTTTTCCAAAGAACTCTCCCATCTTCATCCCAACCCCATCTTCAAGCTATAAAATATTTCTTATCTGCCATATGAATTTTTGGGAGTTTGTTTGGTTTTGTTTTACTAATTTTTGAATGAATAACATGTAGTCTAATTCTGGTTGTTTGGACTATAGATAAAGAAAATATTTTTCCTCACTCTCAGCTTTTTAATAACTCTCTCTCAGTTCTTAAGCTAAAGAGCCTGTTGATACAAACTTGTGTTTCCATTCTTACAATCCAGCCATCTGATAAGAGAGAGAAGGAAAGTAAACCCATGTTCTCCTACCAAGAAATTTCATCTGTGCTCTTCTCTGTTGGATAAAACTGCTATCCCATGAGTAACTCTTTGTTTCTGATTTGCAATGTATGTAGCTGTGTGGTAAAGAATTTGGTCTTGCACAAAATGAGGTCTGGCTTTTGCCTCAGCTTCTGGGAGGTAATCTGTACCATATTTGATAGAAGTACCTTTCTTTAAGGTGGGGACTGGATCTTTAAATGGGGCTTGGCATATTCAACAGTCTTAAGGTAGGGACTGGCCATGACAGAAAGACCAGTTGTATGATTTAGGGTGAGTACTTTAGGGCACATGATATCAGTTCACCTGGAGACTGAATTCAACCACATGGGCAATCAATCCATTAATCCTGCCTATCTAATGAAGTCCCAATAAAAACTCTGGACACTGAAGCTCTGGTAAGCTTCTCTGATTAGCAGTGCTCTGTGAGTATGGTCACACATCAACATCAAGTAGGTATCTTGATTCCATGGGAAGAAGACAAGAGAAGCTTACCATTTGGAGCCCTCTCAGATCTGCCCTGTATGCTTCCTCCCTTTGCTGATTTTAATCTGTGTCCTTTCCACGTAATAAGGCATAATCATGAGTATAACAGCTTTGGGTGAGTTCTATGAGTCTTCCTAATAAATTATCAAAACTGAGAGTGGTCTGGAGGAACCATCAAATGTACATTTGGTGTCAGAAATGAGAGTGACCTTGTATGGAGACTCTGTCTTCCAACTTAGTTGTTTGGCTAACTCCAGGTAGTGAGCAATGCCAGGTTCCAGCTAGGGCTATACTCTACTCTTTCCTGAGGTCGCTGCTTCATGTTGGCTGAAGCCAACTCTTTAAATGCTGAGCAAAAGACAGCCCAGGTGTTAAAAGCTTCTGATTTGTCCCTGACATCCTTGTTTCTGAGCTTTATCACTTGAGTCAGAAGGTTCCATTTGGGTCTCATCAATTTACCAGAAGTGAGATCAGAGAACCTACTCTTGGTCTCTTCAGTGTTGCCCTATATGTACCACATGTAGCACAGATCCCTTGAATTCTCTGGCATAGGATTCTATCCCCTTATTTCTGAGATTACATATCCATACTGCCAACTTTTCATACTTAGACAGTCATTTTATTTTTTAAGATTTTACTTATTTATCTGAGAGAGAAAGAGAGCAAGAGCAGGGTGAGGTGCAGCGGTAGAGCAGGGATCCCGACATGGGGCTTGATCCCAAGACTCCGGTATCATGACCCTAGCCAAAGGTAGACGCCCAACTGACTGAGCCACCCAGGAGCCCCTAAACAGTCATTTTAGACACACAACAGATTGTAAGCTGGTAAGGAAGGAGTTGCATGGTGAAGGGACTTATACTGCAGTCTTAACAGGAATCAATGGAATACATATAAAAAAGATTTAAACTAACTTAAAATGTAATATTTATTGGGAGACTGAAGCCATTGGAAAGCCACACATTTATTTTTAGTCTTTTCCCTATCTATCTGTCCTCCCCATACCTGCCCTCCCCCCCTCACTGAAAAATGAAGTGGGCCACATCCAATCTCCTCTCTTGCCTATGTAAGGTTCTAGCTCTACGTGTGAGCTCACCATAGAGACCAGAGTTACCAACAATAGAAAATACGGTGTCCATGACAACCAGAAAACCCAAACCAGTGGCTGATTTTAACCATCTGGTTCTATCCTTGTTCTTTAAATTCCTCTTTTCCTCAATGGCTTTCCTAACTTCTTTATGATAAAAAGCAGACACACTGCTACACAGGCTGACAGGAAAATATCCCGGCTGTCTGCTGGAAAAGGTGAGACAAGTATGTGTGTGTGATGGATCCCATGTGAAGAGTTGCTAAGAAAGGGGACAGCTTCCTACTAAAGAGATCAGGAAGGCTTCCTGGAGTCCTCCTTTGAACTCAGCCTTCAGGATAGAGAGAAAGTTTTGTTGGGGGAGGTCACTCAGGTGGGGATTCCAGGGAGATTATCACCAGCAAGCAAAGGTGAGGAGGAGGGAAAATGACTATAGATTCACACTGGATTTGTTTAGGGGAATGGAGGAGGTAAGTCTAAAAAGTGGCTTAGCATCCCATTGTGGAGGCTTTTGAACAGTCAACTGAAGAGTCTAGACTCGTTTCAGAATCAGCTGAGGTACTTTATCTCCTTGAGTTACATGCCTGCTTTCCCTGGACAGCACAAATAGCCTTTTTTGTGCCACATCATCTAACACAGTGCCTTGCCTAGTAATGGTCCTCAAATAGTTGTTGATTCCTATTGAAAGTATTAAATAAATAATGAAAAGGCATTAATAAATCATGAGCAGAAAAATAACTGCATAGGGAATCCAGAACCTACAACAGGTTCTATTGCTTTTCACCATCCCTCACTCTACTTACCAAGCTTGGATTTGGGGATTTACCATTCTAATCACTCCCTTGTATATACTATCAACCCTCTGCCCCTCTCTCACTTGGCAAAACCCCAGCCCTGGTTTAATCCAACTCTCACTTGCTGATTAACATTTCAATGCTTACCTGAGAGAAGGAAGAAGACAAAGTTGGTGACTGAACAAATTGGGGTTGGGGCCTGGGAACTAACTCATTTACTGCACACTGGAGTTCAGCCTGAGGAGCATACACACAAAGTTCCTCAGTCTTATAGTAAACAATTAACCATCTATTCAAGCATCTTTAAGAGAAAACAAATGCCAAGCTCCATCATATAAAGAGCTTGGAAGTCGTCATACCCATCTGTCTGAGAAAAAGCTGGACAAATGGAGGTTACCTGACTCTTCTTGGAACCATCTGAAAGTTGAGGTCACAAGGCAAACCATTATACTGAACTCTAGAGGACAGATGCATCTAGAACTATAGCTCCTGAGATTCACTTATCTGGAAGAGAAGGCACTAAAATCAATATGCTGGAAGGAGCACTTAAGTCCTATTTAGATAAGTGCAAGAATCTGAGTGCAGACTTGTATGAGAGTAAAACATTGATGGGCACCTGCAGTCATGGGGGACACTATGCTTATGTGGGCTGTCACTCCAGGAATCCCGCCAGATTTCCACTGGAATAATTGGAGAGAGATCCTACCTAGTCTGGTTGGGAGAAGAGAAAAGTAAACATCTTTAACCACTACCACACCCCCCCCCCAAGACTCTTATCCCTAACAAGATCTTAGTCCCAGGGGAAAGAACACTTTACCTACAAAAGAACAAAAATGACAGTGGACTTCTCATCAGAAACCACATGCACAAAAAGAATGTGGAGTGAAACCTTCAAGGTGCTGAAAGAAAGCACCAATCTAGAATTTTATAGCCAGAGAAATTACCTGCAGAGGTGAAGGAGAAGTAAGTATCTCCTCAGACAAACAGAAACTGGGAAATCCATTGCAACAAGAAATGAGAAAGAAGTTCTGGAGGCAGAAAATAATTTAGGTCAGAAACATGAACCTACACCAAAAAATAAGTAAATAAAAACCAAAAAAGAGCAGCAGAGAAGGAATAAAAGTAAGATAAAATATTACACATTTTTTATTTTTAATTGCTCTAAAAGACAACTGCTTAAAAACAATAACAGTAACAATGCAGTGTGCGCTTATACCAAGAAGTGAAACAGACGACATCAGTAGCACAGGGATGGGAGAATGCAATTGGGAATTACTGTGTTATGAGAGCCTGAAGCACACGGGGCACTGGAGGGAGAAACAGAGGTGTCTGTACTCTGGGGAAACAGCCCTTTCAGTTTTATTAGCATCTCAGTCACATGGCTGGTCCTTGCAGATCCTCTGAATCACTTTTCCACATGGCCTCCCTCCCCGGGAGGCAGATGCCACCCACCCCAGGAGGAAGATGGGCTCCCTAGAAAGCTCCTGGGTCCCTGCAAAAGGACACTCGTGTTGGCCTGTCCCCCCCACACTACACTGACAGGTCAAACTCATGATTTGATCTCACACAGCAGTCCCCTAAACATAGCACGTTACCGAAATTCTTTTTTAAAAATTTCACCTATTTTTGAGAGAGAGCATGAGCAGGAATTAGGGACAGAGGGAGAGGCAGACTCCCCACTGAACAGAGAGCCTGATGTGGGACTCGATCCAAGGACCCCGGGATCATGACCTGAGCCTAAGGCAGATGCTTAATGGACTGAGGCAGCCAGGCACCCCAGAATTCTTGAATACCATTAAAGTCCTCTCGCTTATGTTCCATCCTACATTGGGCTCAGTTCCAAATCTGTTTCTCATTCCCCTTCTAACCGGGTGTGAAGTTGTCATCACCCTATTTTCAGGATGGGATCGCTCTCGTTTAGGTACTCACGTGGAGGACAAACGTGCGAAGCTCCCCTAGGATAAAGAGAAAAGCAATAAAAAGATGAAAAAAGGAGAAAAGATGACAGATGTAAAAATACAGAGACCTGAGGCCAAACCCGGAGACTAGAGGGTGTTCCCCAGCAAGAAGTGGGAACGACGAGACCTGACCTAATGATGAGAGGCAGAGCTGAGGAAAACTGTCCCAGGATGGAACAGAATAAATCTGAATGTTCACGTTAAAAGAACCCTGTATCACAGGAACTCCAAACCTAGGACACCCTAGCAGAATTTTATTTACCTTATAAAAAAGAAGACTAACTTTTCACTATGGGAAGAATAAAGAATATGTGAATATATTCTTGGAAAATGCAGATTAGCAAAAGGAAGAGAGTAAAAATATCTATTGTACCACCACCCAGAGAAAAACTGTTCACATTTTGGTGCATTTCTTTACAGTTGTAATTAATGTGCATTTACTTAATTGTGATTTATATGATATACATGGGTTTATATTTTCTATCCTCTTAAAATGCTTTTTAAAATTAATAAATTAATGCATATTAATGACAGAAAGATTGAAAATTGGAGAGAAAACATAAAGAAGGAAAAAGTTACCTGGGCTCTATGCAGATTTAACCACAATTAGTGTTGGGATGCTTGAGGATGCCTGGATGGCTCAGTCGGTTAAGTGTCTGCCTTCGGCTCAGGTCATGAACCCAGGGTCCTGGGATCGAGCCCCACATTGGGCTCCCTGCTCAGCTGGGAGCCTGCTTCTCCCTCTCCCTCTCCCCCTGCTTGTGTTCCCTCTCTGGCTGTGTCTCTGTCAAATAACTAAATAAAATATATTTTTTTAAATGGGATACTTGTCCTCACAGCCTTTTTAGCTGCACCTTTTTAAATAGTGGTATTCACACTGTTCCATCAAATCTAATTCTTAAACACAGTTAACATAGAGCACTTCAGAGATTCCAGATGGTAAATGAGACAGAGGCTTACAGATGGAATAAAAGGTTTGCCACAAGATGATTTAGTCTTCCTTCCTAATCAAAAAACCCCCAATACTCAGATCATTCAAGGTGAGCTTGAGAGAGACGAAAGCCCATTGGGAAAAACGTAGTGACTCATATTATCCATGAGATTTATTAGATAGTTTGGCCACCACAAGGGACGGATTATAACTGCACACTACTGTTTGGAGTTCCATGCAAGAGTGAAGCATGGGTAACAGACACATTTTCTGGTTCTGGGAAAGCCACAAAAAGTAAGGGAAGAGGAATCTGGAAGGCCACCAGGCTTTATGACCGGAACAGACCCCACATCAACCAACAAGAATTTGTACTGGGGTTCAGGCTGAAGACGTATGTGTCCTGCAGCATCCTTGGCTGAGGGCAGGGTGAGGGGCAGAGCAGAGATGGGCTCAAGGGCAAAGTCACAGCCTTAAGTGCCCCCACTGTGAAATGAGAGCAATGGGAAAATTACCCAGGCCCTCAGCACAACCACATCAAGTGAACTGAAATGAGAGATGAATAAATATAAAAATACTATGAGAACTGATGGAACTGATGGACTCCCCCCCCACCCCAAGAGCTGGTTTCCAGCTCTGGATCAATTGACCAGAAACCAGATCCCTGAGATCAAGTGCTACCTCTGCATTTGAGCCTAGGAACGAGTCTCCACACTTCTGGGAGAAAGTAGAAGCAACGCCAAGTATCCTTCTACAGGCAGCCACCCCCTATCTGTCCGCATCTGTCCCCTTCCCCAACCACTACTGTCTCCTCTGCTCTTCTTTACAAGGAAACTCCTTGGAAGACAGCTAGCCTGCTGTCCCTAGCTCATCTCCTCCTCTCCACTCATGAACCCGCTGCCACAGTTGGATCCTACCTCTCCTCCCAAACATCTGTTATCAGGGCTTATCCAGGTCTCCTGTGGTCAAGGTCATGTTTCAAAGCTGATTCACAGCCATTTCTCAGATATTCATTCCACTTCTCAGTGATCGTTGCCACGGTTGACCCCTCCCTGTTTCCTGAAACACTTTCTTCCCTTGGCTTCGGGAGATCATCTCCTGACCCCAGTCTTCTCCAAGACTCAATCCCCAGACACTCACTCCCTTGGTGGCTTCATTCAGCCTCCTACCTATAAATACTGTCTGTTATGCTGATGACTTCCGTGTTTAGATACCCAGACTGGATCTCTCCTCTGTACTCCAGACGTGAACCTCCACCTCCCCCCTGCCTACACACACACCTCTATCTGGCTGTCTAATGAACATTTTTCTTTCTCTTTCTTTCTTTCTTTCTTTCTTCTTTCTTTCTTTCAAAGAGAGAGAGAGGAGGGGCAGAGAGAGAGGGAATCTCAAGCAGACTTCCCACTGACCATGAAGCCCAATGCAGGTCTCAGTCTCACGACCTTGAGATCATGGCCTGAGTTGATATCACAAGTCTAGATGCTTATCCAACTGAGCCACCCAGGTGCCCCCTCTAATGGGCATTTCAAGCGTAATAAGCCCAAACCTGAACTCCCAAATCATCACCCCTACTGCTCCGAAGCCTGCTTCTCCCTCAGTGTCTCCATCTTAGAAAATGGCAGCAATGTTCTTCCACAAGAAGAACACTTGTGGTTACCCTCAACTCAATTTTTCTTTAACACTAAATCTACTGCCCCTGCAATTTCTGATGGTTCTACTTAAAAGTTACACCCAGAATCCTACAACTTTTATCTTCCTCTACTACCTCCACCCCAGTTCTGGCTGCCATCTTTTCTCCCCTTGCCCTTCCAGCCTCTTCACCACACAGTAGTCATAAAACACAAGTCATATCATGTGGCTCCTCTGCTTAAAATCCTCTAATAGTTTCCTGTCTCCTTCGGAGTGAAAGCCAAAATCCTTATAAAGAGTCTGCATGCTCTGGTTCCTGTACTCCTTTGCAGCCTTCTCCCCCATCCCTTATAATTGACCTTGTCTTTGACTCTCTACCTTGACTCATTGACCTCTATGTTATTCCTCAAATGTGTAAGGTAAGTTGCTACCTCAGGGCCTTTGTACCTGCTGTTCTCTCTGCTAGAATACTCTTCCCTTATGTCCCTCAATTTTTTCCAGTGAATCCTTCCCTATCAACACCTGGAAAGTAGCAACCCCCTCCCTACCTCAATGTTTCCTTTCCCTACCTCTCCCATCTCCTAACACTCCCCATGACTCCTGCACTTCAGCCATATAGGCATCCAGCTTCTCCTCCAACCTAGAACCTTCCTGCTCAGGGCTCTTGCTCTTCCCTGGGCCTGGAACACTCTTCCTCCTCAATAACCACATGGCCCTCTCTCATATTATTCAGGTCTTCACTCAAATGCCACCCCACAGAGAAGAATCCCTCCCACTGTTTTAATTCTAGAATGTAATCTCCAAAGGACAGGAACTTTATCTGTTTTGTTCATGGCTGTATCATTAGAACCAAGAATAGTGATCAATAAATATTATTGAATACATATGATCTAATGAATACAGAAAAAATAGAATATATTTCTACTCACCAAATAAATTTTAAACGAATATGTCTCTAAGAACAAGATTTTACCAAATAGATACTTGGGCTTCTATAACAAAATATCATAGATTGGGTGGCTTAAACAACAGAAATATTTTTTCTTACAGTTCTGGAGGCTGGAAGTCAGAGATCAGGGCACCAACAAGGCTGGGTTCTGGTGAGAACTCTCTTTGAGGATTGCAGATGGCTGCTTTCTCGCTGAATGTTCACATGAGGTTTTCTTGATGGCCGCTTTCAGAGGGAGATCTCTCTTTCTCTGGAGGGCACTAAGCCCACCATGAGGTCCCACCCTCAAGACAGTATTTAAACTACCTCCCAAAGGCCCTGCCTCTAACTACCATCACATTGGAGGTTAAGGCTTCAACATATATGAATTTGGGGGACATGAACATTCCATCTACAGCAGATTTTCCTCGCACTTTACATATTTATTTTTAAATTTAAATCCAATTAATTAACATACAGTGTAGTATTAGTTTCAGAGGTAGAGTTCAGTGGTTCATCAGTCTCATATAATACCCAGCGCTCATTACATCACATGCCCTCCTCAATGTCCATCACCCAGTAACCCCTCCCCCACACCCCTCCCCTCCAGCAATCGTCAGTTTGTTTCCTATAATTAAAAATCTCTTATGGTTTGTCTCACTGTCTGATTTTGTCTTGTTTTATTTTTCCCTTCCTTCCCCTATGATCCTCTGTTTTGTTTCTTAAATTCCACATATGAGTGAGATCATATGATAATTGTCTTTCTCTGATTGACTTATTTCACTTAGCATAATACCCTCTAGTTCCATCCACATCATTGCAAATGGCAAGATTTCATTTTTTGATGGCTGAGTAGTATTCCATTGTGTGTGTGTGTGTGTGTGTGTGTGTGTGTGTGTGTGTGTATTATCTTTATCCATTCATCTATCCATGGACATCTCGGCTCTTTCCACAGTTCCACAGTTTGGCTATTATGGACATTGCTGCTATAAACACTGGGGTGCAGGTGCTTCTTCAGATCACTACATTTGTATCTTTGGGGTAAATACCTAGTAGTGCAATTGCTGGATCATAGGGCAGCTCTATTTTGAGGAACCTCTATACTGTTTTTCCGGAGTGGTTGCACCAGCTTGCATTCCCACCAACAGTAGAAACAGTCTTTCTCTGCCTCCTTGCCAATATCTGTCATTTCCTGACTCATTAATCATTCTGAATGGTATGAGTGGTATCTCATTGTGAATTTTGATTTATATTTCCCTGATGCCAAGTGATATTGAGCATTTTTTCATGTGTCTATTGGTCATTTGTATGTCTCCTTTGGGGAAATGTCTGTTCATGTCTTCTGCCCTTTTCTTGATTGGATTACTTGTTTTTTGGATTTTGAGTTTGATAAGTTCTTCATAGATTTTGGATACTAGCCCTTCATCTGGTAAGACATTTGCAAATATCTTATCCCATTCTGTCAGTTGTCTTTTGGTTTTGTTAACTATTTCTTTTGTTGTGCAAAAGCTTTTTATCTTGAGGAAGTCCCAATAGTTCATTTTTGCCTTTGTTTCCCTTACCTTTAGAGATGTGTCTAGCAAGAAGTTTCTGTGGTTGAGGTGATAGAGGTTGCTGCCTGTGTTCTCCTCTAGGATTTTGATGTATTCCTGTCTCACCGTTAGGTCTTTCATCCATTTTGAGTCTATTTTTGCAAGTATGTTTTTAAAAGACTGAGTTTGCCATTTGATGAAATGATCCTTTAGTAAATGAATTGGCTTTCAGAAAATTGGCTGCTCCCTGTTCTTGGGGGTGGGAAGCACAAAGGAAATCCTAGGCACTCCTATTCAAGTCAAATCATGAAAAGAAACAAATACAAAATCAGAAATTTTAAAAAGGGATATAATGATAGCAGCTGAAAAATAGAAAAAAAGAGGGAGAAAGAACTTCCAGAAAGACAGCGGTCAGAATGTACTCCTACTTCCCTTCTCTGAAACCCAAGAAAATGCACAAAGAGAATAAAGAGTGGAGAAGGAAACTCCATCTAAGGAGAAACCAAGGCACAGTCATAACTCAACCCCAGGGGTCATGTAGAATGAATGCTTGTCCCTCTCTCTAGTCTGCCCAGTGTGTGAGCACATTCCAAAGTGGGAGAAAGGGCAGACAATATATTCTTCTGAAAGATGACCAGTAAACACCCCTAAGGCTTTTCATGGGAGGCAGTCACTGACACGGGGGGTTAATTTAGAGCGAGTAGCTGGTGGACAGGCAACTTTCCTCCTTCTTTTTCCTAACAAACAGGTTCTTGCATACACCAATAAGGAACTAGTGGAACTGTGCTACCTTGATGGTCTATTTTCTCTCTTTCCTTATCAGTGTTACTTTTAGTATGATCTTCTGGGGGCTCTGGCCCTAAACTGACTAGGGTCCTGGGTTCAGAGAATGGAAGAGAGTAAGATACGCCCAAGAATCCCATACCTGGCTGAAGATTCTGTTTGCAAGTAAAAGCACCTTTAAATATAGAAGAATTAGATATGCTATCACCCCAAAAACTTCCCTGAAAGCTTTACTTAAAGATACAATAATGATTAACCAAATAACTGCTAAAGGAAGATGTCCGGCAATTAAACATAAAAGTGTCTTAAAATCTCTTCTGTGTTTCTCCTCTGGAAACAATTAAACTGTTACAATTCCACAAAATGTCAAAATAGGTAATCGATAATAATAATTCAGTACCAAAGTCCAATAATATGACATCAAGAAAAGTAAGATTGGGGCACCTGGGTGACTCAGTCCGTTGAGCCTCCGACTGCTGATTTTGTCTCCAGTCATGATCTCAGGGTTCTGGGATTGAGCCCTGCATCAGGCTCCACCCTCAGCACGGAGTCTGCTTGAGGAGTCTCTCTCTTCCTCTCTTTCTGCCCCTCCCCCCACTCGCATTGTCTCTCTCAAATAAGAAAATAAATGTTCTTTTAATAAAAGTAAAGTAGAGCAGTCAAGGGGAATGTGAATAAGATTGTGCCTGTCATTTGTCACAGAAGGCATCAACATACATTCTTTTATTTCTAATGTAAGGGCAGGAAAAATGTCCTTCTTTCCTTCTAGAAGGTTCTTTGACTGATCTAATAATTAAATTGACATAGAACATAAATTAACAGGAGAAAAACAAATTTATTTCATGTGTACAAGAGTCCCAATAAAAATATGAGACTCGAAGGGAGTCAGGCATTAGAGGCTTAGGAATGGGACAGGGGTAAAGGCCTTCAAAGGGGAGAAGGGCAGTTCACAGGAAGATGGGAAAAACAAATGTTGATAAGTCTTTCAGGGAAAAAAGTTATCTCTAGTAATAGTTCTCCTTTAGTACAGGGCCCCTATCTCAGTTCTTACAAGCTGTTAAGGAAAAGGTAAAAATCTTTTCCTGAGTCTGACTCTTAATTGCCTTCAGCTCAAATTAATCCCCATGCCCCAGGGGCACATAATGGGATAACATATTCTGCTCTCCTTCACTAAGCTTAGTAAACTAAAAGAGATGTAAGATATTTTAAAACAAAGATATTTAAAAATATATAAACAACCATTAGGGATGGTAAAACCAGACTTACCTTCTTCAAAATAACAAGGAGGGAGAGGACAAAAAAAAAAAAAAAAAAAACAAAGAAAGTACAAAGTACATTTTGCAGGGGGAAAAACAAACACAGAGCATTGTGCTGTTTTCCCCAGGAACTACCAGTCTTCACACACATGTCAAAGCTAGACTCAGTACTTTGTTGACTCATCAAGAAGCAAATGCTCTTTCCAGAGCTTTGGCGAGTAATAGATCATAGTGGAGATTTAGGGGGAAGACAGAAGGGAATTTGCATCACACCCCACACAGTAAAGAACCCAATGCCATTCCTGCTGAGTAAGACATTTCTTTTCACGTTCAAAATCCCTCTTGGGCTCCCAACTCCCAGATTTTATGCCTTCTCAACACTGCTTAGCAAAAAAGGAATGAAATATTAACATAGCTACAAATCTCAAAGACAGTATGGTAACTGAAAAAGGTCAAAAACAAAAAAAGTAGCTGCTGTGTGATTCTAACCCCAGAAAAGTCTAAGAAAGTCAAAAGTGTAGTGATAG
>CM052811.1:94441000-94481907 GCA_028533885.1 Nasua narica | reverse complement strand
TAAGAAGTGTGGAAAGTTGTCCAAGACACAAAGAAATGCCAGCTCTGTGGGCTCCAGGAGTGAACTCATTCTTTTCTCTTGCTAATTAGTTTCTTGCAGCAAAACCCCTAACCTGAAACCTGCCAAGGCCAGTATAGAAAAAGAAATCTGCACCCCAGGCACTCAGAGGAATACTGAAACACACTTCCAGCAGTTAAATGTTAGCAAATGAAATCCAGTGGTCATTCAAACAATAGCATGTTATTTGTTCATTTGTTCCATATTCGAAAATTTATCGTAAGTCCCATGTTGATAAATAAAAGAACAACAAAACAGTATTTGATGAAATCCAATATTCGCTCCTGGTTTTTTTTAATCTTTAGAAAAATGGTAAAAGATGGGTATTTTCCCCCAAAATGGCCCACAGTACCATGCTTAATGATGCTCCCCGCCCCCCCACCCCCAAGACGCCCTAATTAGATTTAGGAAAAAGCAAGGATGGCCATTGTTACTTTATTCACCACAATTCTAAAAGCCTGACTCAATCCAATTAGAAGAGAGAACAAAACGAGAAACACAGTCCACAGAGAAGGAGCCCCTAGTATCATAATTTGTGGTTGCTGTGACTGTATTCTTGAAATTTGAAAGCATCCACTGAAACATTTTTTAGAAACAACTGAAGAACTTAGTAAGGTGACAGTTAGTGAAATTAACATACAAAAACCAAAGGCTTGGAGGGCCTGGCTGACTCAGTAGGTTAAGTTTCTGCCTTAGCCTCAGGTCATGATCCCAGGGTCCTGGGACTGAGCTCCCCACTGGGTTCCCTGCTCAATGGGGAGTCTCCTTTTTCCCTCCCCCGCTTCCCCTCCTCTCCCTGCTCATGCCCTGCCTCCAATAAATAAATACAATCTTAAAAAAAATGATAACCCAAAAGCTTTCTGTAATTAAAGGGAAACCAGTTAAAAATAAAATGGACATATTCTTTTTTTTTAAGTATAGTTGACATACAATGTTATATTAGTTTCAAGTGTACAGCATAGTGATTTGACAATTCTACACATTACATACACAATAACTCTTCACGGGAAGTGTAGTTGCCATAAACCCATGCTCATATAGTCAATCTATGACAAAGGAGGCAAGAATATATAATGAGGAAAAGACAAGTCTTTAAAAAATGGTGTTGGGAAAGCTGGACAATTACATGCAAAAGAATGAACCTGGACTTCTTTCTCATACCACACACAAAAACAAATTCAAAAGGGACTAAGGACCTAAATGTGAGACCTGAAACCATAAAACTCCTAAAAGATAACCTAGGCACTAATCTCTTGAACAGGGGCCTTGGCAACGTTTTTTGGATCTTTCTCCTGAGACAAGGAAAACAAAAGCAAAAATGAGCTCTTGGGATTACATCAACCTAAAAAACTTTTGCACAGTGAAAGAAACCCAAAAAACAGAAAGGCAGGGGCGCCTGGGTGGCTCAGTCGTTAGATGTCTGCTTTTTGCTTCAGGTCATGATCCCAGGATCCTGGGATTGAGCCCCACGACCAGCTCCCTGCTCAGGGGGAAGCCTGCTTCTCCCTCTCCCACTCCCCCTGCTTGTGTTCTCTCTTTCTCACTGTGTCTCTGTCAAGTAAATACATAAAATCTTAAAAAACAAAACAAAACAAAAAACCCCAAACCAAAAATGCAACCTATTGAATGAGAGAAGGTATTTGCAAATGATACATGTGGACATATTCTTGATTAGAAATGTACATGGCCCATATAAAGTAACTAAAAAGACAGGAGCGTAAACAATTGGAATAAATAATAGCATCAATAATAACAATCAACACTGAAATTACAGTGTAGGTCCTTACAGGGTTGTGCTAGGCGTTGTCTCTGGTAATCCTCCCATTAACCTGATAAAGCAGGTGTTGCTATTACCTTTGCTCATTGGGGGAAGATATAACGTGGTAAAAAAAAAATCGATCCTTCCTAATACAAACTGTCTAAAATGCAATCCCAATCAAAATAGCAAGATAATGATTCTGAGTTCCACTCTGAAAATATACACAAGTTACTCACTGACCCTATGCCTGTTTCCTCGTGCACAAAATGGAAACAGTAAAAGTCCTTATAAGAAAACATAAAATTAATTAACATATACAAAGTATAACCGCACCTGGTACAGAGTAGGTGTGTGAATGTCACTTTATGATTATTATTGCCTACAAGAATACATATGAGAAGAATCAAGGAAGTCCCTGGGGGAAAAGTGGGAAGAAGGCCCATAGAGGTGGGCCAGGCCTCCCAATATTAAAAGACATGGCAAAGCTACAACAATTACTTAGAAGAAAATGGCCTGGAACTGGAGGACAGATAAATGGAATAAAAAAGTACAGAAATAAACTCAAGTACATATGAGAATTCAGTACATTATTTAAAGGTGGCACTTCCAAGCAATGAGGAAAATCTGTTACATGAGAAAATCTGTAAGGATAATCTGTTAACCATTTGGAGAAAACAGAGTGACTTCTTAACTCTTTTTTCTTTTAATCCAAATTTATTTTACATGAAGCAAAAATTTCCATTTTTAAAATGCAGACTAAAAGCACTGTTATCATCAGTGCACGTTTTTCACAAACTAGGACCAGAGCTTTCCTACACACCAACACGAAATCTAGAAGTCGCAAAGAACATGATCAATAAATATGACTACATAACAATTTTACATTTCTAAACATCACTGTACAGGGGTGTGTGTGTGTGTGTGTGTGTGTGTGTGTGCCTTCAGTGAAATCAGAACAATATATCTGCAACACATAAGAGAGGCCAAAAGTAGCTTCGTCATATACAAAATGTAGGGACAAATCAATAATGGGAAAAATACTTCATTAAAAAATGAGGAAATTACAGGAACAGATTAATTATGGGAAAAAATACAAATGACCACTAAATATGAAAAGAAGTTCAACTCTCCAATAATGTAAATTTTAATTACTAAATATAGGGTGGCTCAGTGGTTAAGCCTCTGCCTTTGGCTCAGGTCATGATCTTGGGGTTCTGGGGTCGAGCCCCGCATCCGGCTCTCTGCTCAGCAGGGAGCCTGCTTCCTTCTCTCTCTCTCTCTGCCTGCCTCTCTGCCTACTTGTGATCTCTCTCTCTGTCAAACAAATAAACAAAATCTTTTTAAAAAAATAATTACTAAATATAATTTTTGTGGGTTTCCAGATGCCAGAATTGAAGATTGATAGGTAATATTGGCAAGAGGGTGGAGAACTTGCATTTTCAACGCCATTAGCAGGAATACACATGGGTGAACATTTTTGCTGGGAAATTTGGCAATCTCTGAAATGCGCCCATTCAGAAGAATTTGTCCAGGAGAAACACTAGCACAAGTAGACATGAACGAGGAGGGTTACCATATAGAAGTGGAAGACTGCTGGAGGGGAAACTGAGGAGTTTCTGGTCCAAACTTTGAGGCCCAGCCCAATACAGGCTGCCCAGCACCACCTCCCTGATGCTCTGTTTGAGGGTCCCTTAGATCTCCACAGTCAGTGACTGTATGATGTAGGAACATAGAGACCCTTCTAAACTCTGAGTAGAACGAGTACTCAATAGCACTTCATTTGGAAGACTTCAGACAGTGTTTCTCGGACTTCAATGTGCACACAAGCCACCTGAGTATCTGGCTGAAATGGAATGTTGATGTGGCCTGAATGGGCCTGAGATTCTGCATTTCTAACCCGCAGCTCCCAGGTGATGCTAATGCCACTGGTCTACGGACCACAGTTTGAGTAGCAAGGCCATAAATTCCTTTGGTGTGGGTCTTTGTACACATGACTTTCCCCTTGAACCTGTAGGTATGGCTCCCTCGACGCCCATTTCCTACAGACAGGCCCCATGGCTTTGTCATGCCCATTGCGTCAACTTTGTTGATCCTTCCCTGGCTCCAGATTTCATTGTTTTCGCCATCTGGTCTCCCACAGCGCGGGCCAGTAGGAGGAGGCCGCTGCTGTGGGTCCCCCTTTAATTTCTCAGCCCAAACTCTGGAAACTTGGAGCTTTGGTGACAGAAAGAGTCTCAGATTACAATTCAGGTGTGACAAATGTGTCTTTTTTCATCTAGAGACGTAATGTCTCCGACGCCGTCTAATCATGCCCAGGAAAATTATCTCTTAATTCCCGAGGGATTTCTTCTTTCATTTCCCTCTTCCCCTCAACCTCACCATCACCCCCTTGGTCACTCACAATAAATCTGTGCCTTAAAAGTTTCCTTTGGCAAAGCGGAGATAATTCTACATCAAAATTAGGTAGCTCTGTTGGGTTTGAACACATAAACTCGAGTTCTTAAGCCTCCTGGAACTCAGAAGCAGCCAGGATCCACAGAGCTGTTCTTTTGGGCAGTTTACGTCAACTGGGAATTGTCTGCGGTGACCAGAAACCAGGGCCAGAGACTCTAACAGCACCCTGGAAATGGCGGTCCAAAGGTCTCGCTAGACTAGTGATTGAGTTGGAACCATGTGGAGGGTGGAGAAAGGAGCCTCAGGCAATGAGGATCTTCAAGCTTCTCTTTCTGCACAGTATATTTTTAAATTTTATATTATTTTTTCAGTGTTCCAAGATTCATTGTTTATGCACCACACCCAGTGCTCCATGCAATACGTGCCCTTCTCAATACCCACCACCAGGCTCGCCCATCCCCCCAACCCCTCCCTTCCAAAACCCCCAGTTTGTTTCTCAGAGTCCATAGTCTCTCATGGTTCATCTTCCCCCTCCGATTTCCCCCCATTCACCCTTCCTTTCCTTCCCCTAATGTCCTCCTTGGTATTCCTTATGCCCCACAAGTAAGTGAAACCACATGATCATTGACTTCCTCTGCTTATTTCACTCAGCATGATCTCCTCCAGTCCCATCCATGTTGATACAGAAGTTGTATCATCCTTTCTGATGGAGGCGTAATATTCCATTGTATACATGGACCATATCTTCTTTATCCATAAATCAAGGCTCGAGGCTAATGTAACCCCATAGTTTATGGGATTCTAGTTTATAGGTTATGACTATAAACAACGGGACTTAAGCATGTTTGCCCCCGCCGTCCATTCGCCACTCGGCAGCCACGGCGTCACCCAGAAACAGTCACCAAACCCTCCGTCCTCCCTGCCAGGGGCCGCTCCAGCTGCTGTTCCATGTATGAAACAGACCTCACCTCCAGCACCAGCACCTGCTGTTCCTGTGCTGGGAACATGCCTTTCCAAGGTGCCTGGGGGGCTTACCTCTATTTCCTTTCTAGTATCTACTCAAACAGGAAGAAGCCATGCCTGGATATGTGAATTTGGGTGTCACCAGGAAAGACAGATTGTTTAAGACAATGAGTCGAGTTGACATGAAATGACTGGGAGCAGAGATTTGGGCTATAGCCCTGGGGCACTCATCCCCATCCCCTGACAGCAGGGAGGCAGAGGCAGCAAGAGGAGGGGGACTAGGAATGTGGCCCTCCAAAAGCCAGGGGAAGTGCATGGGGAAGACAGAGTGATCGGCATGTCCAGGTGAAAACAGCAGCTTGGAAGTAAAGAAAATGTTCACAGGAGAAGGCTGGGGGAGAATGGGAGAGAAGACCCCAGAATGACATTTTGGAAACCAGCAAGCAGACGGATGAGGAATAAATAATGTCTTTGATCCAAGGAAGTCAAGGCCCAAGCTTACAGTGGGGAAAACGGCAAGCCTACTCTACTGGTACTTTCAAATCCCCAAAAGTTTGAAAGACTGGTGACAGCTGGTCTCTCTGGAAGTGGTGATGAAGAAGAAGCCTAAGGCAGAAAGGATTAGTTGAAATGCTATTTAGCAAGTGATCAGATCCCCAGGTCACCCCAATTCTATTCAGCGGAAGTCATCTGGAAATTATGAGTTCCAGATGCATCTGAATGCATTGAGAGATTTAGACAACTGGAGAAGAGGTTGGGGCTGGATTCATGGTAATACAAGAAATATAAGCAAATAATATGCAATTATAAACTCTAGGAAAACAAATGGTTGAACAGGAAGGGGAAAATAATCATAGTTTATGACATGGCTCTATTGTGAATAAAATTTTCAAATCATGGCAACTTAAGAAATTGATCTATGTAAAATTACAACATATCTTTACTGGAATAATGGGGTGAGGGACAGGAAGAGTAAGGTCGAATGTGGGAGGTTGGAAAGGCAAAGAGATAAAACTTTCATTATCTATAGTAGGATGTCAGAGGCAATATTTACAATTAAAAAATCAAGGAGAAGCAATGGGAGCATGTTATTAGGAATATACAGATAATACCAAAAATAATATGTAAAGGAGATGAAAGTATTTGCTTCTAAGAAAAAGGAAGCTGGGGACCTGCTCATTTCCCTGAAAATACTATGGAACTATTTGATTCTGCAAACTAGTATGCATTAACACTGTTAAGCATGAGAAGTCAAATTATAAGCCAAATAGCTTCAAATTTATTAAGCCGGCAAATATTCCCAAGGATCGAAGAGGAATATAATATGATCCTTATCCTCACAGGAGTACAGAATGAAAAAGAAAAAAGTTATAACACAGTATGATAAAAATGCAGTACTAGAAGTATAAAAAAAAAAGTTCACTCGGTACATGAAAACACTGGCTACCTTTTGTTTGTATCTCCATTATCCTGTGCAGTGCCTGGCAGGCAGAGGTATGTTAGTGACAGGTGACCAAATGAAGATATATATACACACACGTTGCGCTAAAAACAGAAAACAGAGTATTTTCTTATATTTATATGGTGGAGGAAAACAAATCCAGGAAGATTTTATAGCAGATGTGATATTTGAATATGGAACTGGAAGTCCACCAGGATTTCTACAGGTGGACAAAAATGGGGAGAATATTCAAAGCAGGGACAACAATTTATACAAAACAGGTGAGCGAGTAGCATGATATCAGTTAGCATATCAACAATAATGCTATGTAGCAAACCACCCAAATCTCAGGGGCACCCAACACTAAATATTTCTTTTCCACCCACACAGCTGCAGGTCGGTTGGGAAGGGACTGACAGACTGGGTTTAACAGGTTTGGATGTTAACCGCAGGTTAAGTCCAAAAGTGTTTCATCTCCTTTGGACCAAGAACTATAATTCAAGGGAAGCTCTTCTTATGATGGAGACGGGAGAGCAGGAAGGCAAGCACGGTTCAAGTGTCTGGACGCGTTGTGTCCCCTAACATACCCACTGGCTGCAGTAATATACATGAACAAACCCCACGTCAACGGGTTGGGGATGCGCATTCTTGCCCCACTGGAGTTTTGCCGAAAGTTATTCGTGAATGAAAGCCTGAACTCACAAGTGTTTGGGTAATAGCATAAATGCATTTCACTTCTGGAGACTTTCTATTTGCATTTCCCTCACAAGAGTAAAAGTTGCTCAACCAGAATGAGCCACACGGAACCACTGAGCACTTAGCGTGTGTGGCAGGTGTGACGGAAGAACTGAAATTTTAGTTTTATTTAATTTGTGCTAATTTAAATGTCATTATCGCTACCAGATGGAATATGCAGCTGTGAACACCACAGTTAAAGCTGATAGTTTGATCTGAGGATTTCTTTCATGAAGTCGGGTCTGAAATTGTCATCTCCTCCATATATATTTTTGTTCTATCATGACTTTTAGGATTCATTTTGATGATGTACTTCGTGATGATTGGGAAAGGCCTGGCGGGCCACGTGGGCCAGACTGATTCAATTTCTGGGCAAAAACTGCCTCCCTGATCACCCGGGACCCCTTTGCCAATGTGTGTGTCCGGGACAAGAAAAGCTAGGAGATGATGTGAACTGATTAAAATCACTCCAGCAACATCATTAGAAAAATAACTCGAAAGAAGAGAAAGAAAGAAAGAAAGAAAGAAAGAAAGAAAGAAAGAAAGAAAGAAAGAAAGAGAAAGAAAGACAGAAAGACAGAAAGAAAGAAAGGGAACTCCAAGTGGATCCCTCTTATAATGGTCATCAGAGGGTCACACAGGGAATTATTTCCTATCTGAATAATCTTGTGTTTTTTTTCACATACAATTCACGTATACAAATTGCACAAATATTAATCATTCCCGGGAAGGAATAGAACAATACTGGCCAATAAACAGAAAAGCAGTGTCCATAAGAATCCTTGTATACCATTGTTTCAGGACCAAAGTCTAAGAATTTCCCTTTCTAATTTCTTGGTTTCTATTCTTTAAAGGAAAAAGAAATAGAGCAAGAGTCAAGAAAATGGTGCAACAAGATTGCCATACCGAACATACACAGAGTTTCTTACAGATAAAGACCACATGGAAAGAGGAAATGTCATATGGGTAAAGTATATTTCACAAAAAGGAAAAAGAATTTCAGAGAGAAAGAAGACAGTCTCTCACAGAGGTCTGATCAGAAAAAAAAATTCTGGACTTTCTGTAGTTTCTATTCTGCTCTTTCCTAATTCCACATATCTCTCTGGCTCATTTAGAAGGGAAAATATTTAGACCATTCCAGGCTGAATACAATAACATTCATAAGGATTACTAGAAACACAAGATGTAAAATCAATAATAGGAGTGGCTGGCTTCCTCATATGAGTAAGGAAAAGAAAAGAGACCAAGAAACCAATAGGCAATGACTCAGGAGTTTGTTAGGAAATGTATCCTCTTCACTTTGTCCCTTGAGGCTCTTTGTAAAGGCCGGGATTTCACATCGTAATGTTTGCGGCAATCAACAAGCTTTAAACATTCATTAAAATAAGTGAATGCCATTTCCACTTATCAAATTGGCAATCCTTGGGGCGGAAAATGTAATACTGTGCTGGGGAATTCAGAACCCACTTTTTTTTTTAAAGATTTTTTTTGTTATTTATTTGACAAAGAGAGAAAGATCACAAGTAAGCAGAAAGGCAGGCAGAGAGAGAGAGGGGGAAGCGGGCTCCCCACTGAGCAGAGAGCCCAATGAGGGGCTCGATTCCAGGACCCTGAGATCATGACCTGAGCCCAAGGCAGAAGCTTAACCCACTGAGCCAGCCAGGCACCCCAGAACCCACTTTTGTGGGTGTGTAAGTTGGTACAACAATTCCGGCTGCAGGGTTCAGAAGCTTAAGAATGTGTTCATCCTTTGTGCTCATTCTACCCCCGGCAACTTATTTAGCTGCAAGGACGTTCTTCCAGGGACATAATAGATTGCTGTGCGAAAATGGCATTGCATAATATATTGGGGTTTTTTGTTTGTTTGTTTGCGTGTTTTAAAGATTTTATTTATTTATTTGAGATAGAGGAAGAGAACACACATGCTGGAGGGGGAGGGAGAGAGCATCTGAAGCTGACCCCACACTGAGAATAGAGCTTGATGCTGGGCTTGACCAGAGAGGCTTGCACTCTCTCTGTCAAAATTTTTTTTAAAAAATAATATATTGTAAATAATAATAATAATAATAATATATTGTTATATGGAGTGAGGGGGGAGGTGTAGTTACTAGTAAAAGTTACGATTGTACTTGGGTAAGGAAAAATTATATGTACACATAAAAGTAATTTGAAAGGGCTGGAATTATTAACAGTTTTACTTTCTGTATACTTATGTTTTCTATACAAAATTCTAAATTCTGTATCGATGATATATAGAGAACATGGCTTTTGCAAGAAAAAAATTTTTAATTCATACTTACGATCATAAAAAAGGAGAAGGGAGGAACTGATTGATTTAGAAGATCTAATTGTCTTTATTAAAGGATTCATGGATGTAGCAGCACTCCATCTGGCAGAGGGGAGCCCCTGGGGAGTAACTGTTTCTTTTTTTTTTTTTTAAGATTATTTATTTATTTATTTATTTGACACAGAGAGCAAGGGAGAGAGAGAGAGAGAGCAAGCACAAGCAGGAGGAGCGGCAGGCAGGGGAGAAGCAGGCTCCCTGCTGCTCAGGGAGCCCAACTCGGGGCTTGATCCCAGGACCCTTGGATCATGACTTGAGCCGAAGGCAGACACTCAACCGACCGAGCCACCCAGGCTCCAGGGAGTAAGTGCTTTACATGCTGCTGCACGAGGCCCACCTGCCCCAGTGTGGCTGCTCCCATCTCCTATTTCCTTGCAGCAACCCACGTTTGTGGGACCCATGCTGAGTGGGCCGCTCTTCCTTGTTCTCTAAGACTTGGCAGCACCTGGAGGTACCGGTGTGGATTCGTAGTGTTCCAACACCATCTCCTCCACTGGCAAAGGCTCTAAGACTTGTGGAAATAAACTCTCAGCATCTGGAATGGTCGAGACCATCTTCTAGTATTTGTCCAGGAGGAGTAAGTAGGGGCCTCCTGTCGTCTCAGACAAACCCTTGCTAAGAAGGCGGGACTGGATTTGAGCCACAGGGATGACAACAGTCTCCTGCCCACGTTTTTATTTCCCCAAGATACGATTTAAATAGGTCCAGAGACCTGACTCATTCAACTGCACATGAGGGTTTCCCACCCCCTCCCTCACCCTCTGACCTCTAGGTCCTGCCCACCCCAGGGCTCACTTTCCTCTTTTCCACCTCAAGGTGCTTCTCCCTAGCAGAAAAATCAGAAGCAATACAGGAACAAGTATGAACCAGAGTTGTCGGAGTAATTCTTCCGATGACTTCACATGGCCGCATTGCCAATCCTGGTTGGTCTCTTTCACTTTAGCTGATAGAAAAAAAAGAACAAACATGACTCAGTCATTTTTTTTTTAAAGATTTTATTTATTTGCCAAAGAAAGAGAGATCACAAGTAGGCAGAGAGGCAGGCGGAGGGAGGCGGGGGGGAGAAGCAGGCTCCCTGCCGAGCAGAGAGCCCGATGTGAGGCTCGATCCCAGGACCCTGAGATCATGACCTGAGCCGAAGGCAGTGGCTCTACCCACTGAACCACCCAGGCGCCCCTCAATATGAGTTTTGACATAACCTCCAACCATTTTAACCTTCAGATGGTTCATTTTGCATTTCAATTTTTGCTTCCACCACATGCCATGAACTGGTTTTTTTGTGTGGGTTGTTTTGTTTTTGTTTTTTCCAAATGTCACTGCTTAAAAATTTTTCTGGCATTTTCCAGTGTTGCCCCAGGCAAGCAATTACGTTACCAAGAGTGAGATGGAGAAGGAAGGAAGTCCCGGTTCTTTTCACTGCCACAGTAAAGAATCACAGGACAGCAAAAGGAAAGCGGAGCGAGTGGTTTCATGGAAGTACACTTCAGAGGAGAAGTGTGCCAGTCAAGAGACACGAAGGCTCCAGAAACTCCCGGGTGTGGGTTTATCTCAGTTTTTTCTTTTCTTTTCTTTTCTTTTTATTTCTTTCTTTTCTTTTTTAAGATTTTATTTATCTATTTGACAGAGAGAGAGAGAGCAGAAGTAGGCAGAGAGGCAGGCAGAGGGAGAGGAAGTAGCAGGCTCTCTCCTGAGCAGAGAGCCCGATGTGGGGCTCGATCCCAGGACCCTGAGATCATGACCTGAGCCAAAGGCAGAGGCTTTAACCCACTGAGCCACCCAGGCACCCTCATTGTTTTCTTTTAGGTGGGTCCTTCGGTTGTAACATTTGAGTGACAGGCCTGGATTATAGAACAATTAGCCAACTACACCCATCCTTTCCCAAGATGTATTCAAAATACCTCAGCATTATTTCTATTCTAGAGACACAGGTCAATTAAGGTCAAGGGGCTGCTTTCTACAGCATTGCAACCAACAGAGAGAAATTCATTCTGCCTCAGCCGGAATTCGTCGTCCCAGACTGACTACTAGATGGGTGGAACGGCGGTCCCTCGGGTGGGGCTCCCTGTCAGGACATCTAAGGTCCAAACTCTTGTCACTCCTGCCTGGCTTCCTGCCTCACAATTAAAACCTTACAGAAAGCCAGCCCTGGTCACCGTTTTGTCTTGGCCTAAAGTACCGCTCTGAAATAATCGTCCATCAGAAGATTAAACCAATTAAAATCTGTATGCGCCTCTCAAGAAAATCCCACAGGACAAGTACATGACGTTTCTGAAAACAAGAGCGAGAATATAATCTGGGAAAGGGTCCACGGGCGCAGCTTTAGAATATTAATATATGAGGCACCAACGGGAAGTCACGCCATGGCCCTGAGGAGAAGGACACACGGTCAGAGCGGCCGTCCTAGAAGCTGCCTCTGGCTGGAAATACTCGAAGCAAAACGAGAAAGTTCCAGCCAAGGAAGAAGGCACAGAGGTGGCTGCTGAGTCCTGGTGAAAGGGTATATGATGTGAAGGGTGATTGAAGATGTGCCTTGCAAACCGACATCTGAGAATGTGGGTCTCCAAATATACGAAGGAGTGGCTTGCCTTACAAAAGGAGTGTTTGAAAAGTTAATACCTCTCTGATGTATTTTCACACTTGTGTTCCAAAAGTAATCTCAAATTACATGCAAATGTTCAGGAACCCCTCAAAAGCAAGGTCCTTTCACAACATAGTTGAGAATAATAACCTCAAAGGTAGTTACAGCATCAGCAAACTATATTTGTGTTAGCAGCGGTAGGGGAAGAGAGCCCAAAGGGAAATTCACTTCCTTTATAAATGCTTCTCTTTTTTTCATCTTTTCACCCATCCCCTCACCCGCCTCCCCTCTGGTAATCATCGGTTTGTTCTGTGTAGTTGAGAGTCTGTTTCTTGGTTTGTCTCTTTTTTTTTTCCCCTTTGTTCATTTGTTTCTTAAATTCCACATATTAGTGAAACCACATGGTATTTCTCTTTCTTTGAATGACTTATTTCACTTAACATTCCACTCTCTAGCTTCATCCACGTTGCTGCGAACGACTAGATTTCATTCTTTTTTTTTATGGCTGAACAATATTCCGTTGTATGTATATATCACATCTTCTTTATCCATTCATCAGTCGATGGACACTTGGGCTGCTTCTGTATCTTGGCTATAGTAGATAATGCTGCTATAAACATAGGGGTGCATGTATCCCTTTCAACTAATGTTTTTGTATTCTTTGGGTAAATACCCAGCAGTGTGATTACTGGATCCTCCGGCAGTTCTATTTTTAACTTTTTTGAGGAACCTCCATACTGTTTACACAGCAGCTGCCCCAGTTTGCCTTCCCACCAGCAGTGCACGAGGGTTCCTATTTCTCCATATCTTCGCCAACATGTGATCGTATAGTTCTTATTTTTTTTCTCTTACTGATGTGATGTATCATGTTGGTTGGTTGGGCAATGTTGAACCACCCTTCCAACCCAGGAATAAATCCCCCTTGATTGTGGTGAATGATTTTTCTTAATGTATTGTCGGAGTCTGTTTGCTAGTACTTCGTAGAGGATTTTTGTGTCTATGTTCATCAGAGATATTGGCTTATAGTTCTCTTTTTTGTGGTGTCTTTACCTGGTTTGGGATCAGGATAAGGCTGGCTTCATAGGATGAAATTGGAAGTTTTCCTTTCTTCTCTATTTTTTGGGATAGTTTGAGAAGAATAGGTATTAACTCTTCTCGAAATGTTCGGTAGACTTCACCTGTGAAGTCATATGGTCCTGGACTTCTGTTTGTTGGGAGTTTCTTGATTATTGATTCGATTACTTTGCTGATAATTGGTCTGTTCAAATTTTATATTTCTTCCTGTTTCAGTTTTCATATGTTATGTGCTTCTAGAAACATATCCATTTCTTCTAGGTTGTCCAATTTGTTGGCATATGGTTTTTCATAATATTCTCTTATATTTGTTTGTATTTTTGTGGTGTTGACTGTTATTTCTCCCCTTTCAATTGTAATTTTATTTGTTTGGGTCCTTTCTTTTTTTTCTTGATGAGTCTGGCTAGAAGTTTATCAATTTCATTGATTTTTTTCAAAGAACCAGATCCTGGTTTCATTGATCTGTTCTACTGTTTTGTGTTGTTTTCATTTCTATATTATTTATTTCTGCTCTAATCGTTAATACTTCCTTCATTCTGCTCATTTTAGGTTTTGCTTATTGTTCTTTTTCTAGTTCCTTTAGGTGTAAGGTTAGTTATTTTTCTGAGATTTTTCTTGCTTCTTGAGGCAGTCCTGTATTGCTAAAAACTTCCCTCTTAGAACAGCTTTTGCTGTGTCCAAAGATTTTGTACTGTTATGTTTTCATTTTTATTTGTTTTCATGTACTTTTTTATTTCCCCTTTAATTTCTCGGTTAACCTATTCATTGTTTAGTAGCACATTATTTAACCTCTATGTAGGTGTGGTCTTTCCGGATTTTTTCTTGTGGTTGACTTCAAGTTTCATAGTGTTGTGGTCAGAAAAGATGTGCGTTATCACTGATCTTTCTGAATTTGTTGAGGCTTGTTTTGTGGGCTTAAAATGTAATCTATTCTGGAGAACGTTCCACATGCACTTGAAAAGAACGTGTATTCTGCTGTTTTTAGGATGGAATGTTCTGAATATATCTTTTAAATTCATCTTGTCCAGTGAGTCATTCAAAGCTATTGTTTCCTTGTCAGTTTTCTGTTTGGACTATCTGTCCATTGATGTAGGTGGGGTGTTAAAGTCTCCTACTATTACTGTATTATCATCAGTTAGTTCCTTTATTTTTGTTATTGACAGTTTTATGTATTTGGGTGCTCCCATATTGGGTGCATAAATATTTACAATTGTTATATCTTCTTGTTGGTTTGTTCTCTTTATTATAATATAGTGTCCTTCTTTGTCTTGTTTTAGTCTATTTTGTCTGATATAAGTATTGCCACTCTTGCTTTCTTTTGACATCCATTTGCACAATATATGTTTCTCCAGTCCTTCACTTTCCATCTGCAGGTGTCTTTAGGTCTGAAATGAGTCTCTTGTAGGCGGCAGATAGACAGGTCTTGTTTTTTTATCCATTCTGTCACCCTAGGTCTTTTGATTAGGGCATTTAGTCCATTTACACTCAAAGTAATTATTGACAGATATGTAATTTTTGCCATCTTGTTACTTGTTTTATGACTGTTTTAGTAGCTTTTCTCTGATCCTTTCTTCTCTTTTTCTTTTTCATGGTTTGCTGGTTTTCTTTCTTGATATATCTGGATTCCTTTCTCTTTATTCCTTGCATATCTATTAGTGGTTTTTGATTTGTGGTTACCGTTAGGTTTTTATATAGTATCTTCTATATATGGCACTTTACATTAAGTGGATGATCATTTAAGTCTGGACCCATTCTTTACTCCTTCCCCACCACGTTTTAGGTATATGCTGTCATATTCTACATCTTTTTATTTTGTGAAACCCTTGATTAATTTATTACAGAAATACTTTTACTGCTTCTGGGTTCTCTACTTTTCATGCTCTCACTTATGGGCTTTTCTTTCCATTCAAAGAGTCCCCTTTAATATTTCTTGTAGGAATGGTATAGTGCTCATGAACTTTAGTTTCTGATTTATCTAAAAAAATCTTGATCTCTCTTTCTATTCTCAATGATAGCCTTGCTAGATAGAATATTTATGGATACAGATTTTGCCCTTTCAGCACTTTGAATATACTATGCTATTCCCTTCTGGTCTACAAAGTTCTGCTGAAAAATCAGCTGATAGCCTTATGGGGTTTCCCTTATATATTGGTCTTCTTTTCTCTTGCAACCTTTAAGAATCTTTATCACTATTTTTTGCTATTTTAATTATTATGTGTCTTGGTGTGGTCTTTTTTGAGTTGAATTTGTTAGGGGATCTCTGTGCCTCCTGATTCTGGATCTCTGACCCCCACCTCAGCTTCAGGAAGTTTTCAGCTATTATTTCTTCAAATACGTTTTCTGCCTCCCTTTCTCTCTCTTCTCCTTCTGGGATCCCTATAATGTGAACATTATTATGCTTGATGGAGTCACTGAGTTCTCTAAGTCTATTCTTATTCTACAGTATTTGTCTCACATCTGCTCAGCTCGATTGCTTTCCATAACTCTATCCTCCAGGTCACTAATACACTCCTCCACTCCCTGGAATCTGCTATTTATTCCATCTAGTGTATTTTTAATTTCATAGATTAGGTTCTTCATTTCTGATACGTCATTTTTTATCTCTTTGTTAAGGATCTCACTGATGTCCTCCTCTCTTTTCTCAAGTCCAGTAAATATCTTTACGATCATTATTTTCTCTATCAGACATATTACTTATTTTCACTTCATTTGGATCTCTTGACGTGATTTTATCTTGTTCTTTCATCTGGGACATATCTCTTTGTCTCCTCATTTGATCTGCTTCTCTGTGTCTCTTTCTCTGTGTTAGGAGAGTCCACTCTGTCTTCTGCTCTTGAAAGTAGTGACTTGATGTCCTTGGGGTCCTGTAGTGCCTTGCAATGCAGTGTCCCCTGTCTGCCAGAACCTGGCCCTTCAGGAGAGTATCTTATAAGGGTGGTGTCTGAGTTGCTTTTTCTTCCAGTGCCATTGTCTGCACTGACTCTCGGCTCATTGGAGGCTGTGCCCGCTCCCTGGTGTTAGCAGGACCCAGGCAGGCCAACCCTGGGAAGCTGTGCTAACAGGGAAAATTGGGGGTGGGGTGGTGCTATTAGCAAAATTTGTACTGGGACACTAGTCCCAGGCAGGATCCCCCAAAGCATGGTGGAGCTGGCGCCTGAGTGCCAAGGTTTCTGGGGGCCACACAGACATGGCATGGTGGTGGCTGGGCACCCAGGGGCTGGGCAGGGTGCATGTGGCTTTAACATAATTTGCCCTGAGCCCAGGGCCAGAGGCTCGCAGACTTGGAGCGGGCAAGTCCTCCAGAGAACCTGTGGCCAATGCACACTGCTAGCAGCTTAGGTAGCAAGCGTCTGTGCAGTCCGCCTCCTACAGGTGTGTCTGGGCTTCTGCAGGGAGATGGGAGAGAAAAATGGTTCCTGCCAGCTCCTTTGTTTTCAGAGAAGCCCCCCCAACACTCTGAAATCAGTATGAACAGATCCGTCTCCTGTTTGTGTTCAGTGCCATTTTCACATTGCCTCTCCATGCAAGCTGCTATCTCTTTAAGGGTGGCAACGGAGCAATCACAATCGCTGGCCCTCCCTTCTCGCCCAGTGCCGAGTCAGCTGACTTTTAAAGCTCCAGGCTTGATGGGATTGACGTCCCACTGGTTATACAAACAAACAGAATTCAGCCCCTCCGGTTTTCAAAGCCAAATATTATGGAAATCAGTCTGCCCTGCTTGGGCTTCCTGATGCAGGGGGGGGGTGCCCATCCCCCTGCCCTCTGCATGGGTGCAGCTCCTCCTTCCCACTGCCTTTCTGCCCTTCCTAACCTCTCAGGTGCAGCTTCTTCTCTATATTTGGTCGTGGAGTTTGTTCTGCCGGTATTGAGATCACTCTCCAGTTTATTGACTTGGATACAGATGATACCTAGTTATACACGTGAGATGAGGTGAGCTTAGAATCCTCCTACTCTACTGTCTTCGCAAGCTCCCACCACACCTTCTTTGTCCATTCATCTATCAGTGTCCACTGATAGATAGTCCCACTTGGGCTTCCATAGTTTAACTGTTGTTAATAATGCTGCAATAAACATAGGGCTGCCTGTATCCCTTTGAATTAGTGTTTTTGTGTCTTGGGGGTAAATACCCCGTAGTGCATATAAATGCTTCTTTATTTTCATTGCCTCCACTTAGACAAGCAAAGAGCTGAAGGTCTTGAATGCAAGTAAAAATTTAGAGCACTCAGGATATATTTGGAAACCATCTGGCTTCCTTGCCTAATGCAGGACCTTGTTCCCTGCTAAGCACCTTCTGCCAGCCCAAGGATTTCAGGAATACAGGAGGTGTATTCATGCGTATGTGTGATGAGCAGGTGCCCTTCTCAGGCGTGGGGACTGCAGAAGCCGGGCCCTCCTCATGGACAGCGAGTCACCATTGCTGAGGTTCTAGAAGTCTCGTGATGCCAAAGGGCCTTCTAACCCCACAGCTACACAGGGTCCCAAGCATGAGTGAAAATACTTCCTTCTCCTCCTCCTCTCTTTCCCTAGAATCCCAGAGACTTCTAGGACAGACGTCAGCCCAAGAATATGTTTTAAAGACAAGGCAAGGGCTTTGGCAAAAAGTATGCGAAGCAGCAGATTTGTAACGGAAAATGCCAGACTCCCTGCTCTACAGCATCTCCCAGAGTAGCCTCAGGAAAGGAAAGAGACACATTCAAGTCCTCTTCCCCTTGTCATGGGTACACCAGCCTCATTCTGAGCTTCGGGTACTTTCCACCAGAGTGACTTGAGCAACCGGCGCCACAAGCTCTCAGGCAAACCTTACGGCCTCTTCTGGGGCCCCTGACACCCACCTTATCCCACTGGAGATGTTGCCCTAGGGGGGGGCCATGGATGATACCATTGATCTAAGCACCACTCCATTCCCTTCCTTGGAAACGTCCGGCAATAGCTATCTCGCAGCTGCAAAACCCATCTTGAGGACTATGCAATCACATTAAAAAATCTTTCAGAGGCTCTTGTGGTCTTGGACGTAAATCCTTCCCTCTTGCATCCAGCGTGCACTTCTGGGGGCCACACGCTCCTATTTAACGTGGCCTTCCACATATCCGCCCTGTCACGGGCATCCCACAGCATCATTTCTGTCTATGACTCCATGCTACAGTCGCCTTTCTCCTTTCGTTACGATTTGAGTATTTCCTGGAAAATGCTCAAATGACTTTCTCCCTTAATAGCGCTTGCTTTCACGTTATTCGGAGTCATAGCCTCCCTTCCTTCCTTCCCTCTACAAGTGCTGGACACTTGTGAGGCAGAAATAAAGACAAGAAAATATGGAGGTAGGGGGGAAGCACTTCAGTATTTTATCCTGCTTCTTGTTTTAGTTGTGCGATTTTGGGGGATTTGGCGATGCTTTATTTTTCTAAGTAAACTGTTTACGCAAATGTTAATTGTATCCTTTCCGGAAACACAACAGTCTTCTCTGGTTGGAGGGTCTCAGGAGCCAAAGTTCCCATTGTATATACCCTGTGGAAGCAACACAGGCATTCAGACTAGCAACTCTTAATAAGAGAGATGGGAAAACTACAAAGCTTGTATCTTAGTTTGGGGTCCACCAACAATCAACACCGAGTCTCAGGTGGTTTTCTTGGGAAGTGACTCCAGGAAGCAAAGTGAGGAAGTGGGCAACATGAGACAGAGAAGGGACGAAGGCCAGGAAAAGTGGGCAATGGGACTTCAAGCCCTGGGGGGCCATTTGGGTGATGGTGGGAACCCACCGCAGGCCATCCACATGCAGGATGGGGAAGCTGGAGCAATAATCCACCAAATCTCATCTCCCATTAGTGAGTCCCAAATCCCCGACTCCCCACACTCGGGGGTGCTCTATGGGGGCAGGGCAGGCTGCCAGGGCACCACAATTTGGTTTATGATAATGAGGTGACTTCTGGAAAGCACCCAAGGATGGGAGGGGAAGCAACCATGAAACCAATCTGACTTCTGGGGAGAGGAGAAGGCCGGGAGGTTGAATCAGAGGCTGTGCCAGAGAAAGACCTTTGGCAGAGAAGAGAGATGCGGGCCATGCAGTGGGAAAGTATCAGCATTCTGGAAGCCTGGGGAAAGGTGAACTCCCGTGGGCCAAAGGGACATGGGATGAGGCATCAAGAGCACCTGCCACCATCCTCTAAGGAGGTCCACAAAGCCACCTGAGTAAACACATTCAAAACCCTTAAAATTTCCCGAGAGATAAGAGCGATGGCAGCACGTTTTGTAATATTTGGTCTCTTGTCCTCAACTCCTGAGATCGCTCTGGAGTCATAGACATAAAGTTGGCTGTCTCATTATTCAGAACCAGCCAGATCACCACAATTTGGTTTGTGATAATGAGGCAACTTCTGGAAAGCACCCAAGGATGGGAGGGGAAGCAACTATGAAACCAACTTGATTTCTGGGAAGAGGAGAAGGCTGGGAGGTTGAATCAAATACCAATGGCCAATGATTTAATCAGCCATTCCTACATAATGAAGCCTCCATAAAAACCCAGAAGGACTGGGTTCCGGGAGCTTCTGGGTTGGCGAACTCATGAAGATGGGGGGAGAGTGGTGCACGGAGGCATGGAAGCTCCACCACCTTCCCCAGGTCTTGTCCTATGCTTCCCTTCCATCTGGCCGATCCTGAGCTGTAGCCTTTCATAATAAACTGGGATCTCAGAAGTAAAATGTCTGTGAGTTCTGTGCGCCACTCTCGCAAATTAACAGAACCCAAGGAGGGGGTTATTGGGACCAGTAGTCTGTAGCGGCCAGTCAGAAGCTCACGGGACAACTGGACTTAGATTGGCCTCTGAAGTGGGGGTGGGGGGTCATTCCTGCAGGACTGAGTCATGAACCTGTGGGATCTGATGTGATCTCCGGGAAGACCATTGAAGTGAAGCTGAACTACAGGACAGCTACGTGGTATTGGACAGTTGCTTGGTGGGGGTAGGGAGGGGATTCACACACCCCCTTGCCCCACAACATACACATACACACACACACACACCTGGAATGGGTTATTAGAATCATTTTTACCAGTGATGAGAGAGATTACCAATAGGGAAGGAACTGCCAGTAGAAACACAGGAAGGCTCCAGTTTCCCGAACAATGGAACAAGTCAGAAGTCGGGCGTGGGGTAGGAGACAAAGAAATGCTGACAAAACCAGACAGTGAGTTCTGTCAGATCCGTGATACAGAAAAAAAAACAAGCGAAGGACCCAAGTATGGCAAAGATTCTAGGTGGCACTAAGCATTGGTTTGGGAAGCTGGACAGAAAGACGGGAAAATTCTGTTGGAGCCAAGGGGAAACGGGAACCAGAGCGATCAGAGCAAATGGGAGAGGGTAACACTCAGGATAATGTTTAACTGATTTTCCTTCTGCAAGGTCCTGAGGTTCTCCTCCCAAGGAATTTACAACCTTGCTAAAAGCCAACACATAAATACTGAGATCAAAACAAAGGTGGACACTGGTAGGCGGTTGAGCTTGAGGGGAGGAGGGGCATGGGGGGGCATGATGTAAGAACATTTCCCAGGGGACAACCCATCTGAGCTTGAACCCCCCCAGCAGAGGGTGAAGGAATTCGGGGCTGAGGGAACTGCCTGAGCGGAGCTTCCACGGGGCAGTGACCCCGCAGGACCGCAGGCCCGGGAGGACGCAGGGAGAGGCGCCCTCAGAACAGGGGAAGGGCCTTTCACAAATCCTGAGCCCTAGAATCTAGAGGTCAAGGAAACATTAACTATGTTACTAGAGTGAAGAAACATGAGCCACTCTGTCCTGTGGCAGCCACGTGACGCTTTCTTTTCAAATTCGTGATCAATCATCTTGAGAGAAAATGCTCGTCACTCCCAAGAGAACAGACCTTCTCCTCCTCTGCCTCTGGTGGCTTCTCACGAAATGCCTCAAATCGCTGCAGCCCTCTGACTCCAGCGTAGGGAGGGCAGAGAGCAAAGAGGGAAGGAGCCAGGTTTTTGAGGACTCGAGAGGGCTCCTAGAGAGGACCCCCTTGGCTAGAGAGGAGTTCGAAATACGCTCTTTATGCTCACCAGCTTCTCCGGCTACTGCTCATTTCTCGTTCCCCTCACAGTAAAAATTCTCGCAAGAGTTGTCTGTCTCTATCACCTCACCTTTAGTTTAAAAAAATATATTATTTTTTATTGAAGTAGAGTTGACATCCGTTACATTAGTCTCGGGTGTGCGACATCGTGATTGACAAGTCTGTACATTTCACTGTGCTCCCCACAAGCGTGGCTACAATCTGTCACCAACACCGCCATTATGACACCATTGACTATATTCTCTGTGCTGTGCCTTTCATCCCTGGGACTTATAGTCCCTCTTTAATTTTTTTATTCGGGGCTCGACCCCAGGACCCCAAGACCACGACCCGAGCCGAAGACAGAGGCCTTAACCCACTGAGCCACCCAGGCGCACCCTCTTTAATTTCTTTTTGTCCCTGCCACTCCCTTGAAACTGTTCCCATCAGGCCCCCAAGAACAGCTTCCATGTCACCAGGTCCAGTGACTTTTTGCTGTCACCACTCTGTCTGGTCTCCGTAGCTGACTCCTGCCTTCTTGAAACACTCTCCGCTCTCAGCTTCTGGAACCTTCCTGGTTTGCCTCCTACCCTCTCACCTATCTTGCCCGCTCCTCTCCTTCAGTTCAGAGTTCAGGACTCAGCAGCCGTAGCTGGGAACCTGTGAGAAATGCAGATCCCTGCCCCACCCCATCCCAGAACGCTGATCAGAATCTCTGCGATGGGGCCCAGGTGACTCACACCCGGAGCCCCAAGAAGCACTGATGGAAAACCGCCGGCACTGCCGGCCGTTCGGAGCAGATGCCTCTTCTCTCTGGCTACACTTTCTCGCTCGATGTTATCGTCCAACCCCATGACTTTGAACATGATCTATATACTGATAATTTCCAAATGCACACCTTTGGCACCAACCTACCCAAGCTCCAGAATCCCCAGGTGTCCCCTTCTGGGGGCGACCCGGGCGTCTCAAATTCAACGTGTCCCAAAGGGAAGGAACTTCTCTAAAACCTGCTGCCTCTAAAACTGGGTCTTCCGGGGTTTCATTCGCATTTTAGGTAAAAGTACCTCCTCTGCTATCACGCTAGATCCAGCACCGTTTTTTCTCTCCTGGACCACCTGCCATGCCCTGTTTCCTCTTTTGCCCCCAATCGGGCCCCACACAACAACCAGAGTGATCTTTTCGGAACTTAAATCAGGTCAGTCGTGTTATTTCCCTCCTCCGTCTGAAGGGTTTCTATCACATTTGATTAAAATCTAAACACCATGTCATGGGCTCTTTGGCCCTGGATGACCTGGTCACTTTCTATGTGGCTTCCCGAATTCCCTTTGGTGTCTGACGTCAAAGACTCTAACTATATTATTCATACTAGGCGTTCTATAAATTAATTGTTGAGTGAAATAATTCTCCTTTTGCATATAAGTAAACTGAGACTTTGACTTCCTTAACTTCTCCTTATTTGCGGAGAAGGATCTATGTGACATTGACAGATACCTTCTATCCAGGACCCAGGAGATGGGTGCAAAGGGAGATTCTCAAAGCACTTGATGGTGCTGTGACCTTCAGCACAGCAGGTGCCCAAGAGGCCACAAGATGAAGCCCCAGAGGACAAACCTTAAACTCCACTCCCCACCAGTCCAGAGAAGGGCCTTCCCTGCTCATAATGGGGTATGATAGTTGTCGTGATGGGGGAGGCAATCCTGAATGAGGTTGGGATAGGAATGATGTAGGGCCATTGGCAAAAACTTTCTCCTGTGGGCTCCCTCCCCCTGGTGCTGGTCATGAGGTCAATGAAAGTCTCTAAGAATCTGTAGGCCAGACCACCAACCCCATCATGGCAGTTTTAAAAAATGGCCCCAAATTCTTGGAAACTCCTCCCATTGAGAAGTGGGGTCTATGTCCCCCATCCTTGAATCTGGATGGACGTATGACTACCTTGGTCAATAGCACACAGTGGAAGTGACGTTATGTGACTTCCAAGACTAGGTGGGGAGTGACGAGGCAGCTTCCATGTTGTTGCGGGAACTCTCACATCCTAAGAAGCCATGTGAGAAGTCCTTCAAACCTGAGACCAGTAGGCTAGGGGAAGCCGGGCCACGGGGAGGAGCCACGTGTAGGCATTCCAATAGGCACACGTGATCTTCAAGTCTTCTCTGCTCGGGGCCCAGGCATGCAAGTGAAAGAGCCTTCCAGGGATTCCAACCTCCCTCAGGTTCTGAGTTTTCCCAACTGCGGCCCCAGACATCATGGGAGAATCCAGGTCCCTGCTGTGCCCGTGCACATCGCTGGCCTGCACGTCCACGGGCATTAGTAAATGGTGATGGTTATAAACCACTAAGTTTCATTCATGGGTAGTTGCTACATAGCAACAATAGTCAGATTAGGACATAAGGCAATCGCTTTGGCTTCCTAATCCCTCCAAGAAATCCTCTGCCTTTGAACCTCTTCCTGCTGGTAGAGCC
The DNA here is from genome assembly GCA_028533885.1 of Nasua narica. Classification (NCBI taxonomy): domain Eukaryota; kingdom Metazoa; phylum Chordata; class Mammalia; order Carnivora; family Procyonidae; genus Nasua; species Nasua narica. The sequence goes on along the minus strand of CM052811.1, from coordinate 94,458,064 downwards.
TTTGGTCAGTAGACACAGGATCCTTTAGAGAAAAAAAAAAAAAAAAAAAGCTGAGCATTAGGGTCTTCTAACCAAGCTTTCTAGAGTCCCTCTGGCCAGGGGGAAGGCAGCCCTTTTCCCCACCTGATCAGGTCACCTCCTCTCGGGTCTAGCCCCGCTGAAGACTCAGAGAGATGCTTCACTGCCTCCCCCTCCCCCAGCTCACCTGGCAATAAGCCATCTCCAAGGAAAGAAGTTAAGGCTCCAAAAGTACTGTCAACCTGGGACGCCTGGCTGGCTCAGTTGGTTGGGCAGCTGCCTTCGGCTCGGGTCATGATCCCGGAGTCCTGGGATCGAGTCCCGCATCGGGCTCCTTGCTCGGCGGGAGCCTGCTCCTCTCTCTGCCTCTGCCTGCCTCTCTGCCTGCTTGTGTTCTCTCTCTCTCTCTCTCTCTCTCTCTCTCTCTCTCTCTGTGTGTTAAATAAATAAATAAATAAAATCTTAAAAAAAAACAACAACAGTGTTTAAAAGTACTGTCAACCTAACCGTTATGTAAGACTGGATGGATAGAAAACAGCCACAGTGTTGTTGCCTAACGTTCCTCTCTAACTGGCCCAAATCCAGCTGTCTGTTACTGAATCACCCCATGGGATAGCCATCCCTGTTTTCCAGACCTATCATTTCCCCTTCCCAGTGGACCTTTCAAGTGCCCACCCACACTGACATAAACATCACCCTGCACTGTTTCACATCACTATTCTCCGGCTTCTCCCCTTCCTGCTCACTGGTCCCCTCCCACTTGAGGGATCCACCCTGGGATATAGGTGTGTCATCCAAATCCCATTTCCAATGGGAGTCTCAATATTTTTAAACCTTTTTTCTTACAAGCTTAGTGGACCCTCTTGCCCATAACAAGGGGACTAGATGTCCCATTTTGCCCAGGACAGGCTTGGTTTATGCCCACTTAATTCATACTAGTTTGACTTTGACTTTAAAAGTGCCCCAGTTTGGGTAATAATTTAGAAGGTTCCCCAAACCTTAATTCCTGTCCTTCTATCACTTCATCCCTGGCCATCCTTTACATGAAACAAACCTCTACCTAATTTCCTAGCTGGAATAATGGGCCAGAGCACACTGTTCTGTTTTATACAAGGTACCTCAGGCAATGTGAGTGGCCTTGTTAAATGGAGGACATTTTGCTCATTTGTGAGATCTGGTCTAAATCATCTCTCCTGCATAAAATAAGGAGCAGAAACTGAGTCAATGAAAGAACACGTGATGGCCTATGTCCTTCCTAGGCCTCCAAATGTAAGAACTTATGTGAAAATTCATTAATCCCGGGCTCAATCCAAGGTAGCAAAAATCTTTTTCCTCTTTAGAAATTTCTGCCTACCAAAGTTCCAGAAATTGCCTTCTCATTCCCTAACGTCTCATTTTCTCCATTATGTAACGGAGGAGTTGGGGCTTCTGGCCGAATTTCTTTTTAAAGATGATTTTTACAGTCAATGAGCAACGTCAGGGAGGGATGACACCAGGAGGCGGCATCACCCGGTGCGAGTGTTTAAGCGAATCCCAACACGTTTTCACCGGGCGGCTCAGACGCCCGGGCGTGCTCCGGAGGTCTGCACCTTTTCCCCGTAAGCCACCACCGCCCGCCCGCGGGAGCTGAGACCGCGCGGTCATTGGTCCACGCGCCGACCTCTGCCGGCGAGCGCCGCCGCCTCCCTTCCCCGCCCCCCGGCCTTCCTCCTGGGCGGTGCTTGTCGCCAGCCTCCGCGCCAGTTGCTGACAGCTCGGGCGCTGCGAGCTTCTTCTCTCCTAAGAAGGCAGGTAAACAGCCCAGTGGCCTTTTCGCTCCCAGCGCAGGGCGCGGGCGGGGGTCCCGAGCTGTGGGGCGCGGCGGGGGCGCCGCGGAGCCCGAGAGCCCGAGCTGGGGGCCTTGGGGCCGCGGGCCGACCTTGGCCGGGAGGAGGGGAGGGGGCTTCCCTGCGGGCGCGTGGCGCATCCGGCCTGCCCTAGGGTGCGCGTTGGTTTTCGGGTGACGCCGCTTGGTTTAGCTTTTCAGGTTGGGCTTCGGGGCGGGGGGCGCAGCTGGCCCGGCCCGTGGAGAGGGATGGTCATGTGCCGCGAGGTCTGAGCCTCCCCTACGCGGGTCCGCGACCTGAGGGGCCGAAGGTCCGGGGAAGTGGGGGCGATCGCCCCGCGCGAACGCGGCTGGGGAACCCAAGGAAGGCCGCGAGCGGCTCCGGGGAGAGGAGCCGGGGGATCGCGGGGCTCCCAGCCGCCCGCCCGTTGGCCGGCCTCCCAGCCAGCAGGCAAAGGCCGGGGACGCCCCGAGGGTGCGCGGAGTGGGGGTGGGGGAGCGGGCGCCGCCCGGGGGCCACGGCCTCGCAGGAGAGGAGTCCGGGGCGCGTGGGGGCCTGCTCCGCGGGCGAACTCCTCCAGAGAGACAGCCGCACCCGTCTAGCCCTCGGCGGAGCGGCCTCTGAGCGGGCGGGCGGGGCGGGGCGGGGCGGGGCCTCGGGCCTCCGCGGGCTGGGCCCTAGGGCGGCCGCGTTCTCTCTCTCGGGGGGCCGGGGAGTGCCTGGCCGCCGGGGACACAGGTCTCCTGCCCCTGATCATGATTATCTTCATGGCTGCGTTATTTTCACGTAGAGCATCACGGTTTAATAAGCAGTCCCCCACACGACGAGCATTGGAGGTGTTTCCCTTTTCCTTGCGAAAATCTCCAGATGGAATAGGAGTAAAGATCTTTACAAATTACCGGAAAAAAATAGGAACAGAAAGGTGAATAAAAAAGGTCAGACCGCTGGAAAAATGAACAATTCTCTCAGATGTTATTAAGACGAAAGAGAAAAATCACCTGTGAAAAGGAACAATTTAACCTACACGACCACCGAGGAGCTCTTAAAATGAAAAAGAACTAGCTGGAAAGGGAAAGAAAGCAGAGAGCTATGATGTGATTTGTATCTGACACAAATTTTTCATACTTGCAAAAGGAAATTGTCGAGATTATAATAGATAAATGGTGAAATGGTGAACCATTTGCAGAATAAAATGCAAATGGAAGCAAGCCGATTATCATTTCACATCTATTAAATGAACAAAAACGATCACACTAGTAGTAACAGCAACCCCTATGAGACAGATGCCATGAAACTTGCATATTCAATTATCTGAGGATGTGGTGGGGTGTTGGGGTTAGAAAGATAGCACTGCTACTGATTTTGTGACTTTGGACAGGTCACCTAATTTCCTATTCCTGCTTATGTCCATTCATAAAATAGAGGAAGTGAAACCTACTTCCCAGTGTGTTGCCAAGATTAACTTTATGTGAAACTGACCATTGGTGTGTATACCTTTATTCTTTTCCTGTTCACACCCCCACTGGGGATATTGTGAATTACTACACACTTTTCCTAAAGCAATCTGACAATGCATTAAGAAGTTAGAAGTGGTGAGGGGCGCCTGGGTGGCTCAGTGGGTTAAGCCTCTGCCTTCCGCTCAGGTCATGATCTCAAGGTCTTGGGATCGAGCCCTGCAGAGCCGTGCATCGGGCTCTCTGCTCAGTGGGGAGCCTGCTTCCCCCTCTCTCTCCCTGCCTCTCTGCCTACTTGTGATCTCTCTCTCTCTGTCAAATAAATAAAATATTTAAAAAAAAAAAAAGAAGAAGAACTTAGAAGTGGTGAGCCAGAAAACCCTACCCTTGGGGATTTACCTGCAATGGAGGAAACATTTGCCTGTAATGGAAGCAAACAAACAAACAAAACAAAAAGCCATATGCGGGCATACATGGGTGCAGAATGACCTAAAATTAGAACCAACTGGGAAGCAACCTAAATGTACAACAGCAGGGCAGTAGTTGAGAAAATCATGACACAGTAACTGGTAGGAGCAGTATGTGACCATCAAAAGTCGTGATTTTGGAGCCTCTGGTATCTAGGGAAAACTGACAAGTCACGGTGCAGTTTTCTAAACTATTTACTCAAGCGTGAATGCATGTGTGGAAAATCTGCATTTTGGAAAAGCACCAGAAAATGGGCATTTTTAACAGAGGTGAGAGGTGATGTTCATGTTCTTTTTTTGTTGGTACGCTTTTACTAAATAATACAATTTTTCAAATAGGTCCCATATCTCAATTTTTGGAATGATACGGACCCACCGTGTTCTCTGTATCCTGTTTGCTGTTTTTTTATATGACCTCATTTTTCTTCCCAAATGTTGTCGTTTTTTTTTTTTTTTCTTAAACAGACTTATTAGTAGTTAAGTAATGTATATATTAGGTTTCTCTTTTAAGGACTCGGTTCTTAGATTTATTTATCCATTCTAGGTTTTTCTTTTTTTGTGGTTGTTTTTAAGGATTCCTGAGTATATTCGGAAACCGAGCCGTTTCAGCCACAGCGAGGCAGTCTGTCCTCTCAGAGACACAACTCCAGCTCGGCTGAGCCACGGCAGATGTACGTACCCTGTGGAATCTCTTTGGTCTTCTGCTGGTTGAAAAGTCTCCAACTGTCACAGAAAATAAGGCTCTGGAAAGGCTGTGATCAGGGCTCCTGCTCAGGAGGCCACTTGAGTCTATATATGTAACTTCTAGCCATTGCCTCATCCTTGCAAAATCAGCTTGATTTTGCCGAGAAATGGTCACAGCTTTCTCTACAATCAGGCTGAATTACGTAAGGAAGCAGCCATTTAAAAAATAATGTAATAAAACAATAATCACATAACGTTTCTGGACCAGATGAACGCTGAAGGCGACTGTCCACCCGCTGACAAAAGGTTTTAGGAGGTGAAAGGTTTTTTGGTTTTTTTTAAAGGTTTCCTTTGTTTATTTGACAGAGAGAGAGATCATAAGTAGGCAGAGAGGCAGGCAGAGAGCGAAGAGGAAGCAGGCTCCCCACTGAGCAGAGAGCCCGATGCGGGGCTCGATTCCAGGACCCTGAGATCACGACCCGAGCCGAAGGCAGAGGCCCCAACCCACTGAGCCACCCAGGCGCCCCGAGGTGAAAGGTTTTTGAAGCTGTAGTTTCATCTTACCTGTTCGAGTCTGCCTTTGGGATCTTATTTCCTCTCCCAAGGCAACTGTATCAGCTGTGAACGGCTGTGTATTAAGCATTCACATCGCACCAGCATCTAGCCCGGGGATGGTGCTGTATATTGTAGAATAATCCTGGAGTGAATACCGTGCTTGGCAGTATTTATAGTGGGGAGCATTTTTCCCCCATTCGACTTGTTAATCCTTTTACTCTAGCTATGTTCTGCTTACTGCTGCTAAACTATCGTGTGATCACTTCAAGGGAAGTGTGCTCTTTCATGAGAAGCATTGTAAATGTGGTGCAGTGTTATGTTCCTGAGGCCGTAGTTCTGAAGGCCGGTTGGGAGCGCAATCCCCTAGGAAGCTTTCGCCGCTCGCCAGATCCCATTGCTAGACACTCGCAGGCTGTTGGCCCAGGGTAGGCTCCAGCAACATTGCTCTTGAAAAAGCTCTTCTGGTCATTCAAAGGACCAGGTTGGGGGTCCTTTGCCCTGTTCAATGTAGGCCTGGGCCTCGGGGGTACCACGGCAACCCCACATCCCAGAATGTTTTGCAAGATGTTGTAGAGCTTGCATTCTTTAAGGGGCAGTGTCCTCAAAAAGATTAAAACATGACAAGGTTCTACCTAGACCTGGAAATACAGGGAATTTTCCTGGGGGCTGTGGGCGATGGGAGAAGCTGGTGCCAGTTCCCAATTTAGCCAATTAAGTTTCAAGTTATAGCATGTTCTAAGTATTAGAAGTTCAGCCCTTGGCACTCGACCATTAAGCTAGTTCCTACCAGCTCGTGTCTAAATGGGAATAGGATGAACAGGGTGATAGATAATCTGTGGATCTTTCTGGTTCCTTCTATCAAGTCCTGTTGCTCTACCATTGTTCATACACCAGTGCCCCGTGATGTTTACAATGCCTCGTGCAGCTTTCCAGTGTATCCTAAGAGCTGGCTGGCCAAGCATGGCCTAGATTTTCTTCCTGTTCAGTGATTTCTTTCTGACATTAATTTTGAGTATCGTTTCATCATGTTCTTTAAAATCCCTTTTGAATTCTGACTGAAAGTTTATTGACTTGATGGATTATTTGGAGATAAATTGGCACCTTTCAGTATTGGTTTTCCCAACGAAAAACCTTGTATGGTTTGTTTTTTGTTGTTACTGTTTTTTTGTTGTTGTTTTTTCCCTAGTCTTCCTTTATGTCTCTCAATAAGATTCTTTGGCTTTCCTCATACAAGTCCTAGTTCTTTTTAGGTTAAATCCTAGATGCTGTAAAAAATGTTTATTGCCATTATGGATGGGATGGCAATATGGAACATTATGGATGGAATGTTTGCATCTGTGCTAAATCTTCTCACTAATTATGATTAATATGGGGACTTGCTGGTTTTTTGATATATTGATTTCAAAAACTGCCACCCTCATGAGCTCACTTATTTATTCTAAGACATTTTGGACCGATTTTCCAAATAGATTGTACTTGGCTGGAGCTTCTGTAACAATCTAAAATACCAGCAACTACTTGCATTTTTGCCTTGTTCATTACAATAATGAGATGCCTTTCCTTTTTCCATCAAGATAGGATATAGGCCGTGTGTTTGCGGTGGCAATTCCTGATGGAAAGGGAGTGCCTGCTGGTTCTATAGAAACTTCAACAGCTTAAACTTAAGAAATCAAGAATGGAGGTTGATTTTAATTGAAAACTTTTCAGTGTCTGCAGAGAATCTTAGCACTTTTGTCATCTTAACCTATTCGTAGATTTCCAATTTTGAGCCGTCCTTGCTTTCCTAAAATACTCCTTACTGGTCACTGTGTATTCTTCTTTTACTAAACTGTTAAAATCAGTTTGGCGGTCTTTTCTGTTGGATCTTGGCATCTGTAGTGGCGGAGGCTGGGTGACTAAGGACACAGCCGTGCCCTTGAATTGCTGGGGTTTCGGTCGCAGCCCTTGTCCCCTTGGCTATAGACACTGCTTCTCAGGGGAAGATGCTCTAACATCCATCTCTGCTGAGTTCCAGACTCTTAATTAAAACAATTGCCTAAATTGATACGCCTATTTGAACATCTCCAAGGTGTAGCCAAGTTAACGTGTCCAAACCACGGCCCCCAGTCTTCTCTCCAAGCAGGGCCCTCCACCTGCCTCCCTCATTTCAGGAGATGGTGTCATCCCCCAAGCTAAATATCTTACTCACCATCGTGTCCCCAGCCACCAGCACAATGCTACAACCTTAGAGGACACTGAAATATTTGTTGAATGAATCCATACGCTGTTGTACTCTAAGTAGTATGTTGTAATATGTAATTGAGGACATCTTTTTCCTCCATTTCCTTTATGGTTATTGGTCAGTTCAAGTTTTCTATGTATTTGAAAACTGGCACATAGTGGTTATTCCGTAAGTACTTGTTGACTGAATTAATTCTAAAGTCAGTATTTATAATGTGTATTTTAACAGAATAGCAACCCATCCCACACAGATTTTTTTAATTCATAAAACACATTTGCACTTGGAAGGTTGTTACCCTTTGAAAGCCTTCTCTTTCCGAGGTTATCTGGCCTTCCCCATTCCCCGTGTGGAGCTGTGCAGCGGGCTGTGTTTGTGTGTGTTGCCTTTTCAGGTCACTCGATTTTATTTAGAAATTCCTCGTTTTTCTGCGTTCTATGTAAGTTCTACTTTCGTCTCTCTATTTCTTTATAACTCTGATGTTTTATATTTTCTCTTTCTGTTCTCTTTTTTGAGTTGGATAATCATTCAATTTATCTTCATTCTTTCTATTCAATTACAGCACCCACACGCCCTCGATAGTCACGTGGGTCCCTTTATTTCCACGCCCTGCCTTCTTGGCGTCATCCAGCTCTCTTCTGGTTTTGGTTTGGTTATTTTTTTCTTTTTGGCTAGACTGGTAAGTGTAAGTGATACGTCATTTTTTTTTTTTTTTTGGTCCTATTTTATCTGATTCTTAATGATTTTGAATATCTTTTCAAACCCTTTTGGGTTTTTCTCTTCTATCGATTATCAGTTTTTGTATCTTTTGGCCCTTTTGTCTATTTTTGTCTATTACTGTTTTTTACTGCTTTTAAGAGTTCCTTGTACATCCTAGAAATGAATCTTCTGTTGGCCATAAATACTAGAAATAATTTTTTAAATATTTTATTTATTTATTTATTTGAGAGAGAACGTGAGAGGGGAGAGGTCAGAGGGAGAAGCAGACTCCCCACCGAGCAGGGACCCCAAAGTGGGACTCGATCCTGGGACTCCAGGGTCATGACCTGAGCCAATGGCACTCGCTTAACCCACTGAGCCACCCAGGCGCCCCCGCTATTTTATTTTCTTATTTATGTCGTGCTGGATGTGGGAACTTGAAATCTGGAGGTGATGGGTCTTCCCCTTCTCACCTCCTTGACGAGCACAGCTGAGATCAGACCTGGAAGCCTCTGAACTGGGGCCATTCAGACGGGCAGAGCCCGGATGCCTGTCTCCTGGCAGCTGGGCCCCCCTCACAGGGCAGGGAGGGAGGGCTCCGGGACACCCACTCAGGGCCTGACTAAGTACTGTGGTTTGCGCTAGACCAGCTGTAACCCCTCACTAGTCCCAAAGCCCCTACCTTGCCCGGGTCTGGGGGCGGTAGGGGGAACAGTGGCCCCTGGGGGCTAATAACGCCATTTACCTGGACTGTGGGTATGACTAGGGCTAGCTAGCATGTGAGGGATGGGGTCCGAGGTGTGTCTCAAGGTAAGATGCTGGGGGAAGCTTGTTGGATAGGCCTCAACGTCTGCATCTGCGAGGTAGGAAGACTTCTCTGCCCATAGCAGACAGTGTCTATGGTGCACGAGGGAGAGGTATCCAGGGGCTTGACCGGGGAGAGGGACCCCAGGTCCCCTGCCTACTCCCTGGAGCTCAGCGGCCACTCTTGGGACCTTGTTGCTTCCTCCGTTGCCTGCCCGGCTGGCAGAAGGACGGCCGTTTGGGGTTGAGGCCAAAGGCCTACAGTCTCTGGTGAGTAAGCTCGCGTCTACCAGCTGTCACCTTGGGGCCCAAGGTGATATGCCTCCATATCTCCTCCAAGGAGATATGCCTCCTTGCCCCTCCTCCAGTCTGGGGGACTGGCTTCTTGTGGCCTCCCTTTCTGTGCTGGGGCTGCTTCCTGCAGCCCCATCAGAAGCCAGCAGCTGCCCTGGGGGCTGGCTTTGTCTCTCTGTGGCTTCCTTGTGGCTTCCATGAGTGTCTCCGTCTCCTCTGGGCAGAGCGACTTGAAAACCTGTCTCTTTTTCCACGAGTTCTGGGCCTTCCGTGCTCTATGGCCGCTCGTCCCGCCACCGCTCCAGCTCTGACCTGCACGTGCAGGTTTCCTTCAGGGAGCACGCTCGCCTCCCCCAGCTCTGGGTTGTTCCAGTATCCCTCCAGGTGGGCCCGTTCTCTCAGGTGTCAGGGCTGTGACTGTCCTTCTGCCGCTTCAGCCCCTCCAGCCAGTCCGCATCCCCCCGGGCCTTCTCCCCCTGGCGTTAGGATGTTTCTGCCGTGACCCCAGAGCCACCGCCGGGCACTGTCCTCACCCTCACCGCCCTCCACCCTCCGCCAGGGCCCGGAAGCTTTCCTTGAGCGGTTCCTGTTCTTCAGGTCTCGAAATGTGCCAGAGGACCGGGACAAGCCGACCACTCCCAGAGAGTGTCTTTCAGGAGTTCAGGAACCCCGTCTGCGTCCCCAGCAATTTCACCCACCAGCACTGTCATCCTAGACGTGTCACTTGCCATCTCTGAATCTCAGTAGCCGAACTCCCAGAGTGACAGGTTTGCATTCAGTGATCCAGATCTTCCTCATTTCCTCGCAAACAGAAAGAGATTCTCCAAGGTCCCCTGTAAGTTTTGAGTCCCTCTTACATTTAGAAATGATTCTCTACTTCCAGATGTAGTTGCTCTGTTTAATACTTTCCATAACTAAATGTTGCTTTCGTTGTTCTCACCTGATTCTAAAATGATCCTGTCATGGGGACACTCTTGAGACTGAAAATCGCACTGTTAATACCAGCACCAGGCACAACAGGTGTAAACTCTCCCAGGGAAGACAGGATGTCCGCTCACCTTGCCTTGCGGTGAGGCCCTTTACTGCCTGGCCCTGCCTCCCTCTCCACCGCGCATGGAGACTCCTCTTCCAGGGAGCCCCCTGCAATCCAACCCCCCCCCCCCCGCCGCCACGCACACACACGCACCTGCCGCCTATATTCTCTCACTGCCTGTCTCCACTCCAAATGCCCTGTGGCCCCCTCCGGCCCCTGCACCTGGCTTCCCAGGAACCGAGGCCCTCTCTGTGCCTCCTTTCCTAGGTGGCGTCGGCATCCGCTCACGTGTCTCTGTGAACTTGCAGAGCTGTGGCTCTTACAGCCTTGGACCAGGCAAGTTCAAAGCCAGCCTCCGCCTTCCTCCCCTCGCAGCAGGGTCTCCCTCCTGGCCCGACCGGGTCAGTGCTCCTCTCCAGCCAGAGGCCCCCGCACCGGATGGCACGTGAGCTCAGCGTTCCTATAACCAGACTGGAGATGGTGGACAGCAGGCCAGTGCAGAGAAGAGGGCTTTGAAAATTCATAGAGTGGTTCACTTTTGTAACAGTTTAATTTTGAGTTTGGTTATTATGTTTTATTACAGATGTTTCCACACTCATCCATTCATTCAGCATTCAGTTGTGGCGGGCTGTGGGCCAGGCACTCCATTTAGGCACCAAGGGCACTGCTGTGAACAGAGCCAAACTCCTGCCCCGGGGGGAGCCCGCGCTCCCCTGGAGACGGCACACAGTAAATCGTAGATGTCAGGTAGGCATCCCCACTCTGGAGGAAAATGAAGCAGGGTAAGGGGCTAGGATGTGGGCTGCTGACTTCAGTAGAGTGACAGCGGAAGCCCCACAGAGGTGGCATCAGAGCAGCCTGGAGCCACACGAGTAACTGGAGGGGGAGCCTTCCAGGCCCCAGGAGCAGCAAGTGCAAAGGCCCTGAGATGGGAAAGCCTTCTCACTTGTGAGGAGCAGGAGGAGGCCAGGGAGAGGCGGGCAGCTGGAGGCAGGTCCCGTGGCCCGTTCAGGACTTGGGGTCTAACCCTGAGCGCGAAGGAGTGCCGCTTGAGGGGGAAGGGAGGAGGCATGGTGTGACCTACCCAAAAAAAGGTTGTCTGAGCCCCGGGGCTGCTGAGTAGAGAACCCGCAGTAGGGGCCGGGGAAAAGCAGGGGGGCTGGTTGGAGACTGAAAGACCTTCTCATGGAGGTTGAAAGACCCCCATGAGAAGCAACAGAGGCTTCAATTCACCCCGGATAGGAAGTAGTGTTGGGAAATGTGATGAGTAGTTTCAGGATCTAGGATTTATTTTCAAGGTAAAGCCTAAAACATTTGCTGGTAGATTCATTGTGTGTGCTGTGAGAAAGAAGAAATTCAAGAATAACTCTGGAGCGGGGTTTTTGGGGCCCCTGGGTGGCTGGGTTGGTGGAGCATGCAACTCCTGATCTCGGGGTCTGTGAGTTGGACCCCACATTGGGCATGGAGTTTACTTTAAATAAATAAAATAAATAAATAAATAAATAAACTCTTAAAAAAAAAAAAAAAACAACCCGAACAGAGCGTTGGCTCGGTTTGGCTCACTGGGGTGAATGAAGTAGTTGTTGCCATTAGACGAGGGGCCGTTGACTGGGATGGCGCTCCCCCAGTCCCGGTCCCCACAGTGCATGGGCGGCAGGGCGGCCGAGAGCTGGAGCCTGTGAGCACAAGGTGAGCTCAGCGGGGAGACGCGTCCCGAACACTCGTGCCAGGGGCTGGAGAGGCCAGGATCAGGCCAGGCGACCCGTCTGGGGACCCTGCCCCTCAGACCCCACCCAGAAGAGCCTCCGGAAATCCCGACTGATTGGCCTGCTCTGAACAGTTGAACCTGCTTTCGTAGCTTTCAAATATATGTTTATTTACCTATGACCACCCAGATTTTGCAGTAAGGATAGAAGCATAAATGGGAGGTGAATCGTTTACTTGCTTTGTCATTCTCCTGCCTCCGAATGCCTGTGTGTCTTTGATCTTGGCCCTGAGAACCAAGCAATGGGGTAGATGAGGTATTTCCTGTGAAAGGAGATTTTTCACTGGACGAGTGTACATTCCGCAAAGGGTCATAAATTATTATCCAGGGCAACTTAGTTTGTTGGTGGGTTCCTGAACTGTGCTGGCCCTTCTCTATAAGACCTGTTTCTTTTGTACTAAATATTAGGAGAAAATAAGTCCCTCATAAGCCGTTAAATGCTGAACTAAAGCTCATTCAGTGACTTGTGAACGCAGGCATTTTTATCCCACTTTAAGCAGCTCTTTTTATAGAAGATGAATTTACAAGACGGCTTGCAAAATCCGGCATGTTTCCTGTTTCCAGAAAATCCTGTATGGAGTATTACTTTGAGGAAATTCTTGCAGACACTTACATGTTCAGAGGGCGTTCATTCCTTCACTTAACAAGTAACTATTGTGTGCCCTCTGGGCCAGCCCCCCCCCCCCCCCAGGAGAGAGCAGCAGACCAGATGCCCTCCCTGCTGGCATTCACTCCCACAGACCAAGAAGACAGCCAGAGATTTTCAAAGTTAATTCCTGCAAAGCTCAGCTGGAGGGCTTCCTAACTCCTAGGACTTCCGCAGGGCACCCACCCCCCCAAGTTCTCAGAAGGTTCCAGAAGGGCCTGCACCAGGATCCTCTTAGCAGTCCACCCAGCAGCAGCCAGGGACTTGTCTCCACTCCCAGCCCCCACACGTGGCTGCTCAGGTACAAGGGAATGAGACCCATATTGGCTGATAAAGAGTTCCCCCGGGTGTAGAGGCCCCAGACCCCACAGGAGCCAGTGTCCCTTATGACAGTCCCTTCGGCACAGCTTCCAGGGTCCCCACAAGGACATACCTGGTTACAGTAACCACTGCCCCAAAGGTGCTCAAAGCTCTGGCAGACCCACCAGATGTTTCCAGTTTCACCTGGCCCAGACGCGGTTTATCAGTCAAGTTATTTTTACCGTAAGCAACATTGCTGACATTCCATCTCTATTGGGTTTCCAGGAAACAGAGCCAGAAATGATCTTAAAGTTTGTCCTTAGAGAAGGAAAAAGAGTTGGGTTAATGCTTTCTTTGAAATTACTTTTGTCGTAAATGCCGCAAAGGAGAAGTGGGAGCGGGGAGCCTTGGTGACCGATGTGCAGATGCCCTTGCTGGGCGTTCGTTCATTGTGTAGCACACATAGGATGCTGACGCCCTTCTCGTTTTGCAGATAAGCCGTCATGGTGAAAAGCCACATAGGCAGCTGGATCCTGGTTCTCTTTGTGGCCTCATGGAGTGACGTGGGCCTCTGCAAGAAGCGGCCGAAGCCTGGAGGAGGCTGGAACACCGGGGGGAGCCGATACCCAGGGCAGGGCAGTCCTGGAGGCAACCGCTACCCACCCCAGGGCGGTGGTGGCTGGGGCCAGCCCCACGGGGGCGGCTGGGGCCAGCCCCACGGTGGCGGCTGGGGTCAGCCCCACGGGGGTGGCTGGGGACAGCCCCACGGTGGCGGTGGCTGGGGTCAAGGCGGTGGCAGCCACGGTCAGTGGGGCAAGCCCAGTAAGCCCAAAACCAACATGAAGCACGTGGCGGGAGCCGCGGCAGCCGGGGCGGTCGTGGGGGGCCTGGGCGGCTACATGCTGGGGAGCGCCATGAGCAGGCCCCTCATTCATTTTGGCAACGACTACGAGGACCGTTACTACCGTGAGAACATGTACCGCTACCCCAACCAAGTGTACTACAAGCCGGTGGACCAGTACAGCAACCAAAACAACTTCGTGCACGACTGCGTCAATATCACGGTCAAGCAGCACACGGTCACCACCACCACCAAGGGGGAGAACTTCACGGAGACCGACATGAAGATCATGGAGCGCGTGGTGGAGCAGATGTGCGTCACCCAGTACCAGCGGGAGTCCGAGGCTTACTACCAGAGGGGGGCGAGCGCCATCCTCTTCTCCCCGCCGCCCGTGATCTTCCTCATCTCGCTGCTCATTCTCCTGATAGTGGGCTGAGGACAGCCTTGCCGTCCTCTCCATCGTCCTCATCTTTTACAGGTTGGGGGAGGGGGTGTCTACCTACAGCCCTTTAGTGGTGGTGTCTCATTCCTGCTTCTCTTTATCACCCATAGGCTAATGCCCTTGACCCTGATGGCCCTGGGAAGTGTGGGGCACACCCAGAATGCTATTTGTTCGAGCCCCCATGTGATGGAGTCCTTCAGGGGCCAATGCTAGTGCAGGGCTGGGAATAACAGCAAATCATCATTGGTCGACCCAGGGCTTATTATTATTTTTTTGTGTGTTTGGTGCAGCAAACTGAGGCTAAAACACTTCTCAAAATAGTCTTCAAATACCTTTGCCTGAAAACCTCTGGCTCCTGCCCCATAGAGCTCAGTCACTAATGTCCCATTTTAGCTGTGACTTCATAGTAACGTGGGGAAGCTTTTCTCACCCATTCTACAAGAACCCGAAAGCACTTCCCTGTGCAAAGAGCGTTTCTGCCAAGTTTGAAAGGAGGCCACGTGATACTCAGTCAAAAAGCAAAACTAGCAACCTTTCGCTCTTGGATGCAGGCTAGGCCCGCCAAGGAGCACTGAACCAGGAGGATGATTTGCATTCTGCGGCATGGGCTACACGGCAGCCGTGGCATCCAGGGTAAATAATTGATGCAACACTAGACCTCCGCAGAGGATGTTTGCACAGGGAATGAACATAACCAACACTGCAAAAACGCTACAAAAAGTCCCACGCTTGGGAGTGGTGCCCTCGGAGGCAAGCTTCCGTTTGGGACACTTAAAGCCCCTACATGTGGCATTCCTTCCTTTCATTACCTAAACTATAGATAACTAAGGCAGTAAAAAATTGAACTGCCTTCCGGGCCCCGAGAGCAAATCCTTGTTCATTTATCTGGAAACCAGAATAATTTTGACACAGAGGAAGGTGCAGCTGTTAAAATAACCCTCATCCTAAAGGATTGCGTCCTGGGGAAAATAATCAGTAGACAAAAAAAAAATGATCGCATTTCTTCATTGCTGTCTCATAATTGTCAAAAACCAGAATTATGTCAAGTCCTAGTTTCTATAATCGGCTTTTGAATCAAAGAATGGAAGGCCATCCAGAAAAATATCTTAGGTCGCTCATGACAGAAATATCCATTCAGGGTGGAAAAAAGGAATTCTGTTAACTGTTTTTTAAGTAAGGTGAAATTATTATCTGGATCATTCGAGATCAGCAGCTAGCAGATAAATTAGCATTCTGCAATGTTCCTGGCTTGCACTGTGCGGGTATTTGATGTAAAAAAAAAAAAAAGAGTTATTATACATATATATTGTGTATGACAAACTTAGAAATTTTGGTTAGAGAAGTTAATATCTGATATATCTAATGTACAACCAGTTTTGTAAGGTACTAAATACTTAATATGTAGAAACCCTTTGGCGTGGCCCTCAGGCTTACACGTGCACTGAGTAGTTTTGTATGATTAGAGCCCACGTGGTCTTCAAAATATGCATGTACTTTATATTTTCTATATTTGTAACTTGGCATGTACTTGTATAAAAAATGTATAAACGTTCGAAATCTTGACTAGAATTAAACAGGAACTGAAACGTGTCCCATGGTGTTTGCAGTGACATTCACCGCCACGCCCTGTGTTGGCAAGGCCGTGAGGGGGTTGCGACGGCAACAAGGTGCCACTCGCGGTCCCTGAGCTCCCGCGGCGGCCTGTGGCCTGTGGCCCCGCTCCTGGTCCTGCCTTCAGCGGGCTCCCAGTCACACACTAGCTTTTTCATTTTTTCCACAAATATCTTAAGTGTGCCGGGCGCTGGATAAATGGCAGAGGCACTTAACTGCAGCAGAGGAAGACAGTTCTTTTGCGCTGGAAGCTTTTTTCCTACCCTAGGTCTTGAAATAGAGGATTTCCTTTTCCTTTTTTTTTTTTTTTTTTAAGATTTTATTTATTTGTTAGAGAGAGACACAGCGAGAGAAGGAACACAAGCAGGGGGAGTGGGAGAGGGAGAAGCAGCCTTCCCGCTAAGCAGGGAGCCCAGGATCCTGGGATCATGACCTGAGGCGAAGGCAGCTGCTTAACGACTGAGTCACCCAGACGCCCCTGAAATAGAGAATTTTCTTGGCTAAATTGCAACTTAACAAGCTTTCAAGTACCAACTTGATTGCCTCCCTGCCCCACCCCAATCTCAGGCTATAAACTCTCTCAGACCCTGGGAGCCCCAGTGGCAGTCACTCCCTTTGGACAGAAACTCAACACCTTAGGTCTCAAAGGCCCCTCATCTGTTCCAGCTCTTTGAAAAAAACTGGTGGAATTTTGATCGGGATGGCATTGAAAGTATAGATTGCTCTGGGCTGTATAGACATTTTAACAATGTTTATTCTTCCGATCCATGAGCATGGAATGCTTTTCCACCTTTTTGTGTCTTCAATTTCTTCCGTGCGCATTCTGTAGTTCTTCGAGTACAGATCCTTTACCATTTGGTTAGGTTTACTCCCAGGTATCTTGTGGTTCTTGGTGCTACAGTAAATGGAATCGATTCTCTAATTTCCCTTTCCATATTTTCATTGTTAGTGTATAGGAAAGCAATTGATTTATGGAACCAGAAAAGACCCCGAATTGCTAAGGAAATGTTGAAAAAGAAAAACAAAGCTGGGGGCATCACATTGCCTGATTTCAAACTTTACTACAAAGCTGTGATCACCAAGACACCATGGTACTGGCACAAAAACAGACACATAGACCAGTGGAACAGAATAGAGAGCCCAGAGATAGACCTGCAACTCTATGGTCAAATAATCTTTGACAAAACAGGCAAAAATATCCAGTGGAAAAAAGACAGTCTCTTCAATAAATGGTACTGGGAAAACTGGACAACTATGTGTAGAAGAATGAAATTTGACCATTCTCTTACACCATACATGAAGATAAACTCGAAATGGATAAAAGACCTCCACGTGAGGCAGGAATCTATCAAAACCCTAGAGAAGAACATAGGCAGTAACCTCTATGACATTAGCCACAGCAACTTC
>CM052811.1:94424258-94440500 GCA_028533885.1 Nasua narica | reverse complement strand
TACGTGCAGCCCCTCCTGCCGGGAGAGGCTGGTTCTCCAGCCGCCTCCCCCACCCCCAACCCCCGCCTCCGTTCCCGGACCCCCCACCACCGCCTGTCCGAGGAAACTCGCTCCCAGCCCCCACCATGTTTGAACAGGATCGGTGTCATCTCCATCTGCATCTGTCCCGTGGGTGTCCGTAGATCTTAACTTCCTGAACTTGGACTAATTCAGTGGCTCAAGCATTCCTGCGCGGCCCAACAGCCTAAAGTGCTGGCCAAGCCTGTCGTGTGTCCCTCTAGCCAACACGAACCTGCTTTTCCACCTCCCCAAAGAAGGTGCGGTACTTCGCTCCCCGAGGGTCCCCGCTGGGAGGGGGCCGTGTGGCCAGGCTCTTCTCTCACCCTCTTCTGGACCAGACCGTTCCCACAGAGGCTGCCTGGCCAAAGCCCCTTTGCTGCGGAGGCTGGTCTGCGGGCGCCAGAGGGCACGCGGACCGACAACACTCACCGTTGTGGATACGGATAGGAAAGCGTTTTCCTTCTAACGCCGCTCATTTCAGTTCTACAAGGCACCTCTCAAAACACCAGTCTTAAAACCAGACCTAACCAGACATCTGTCCTGCCGTGACACTGTGGTATAATAAAGTCCCCAGTGTCCGACACAGCGCTTCTAAAACCTTGCGAATTCCTGAGTGTTAGGGGTGATACAAGTATCTTTGGTTAGAGTATTTGGTTCGTGTCCCCAGTTACCGGCACCAGAGGGGCTCGGTGAACTCATCAACAGTGGGGGAGGTCGTGCCCCCAGACTCCATGAACACGCCTGCAGCTGGAACCCTCCAGACCTTGCCCTATGTACTTCTTCATCTGGCTGTTCATTTGTTTCCTTTGTGCTAAACTGGTTAATAGTAAGTAAATAAATAAATGCACACGTCCATACGTAAAAGAAAAGAAAGTGAAATCAAAGCCAACTCTCCGGTCTCTCTGAACTTCCTCAAGATCTTCACACAGTGTTTATTTGTAAAGAGGGATGAGGTCTCTCTTCAGGGCAGAGGAGTGCCTGGGAACCCGTGATTGGTCCTGCCCAGCTAGGCGGCCGCCCTATTTGGAGAGCAGCAGGAAAGCCCCCTCCCCCGCAGCTCCTACATAGGTGGGAGGGCAGTGCTGGGGGGACAGTGCTGCTGCAGCTCTAGAGACAAGCTTCCCGAGAGAGCCCAAGGTACGTGGGGAGGCCGAGTTCGCGCTGGATTCCGTTTCTGTGGTCAGGGTCTCTCATTTCTAATCAGACTGCAAACCGTGCAGTGCTTTCTTGTCTCCCATCTCCTGGAGTGGGTCCCGGGTCAGGGGACACACAAGCCTGGTGTTGCACGGCCGGCTTTGGTGCTTGCAGTAAAATGCTACTTTAGGGTTCGCTGGTTGGGATTTTCTTTTTGCTTCCAAGCCCTTGCCTGTGAAGACGACTTTCTCAAGATCTCTATGCTTTTACGTTTTTCTTTTAACTTGACACACCTGTAATTTGTGTTATTATTCTTATTTAACATTTCCCCTACCAAAAGAGGATGGGCTGATGGCACGGAGGGTGGCCCCCTATTTAAGAGATGAATGAACGTTGGCTTCATGCTTGGATCTCTGGAGAAAGCTGGTCTGAGGTTACTGTGATTTGGGGGTGGGGGGGCGCGGGTTAGGTCCCAGAAGCCCGGGTGCTCAGGGTGCTGCCGGGCACACTCATGGCCTCCCTGAGCCAGAGACTAGACCATGCCTGCAGGTAAAGAAAGGTCAGCAGAAGCCGCTTTGCAGACATCCAGAGGTCACTGGACGTGCACGGAGGTTGCATTTTGCTTTTTTTCCTCCGTAAGGACCAGAGTTACCCTGCAGTTGAACGTATTAACAGAGGTGGACCCATCGCTTTGGGAATCCTGCAGGGAAGGGGTGTTAGGGGCTAAGCAAGCCGACTTTGAACCCCCTCCAGCCCCGGCGCTGATGGGCTTCCAGCAGAACTTCATCTAGGACAGAGCCTAAGCATGGTCCTGGGGTTTCTCATCCATGCCGACAAAGGTCCAGGTGCTGGAATGCCCTGAACAGTTGACCTTGGGAAGCAGATTTCCACAATAGCTATTGTGGTTTCAGGAGCCAGATGTGACAAACTACCAGACCAGGGGGCTGGGGGGAGGGGGGATATCCCCTGAGGTCATCAGCAGCCCTTCAGGTGCCCAGGAGCCACCTTGACCCGGGACCCTCAGCGCTCCCCCAGGCCCTTCGGTCCTCCCCAGCATCCCATCTCCTCTGAAATTCCTCGTGGAGCCTGCTCTTTGCTCAGCTTAGGGCCTGTCGGTGCTGGCCCTTCATGGCCAGAGAGCCAAAAGCCCAAAACCGTCCCCTCCTGCAGCAAGAAGGGCCATGGGACACAGCGAGTGGGTGTGTGGGGACAACGTCGGACAGACTGGATTCAAATCTGCCTGCCACTATTGTGCGGCCTCGGGCAAATCACTTCCCCACTCCGAATCCCAGGGCTTTTTTTCCCTAAAGATTTTATGTATTTATTTATTTGAGAGCGAGAGTGAAAGCGAGAAAGAGAGAGCGCACTAGCAGGGAGGAGGGGCAGAGGGAGAAGCAGACTCCCCACTGGGCAGGGATCCCTACTCGGGACTCCATCCCAAGACCCTGGGATCATGACCTGAGCCTAAGGCAGATGCTTAACCAACTGAGCCACCCGGGCACCGCTCCCCCCCCCCCAGGACAACTTTTATCAGAGGGGAATAATCATGTACCCACCCGCCGTGAGAATTAAGTCAGTCAATGCCAGCGGCTGATCATAGTAAGTGCTGGGGGAGGGGGAGGGTGGCGTCACCCTGTCCCCAGGGCAAGACGGGGAGCCACCTCTCTAGTACATCTTGACACCCTGACACAAAAGAAGGCAGGGGTCTTCTGACCACGTTTCCATTTCTCTCCATCATTACCCTCCAGCCCTTCGGGGCTTTCTTAGAATGGATCGCAGGATGTGCCAGCACAGGGGCCAACTTAGAGCGACCGAGTAAAGAGGGAAGATTGGGAAGATTAACAACACAGTCTGTGCCTAGAAGCCTGGGGTTCCAACTCTTCTGTGTATTTTCCTCCAGAGATGCTCTGATTGGAAAGACTTGGGCACACCAAAGAAAACCTATAGGTATTATGTCATTACTCGCTTACTTTCCCATGCATATTCAAAGGCTTTATAATTGCCAGTTGGACCATCTTATCTGTCGGAGAAAATCAGATCTCCACCCTGAATGCATGTAATTCCTGGCAAAAGCAAGAACCTGGGTATTGACTTAGCCTGTGCAACGAGCACAGGGAAACTATTCCACTTTTGGAAAAACGTGAATGGTTGGGGCGCCTTCGGCTCAGGTCCTGGTCTCAGAGTCCTGGGATGGAGCCCCCACATCGGGCTCTCTGCTCCGCGGGGAGCCTGCTTCCTCCTCTCTCTCTACCTGCCTCTCTTTCTACTTGTGATCTCTCTCTCTCTCTCTCTCTCTGTCTAAATAAAATCAAAGAAAGAAAGAAAGAGAAAAACGTGAATGGTGCAAGGATGCATTCCTTGCTTAAAATTGCCTTCACAATTGCAGGGGAGCCCAGGAACCCCCTTCTCCACCCCACCCCCCTGGGGAAGGTAACTGCGGTGGTCTTTGCTCTTGCAGATTCCGGCACAATGAGGAAGCATCTGGGCGGATGCTGGCTGGCCATCGTCTGTGTCCTGCTGTTCACCCAGCTCTCGGCAGTCAAAGCCAGAGGCATCAAGCACCGAATCAAGTGGAACCGGAAGGCCTTGCCCAGTACCTCGCAGGTCACTGAGGCGCACACGGCTGAGATCCGCCCCGGGGCCTTCATCAAGCAAGGCCGGAAGCTGGATGTCGACCTGGGAGCCGAGGGCAACAGGTACTACGAGGCCAACTACTGGCAGTTCCCCGACGGGATCCACTACAACGGCTGCTCCGAGGCCAACGTGACCAGGGAGAAGTTCGTGAGCGGCTGCATCAACGCCACCCAGGTAGCGAACCAGGAGGAGCTGTCGCGCGAGAAACAGGACAACAAGCTTTACCAGCGAGTCCTGTGGCGGCTGATCAGGGAGCTCTGCTCCATCAAGCGCTGCGATTTCTGGCTGGAGAGGGGAGCGGGACTGCGGGTCAGCGTCGACCAGCCCGTGCTGCTCTGCCTGCTGGCTTTCATTTGGTTTATCGTGAAATAAGCTTGCAGGCGGGCCGGCTGGCCACGGGGATGAGAGGGGGAGCCATCGGCTGGGGTGGCCCAGTTCTCCTCCAGGCCCCAAGCCCCGCGCGTCCCGAGGGTACCCTAGAGCTGTGCTTCTTCGGTGCCAGAAGGCGCGCTGGCGAGTGTCCCCTGGGGACCTGTCTATATCGGGTAAATGCGTGCGTCCCCTGCGACCTGGCCGTCCCTGCCTCCTCGGCTCCCCGTGGGGCGGCGTCTGGCACGTCACGTTCTGCAATATAAAAATGTTCGCTGAACAGAGAAAAAAACGTGCCAGGGACCGGGCCACACGCTTCCCGATATCCCCAACCCCTCTTAGAGACGGGGGTTCTTCCCACTGTGTAGACAAGGAAACTGAGACTCCAAGAGGTGAAGAGGCTAGAAAGTAACAGAACCAGAATGCGATCTTGGCTTGTCCAACCCCAGATCTTCCGCTTGCTGCAATCCCAGAGCTGCCCTGCGATTCCTTTAGGGCTCGCAAGACCCAAATCCGAACCCAGATTTCCACCTGAGCTGATGGCCGTGGTTCCTGCTACCTTACTCCAGGCAGGTTGTATTTAATTCTTCCAATTAAACTAATTTACAGTAAAGGGATTAGACGAACAGAGAGGTAAAGCAAGAGAAAGGCCAAAAATCATGGCGTAAGGCGATCTTGCCCTCCTAAATTCCCAGAGCAGACCATTTCCACAGCGGGATGTGTCTACTCGAAGATTTCTTTCACAAGGATAAGTGTTCGTTGTTCCTCTCTGAAGTTGCACCTGGGTTTGAGAAAATATTTTTCAGTGACACCTTTGCTTTGTAACTTACCCCTAGTGCCAGGTGCCTCTTTTTCGGGACCTACATGGGAGAATCCTCAACTTTGCTCCCTTTGTGCGAGTCTGCTGGCCGATCTCCAGCTGTTCTTTTAACCACGGCGGCGTTGGAGTGGGGCTGTCATTTCCATGAGCCACTTATCACTCTAAAAACATAATTCCTTGCCAGAAAGTTTCAAGAGAAACCGTATCTTTAGGGAGACCCAGCAAAGAATTCACTCTTACCATAATCAAGGGTAGATATGACCCTTAGTATCTACCTCTTATTAGTGAAATATATAGTACAAAATATGAATATGGCTTGTCCCCACAGGCCCTCTGGGTGCTCTTAGGTCCCCTCAGGAATCGTTGGACTCACTGGTTACCTACTATTATCAATTCTCCTTTAAAGAGAGTCTAAAAAAATAAATAAAGATAAATTTTTTTAAATTTAAAAATAAAGAGAGTCTGTTGGGGGATATGCGCTCTCAGACAGTGTATCCTAAGTATTTTAAAACATGAATGTTGATAATGGCACCTCTCATTCTGAGCCTCCGCTGCTATCAGTGTTCTTCTCAAGGATACTTGTGGAAGGTTTTAACAGAGAAAGCCAGTGGAGGACTTTGGAGGCGGGGCAGCCCAGGGTAGCAAGCTGATCTTCCCCGCCCCCCCCCCAGAGCCCTGGGGGATCAGTGCTGGAGGAGGGTGGGATGGAGGATGCTAGAAGGCCTTAGTCCTCAGGCTGCTAGCGCAGCCCTCACCGACCGCTTCCACAGTCCTGCTGAATTCTGGAGCAGAGCACAGGATAAAAGTACAGACCATGTAGAAGCTGTTTCTTGCAAGTCAGTTTTATTTTTATTTGTTAAACAACAATAGCAAGAAAGACTATTTCTTTCTCTTCCCCTTTGGGGGGAAGGAAAGAAAGAAAGAAAGAGAGAGAAGAAAGAAAGAAAGAAAGAAAGAAAGAAAGAAAGAAAGAAAGAAAGAGAAGAAAGAAAGAAAGAAAGAAAGAAAGAAAGAAAGAAAGAAAGAAAGAAAGAAAGAAAGAAAGGAAGGAAGGAAGAAAAAGAGAGGGGGGAGGAGGAGGGAGGGAGGGATGGAGAGAAGAAGGAAAGAAAGAAGAGCGACTCACTCATTGGCTGGTGTTGAAATTTTCAGTCCAGCTCTGCTGAGTTTAACCAAAAGGACACGCAGAGTCACATAAGCAAAACGACTTCATTTCTTAGGCAAACATAGACCAAGCTATAATACATGCTCCGTAATTGCTGTCTTTTCTCATTTCATTAACAATTCCAGAAACCAGATTTCAGTGGGGCGTGAAGGACATTTGTGTATGGTGATTCAAATGCCAAGTTTATTCATGAAGCTTTTAATTGAGGTCACATGTGCTTGAACATCCTTGCTGCTGTTTACGAACTATGAGGTCCAGGGAAGGCTTTTCGAGTCTGGTTTTTCACTTTAGCCGAAGGTTGTTAAGCGCCTGCCACGTGCAAGACGTTGTAAGGGACGTCTGAATTATTCTTGATATGGTCGTTTTATTTATTTTTTTTAAGAGCAGTTTTTTTTATTTATTTGACACAGAGAGAGGAGATCACAAGTAGGCAGAGAGGCAGGCAGAGAGAGGGGGGGAAGCAGGTTCCCTGCCGAACAGAGAGCCCGATGCGGGGCTCGATTCCAGGACCCTGAGATAGTGACCAGAGCCATAGGCAGAGGCTTAACCCACTGAGCCACCCAGGCGCCCCGATACGGTCGATATGGTCATTTTAAAGGTGAATAACTTCACCAACCTTCGCTTTCCTGTCCCCCAGAAGTGTTGACTTTTCAAAATGTGTTTGTTGCCAAAGTGACATTCAAATTACAATAGAAATCCAGAACACCGCATGGCCCCCCATCCCAGTATCTGATCAAGTCAGTGTTTTCAGTCTGCCCTCTTACCTCCTAGGCCTTCACCATTTGCACATACAAACGTACATATCTGCAATAATACTATAGAGGAGCTTTTATATTTCAAATATTCTCTTTATTTTACAGAACTTTATTCGGTGCTTTTTTTTTTTCATTTTTCTATGATGTTTTAATTCTTGCCTCCCCCAACCCACCCCCTCGTTCCTGCCTGATCTGTACCCTCCATGTTTTCACTGTGCTTAAGTACATAAGGGAGGTCTGGTGGTTTTTTGGTTTTTTTTTAATCTGATTGCTTCTTTTAAAAATACCATAATTGTTGTACGTATCACATTTATCCCTCAGCGATTTGCTTCTGAGGCTTAAGGCTGCATCCTGAAACTCTTTCCAGCTCAACAGCTAGCTGGTTAGCAAACTTGTCCTTTTAGATTGCTGTGTAATTAATACTCCCTGGTCCAGGCGGACCCTGGTTGATTTCATCGCTTCCTGTTGATGGACCTTCCGGTGGCCTCGGTTTTTCATCACTGCAAACAATAAACATCCATATACATACAGCTTTGCAATGTGTGCCTTTTATTTCTGTGGACTGGTTTAAATTTAAATAATTTAAATTTTTCTGGATGGGACTCTATTATGTTTCCGCATCGCTGGAGCTGCGCTCATTCCCGCCTGCGTGGGGAGCGCTAACCTGTGAGGGGTTTTATTATGCCTCTTAAGTGTAAGAAGCCGCCTCTTCTGCAGATGCCGCTCTGGCACCTTCTCCCCTTCGCACACAGGGCACCCAAATCCTCCCCAGTAATTTCTGACCACAAGGACCATTTGAAAATCCTCAAACTGTTAGCAATTCCCATCCTAAAGCCGGCTTGGGGCCCGAGGATCCAGGTGAGAAGCCTGGAAAGCAGGCTGTGCATGTTGGGGCTTCGGAGGGTGGTATATAGGTGCAAACAACTCCGCACTTCCCGAGGGCCAGGGAGCCGTGGGGTGAGGTCCGGTCCTCGCCTTTTTATCCTTTTTTATCAGTCGGTACTAAACGCCCCTCATTCCAGTGCGGGTGCGCTTTCGGAGGGCAAGCCCCGACCGACCGTAGTCTTCACACCCCTTCTTGCTTAGGATGCGCTTGGCAACATTTAGAACTCCCACCCTGTGGTCCTAGCGACGACGTTCGTCCTGGGGGGTGGCGGCAAGTTCGTCTTGAGCTACTTACACTCTCTACCTCAAGTTCCCTGATAACAAGTGATGGGCTTGGGGCGCCGGCCCACGGGGTCAGGCGCCCCCCGGAACTGCTTCATACCTTGCGGTTTGGTCACTTCTTGCGTTTCCACCCACCATGTTTTCTTCATGCGCTGTATATGGCCAGACAAGGACACCCTAAGGTGGCTGCCAAGTTCCAGCTTCCCCAGCTGGAAGCTCAGACAGCGCTCCGAGGAAGTGCAGAGGCCCCTGGGAAACCCGGCTGGGCGCCAGGGGCGGGGGTGTCTGACATTCTGCCGGGAGACCATGCCGTCGCACCGGACACGTGACTCCTTCTTCTCCTACCCTCGGGCTGGCAGCAGACCCCTTACAGCTGGGCACCCAGCTTCCCCGGTGGGAGGGAAGGTAGCCCACCTCCCATGTCCCTGGGAATGACCGGCACCTGCAGAATGAGAATAAATCCAACAATGCCAGCAAAATGGGATTAAGGTACTCTGTCTATGGGACATCTCCGAGCCCATCCCCGACCACTCAGAGCCAACTCAGCAGACGCAGCGGGCTCCCTTAGCAAGTGAGAGGCCTCAGACTGAAAGATGTCCCATGTACGTGACCATTTGCGTTTTAAAGGGACCTCCCTGGTGGCCGCACCCAGTCCAGAGCTGATGCCCCCCCCCCCAAAGAGCTTATCTTTGAATACTGAAGTGTCACTGCCTCCTTAAGATGTTTCCCCTACTCTGGTCTGAATTTATCTCCACCCCCACCTGGCCAGCCCTTGGAATTTCCAGATCTTATTTTAATGGAAACCTTTTTGTGGGAAAGCACTGCTTTCTTAAACAATACAGATTGCTTTAACTCCAGAGGGCTTAGCTCTCAAGTGTGGAAGGAAGCTGGCAAAAAGCCAGGGAGGAACTTGCGGAAGCTAGGAACAAGTCAGGGTCAGACCTAACACAGCTGGTCTCCCGGGATGGAGGGAAGGGGGAGGGCGAGGGAGGTTAGGGGAGAGGGCAGGGGCCTGGGAGAGAGAATTACACACACGGGTTCATCGGAGATGCCATCAACATTCAACAGGGTGAGGTGTTTTGCCCCCAGAGCTCCAGGCTCAAGAAATAACCTTCAACATCAAAGGGAGTGAGTGTCAAGGACTAAGCAGAGGGAAGGGTCCAGGGTAGGGCTCTGGTTAGCCAATTCCCATATCAGCTGTGTTGTACTTGAACTTCCTAATCCATAAATGAGGTCTCTAATTGTTTTAACTGGTGTTTTGACTCAGGACTACTTAGCAATCAAGAACAAAATGAGGGAGTTACAGCATCTGCAACATGGTGATTTATAAGAAATACATATTTAGTCATCTAGATGACCAAAACACATTTCTCATATGTATTTGGTCTTCATCCATGGTTCTCAGCTCACAGCTCCGCAAACCCTAGAATTTGCTGAGCAATAAGAGTGGAAGCATCTTTTGTCCTAATACTCCATCTCTGAAATCGCTTCACAGCCACAAAGGTGAAATGGGTGTCTTGTGATTCATCGCCAGTCCCTTCATGAGTTTATGTTAATGAGGTTTATGTTAATGAGGTTTATGTTAATGAGGCCTAAGGTTTGGTGGGGGTGGCGGATGACACCAACCAAGACGGGAGGGTTGGAACTTTCAGCCCCTTCCCCTGATTTCTGGGGAGAGGAGAGGAATTGGAAGCTGAACTGTAAGCAGATCAGACTTGACCTCCAGGAGACCTGTCCTAAGATTCTAGGGGACATAACTGGCCCCCTTGTCACTCTGTGACACAATTACTTCCATGCTTGTGTGTCCCCCATAGTGGACCGTGTCTCCAAACCCAACCATGCGTTTTAGTCAACCATGCATTCCTTTACAGAGCTGCTGGCCCCATCTTGCCAGACGGCCTGCAGGGACTAGAGCCCAGAAGATGGGGTCTTTGATCTCTATCTGAGCGAATCCCACTGCCCCTGAAGCCCTTTTCTTCCACTAAGATGTTATCCCTTTGTCTTGGAAACACCAGCACTTACTCTGATATGCTCCAGGGAAGCGGTTCTCCTGCTGCTATTCAAGCCCACTTCCCAGACTTGGTCTTCCCTGATATAGGGCCTCAGCCGGATCTATCAGCCTGCAGCTCACCACTTGCTCTGTGGATGCCCCTGCCTCCCAAGAGCGACAATATGGCATCATCCTGTGAGGTCTTCCTAGAGACCAGGGCAGGAGGAATTACTGTTCTACGGTCAGCCAGCAGGGGGCAGTGCAGAAACACACAAACTAAGCCGTTTCTTTTTAGGGTCATTTTTCCTGACAGAGCCCATCTCCGGTGTGTGAAGATAGCTTGAGCTACTCCTCAGGTCCCATATTTACCTGGATTCTTCTCTGACCCTTTATTTCTATTAAACTATAAAATTCCAATTCACTTTCTGGGTTGCTTGGAAAGGCAACAAACCCTACCAATCCGTTCTGGATATGCGAATTAAATGTGGGCTAGAAATTGTAGAGACTCGTACTGTGTTATCAGATCTGAGTCAGCAAGATTTTTTTTTTTTTTTTTTTTTGCCTATCCCATGCAAAAGTAGGAACGCTTAATATTTTAAGCTGGGAGATGAAGACAAGTGGGTTACTTCCCCGCCTCAGCTTTATCGAGGTGTAACTGACATACAAAATTGTAAGTTATTTAAAGTGTGTACGGTAGTGATTTGATATACATATTCATTGTGAAAGAGTCTTCTGCATCTAGTTAACTAACACATCCATCCCCTCACGTATCTATCTTTTTTTGGTGAGAAGACTAAAGTTCTACACTTTTCATTACACAATACGGTGTTGTCAGCTATAGTCACTATGTTTTACATTAGAGCCTCAGACCCTATTCATCTGATAGCTGAAAGTTTTTAACCTTTCCCAACTTCTCCCTCTTTCCCCCACCTCCTTAGTCCCAGAAACAGGTGGGTTTCTAATCCTCTCTGATGCCTTGAGTTCTAGAAAGTACCTGTTTGTATTCTATTAGAGTATTTGGATGTGTCTTTTATTTTTATTTTAAGATTTTATTTACCTATTGGAGAGAAAGAGCATGAGCAGGGAGCAGGGAAAGACAGAGGCAAAGAGAGAAGCAGGCTCCCCCCTGAGCAAAGAGCCGGATGTGGGGCCGGATCCCAGGACCCTGAGCATTTACCCAACTGAGCCACCCAGGCACCCCTGGATGGGTTTTTTAAATATGCTTTCAAATGTACTATAGGTTTCTTTCTCTGATGAATTATCTTTTTCTGAAAAGAATTATCTAATGTTGGGAAAACATCAAATCCTCCATGTTTAACTATTTGTACCAAAGGGCAGATATCTTAAAGTATCCTGTTATTGAACCCCAGAATTTTAAATCATGTCATTTTGCCCCTGAAGTTGTAACTTCAGGCTCCTCTGGCTACTGAATGTGTGGCCAGGATCATCTCAGGAAGCTCTCTGAAGCATGTCCCCTATTGCGTTATCAGCACCATGAAAAAATGTTTCTATCTCATTCTTCCTTTCAAAAAGGCACGTGGGTGCCTGGGTGGCTCAGTGGGTTAAAGCCTCTGCCTTCAGCTCAGGTCATGATCTCAGGGTCCTGGGATGGAGCCCCTCATCGGGGTCTCTGCTCAGCAGGGAGCCTGCTTCCCCCCTTTCCCTCTGCCTGCCTCTCTGCCTACTTGTGATCTCTTTCTCTCTGTCAAATAAGTAAATAAAATCTTTTAAAAAAAAAGGAAAAAAAAAGGTAATTTAATTTAAACACACACACACACACGCACACACACACACACACACACACACACACGTGAGCACTTGCTTCGGGATTCCTGCGGGATACCCGGGTCTTGGGGAGCCAAGGCACAGGCTGACTGGGGGGTCTTTTATACCTACTGGTCACATTGGTAAAGTCATGCTGGGTATCAACGTAAACCAAATGCAAACCACTGCTGTCTACCTTTTAAAGTAACAATGCAGACATGCTAGTACAGGATGGCTGCAAGGGAGATTTGGACTTTAAGAAGCACTTTGTAAATACATCACTGGTAAGAATGATTAATCCACAGCTTGGCCAAGGGTATTCAGTAGGCTCTCAGACACCTCTGGAGTTGAGCACCCCGCCTCTGCAGACAGCCGCAAGTTGACCCCATCCTTACTTAATCGCCAAGGACTCCTCTGGCACATGTGGTGGGCAGTTTATTCTAGTTGATCCAATTGTGGGAGCTCTGTCTCCCACAGAGCTGTGGGTTAGCAGTTCTGATACATGCATGCTGGAATCGAACAATTAACCAAATGGATAGTGGAGAGCAGGTTCCAGGCTCCTCACTGTGGGAGAGGGAATTCACAGAGGAGCAAGAGAAGGAGGCCCGAATGACCTATGGGGTAATGGAGTCGGTGTGAATTCATATTTAGCTCGATGTGGACACGGAAGGTTACGTGCAGGAACATTTAGAGATACGTGTGTATGCTCCGGTTAGTGTACACACATGTATTTTCTTCCTCGGTTGGCTGAGAAGGCCCGAAACAAACAAAACTCCAGTAACAAACAGACCTAGCGCCCAAGGCTTGGTTTCTAATACCATTTTCCAATGAGAGGAACCAGGGCTCCTTGGAGAAAGGGCTGACTGGATGCCAGGAGCAGAAATATACAAAAAGGGCGTAGAGCACCTTGTTGTGCCAGAAAAGGAGGAAGGGCTACAAAACAAACAAAAAACAAGCAAACCCACATCCATGGGGCTACATCAAAGGGACACAAGAGCACTGGAAGAGCTCCCAATGGCCAAAATGGTGACAATTTGAGCAATGAAGTTAAGTCATATTGGCTTATAATCTGAATAAAATAAAATAAATACCCATGAGACCATGCTGCTATAAACAAATTATAGAATAAATAATAGATGGGGGGCGGCTGGGGGGCTCAGTTGGTTGAGCAACTGCCTTGGGCTCAGGTCATGATCCTTGAGTTCCGGGATCGAGTCCCACATCGGGCTCCCAGGTCCACGGGGAGTCTGCTTCTTCCTCTGACCGTCTCTCCTCTCATGCTCTCTCTCACTTTCTCTGTCTCTCAAATAAATAAATAAAATCTTAAAAAAAAAAAAAGATGGGGAAGAAGAGATAAATCTCCTGGGTAGAAGAATTCCAAATAATTTCTCTAGATACTCTGCCCTCAAAGGGGCAGAGCCTACTTCCTTCTCCTTCTGTGCGGCTGTGCATAGAGACCGCCTTCCAAGGAGGACAGTGTGGGAAGAGTGGCAAAGCCTAATCTTACAATGGAGGAGCTAAGTGATCAAGGTCAACAGCAGCAGCGATAAATCCTGTTGAGCGTGTGAACTACTGATACCAAGTGAAGAAAACGGTACTTTCCCATTGTGGTCTTCCTCCCCAAAACTCATAACTCAAAATTAATCATGAGAAAACCATCAGGCAAATCCAGTAAAGGGAGAGTCTACAAAATATCTGCCCAGTACTCCTTAAACCTGTCAAGGCCATCAAAAACAAGAAAAGTCTCAGAAATTGTCACAGTCAAGAGCCGCCTAAGGAGACACAACCAAAAAATAGTATACAATCATTAATTGTAACAAAAGAACCATACTAATGTAAGGTGTTAATAATCGAGGACACGGGGTATGGGGCCTATGGGAACATTCTGTACCGTCTTCTCAATTTTTCTGTAAATCTAAAACTCTTCTAAACAACAAGGTCTTGTTTAAAAATACAAGAAGCAGAAGAAGAGAAAGTATTTGTGGTATGTAACAGATAACAGATTATTACACAGACTGTCTAAATAACTTCTATTATCAATGAGGGAAAGATAAACAAGCCAACAGAAAAAACAATGACAAGAATATGAGAAGGCAACACACAGAAGAAATGCAAGTGACCGGTAAACATAAGGGAAAAAATGCTTGATCTCACTAACAATCACAGTAATGCCCCTTACGTTAAAATATCATTCAGATTGTTTTCCCCCATCAACTCAAAAGACTGGTGATCTCCAGTCCGAGTAAGGGGATGAAAAAAAAAAAAAAAAACGTGTTTGAATAAAACTTACGTACTTAAATATAAATTGCCATGAGTGCTTTTTTTTTTTTTTTTTTCCAGAAAACTCAAGAGATAAGGAAAGGCATTATCCCTTTGCCAGACTCTCAGGGTAATTTTTCCTCAAAATGATGGGTAGATATCCAGTGGCCAATGAGAATACGGGTCTCATTCAGCTTCAGGCAAATGCAAATGAAAGCTCCCATGAAACACGACTACACACCAGAGTAACCAACCTTGGGGCTGGTGGGATTGGCTCCATCCACTTTGAGAAAATACACTGGGGCTGGATCTACTCAAGCTAGCCACGCCCCTGCTGTAAGTCCCAGCAAATCCACCTCTCCGTAAATACCCCAGCAACGTGAGGACTTCTGGCCACCAAATGACACGTGCCAAAGTGTTTGTACAGTTTGAGCCACGAGAGCTAGATGCTGGAAACAACCCAACTGTCTGTGCCTGGTAGAAGGGCTAAAGGGCGGGACAGCCACCCAATGGAATTCGGCACTGCAACCAAAGAGGACCAACTGTCGCCGCCGATGAGAGGAACGAATCTCACAGACGTTGCTGAGCAAGAGAAGTCAGGTGCAAAACAAACAAAACAAAACAAAAACCAAAAAAAAAAAAAAAAAAACCCCACGTATGGTATGATTCCATTTTTTTGAAGTTCAAAAATAGGCAAAATTAATCTAAGGTGATAGAAATGAGAACAGCGATTTCTTTTGGGGGCGAAGTGGGGGGCACTGAGGGAGCCTGATGGGAGGATGGAATGCTCTTTATCTGCAGGAGGTGACGGGTTCTTCAGGCAGAGACATAGCTGAAAACTCATCAGTCTGGACATTCAAGGTGTGTGCACTTTCTTATTTATTAGCTCTATATCCGGAAACACATAAGTAAAAAGGAGGAGACAGATGAGTCTTTGAACACGGGGTAATTTACTACCAAATGGGAATCACCTCGCTGTACCCGCTGGACGGAGTGGAGGTCAGATTTTCAAAAGGACCCCTTAAAACAGAGGAGCGATAAATACAGTGCGGTCTATCTATATAAGGGAATATTATTCAGCCATAAGGGGGCATGACAAAGGGGTGAATCTTGAAAACATGCTCCTGAGTGAAATAAACCAGACATCAAAGACCACGTGTTGTATGATTCCACTTATATCAAATGTCCACAACAGGCAATTCCGTGAAGACAGGAGGTAGATTCGTGGTTACCGGGGGCCACAGGAAGGGAGGAATGTGGAGTGACGCTTATGGACACGGGATTTCTTTTCAGAGTGATGAAGATGTCCCAGAGATAGCTGGGAGCTGTATTTGGACATCTTTGTCCGTGTACTAAAAAAAACCCACTGAACTGTACACCATAAAAGGGTGAATTTGACAGTATGAGAATTATATCTCCAAGAAAACTGGAGGGCAGAGGCGGGTGTCTATCCTGATAGCAGGAGACACACAAGGACTCTGTCTGGGCCGAAGTACTTGGATCCCGGGACATCGGCTCCCGTGGCTGCCTTTCCACTCCCGGGGCCGCCAAAGACCCCAGACGGAGAAGCCAAAGGAGTTGCTTTGGTCTCTGCGCGCGGCCTCAGGGGCACAGCTGGAATCCGCGGGGGAAAGGGGAAGAGAAGGAGCTCCAGCATGGAAGGAGAGGGAGTGGCAGGGAGTCACCTCCAAACCTGGGGCTCTCATCATGCAGCACTGAGGCCTCTGTCAGGTGTTACAGAGGGGGTTCTGGCAGCAGCAAGCCGGGGAACCCCCAGGTGAATGCCAAGTCGCTCCGACTGCAGGATCTATGAGGACAGATGTACTGAAGGGCCAAGACAGAGGTGTTAATTCCTTCTAGTCAGTTTCAAGTCAGCAATCAAACCCTTGGGGGCTCCCCAGGGCCTCAACCAGCTCCTTTGTGACCAGTGTCTCCTTCTTGGGTCATGCTGTTGACGCCGATGAGGGTAAGGCAGCAGGATTCGAAGAAGGGATGGCCCCCAAAGCACCCCAACCGTCTGCTGTTGCTCGAGGGCAAGGACAGGGTCTGGCGTGCATTTCCAACCTGGCCCACTTGGGAACTTAAGGAGCAGACATACGGAAGACTATTTTTTGTTTGTTTGTTT
>CM052811.1:94401235-94423758 GCA_028533885.1 Nasua narica | reverse complement strand
ACTGACACTCCTCTGTGGTGTAAGCCATCACTATTTTGTTCCTTCACTGACGTAATAACCTCTCGGCTGGTTTCCAGGTTCTAACCTTACCCCTTGCCCATCCACTCTCTGCCCAGCAGACTGAATACAGAAGTGCCAGCCTCTCCTTGAGTTCTCCGCCATGTTCCTTGTTCTGTGGCTTCGGCGTATGACTTTTCTGATCTCTCAACGATCCTCTTTCAGATGTTACCTCACCAACATCTCCCACCAGGGAGGTGAGGTCCATGGCGCTACAAAATCCGTGATTTAAGGTTTTCACGGCAACATGGGTGAAACCCAAGCTCCTCACTGCGGCTTGTGGCGTGAGGCCTGACCTGGCCTCTGGGCCTCACCTGTGCCCATCTCCCCGCGCCCTCTCCCTGCTCTTCTGCACACTACTTTCGCCATTCCCTCGCGACCAGAGCCAGCCAGCAGGGCGCTGGAACTGTCTCTTGTCTAGTCAGTCAGCAGCTTCCAGACCCTCTCCCATCCCTTCCCTGCGGCATGGGTCTGGGGAGGGAGAGGTTAAGGTTGTTGGAAGGCCTGGACAGCCCAGGCCTGTTCTCAATCAGGGCCCAGCAGGAAGGCGTGGGGCTGCCGGCTGGGTCTGGGACGTCTCCACAGCAGAGCGATTAGGTGGGGTGTGGGAGAGAACATGCTGAATGTTCATCTCTGTGCACAGCGGAGGGTGGGGCGGTCAAGGCCTCAAAGTGGTAAAGCCCTGAGAGTTGGCTTTGTGACTGCGGAGACTCGGCCAGCTCCGGGTGTAGGGTCAGCATCTCCCACAGGCGGGGAGAGGCCCCTGAACTGCTCCTGCTGACTGGGCTGTCCTGCCCTCCCCTCCTTGGCTCCTTCCAGAGGTTTCTTGGCCCGGGAAGCACGCTGGTCCTCCAAGAAACTTCCCCCAGCTGGCTGCTCTCAGCTGCCCTGCCTCTCCACGAGAGAGGTGGGGTTGGCTGCCGTCTGGCCTTGCAGTTGGAACGCTGCTCAGGCCAAGGGCCAGGGGAGCCATGTTCCCGAGACGCCACAGGAGCCCAGGACCTCGACTCGTCCTGAACTTTGTTTCTTGGCTGCACAAATGGAACGTGAAACACGTCTCACCTCCCACCTTCTGTTCCAGCCACCCCGGACCACACACGGCTCTCCGACATGGGCAGGCGTTTTGTGGCTTTGAACCTACTACAGCTCTGCCCGGAATGTCCTTTGCTACGCAAGGAACTCCTCCTGGTTGCCCTTTAAGGCTCAATCCAGATGTTACCTCCTTCCTGAAGTTCCCCCCCCTTCCTATACCTAGTCCTGTCTTTCTAGGTGCTTCCACGGAGCATCTGAAGTGCTCAGAGCAGGGGCCTCTACTAATAGGGCCCCCTCGGAGCACCTGACCCCCTTATTAAACCCGAACATGGCCCAAGGCCTGGTTCTGGATTTATAGCCAACTCCGTGGTGAGGTCAGTGCTGCTGGTGCCTGGGCCACAGTCCGAGAAGCAAAGATTTAAAGCATTTATCTCATTTTCTCATTTGTCTGACAACTTACACACGAAACAAATACAACTTACCCTCTCCTTGGAACTCCTATTCAGCCAGCAGCAGAAAACATGCTGGTTAATTTCTGGCAAACTTGCTCACTCCAGGTTAAGTCTGGTTAATTGTAAATTTTCCTTTCTGTCTGCTCGCCACCCTACTCCCCTTCTCTCTAGGGTCTCGTCTCAGTTTCGCTGCAGATGCTGCTGCCACCGGTGGTGGTGGGTGGTGGTGGGCATCTTGGTGGTTGGGGGTGGGGAGGGGCGTTTGATGCTGGATGTCCTGCTGCTTGTGGGTGCGGCACCTTTCACCCTGGCTCCCCCAAGATGTCTGAGTTGACCAGACCATGGCCCAGACCACCACATTTTGTGGGTCCCTTGTCCCTCAGGTCCCTCAGCTTTCTCCCATCCGGCTTCCATGCCCTTCTCTGGAGTAAGGAGAATGCCGGTTGTCTCCCACAGCCCCCTCCAGCGGCCCCCAGAAGCTTTCTGTACCTGTCTAGGTCCCCCTCTTCCCGAAGTTTCCGTAAGCAGCCCCCAGGTCACAGGTACCAGATTACTGCAGGTGCCTGATGGGAAGTGGCGGGGTTGCTCCCCACTTTCAGGTCCCAAACCGATCCGAAATCCGAGGGCCTTCTTGTCCACTCCCCCATCCTTCTGGATCTAACCCTAGAGAGGAGGCAGCCTGCGGACCCCTCAGAAACCCCCACCAGCTACCAAGTGACTTGCTTCACGGCCAGCTCCCCCTCCCTCCTCCTCCCTGCCTCCCATAGGGCTACGTTTACTTTGTAATTTTTTGGACTAGTTAATATATGCATATGGAACAAGTAATTCCCATAGTGCAAAAGAGCACTCAAATTGTTACACAGTTTATTTAATCTCCTTGTCGAAGACAATGCCATTCAAGTCTCCACCACAGTGATGGCAGATATGGGTGCCTCTAATCTGTCCCATCTCCTCTCCTCTCCGCTCATCTCCTCCCCTCTGCCCCTCTCTCCCCTCCCCTCCTCTCCTCTCCTCCCCCTCGCCTCAGTTCTGATTGGTTGTTACTGTTGGTTCTAGGACTCTATTTCTCCGTGGGGATGAATTAATGTGTTTCTGGGAGACAGATCTTCTTTGTGCAAGACAGTCGAGCACTTTGCACTTGCTCATAAGCTTTGATCCCACCGCACTGGAAGGCGTGAGTGCTGCTCGAGCTCCTGGACCACCAGAGATGCAGACATCTCTGGCTGCCCCTGGCTGAAACCGGCCCTTGGCGGACCCTTGGACACCCCTACCCTTAACTCTATTGCCTGGGCTGTCTGCTTGCAACATCTCTTTTCATTCCCTTGCTATAAAAAAATGAAGAAATTCTATTCTATTCCATTCAGAATCTGAGGTAAGGACTTGGGCACAGGTCACTTACTTGGAGTTGATCCCAGAAAGCAGGGAAGTGAGACAGCGCCGGAGGAGACGCTAATAAAGGGTGTACAATTGGGGCTCCATTCCTCTGGAGCCCCTCTGAGGAACTGTATAAAGTGTGCCTCGGAATGGCCCTCTCTGAAGTTCGGGGGGCTGGGGCATTTATCTCCTCTCCCACCAGTTGAGGATGACCTCCAGGAAAGCTTACTTCTTCATACTTCTTCTTACTTCCTGGTTGTGTGGACTTCTTTGGCCTCAAGGAAACATCTGAAATGGAAAAGCAGGAGCCAATGCCTTTGT
This sequence comes from Nasua narica, assembly GCA_028533885.1. Taxonomy (NCBI): domain Eukaryota; kingdom Metazoa; phylum Chordata; class Mammalia; order Carnivora; family Procyonidae; genus Nasua; species Nasua narica. The sequence continues at coordinate 94,420,522 of CM052811.1, read as the reverse complement.
CACTCGAGGTGGGATGAGTCATTGTGCATGAAGCTGTGAGAGGTGGGCTGCGGGGTTGTGACACAGAACACACGAATCATCTGCTCTAAGGCCCAGCATGGAGACAGACAGGTGGACCTTAGAGGCTAGGTCAGGGGCTGACGGGAGGACATGTTGGGGACCCAGGGGAAACGCTGGTGAGGGAATGTTGGTTAACGTCGTCGGGGAAGTCAGGGAGCACCGCAGAGCCTCAAAGGAGCACGGAGAACCCATCCATGAGGTACGCAAGCCGCAGGCATCGGCGGCCGAACACTCAGGAGGAGGGCCGTCCCCCTCAGCGTCCTGCTGCCAGGGGATGAGCTGGGGCAGACTTTCTGCCTGAAGGCCTAGGGGAGACCCAGAAGCACCCCCTCGTGGGCCACCACAGGAGGGACTTGGGAAGTCTCTAAGGAGACCAGGGAGACTGTCTGAATTATGACCTCAGACTCCCGTTTTTTTTCCCTCTGCTATCCAGGACGTGAGACTCTACAGAAGAAAATCTAATGAGTTACAGAGAAATAAAGAAGACTCAGCGAGGTCTGCCACTGGGACCCAAATATATCTGGATGTGTCTGGCACGCTAGCATGGTGGGCTGGCCGGAAACCTATTTGCTTGGGAAGTGAAAAAAGTCCTCCTGGTAGATTATTTTTATTCTAAGGAAAGAAGAAACCATGTTTGGTTTGGTCCAGTAACAAAGCTTTAGTTGCCAGAAGGAAGATGAAATTATCACTCAACTCTGCGCCCAGCTTGGCCTTCTGGACACACCAGGGAACCTAGGAAGGTAGAGGCTCTGTTACAACTCCAAGAACTATTTCATAAACTGCAGGGAGACGCGGGGGCCCAAGCAGCTACGCGTTGGGGACCCTCCTGCTCAGGAACGCATCAGAGACCTACACTCCCCTCAGCTTCTCCATTTCCCGGGCTTTCCTTTTTTTGGCTCCTTGATTCTGATATTTCTCTTATTCACCATGCCTAACGTGGCCCCTTGCACACCACGGACGTCTAGTAAATATCTATCAACATGATTTTGAACGTGTATTGCATTATGACAGGATAACATTTTCACACCAAGGAATTAGTATTTCAGTACATCCAAGAATGGAGGCAGAGCTTTGATGGAATGTAACCTTGGGGTTAAGGAAACTTGAATAGCTCCCTAGGAAAATTCTATGAAATCTCCCCTCTAACCTGAAACACAGTTTAGTTACCAAATTCTATTTATTTATTTTTTTTAAGATTTTGTTTATTTATTTGAGAGAGAGCAAGTTAGAGAGAGAGAGCATGAGCACAAGCAGGGAGAGGAGCAGAGGGAGAAGCAGATTCCCCGCTGAGCAATGAGCCGGCTGTGGGGCTCGATCCCAGGACCCTGAGACCATGACCTGAGCCGAAGGCAGACACTTAATTGACTGAGCCGCCCAGGCGTCCCACAAAATTCTGCTTATAAGCACTTCATTTAGGGGGATAGCGGTCCAGAGAATTTTGCCTTACGGCTCTCTACCAAATAATTATCGGGAAAAGTTGCACGTTTGCAAGAAATGAACTGGGTCTAAGCTATATACTTTGAATCCTTCGCTTTCCTTTTCCCCTCACCATGCCCCGTCTGCACTTGAAGTAGAGGAGGGAAAAATCTGGAAAAGGTAGGTCTCGTCTCCGGGGCTGGAGACTCGCACACCTGAGTCTTCTTAGGTGCCAACTGTATGAGAGCTGTAATCCGCCCTCCCATCTCCAAGGATGAGTCCAGACGCTGTACTGTATAAATATTTAAGATGCTATGGAAATTTCTTAGTGGTGGATAAAGTGGACTCTTTTAATTAAGATAGCCCTTCTCCATGAAAGATAAACCCGTGGGGTTCAGTGACAAAGTCTTTGTTACTCGAATTTCTTTACGTCTCTCACCTTATGAGAACCAACGGTCGCAGCAGCAGCCATAAATAGAAATTTCGTCAGCTCACTGAGACTTCAGCCGTCTCTACTCCCAGACTGGTTTTGGAGGTGGGTGTCTGTGGGGGAAGAATTCCCAGAGGCCTCTCTCACAAGCTCCTAAGCACATCCGGGGGGCTCCAGACTCGTGTCCACCAACATCCTGGCCTCCATGTCTTCTCTGCCGACCTTCCTGTCTCCCCAGGCGTGTGGTAGAGCTCTGATCCAGGGCAAAGCCCGCCTCTTGCGATGTTCTGTGGAGACATAAGGAGTTTGGAAAATCGTTTTCTCTCTGGCCACACTTGACATTCCTGCCACTGCTTCGCTGAAGATATGAGGGAAATCGACCTTGAGACTGCGAGTCAGTCAGTGTTTCCTCGCTCTCTAACCTTGTGCTGTCCCAATATGGTAGCCACGAGCCACGTGTGGCTACGGAGCGCCGCAACCCAGCTGGTACTACGGAAGAACTAAATTTCAAGTTCATCTCATCTTAATTCAAATTTAAATGTAAAAACCGATATACTCAATTCAGTTATCGGCCAACTTTAGAGTATGTCTGGAACAACTTGGGCATATGAATCTACTTGTTCAGATGGAGATTTTATAAAGCCTAAACGCAGATCGAGCACTTCTTAATGAAAATTTAACGTCCGAGTTGAGATGTGCTAAGTGGAAATACACACCCAATTTCGGCCTTAGTACATGAATAGAATGCAAAATACCTCATGAGTCATGTCTTTATACTGTTTACATGTTGAAATGGTAATATTTTGAATACACTGGGTTAAATAAAATATGTCGTGAAAATTAATTTCGCTTTTTAAAAATATATATATTTTTAATGTAGCTAGAAAGTTTTAATTGTGCCTGTGGCTTGCACTGTATTTCAGTTGGTGAGCCGGTTCTAGACAATGCTATCTGCCGCTTCCCAGGAGCCCTGTGCCTCCAGGGCCAGTCCCAGGGGTGGACGGTGACAAGAAAAGAAAGTTTTGAGGGTGAGCTTTCAGGTAGCAGCTTAATATTCGTGAAGTATTAAATCTGTTACAGATATATTGTCTCTACAGCCCCTGGAAGGAGAAAAACCTTTTCCTTTGTCTTCTGTGGCTTCTGTATGGGGAAATTGATGAAAAGAAAGATGTTTTCTGAATTAATCAATTTATTCACCAGCATAGAAAGGTGTAGAGGTAAGTAGAAGAGAGGTAAGTAGAGAGGTAAGTAGAGGAGAATGGATTCTTCTTATTTTTTATTATTATTTTTTTTAGATTTAGTTTATACTTGGGGGGGAGGAGGGAGACGGAGAGAGAGTTTCCAGCACACTCCCCAGTGAGTACAGAACCCACCAGGGCTTGATCTCAGGACCCTCAGATCACGGCCTCAGCCAAAACCCAGAGTCTGTTGCTTAACCGACTGAGCCAACCAGGGACCCCAGGGACTGGATTGTGTTGTAAACAGGGCCTAAGGGCAGGGTCCCTGGCAGCCCAGTTTGCACAGGAGTCCCCCACCCCAGTTGATCGCGTCATAGGATGGTTACCTGACCCGAGCTGGGCTGAAGAGCTCCTCTCTTGGGGGATTGAGTAGAGACTCAGGGATTCCAGCTCCACCTCGCTGCTGTCTTCAAAAGGGGAGCTCCAAGCCCCAGTGATGGAAGTGGGGGCCACACTTTGTCATGTGTCTGGGGCCTAGGGAAGGCCAGTCTGGGAGGCAGGGGAAGAGCTGGCATCTCAGAGATTTCCTGGGTTCCTGGAAGCCCTCCAGGCTCTGGCTGTGCCTCTCCCTCAGATCTCCCTGCCTTTCTGACCTCAATAGAGAAAACTCCCTGCCGTCCCGACCTCGAGGTCATAGAGAAAACACCGTGTCCTCAGAATACATTCCCCCAGAGGGTGAACTCCCTCATGGTGTTCAGGTTACCTGCAAAGGAAAGAAACTTACCAATACAGAGTAGAGGCTGAGGGGTAGAGGAGAAAATTAATGGCAGAGCCTTGTGTTTATAGGTCAAGGGGAAAGTACAAGTAGATAATTTTTCTTTCCTTTTTCTTTTTTCCTACAGAAAACGCTGATCAGTGGCCCCCTTGTTGCAGGGGAGCTGACACAGTCTTGGGCACCACCCTACAGCTGCCTTTTGGGTTCAAAGGCTTTTGTGGCTGGGCTGGGAAGCACATCACCATTTGTAACATTGTTTCTAAGAGACACATTCCAAGATCCAAACAATGAATTTAGTAAAGAATGTCTGGCTTTTAGGAGGGATGAGCAGAGCCGGCTGTACCCCCGGGCTCGCTACCCATTAACCATTAGCCTCCCTTCCCTTTAGACAAGGGACTCACCCTGCAAGGTTGGGGCATGTATGGGAGGGGGGTTATGATAAGAGGAAGGAAATAGATAATGGGCCCCGCGGCTGGCGTGCTTCAAGCCTTCCTCCGCACTGAGAGTCCCCGGAGTCCAGGGATGGGTGAGAGAGGGAGGTGAGAGGTGGACAAAGAAACTTGGCCTCCTTCACTCACTGTCACATCTGACCGCCCGCCAGTCGAAGGGGGCTTGCTTAGCCCCTGCTCAGCTCAAACCTTTTTTGAAATAAGGCAGGGTGTTAGAAAATGAGTCCCACATCCTCTGCTTGGGGAATCCGGGGCGTTCGAGGTGGGCTCTGCTGGGCAGCGTGACTGTTCCCTGGGAGTGGCTGTCACAGAGCGGGACGAGCCAAGGGGCTTGGGCCAAGACGCCATCCGGCTTAAGAGGTCAGCCTCGAATGGGGTGAGGGGAGCCAGTCCATCCTCTCCACCCCTGCACGCCTACCCCCTCCCCGCCCCCCACCTCCAGCCCGGAAGAAGCGCTGGCAGCCCGAGCCCCGACTGGCAGGAGGGAGAGGAGGGGACGCGCAGCCCCAGCATTGTCTGGGAGGGAGGGGAGAAGCTCCGCCCCCCAGGAGGAGGGAGGGGAGGAGGGAGGGCGGGAGACGCGGGGAGGAAGAAAGGCGAGGGAAGAGGGGCGGGGGAGAGATGGAGAGCTAGAGAAAGACGGGGAGAGAGACCGATCGGACGCGGTAGGGACGGATAAAGGCAGGGGGGCGGGAGAAAGGGCGGGAGGGGCGGAGGGGAGGCGAGGAGGGCGGGGCGCCCGACCCCCAATCGCGCGGCCGCCGCCTGCGCCGCCCGGCTGGATTTGAGCGGGGCCCGCGGCTCGCCGACCCAGGCGCGGGCTGGAGCAACGCCCCCCTTCCCGCTCGGAGGGACCCCCACTTTCCAACTCCGCGGGCGATGCAGCCCACTCAGGACGCAGGCAAGGTTCGGGGCTCGGGGCACCGGGCGCGGGATGCGGGGCGCAAGGAGCCGGGCACGGGCCGGTCCTCTCTCCCCTGCCTCCCTCCAGCCTCGCCGAAAGTTTTCCCGCGGTGTTCCCAGCCTGGTCCAGGTCAGCGCCACTGTCCTCCCGTGCCATGGTCTCCTCTGGCCCGGGGTTGCCGGGCGTGCGGATCCCCCGGGGGCCGCGTAGGAGCCAGCTCCTGCGCGCCCAGCTTCTGGCCGGAGAAAGTTGTGGCTCCAAGCTTATCTTCCCTCTGTGACCCCTGGGGGTCCTTCCTTACCTCCGCACCAAGGGAGGCGACAGGAAGCCGCCCCCGCCCCATCCCCGGGGTTCCCGGGACTCCCTGGCGAGCTGGGGCCTGGCAGCAGGTGCAGGGATGGGAGGCCCGGACAGCGCTGGGGAGTCCCTGACCCCAACCGTGTTCCCTTCTTCCGAGCCCAACGGACAGTTCCCCAGAGGCGGGTTCCAGCACCCGGCGCGGGCAGGCGGCGCGCCCGAGGCCCCTCTGAAGGGCGCGGGGTCTCAGGGGCCCTCGGTCCTCGTGGCACTTCCCGTTGCGGTCTCCTCGCCCGCCTACCGAGCGTTGGGGACCTCAGCTTGGGTCCTCTCTCTCGCCGGAGAGGGGCAGGTTCCTTGGGCGACCCAACCACTTCTGCTTTTTGGGCGCCTGCTTTGCATTCAGCTCTTAAACTGGGAGAACCCTGGGGACAGCGCGGAGCGGCGCGGTGGCCCGGCAGGGCGCGGAGGGCTCCCTCTTACTGTGGGGCTCTCTGTGGGTCCTGGGTTGTTCACCCCACCTCTGCCCCTCAGTGACAGCGGGAGCTGAGCGCTGTGTTTCTCAATGCGGCCCACTCTTTATCCCCAGGTGTCCGGAATCGGGGTCTCCCAGAGGACAGAAGCCGCGACTAGCAGTGGGCCAGGTTTCTAGTAAGTACCTTAATGGGATGAATGAAAATTTGACCCAGGGAGCTGCCAAGTAACAATTCATCCTGGAGTGGGACTCTGTTCCTGCCACAGCTGATCTTGGTACAATGGGAGGAAAGAATTAGAAACAATGATTCTTTCAAACAGCTGGGATTCAGAGCCACAGGCCTTCTTTCCAGAGCATCTGGGGGAGGAATCTGGGGTTGGATTTATTTTATCAGTCCACACTTATTGGGACCTTTTTCTGGAGTGATCTGCAGAAGTAAAGTAAACTTCCCATGGCTAAGATATATTGGGTTTTTTGAGGAGAGGTGGGTTTTGTTGTTGTTGTTGTTGTTTTGTTTTGTTTTTAACTGGTGTCCACATGTGGTGCCCTAGGGACAAAGTGTGGAGCCAGCCTGGGAGACTCCACTTGGGATCAGAGACGTGGAGTGGGGCGCCTGGCTGTGCTTTCTCCTCTGCACCCGGCATCGGGCTGCCTGGGGGCTGCTGCAGTCCCCTGGGTCCTGACAGCCTAAAAGAGGGCCTCCCATGGCGGTGGGGCTAGGAGAGGTGGGCTAGTTTGGGAAAGAGGGCAAGTGGTTCTTGCCCTGGCTAGAGAGACAGGGCGCCAGAGGGGCCGCCCGCCTGGGCACCTGGGAGTGTGGGCTGGGCTGGGCTGGGGAGGCTGGGCCGTGAGTCCTGCCCCTCCCCCCTTCAGAAGAGCTGAGAGCAGGGGTGGCATATTGGGAGACAGGACAATCTGTTATCCCATGCTCCTTGCCCCTAGTTTTGTGCTGCTGAAATCCAGTTAGAAGCCTGGGCGTCTTCAGGGAGCCTGGCTGAAAGGAGGCCAGGTGACCTGGGGCCCCCGGGCATACCCCCACCTCCCGGGGAAGCCGGGGCGTGGGGGGGAGGGGGTGCCCCCTGCCCCTGACTGCGTGGGTCAGAGCATGGGTCCTTGTGCCTTGGGTGGCAGCATCCCCACCTTCATCGGGGTGGGGGGTCTCATCCTGCCCCGGGGCTCTGGAACCCCCCTCTCTGCATTTCTATACAGCTTCTGTTTGGGGCCGCAGGCCCTCTCTCCAATTTGTGTTCTTTTAGAGGTCACTTAGCAGTGGTAGGTGCCCCACACCTGTTTTCCGTCCCTCACGCCTTCGTTTCTCAGCTGCGCTGTCCTACCCGGGACCTTTCAGTCACCCTCTGGTTTTGCTTTGATTTCTTGGTCTATTTCCTGGGGCCCCGGAGCCAAGCTTCGTGTCTGCCTTCTGTGCGTGCGCTGCCTAGGAATGGCCAAGAGACTTGGCTGGAGAGGCGCCCAGGACTGCTCTTCTGCTGGCGTGCCCGTGACGGTCCCACAGCACAAAAGAACACTGGTCTGATGACAGCCTTCAGTCCTCCCTGGGGTACTCGGGCCGGAAGTGTCCTCCCTGGGAGGGGGTTTACAGGCAGGAGCCGAGGGCCAGAGAATCCCGCTGGGAGGCCAGGAGAGGGACGGGAACTTGCCGGGGTCCCCTCCTCTCCCCCAGGGCGGGAAGCCAGGCGGGTCTCAGCAATGTGCCTGGAACAGAGTAGGACGGCAGTCTCTGTCTTGGAGACAGAGCCACCGAGAGCTGCGGCCACTGGGTTTCCAAAACTAGGGCAGCGATCCCCTCCCGCCGCCTCCGTGTTTCTCCCACCACTCCTTACAGTGTGGTCCAGTGGTCTACCCTCCTGACTCGCGGTCCTAGTTTAACACCTCCCTGCATCTCCACTAGAATGTGAAGCGAGTCCTTAAGGTGGGGTGAGCTCCTGCAGGCCTGTGACTGCTGGCTTCATTTCTTCGGCCTGCCTGTGGGTTCCCGTGCAGGGTATGCGTGTGTGAGGTTGGAGGGAGAGGGTAGGGCAGGAGGCCCAGAGGAAGCGGGGCACCGTAAACAGGGACATCCTCCAGACTCGGCCTGTGGGGCGTCCCGTGGGTCATTTGGGATCATCCCTGGGGTGGCAGGCAGACTCTGGGGCCTGTAATCACAGGCGGATGAAGCTGCACAGGATGACAGTGTGGGGCTGTAGGATTCTGCCCAGGCCAGCTGTGGCTGGTTCTGGGGGGGAGCCTTCCACCCAAGAAGGGGGCAGCGAAGGGCTCTTGGCTAATTCCCGTGGGCTGAGCAAAGTGTCACAGAAGGGCTTTTCCTAGTCATCCCATTGATAAAACTTGACAAAAAGCTACCCGTGCTGTCGTTGGACATCGCAACCCAAAGCGATTTGGCAAAGTAGGTTCGTTTCAGCAGCGCGGCGCTTTCCCTGTAGTTGGCACTCGGTGAAGTGTTTGGTTAACTGCTCGTTTCTAAAAGAGGAGTGCAGAGCGTGGGATCTGGAGTTGGAATGGCCTTCTACCGCTTCCAGCCGCAAGATACTGGGCACCGCACTAGATGCTGGCAGCGTCCTTCCCGTGTCCCCTTGGCCTCAGCCAGTGACTGATGGGAGGAGGTGTACGAATACCCCAGCTTCCTCCCTTCTCTGCCGGGGTGGCATGGGGGCACGTGCTGTGCCGTGCGTCAGAGTCACCGAGGGTCAACTTCTGGGGGGTCCTTGTTTTAGGGTCAGCTTCTGGGGGAAAGCAACCTAGGATAAGCTTTAGGCTGCGGTTAAACAGTCATGTTAACCCTCTGAGCCTCAGTTTCCCCAGCTGGAAGATGGCAGTTATAATTGTCTCCCGGTGATATTGGGATGTGCATTCAGACGAGAGCCTGGCACCCAGCCCCCATTCAGGCGGCCGCTCACTGATTAAGATAGAAGGGGCCGTGGAGGATCTGGGAGCGGGCATTCGGATGGCCCGCAAGTGGCCCGTTGTAACGCTTTGGTGGAGAGAGGCTGTCCTGCGGCTAGGTGACCTGCTCCTGGCTGTCACATCTAGGCCGTGACCGGTGATGGATGCTTGGGTGGCACAGGCGCATCCTGGAGTCCTCCTGTGATCTCTCCTGTAGCCAAGGGGGAGTCAGCCCGGCCACCTTCTGCCTTCCTGGCGTGGCGGTTTCTCTTCATGACACAAGCATGGCATGTCCCCTGAGGAGGCCAGGGCGGTAGGGAGGGAGGGGGCTGGTTTCTTATGGAAAGGACAGTCCCTACTTTCCTTAACTGCTGTGCTGTGCCACGGACATCCAAGTGAAAGCCCAGAAAATTCCATGTGGCGAAAGAGACTTTTGTGCGGCAGAATTCGACATCCCTGCTGTGATTTTACTCCCAAAGCTCTGTTGACAGGCCTCCCGAGGGAGTCCCCGACTCCTCGGTTGTGCTGGTAGGAAACCTTATCCCAAGGATATAATTGGACAAGTGCAGAAAAATACGTGCACAGGGATGTCCCTTGTAGCATCTTTGTAATAACAACAACCACCGAAATGGAGACTAAACCCCGACAAAAGCAAATGTGTTAATTCTGGTCCAGGTAGCCCTCGCTCTTCCCAAGTTGTTTGCCTTAGGCTGCTTGGTTTTTAACAAAGATCTACACTAGTACCTGTTTTGCCAACCGAAAGAAATCCGAAGAGGATTTTCATTTCTTTAAAAAATGTTTTTTTTTTTTAATTTATTTATCAGAGAGAGAGAGAGAGAGAGAGAGAGGGAGAGCACCAGCAGAGGGAGCAGCAGAGGGAGGGGGAGAAGCAGGCTCCCCGCTGAGCAGGGAGCCCGATGCAGGGCTCGATCCCAGGACCCCAGGATCATGACCTGAGCTGAAGGCGGAGGCTTAGCTAACTGATCCACCCAGATGCCCTAGGATTTTTGTTTTTATGAAAAAAAGTTGAAAAACAAAAATAGTGCTCAGCGTTTGTTCTGCAGTGAGCCCTTATAGAGGCCGCACACGCTCCCCGAGCTGAGCTGAGAGCGGCCCCGCCGTCTCCTTCCCTGGGACCTACACCCGGCATCTCAGCGTCTCGGCATCAAGCCGCTGGAGCTTTGAACTGTGTCTGTGAGCATCTGTGCTTTGTCTCGATTTATTTTGTGTTATCTGTTAGCAAGATGTGTCCCGAGGTATTAGGAAAACCTAATAAGCGAGGTTATTTTTGGGTCTGGGAATGCTAACACATTTTCTCTTATAAAGTAATGGTAATTGCTTCTTTGCTTTAGGTCCCTTTGGCTCGTGAAAAGGTTCATAGGAGCTCTCTGCTTTTGAGTGGCAGGGAGTACCTCCGTATCTACACCCTGGAATACCACGGGGCTACAAAAAATACAGGGGAGCGATGTACATCTATTACCGTGGGCAAATATGATATTTCTCAAAAAAAGCGGGTTACCCAACTGTGCTCTTTGCAAAATATATCCTCCCCTCCATTTTATATTCGTCTCTGGAACAATGTGCAGGCAAATGTTCACAGTGATCGTCTCTGCGTGGTGAAATTTGGGGGAGATACGGATCTCAGTCTTTTCTTTAAGTCAACTGTTTTTATTTCTTATTTTTAACAACGGTAAAATAGACGTAATAGGAAAGTTGTCCTTTTCATCATTTTTAAGCGCACAGGTCAGGAGCTGTCAGTCTGTTGTCGCAGGATGCCACAGACTGAGTGAGTTGAAAACCCCAGAGATGCCTTTCTCGAAGTTCTGGAGGCTGGAAGTGTGGATGAAGGCACCCACAGAGGGGGGCGAGAGGCTCTTCTGGATCTCGGACTTCTCATTCTCCCTTCACATGGCAGGAAGGATGGGGGAACTCCGCGGGGTCTCTGAGAAGGGCACTAATTCCTTTGGGGATTAGTCACCCCCATGAGTCGTGCCCCAGACGCCCCACTTCCTAATCCATCCCATTCTAGGTTAGGATTTCAACATAGGAATTTGGTGGGACGCAAACGCTCCGACGACAGCAGTGACATTGTGCATTACTCCCAGCGTCGTCCGACCGTCACTGGGCTCCCTCTCAAGAGCTCTTCCGTCGTCCCCAAGACCCCGTACCCATCAGACATCAACTTCTCATTCCCGACCTGAGAGCCGCCAGTAACCTCCATGTCCCCGTACCGCCTCTGTGAATGTCCTTGTTTTAGGTGTCGCATAGAATTGGAATCATTCAATAATCTTTCTGCTTCCCCATATTCGTCAAAGAAATAAACACGTTTATTTCATATAACAAGGAAAGAAAGAGCCCCGCAAGAGAGTGGCGGTGTCTGGTCCCTGGGGGCTTCATTTCAGGCAGGGCCACGAGGTCCTGGCCATCCGTCCCACCCCTGCCATCCTCCCCCCGGGTGGGGGGCAGGCTCTGACCTCCCCGTCGGCCTGGGAGGTGGGGTGCAAGGGCAGGCGGCCAGGCCCCGATGAATGCAGCACCCCGGGCCCCGAGCTGACCGCAGGTGTGGCTTGCTTAATGCAAGTTGCTGGCAGCTGGGCCTGAGGCCCCAGACGGCGGCTTCTGTGGTGGATTTGAATAGGTGCACTCGGGGTTCACCGTGCCTTGAACCCCAGAGCTGTCTTGCAGTGAGAAAGGTCCAAACCAGGTAGGGGTGGGTTATTGGGACCGTCCTTCTCGAAGGTTGAGAATGACAGCCTCATCGTTTCAATTTCGAGCATCCTGTGTGTGTGTTCCTGACCCCGGGGCTCAACGTGACCTGCTAAGTCCCCACCATGACCTGTTAAATCGCCACCATGGCGGCTGTGGGTACGGCTACCCAAGGTTCTGTCGGCAGGCGGGGTGGGCCGGCTGGCGTGCCGGGAGGGCGTTAGCTGGGGGGCTCCGTGAGGCCCCAGGTGCTCCGGAGAGATGGGTGGTAGCCTTAGGTAGGCGGCGCTCCCTTCCTGAAACTCTACATGGGATCGTACAGTCGATCACACAGACGTTTGGGCCAAGGATGGCTTTCTTGTGCAGGTGACAAGGTAGTCAGGGACGTGGGCACTGGAGTGGGGAGCAGGGAAGATCGTGTGTCGGCTCTGAGGTGAAAGGAGCCAGGAAGCCTGGGGACCCAGAACTGGGAAACCAGGTCGTGGGACCCTGTTTAGGCGTCACAGGAGTGGATGAAGTGGCTTTTCAATGGGACACCTTGTTCTGTGGGAAAAGCTTTAAGTTCCTCGCTAAGTGAGTTAAGGGCCTTGCTAAGGGCCTGCCAGGCTCTCGGGAGAGTCGATGAGAGGATTTAGCTGTGGGAGGGACAGACTTGCCCACTGGACTCTGGAAGTTTCTTTGCCTGGCTCTGCCTGTCTTCTCTCTGCCCACCGGGAGGCTGCTCTTTTAATCCTGGGCAGTTGGGGGAGTGTAAAGATTTTACAGAGAGGCCTTTGAAGCCCACTTTGAGGAGAAGTTCTGTGTTGCACAGTGCTGGTTTTTCTTCAGGGCTCGTCGGCTGGCAGCAGAGCAGACTGAGGAGGGTGGGAACGTGGTTTTGTGGAAAACTCCCCCTCAGCCTCCTGGAAATGCTCTGGAAAACCCCAGCTGAGCCGTCTTTCCCGGTACTAGGAAGGGTCTGAGATCTGCTGTGTGAGGGTGAATTTTTCCACACACGGGGTGTTAAGGAGGAGAGAGGAGGTGTCCCTCCAATCACTGCCCCAGGGGGGCTCAGTGCTCACCGAATTCTTCCTTTGCCCTCTCCCTTCTTTACTGCTTCACCTTGGCTGGGGGGTGAGGGAGCGGTGGGGGAGGTGGAGGAAGCCTGCCATCCTGGCTCTTGGGTGCCCAATCCGGGCCCCAGGTAGTGAGGAGCAGAAACCCCAAGGTCTCTGCACACAAAGCTCAGTCTTAGCCTCTAACACCAAAAAAGGAAGAGCTGCTGGGGTTCCCTGAGGAAGGGGAAGTGAGGTCAGAGATGAGTCTCAGAGAAATCGCTTAGTAAACAGGAAGAATGGCTAGAAAGAAACCTGTGTTTATAGAAAATGGGGAGCTGGAGGCCGCCCGTCCTCACCTGCCTGGATAGGTTAGCCCATCCCCGAAGAGCTGGGAGACTAACCACAGACAGCGAGTGGGGGCTCCAGGCCTCAGGCCCTCCCTGTGGGACGGGGCTCCCCCTAAATCCCATAATTATCGGGCTGGAGGAAAGCTTAATTTGCCCTTCCCAAGGTAGCACATGAAACTACCCTATAAAATAGACCTCAGTTTTGAGAGATGCAGGTCAAGGACTGCTTCATCTTCCTTCCCTTATTAGGGCCAGTGTGGCCTCCGGCGACTTCCCACTCTTTCCTCAGGGCCCCTCAGCCACACACAAGTCGGCACGTTGCTGAATCTTAGCCCGTGAGGCGGTGATCTTGGCAAGACCCCTCTGGTGGGAGGTGCTGAAGGGGCTGCTTTAGGGAAGCAGGTGGGTCTGTCGAATTGGAGGGTTGGCTTTCTAGATCACTGGTTCCTCTGAGCCAGAGTCTAAATTCTACACACACACACACACACACACACACACACACACAAGCTTTTTCTGCCTGGAGTTTTTACTTCCTTAATGCCTTTTTTTTCCGTCCTGCCCCAACACCCTGGTTCTCTGAAATGAGGTTCAGGGCCTTTGGATTTCCTCCTAACTGTCCATCCAGAAGGTCAGAAGCTTGTGGACACTGGTGGGACTTTCCTATAAGCAAGTAGTTGCTCATCCGGGCCTGTGAGGTGATTGTTTGGGTGAGTCGCAGCGGTGACCTTCCAGGTCACTCACCTGGCCACCCGCCCGCCGCTGTGGAAGGGGAGGCAGGCCCTTCTGGCAGGAATCCCAGGAGTGTTTCCTCAGATCTGCCCCGGCCGTGCTGGGGACTCAGACCTGTGCACAGAAGGCCCGAGTGGAGCGGGCCGGGGTCCCTGTGTGGCGGCGGAAAGAGCAGGGGCTTGGCAGGTCAAGCTGCCGCCGGGGAGCCCGCCGTGGCTGGAATCTCAGCTCCTCATCTGGAGAGGGTGGGCCAGGCAGGGGCTGCCTCTGGGGACGGGAGTCATGTTTCCCATCAGCAGGGGCCTCATACCTGTCATTAGTCAGGCCCCCTGGCTTTTTCCGGGTTAGAGGAGCAGGTGGTTTGTGGGATCTATGAGCGTGAGGGATAGCTGTTCTTTGGACAGAGGGTAGCTTTGACTTAGGGTCTGTGGCAAGGGCCGGGGTCTCTATCCCTGGCCTCCCCTTCTCCAGGCCCCCCGGGCCCGCTGTGGCTGGCAGCAGAAGCCCCCAGTTTCTGCCGGCCCTGCTCAGAGCCCCCCCCCCCCCCGCCCCGGCCCCATATCCAGCGCTTAGCCAGGGCACCGCAGAAGGAGCCCTGGGCTTCACGTCGGCTCTGTGGCCTGGAAAGAGTCGCCCAACCTCTGGGACCTTCTGTTTCCTCATCTGTAAATGGTGAAAATAAAGCCTTCCCGGTGGGTTTGTTCTTGTAAGGAAGAAGATAAAGCTTCTAGAGCCTTGTTACTGGCAGAGCCAGCATCGCTGGGGAGCTAGCCCATTAGGAAGGCACGTCCTCAGACCCCATCCAGAAGGACTGACTCAGAAGCTGGGGGTGGGGGGTGGGGGAAAGGAACCTGTACTTAGCGAGCCCTCCAGAGCCTTCTGGTCCACACACCAGTGTGAGAACCCCTCCTCTAGGGTATGGCTGGCTCAGTTGAGTTGTAGCTGAAAACTCTTTTTTTCCTCTTCACCTCAAGTGGGTCCTGCTTTGCCAGAACTCACACGGTCCCAGGTTGGGCCCCCGACCCCCTCCTGGCTACGTACTTGGGGACCAGTGACTTCACTCCTCTGTGGCTCATTTGCTTCATCTGCAAAATGGGGATCTTGAGGTTTCTCCTTGGGGTCGTCGTGGGGATTAAATGAGCCAAAGAAGATACTAGGTGGCCCGCAGTGAACTCTCATTTATGGTAGCTGCCTATGCTTCACATGTGGTGTCTGGCTATTATCCCAATAATAATGGTGTCATTGTTTTGTCTCCATTGGGGGGGGGGGAACCGGCGTCAAGGTGCCTCCCAAGACCCGTCTTCTGCTTGTTCTCCCGAGCTAAGCCCTTTTCCACCTGCTCACCTCTCACCGAATACCTTCCACTCCCCCTTTCCTGATGCTTAGCATGCTTTTGGGGTGGGGCCTGATAAAAGCCTTTCTGCACAGTCTGATGTAAAGCCGAGAGGGTGCCGTCCATATAGTCAGGACGCTTGACCGTAGCTCCCGCTTTGGTGGCCTTTGGTTCTGGACTTTCCTGGGCAGAGTGATTGGGAGAGCCGTGGGGGTGGGTCACCGGGGGCCTCGAGGCCTGGAGAAGGGGACAGGGGAGGCACATTCCGGGAAGGGAGGGTCAGTGAGGTGAACAGGCCCCCGGGAGGAGCCCCGGGAGGACCCCCGGGAGGACCCAGGCCTGGCCGGTGAGCGGGCCTTTTATTGAATGATGGTGGAAGGCGAGGGGTGCCGCTTGCTTCCTGGGCGGCCAGAATGTTGCCCATGTCTGGGACAGGTTCAGGTTCAGGAACCAGGAGGTGGAATCTCTGGTAAGGTCTAGAACTTGGCAGGGTCCCAGGCCACAACTCTGGTCTCCTTCCTCGGGCGGTGCAGCAGGGCCGGGCCTTCCTGTTTGCCAGCGATGCTTCTTCCTGCCCCTCTACCAAGGGGGTGATGTCCACAGGGCTCAGTCTGATCTCCTCTGTGACCTCTGCTTGGTTACAAAGCAGAGGCCCTCAGAAGACCCGATGAAACAGTCTTTAACACTATAGTATGAAGCACTGTGTGGGGTAATTTTCTACTCTGGCCCAGGAGCTCCAGATCATCCCCCCTGGGAAGGGGGGCAGGGCAAGACTCAGAGAAGAGGTGGGGACAGGCCCCAAAAGGGGAAGCTGTGGGCCTCCAGTGAGCATTTCCTTTGTTTCTGGGGCCCAGGGCTGGCTTCCTGCCCTCTGTGGTCTGGTGCCCCGGTTTGCATGTCTCGGGGCCCTTTGCGTCAGCTCACTCTGTCCCTGCCTACAGCCACCCTTTGGGATGCTCTACGCTGCCCTCTCTCCCCCGTTGAGATATTAGTAACAGGGAGGGAGGTGCTGAAGACCCGACTCAGTTTGCTTTCAGAAAATTCTATTCCTTCCATTCCTGAAAGGCTGCTTTGAGACGCATTGGGTGGTGTCCTCAGTCTACACAGCTCTATCCCTATCAGATTTCTAGGTCGTTCTCAGCTCTGGTTGTACATCGGCACCCCCGGGGAAGGTTATAAAAATGCTCATGCCTGGGCCCCTTTCAGCGGGTCTGATGTCCTTGGGATGAGTTTGCAGACTGGACATGGGGAATTTTAAATCAACCCTGCCTGCCCCCGCCCGCCTCGCTGTCCTCACTCAGGCAGAGTCTCAGAAGCATCTAGAATTAGAACCTCCGAGCTGCTGTGTGTCTCAAGGCCAGCGGCTTCTCCTTCCCGCTTTGGTTTCCGCTGGGGCCTCGCAGATGACATGTTCCTCTCATGGGTCAGACGGGGGCTCTGTGGGGTTTGCCTCCCTGGGAATTCTCCGTGGAAAGCCCTCCCCTCACCGAGCCTGTCTCGCTCTCCTCGTTGTCCTGTCTTAGAGACTGGGACCGCCTGGGTCCTGTTAACGAGCAGTGGTCCCCCAGTCCCCATCCCGCCCCCATTGCCGAGGTCAAGGCTGGCTCCCACTGTGCCACTGGGAAGACAGTGTGGGAACCGAAGCGGTTCTTCGTCTCTTCCGGGCTCTCTTGCCAAGGGCTGGGTTGCCAGCCTTTCTGTTCAGCGTTTGCCCGTCTCCCTCTGGGGACCTTCCGGTGGGTCAGTAAGATGAGAGGCACGTGGTCTCTAGGCTGGAACAGAAGCTGCAGGGCTTAGCCAGCGTCCAGGGAGGCTCTGAGGCCAGATGAACCTCAGCGTGTTCTCCAGGTGCCCCGACAGCATGGGAGTGAGGGCCCTGGGCTTTGGAGGAACCAAGAGCTAAGAACACAGGAGATTTTGCTCTCCTTGAAGAGAGCATTGGATGCCTTCTCCCACCTCCTGGAGCTCCTCGAGGGCTCGATGCCTGCCTCTCATAGGAAGCCGAGCTGGTGACTTTGAACGGCTTGCCGGGCCCCTCATTTATTCTTGGGGCGGCTAGAGACACCTGTGTGGGCGGGTTTGTGAAGAGGAAGAGGGAGCGCCCCTTGGTGCCACAGCTGCAGGGGTGTGATTGGCACAGAGCTCTGGCAGGTGTCTAGCTGCATCCCTGCGGCTCGGCTCGCAACCTGTCTGTCGCATCGCTGGCCGGCTCGCGGGGGCGGCCGCTTCCTCCCGGCTGGACGGCGGGCGGGAGGAGGGAATTGCTGCTGAGTCCTAGTGGCTCCGTGGTCCTCGGGTGGGTTCTCGCAGGGCTGCACGTGGGAGCTCACCCCCTCCCCCCAGTGCGGCTCTCAGCCGAGGACCGGGGACTAGCACAGGGGTTCAGAGGCCGGCCTGCCTGTCCCCGGCCGCGGAGCTCCGTACACCCCGGAGCCCCCACGGGATCAGGCTGTGGCTGGGCTCCAGCTGAACCCGCTCCCCCAGCTCCTTCCCCGGCCCGGCCCTGCTTCCCTCACTCGCTTACAGGGCTCTCTCGAGAACACTTCCTCAGTGACACACGTGCCCGAAAATCCTCGTGTGGGACCCTGCTTCTGGAAATCCTCTCACCTAAGACAGCAGGAATCCACTCCCTCCCTTGAAAAGACAACGATAATGGGAAGATTCACAGGAGAGAAGCAGAGGCTGGGGGCTGGGGTCCAGAAAGGGGAAGCTCCAGGCCCCGGAGGGGAAAGAAACACCAGATGGATGGTTTCTGTGTGATGGCAAGTGCTGCGAGGGGCAGGCTGAGGTGTGAGTGACCCCCCGCCCCTGACACTGCCCGGGGGCAGCGAGGATACTTGGAAGGGGGAGCTGAGTTTTGGATCCGGGTCTAGGGACCATGTGAGTTTGTCTGGATCTGTAAAGGAGCACGGAGCGGGCACACTCACGGGGCCTGAAGAGCCGGCCTCGAAAGTTCTCTGTGGCCGGGATGTCATCACCTCCAATGGCTGCGGAAACTTCCAGTTGTCAAAACGTTCTCTTAGGATCCTAGGGAAGGTTGTCCAAGCAGGAAGTAATGGATGGGTCTTCCCATCCACCACTAGCAAGGTACATGGTACTGCCAGGCATTTGATGGAGCTGAAGAGAACCTAGAACATTCTGCCAGGGCGTGAAGTCAGGGCCAGAAGGAAGGACTGATTAGTTGGTGGCCCCAGTGGGTCTCCAGTGTGACTGGGGCCTGGGAGGCTCAGACGGGGCAAGCCCAATGATACTCACACCTCCAGACCTTTTAGCAGACGTGCTGCAATATACATTTTACCTCGAAAAGTCTTTCTACAGGGAAGTTGTACTGACTGAGGGTTCTTGAGGGGTGAACGACAATGTTCCTCCAGGGAGACCACTGGGTTTAAATATGATTGAGATTTCCAAAGAGCAGCTCCACGTTAGTGGTTTTTTTATGAATACTTTTTTTTAAAGATTTTTATTTATTTATTCATTTGACAGAGAGAGAGAGAGAGAGATCACAAGGAGGCAGAGAGGCAGGCAGAGAGAGAGGGGGAAGCAGGCTCCCCGCTGAGCAGAGAGCCCGATGCGGGGCTCGATCCCAGGACCCTGAGATCATGACCTGAGCCGAAGGCAGAGGCCTCAACCCAATGAGCCACCCAGGCGCCCCTTTATGAATACTTTTTTTGAAAGTTATTTTTCTATAAAATGTATGTGTCATGTCCAAGTCATCCTTTCGTTTGCGTCCCTTTCTCGCCCCTTCTTTTTCTGTATGGGCAGCTGTGAGCTGTTTTAGTTCTGTGTCTGAGAGGCTGACCCACCGGGGAAGTCCCGCCTTCCTCCTCGTCGTGCTCTCTCTTCCTCAAAAAGATGGCGACGGCCACTTGCTCCTTCGGCGTTCTCAAGGCATGGCAGAAGCGTTGCTGGTACATGATTCTTACAAGGCATTTTGGAGTCCCAGAGTGCCCTGTAAATTCTTGGTGATAACAGACAAGGCCGAAGAGTTGCAACGAGCCAGCTGCACGAGTCCCTCTCCCCAGGGCTGCAGATTTTGGCAAGCGCCCTTGGAGGAAGTGTCCCATTGAATCCACATTCCAGCCCCATCAACCATCTTCCTCCGACCCTTCCTTGTGTGAGGAACAATACTCTGTTTAAGGAATATCAGACTGAACTCTAAATTTCCGGCCCTTTTGTTAGTTTTACTGTTGTGTTTGCCTTAAAGCGAATGTTAATTTAGCTGACCCCCCCACCCACCCGGCTCCCCCAAG
>CM052811.1:94380680-94400735 GCA_028533885.1 Nasua narica | reverse complement strand
GGGGGGGTGAGGTAATGTTCACAGGCTCCCCAGATTAGGACCTGGGTACCTTAGGAGCCATTATTCAGCCTACCACACCTCCCGCGGCACCTCGAACTCCTTGACGTGGTCAGGGCCCCAGGCACACCCCCGCCCCGCCCGCTGTCTTGCATGGCTCTGGGGTGTGCGCGCGTGTGGCTTCCGTCTGGACCACTCTGCTCTAAGCCTTTGCCAGTCTCTCCTCATCCCCGAGGTCTCAGCCTAGACGTCACTTCCTCCAGAAAGCCCCTGGGATGACCCCACCCATGTCCAGATTAGGCACCCTTCTGTATGCTGCCCTTGCTAGAATAGTCTCCTGCTGTCCATCTCTTACTGCATTTTGAGGGCAGGGCTGTGCCTGTTCTCTTTGCTGTTGAATCGCCGTCAGTAAGGGCAAAAGGCACATGTCAGGCACACGAGAAACGTTTGTAAAATGTGTACATTTAAATCTGCAGAGGACGGGGAGTTTTTTTCCATTTTTAAAAATTTAAATTCAATTTAATTAACACGTACTGTATGACTGGTTTCAGAGATAGAATTCCATGATTCCTCAGTCGTAAGGCACGCCCGGTGCTCGTTACATCATGTGCACTCCTTAATGCCCACCACCCAGTTACCCCGTGCCCCCACCTTCCTCCCCTCCAGCAACCCTCAGTTTGTTTCCTAGTTAAAAGTCTCTTATGGTTTGCCTCCTGCTCTGTTTTCCTCTCAGAAAGGACACTTTTAAAAGAATGGGTACTCACTAGTTATGGGTAATTATCACTTAAAAAAAAAACCTTTCTCACCAGTCTGATTCTCTTTCCCCTTTCATTTTCCTTCCTTCCTTCCTTCCTTCCTTCCTTCCTTCCTCCCTCCCTCCTTCCCTTCCTTCCTTCCTTCCTTCCTTCCTCCTCCTCCTCCTGCTCCCCTCCTCCTCCCTTCCCTCCTCCTCCTCCTTCGTTGCAGTACATATGTATTCTGATTTTTTTTTTTAAGTAGCATGGAGCCCAGTGCAGGGCTTGAACTCACGACCCTGAGATCAAGACCTGAGCTGAGGGGGCGCTTGGGTGGCACAGTCGGTTAGGCGTCTTGACTCTTGGTTTCTGACTCTTGGTTTCAGCTCAGATCATGATCTCAGAGTTTTAGGATCGAGCCCTGGGTTGGGCTCCCTGCTCAGCGTGGAGTCTGCTTGAGGCTTTCTCTCCTTCTCCCTTTGCCCTTCTTTCCTGCTTGTGCGAGCTCTCTCTTGCTCTCAATAAATAAATCTTAAAAACAAAAACAAAAACAAAAACCTGAGCTGAGATCAAGAGTTGGACGCTTAACCCACGGAGCCACCCAGGCACCCCTGAACTCCCAATTTTTATGATTTTTTTTTCTTTTAGAAAAAATCAAGAAATTAAAATTTAGAATTTAGAGAGAGCAACTGTGTTCTTAGGGTACCACTTTTGGGTACACAGTTGGGGACTGAGTTTTCTGAAACTCTCCTCCCTGCACTGATGCCCCCCTTTTTAGGAGGCCTCTTATATTTGTCTCCTGCGACTCCTTTAACAAAGTGCCAACATTTAGCAGCTTAAAACGACACAATTTATGATCTTAGGGTTCTTTAGGTCAGTACCTCCAGGGTCTCACTGGGCTAAAATCAAGGTGTCAGCAGGGCTGTATTCTAGAGGACCTAGGGAAAAATTCATTTGCTCGTCCTTTTCAGCTTCTAGAGGCCACCCTGTTCCTTGGATTTGTGCCCCTCTTCCTCTAGCTTCTAAGCCAGCAACAGATTGTGTCCTTTTCACATTGTATCACCATCATACTAGTTTTTCTACCTCCCACTTCCATTCTCTTTTATATCATGGTAAAATACACATGAAATGTATCAACTTCATCATTTTTAAGTGCAAAGTTCAGTGGCATTAAGGACATTCCCATTGTCGTCCTAGCAACACCACCATCCATCCACACAGCGCTTAATATGTCGCAAAACTAAAATTCTATTCTTTAGACACTAATTCCCCTCCTCCCCAGGCTTGGGAACCAAATTTCTAACTTGTGTTTCTGTGATGTTGACTACTTTGGGGACTTCGTATTTGCCCTCTGGTTGCTGCCTTATTTCACTTAGCTCAATGTCCTCAAGGTTCTTCCGTGTTGTAGCACGGGTCAGAATCCCCTTCTCTTGTAAGGCTGTAGAATATTCCAGAGTATGAGTCTACCCTGCATTGCTAATCCATTCATATGTTGATGGACACTTGAGTGGCTTCCATCTTTCGGCTGTTGTGATTAATGCTGCTCTAGACCTGGCTGTATAAATATCTCTTCAGGATCCTGCTTTCAGTTCTTTTGGGTGTGTACCCAGAAGTGGGATTGCTGGATCATATGGTAATTCTATTTTTAACTCTTCGAGGAACTGCTGTACTGCTGTCTACATTGGCTGCACCATTTTACATTGCCACCAATGGTGCACAAGGGGTCCTATCTCCCCACGTCCTTGACACTTGTTATCTCATGTCTTTTTGGTATCTAGCCATTCTAACACAAATGAGGCGTACAGAAGCTTGTGATTGGTGTAACACACTTGGTTAATTTAGTCCCAAGAATTATATTTGTTGATGCTATTGTAAATGGGATTGTTTTATCTCTTTTTCAGGTAGTTTGCTGTTGGTGTATAGAAACAAACTGATTTTTGCATGCTGATTTTGTATGCTGCACCTTTACTGAATTCATTGATTAAGTCTAACAGTTTTTTGGTAGAATCCTTAGGATTTTTAAAGAAGATTGATTGATTGATTGATTGATTTTAGAGAGCGTGAGTGTGCATGAGTCGGGGGAGAGACGGAGGGAGAGGGAGGGAAGCAGACTCCCCATTGAGTGCAGAGCCTGATGCAGGGCTCAATCTCACAAGCCTGAGATCATGACCTGAGCCAAAATCAAGAGCCGAAGCTTAACCGATGGAGCCACGCAGGTGGCTCATGGTGTCCTCAGGATATTCTATATATAAGATCATATTATGCAAACAGAGACAATTTTATTTCCTTTTTTATTTGAATGCCTTTTATTTATTTTTAATGTCTGATGGCTCTGGCAAGGATTTTCAGTCCTGTGTTGAATAGGAGTGGTGAGAGCAGACATTCTTGTCTTGCTCCTGGTCGCAGAAGATAAGCTTTCAGTTTTTCCCTGTCGAGTATGATGGTAGCTGTGGGCTTGTCATATCTGGCTTCTACTATGTTGGAGTATGTTCCTTCTATACCTAATTGGTTGGAGTTTTTGTCATGAAGGGATATTGAATTTTGTCAAATGTTTTTTTTTTTTTTTTTTGCATCTTTCGAGGTGATCATAGGTGATTTGCATGTGTGGAACCATCCTTGTATCCTAGGGATAAATCCAACTTGATCATGTTATATGATCTTTTTCATGTATTGCTGAACTTGGTTTGCTAGTATTTTGTTGAGAATTTTTATTTACACTCACCCATCAGGTATATCAGCCTGTAGGTTTTTTGTTGTTTTTTTTTTTTCTGGTGGTATGTTTATCTGGGTGTAAGGGTATGAGGGTAACATTGGCCTCATAAAAGGAGTTTTGGAGTGTTCCCCCCTCTTTGGTTCTTTGGAAGAGTTTGAGAAGGATTTGGTATTGATTCTTCTTCTTCTTCTTTTTTTTTTAAGATTTTATTTATTTGACAGAGAGATAGTGTGCGCACTGAGTAGGGGGAGCGAGCAGGCAGAGGGAGAGGGAGAAGAGCCGGATGTGAGACTTCATCCCAGCACTCTGGGATCATGACCTGAGCAGAAGGCAGATGCTCAACTGAGTGAGCCACCCAGATGCCCCGGGTATTGATTCTTCTTTAAATATTTGGTAGAATTCACCAGTGAGACCGTCTGGTGGTCCTGGGCTTTGCCTTTCTTTTCAAAACCTGGGAAGTTTTTGATTACTAATTCAACCCTACTCATTATTGGTCTATTCATATTTTCTTTTTCTTCATGATTCAGTCTTGGTAGGTTATATGCTTTAGGAATTTATCCATTTCTTCTAGGTTGTCCAATTTATTGGCATATAATTTTTCATAGAAGTCTCAAGATCATGTGTATTTCTCTGGTATAAGTTGTAATGTCTCCTTTTCATGTCTAATTTTGTTTGAGTTTTTTCTCTTAGTCTAGCAAAAGGTTTGTCAATTTTGTTTATCTTTTCTAAAAACCAGCTTAGTTTCATTTATCTTTCCTATTGTTTTTCTGGTATCTCATTTATTTCTGCTCTGATCTTTGTTATTTCCTTTCTTCTTCTAATTTTGGGCTTAGTTTATTCTTTTTCTAGTTCCTCAAGGGACTATTTGAGATCTTTCTCTTTTATTAAGATAGGTGTTATTGCTATAAAGTTCCCTCTTAGAACCGCTTTTGTTGTATCCCATAACTTTTGGTATGTTGTATTTCCATTTTTGTTTGTTTCCAGATATTTTTGACCTCCATTTTGATTTCCTCTTTGACCCATTGGTTGTTCAGGAGTCTGTTGTTCAATTTCCACGTATTCATGGATTTTCCAGTTTTCCTCCTCCTGTTGATTTCTAGTTTCATACCGCTGTGGTTGGAGAAGATACTTGGTATGATTTTAATCTTCTTAAGTTATGAAACTTGTTTTGTCTGTCATTTTCTTTGAAATGCATCAAAAATAAGATGGATTGCTGAATAGATAAAGGAATGTGTAGCTGGACAGCTGTGTGATAAAGAAGGATAATAAATTTTTAAAAAAAGATTATTTGAGAGAGAGAGAGAGAAGAGCATGGGAGAGAGAACATAAGTGGAGGGAGGGGCAGAGGGAGGTGGAAAAGCAGACTCCCTGCTGAGCAGGGAGCCCGATGTGGGGCTTGATCCCAGGAGCCTGGGATCATGATCTGAGCCGAAGGCAGATGCTTAACTGACTGAGCCACCCAGGCGCCCCAGTAAATGTTAAGGGTAGAATAACCATACATCCATGGCCTACCATACATTCACTGTCTTCTTCATCTTTGGTTTGAAAATTCTTATAATAAAATGTTGGGAAAAAATATGGGGTAATGCCATTCCCCAGAGAGAGCCAGTCTTTCATTCCTTTATACACAGATAGACACATGCCAGAGATTCTTTACTGGGGGCAGTTTGGCCCGCAGGGGACACTGGGTAATTTTTGATTATCATCACTGGGTGGTGCCGCCAGCATCCGGTGGGTAGAGGCCAAGGACGCTGCTAAACTGATGCAGAGGACAGTCCCCACAACAAAGAATGATTTAGCCCAAACGTCAATAGTGCTGAGATGGAGAAACCCTAATATATATATCTGAATATCTGAATATTTATATCTGTTCATTTTAATGTATTCATAGGCATTTTTAATGCTTATATAGGCATATTTAACGCTTACATATATTTTAAACAACATTGAGCTCAAAACACAGGTTTTGTAACCTGTGTTTCCGTAACGTGTTGTCATTTTCCCAGGTAATTGACTGTCGTTAACGTTACCCTATTTTAATGGCGGTTGTAGGTATCTATGCTGTGATTCACTGCACCCAGCTCTGTCTGGGCATTTTTAGGTGGCTGGCCAATCTCCAGTGAACCTCAATGGAACTTGAGTCTTCCCTGTCAGACACATCTCTATTCTGTGTGGGGAAGTTGTCTCCGGGGAAGACTCATTGGTCGCCCTTGGGACCCCCTTGGGCGTAAACATTCTTAGTGACTGGAGCATTTGTTCTGGGGGCTCTCCTAGGGTTGTCATCTCTCCTTTGGGTGTTTTCTTTTCCCC
Source organism: Nasua narica (assembly GCA_028533885.1). Taxonomy (NCBI): domain Eukaryota; kingdom Metazoa; phylum Chordata; class Mammalia; order Carnivora; family Procyonidae; genus Nasua; species Nasua narica. The sequence continues at coordinate 94,394,981 of CM052811.1, read as the reverse complement.
CCAGAGGCTGTGACAAGCAGAGGCAGCAGCCAGCGCTGTGGTATCTCACTAGCGCTGGGTCAGTGTTGGATCCGGAGCAGGAACAGAGACCCATGTGCCCCCTCCCCTGGCCCAAGTTCTGCTGCGTCCCTAGGGACCCAACTTGACTTTGACCTGTGTCTTTTTTCAAACACAGGTCTCCCCTTCTGATGAAAAGAGAACGGAAGAATGGACTACAGTCACCAGACCTCCCTAGTCCCGTGCGGACAAGATAAATACATCTCCAAGTAAGATTTTTGGCTTTAGTGTTATGCCCCCCGGTGGCCAGTCCCACGTGGAAGGAAGCCCCTGGCAGGGGAGCCTCTTCTGTCCATGGGTGGCAGGGGCTCCCGGGTGTGGGAAGTAGGGAGCACAGCAAGGTCGGTGCTCCAGATTAAGCCACGCCCCCGGGGCCTGGCCATGGACAGCGAAGCAAAGGGGACCTTTAAGACACGGCATCTTTGGGAGTTAAAGACAGATGGTGTCCTGGAAGGAGGAATTAATGATGGCTGCCCCCCTGCGCTGTCCGCGGTGTCCCCTGAGGGAGTCCTCGCAGGGTCATGTCCCTGTGCTGCTGGGATTCTGGCCGGAATGGGCACAGGTGACCCCTGAACAGAAGGAGACAGTCTTGTGGCTTTATATGCACTAAGATCTCCTGAGCTCGGATTTTTTTTTTTTTAAGATTTTATTTATTTATTTGACAAAGAGAGATCATAAGTAGACAGAGAGGCAGGCAGAGAGAGAGGGGAAAGCAGGATCCCTGCTAAGCAGAGAGCCCGATGTGGGGCTCGATCCCAGGACGCTGAGATCATGACCTGAGCCGAAGGCAGAGGCTTTAACCCACTGAGCCACCCAGGCGCCCCTTGAGCTCGGATTTTTTGCTAATGGGAGCCAAAATGGACTTTTTCAAATGATAAGTCTGAGGATATATTTTTCTATCTAGCACTGAGATTCGCTTGTACTGAATGCTCTCTATCTGAACTAAATGTTTAATTTATCCGGGACCAAATTGTTTTAACTCCTTTACCCATATTTGGCCACATACAGACACGCAGTTGTGTGAACTGTGGATCATTCTTACCCCTTCATAGAGGGATTTCTCCAGGGACCTCAACTGGCCAGTCGTTTTAGATCTCTGTGCTCAAAAGTACCAAGCAGCTTTTGTGTTAGGTATTTGGAGTCACATTTTTTCACTAATTCATTTAGGCTTGCTGAGAATGACTCCAAATTTTCTAGGTTTAACTTGTCGGGAGCTTCTTGGAATTTCAAGCCAGCTTTGACCTCTGGTGTGGCCCCAAATCCCTCCATTGAATGGCGGCATTCAGAGAGTCCAGACTTTTGCCTGAGAACAGGCAAAAAAACAGGGCAACGTCTCCCAGCCCCTGCCTTCCCGGCCCTCAGGCACTAGCATGCACCTTCAGATAAAACCGGAGAGATTGTTCTCAGGTTATCCAAGGCTCATCCCGATCACGAAGGTCGGAAGTCCTCGTTCTCTCTTGTTCAGTAGAGCTGTGTCTCCCGGGGACCACCTGGAAACCAGGATTTAACAGCAAAGGAGGCCGATACAGGGTTTCAGAGGGATGTTTGCAAGTTAAAAAAAAATTTTTTTTTAAGTTTATTTTTATTTTTTTAAAGATTTTATTTATTCATTTAACAGAGAGAGAACACAAGCAGGCAGAGAGGCAGGCAGAGGCAGAGAGAGGAGCAGGCTCCCTGCAGAGCAAGGAGCCCGATGCGGGACTCGATCCCAAGACGCTGGGATCATGACCTGAGCCAAAGGCAGTTGCTTAACCAACTGAGCCACCCAGGGGTCCCTTAAGTTTATTTATTTAAGTAATCTCTACACCCAACATGGGGCTCGAACTCACGACCTTGAGATCAAGAGTCCCACGCCCCTCCCACTGAGCCAGCCAGGCACCACTCCCATTTTTTTTTTTTTTTAAGAAACTTGAAAGCACTTAGAGTAGAATAAAAAGATAAAAGCTTATAGAACAGAATATTGCCAGGGCCCAGAATCCCCTCCTGCCCCCTTGTGGTCACTGCTCCCCAAGGTGAACCGCCATCCGGAATTCCAACACCCACTTTGAACTTTATATAAGCGGGATCGTACACTATGTGACCTTTGATGTAGGCATCTTTTACTCAACGTAACGTCTGTGAGATGCGTCCATGGTGTGTGCGGCCCATTCATATTCTTGTTACTATGGAAGATTCCACTGTGTGACTACAGACTACAACTTCCTTTATTCATCCTCTGCCCTGCCGACGGGAATTGGTGAGCTTTTAAACTCACCGTCAGGTCGTGTCTCTGAAGCATCAGTCAGTGGGTCCAGACCTGTCCCGTATAACTTTCCGCAAAGCCTAGAAGTTTCCGAGTCTCGCGAAAGCCTGTAGCGATCGCCCTGTCCTCACAGCAGAGGTGAGGGAGAAAAGGCAGTGGAGGGGCCCGAGCAACCTTGTCCGTGGACTTTGTCGTGTGGTGGCCTCTGTGCATCTCGCCTCACCAACCAGTGTCCGTGGAGCTTGGTTTGGGGACCCTTGGCAGCCGTGAGCTGGGTTTGCTGGGGTTGTTCCTTGCGCTCAGTCTGTTCTAGGTCGGGTCTGTTCTTGAACTTGATCCTGGGGGAAGATGGGGCTGGGGGTGGGGGCCGCGTGCGCGTATGCATGCGCGTGTGGACACACACCCAGACTGGGGCAGCCGAAGGCCAAGTTGAAGGTGAGAAAAGAGGGAATGGAGAGAATGAAGGTGCATTACAAGTGGCTTCAGCCGAGAATGTCACACCTTTTGTATTTCTTGCTAAGGAATGAACTTCTTCTGCACCTGAAGACCTACAATTTGTACTATGAAGGCCAGAATTTGCAGCTCCGACACCGTGAGGTAAGGAAGGAGACCCCGGGGAAGGCGTGTGGGCCAGCCCAGTCTGTCTCCACATCTCCAGGGTCTTGGGGTCCCTGCCTCTCCTGCCCACCGCTCTCCTCCCCCCCTGGGGCGACCTCTCATTGAGGATGTTAGCCGGAGTCCCTTTGGAAGGAGACCCCAGGCTCGTTTGATTCTAACGAAGATGAGCTTTTCTGTTCCGGAGATATTGCTGGGGACGTGAGCCTGGGCTAGCTTCTGCTTCAGAGAGGGTCTTCCAAAGGGGACGTTCACGAAACGACCCTTTCCCACGGCTCTCAAGCAGGCTCCTTCTTCTCGGCCAATTCGGGAATCTTACCCAGTCCTCTGTGTTTACACATCCCGGCCCGCATCAGTCAGCCCTGCATGGAAATGCTTGGCCCTTTCTCACAACTGCAGTGGTCTTCCTCGGGGGCCCTCCTGGGATGCCCTTTGCTCTCCATCCGGCTTCCCCCAGCCCCCAGCCCGAATCTAAGCTTACTCATCCCGTATCCATTTCCGCAAAGCCCGTTATCGGGTAGATGGTGAGTTATGGAGGAGCTAGGTGGAGTAATTTATACTCAAGTGTTCTAGACTGATAAGATGTGTGTAATATCCTTCTAAACACATTTTCAGGTCATCAAGCCATGGCGATTCAATCCCTAGAAACATATCAGATGGTAGAATTCCAGCTATGAAGGCAGGCTCGTTGGGGAGAGTATGTGAGACGCAGTGGCCTTTTCTGTGTCCCTCAAGCCGGTCCATGTAGGCAAAGTCCTATTTTGGGTTAAATCCTGTCCTAAAACCATGTGACGTGGCAGTGGGATTGCCAGCCCAGCCTTTACCAGCTATAAGGCCTTCTCTACGGCCTGCTCTTACATAAAGCCTTTCCCCCCAAGACCCCTACCTGCCTCAAAGTTGTTCTACTCCTCTCCTGCTGTCTTTTGTTCTTCTCTCCTCTCTGGGGATGATCCTGGGATCTGGGTCAGTGGTTCATTGCACAGGTGTCCTCTTCATCCACGTGGCTCGTCCCGAAGACGTGACCGTGGCCCAGGCCTGACAGCTGTGGGTTTTTCTGAGACCCTCTAGAAGGCCTGACCCTTTTAGGCACTGCACTTAAAGCTTCTCCTAGTGAGTGGCTCGGCCATTTGGTCCTTGGACAGCTTGTCTGCAGTGTGTCTCATAGAATAAATTCTCAGAATGCTCTGTGGTTATATAGAGACTCACTATAATAAGTGAGACTCAGTTCTTTGAGACAAAATGTGCCGATGCCTTTAGAAGGGTCTACGTTTAACTTGTTAGCAGTCAACCACCCTTGAGTATAAATTTGGAATTCTTGGAAGATTTATTCACCTCTTGGAGAGCCATAATGTGGCACATGAGCTAATTAAAGGCTCTGGGAAGTTCTGTTGGTAAGAAACCTGATTAGCATATCCTCTCCCAACTCATGATACCCGACACCCTTTTTAAGGGAGCGATTGGTCTGTGAGAGGAGCTAGCATTCGATAGAACAAACTTGGAGAAATGTTACTGCAAATCTCCTTCAACCAGCAGGTCAGATTGCTAACCGTATGTTCTAGCTAAAGACATATCTTCCCATGGTAGGGGAGGGGAAAGTAGCTAATTTGAGAGTCTGGCTCTGGCTTCTGTTAGCCAGGCTCATCTCACTCTAAGAGATGTCTTCTTTCTTTAAAGTATAAAAACAAAACAAAAAAAACCCACCCGTTTTTATCACTGACACACATGTCCTTGTGTTTCAAGGCAACTTTTGTGTTGACCCTGACATTGTTTTCGGGGCGGCAGGGCGGTGGGGTGTGTCTCGGAGCTGGGGTGCATGTGTAAGTGGGGTGCGCCCAGCCAGGACCCGGCAGGGGTGCCGTCCATTGTCCCCCGGCGTGCCGCTGGCTTCTGCGGGGTTTTGGGGGCCGGCTCATGGTGCCAGTTGCTTTGTGGGCAGGAGGAAGACGAGTTCATCGTGGAGGGGCTGCTGAACATCTCCTGGGGCCTGCGACGGCCCATCCGCCTACAGATGCAGGATGACAACGAGCGCATTCGCCCCCCGCCGTCCTCTTCCTCCTGGCACTCTGGCTGTAACTTGGGGGCTCAGGGGTGAGTGAGGGGAAAGGGGACCAGGGGGACCGGGAGGGACTGGGAGTGTCCAGGGATTCTGTTCTTAAATGTCCTTGAGCAGAGACATGCCACCTCCTTCCAGCAAGCCTTGACCCCGGCCCCCTTTCTCCCCACCTGCGCTGTGCACCCATTCTGGGCTGAGGAGGAGGAGGAAGGAGCAGGTGTTGATGCGATCGGGCCACCGTGCCTGTCACCACATCAGACGGGAGAAGTGCCCAGGCCTGGTTGCAGTGTGTCTTCCCTCATGGAGAATTCTGGAATCTCTGAGGGGTCTCACTCGTGGCCAGCGGGGCCTCGCCTGCAGATTTCTGATGGACGCCTGGGCCCCCAGCATCTCCCCATGGGGACCACTCCTTGTAGAATGACCCTGCTGTGGAGACAGCAAGGGCTTGAACTTTCTCTCCAAAGCTCTCCATGACTCCAGGGAGGGGGCACCTGGAAGAAGAAAAGGAACATCACGCCTCATCCAAACCGCTCCCCCGAGGCCAGCCAGGGGGCCGCTTCCTTCAGGCCACACCCGGAGCTGGGTGACAGCGTGACCGTCAGTAGTCTGGGGCGGGGGCTCCCTCCTCTGGGTTCCTGCTGGAAGCTCTGCGAAGCCTGAGCCCGGTCGCCCCCTCCCTCTGCTGCCAGCCGAGTAGCCAAGTGCCGTGTTGTGAGGCCCGCCCTCTCCGCTGGGACTTCCTTCCGGGACTTGGGCTCTGTGTATCAGTGACCGACTGGCCGCACTCCGTTCCCGAACTGGCTGGCGCTGCCCTGAGGCCAGAGCGTGGGGGGCCGTGGGCTGACCTCCCAGCCAAAGCCGAGGGGACATGTTTTCTGTTTTCATCCAGACCCAAGCCCTCTCTGTTGGACACGCTGGATGTTCTGTTGAACTCCGTGGCCAAATCAATCTTTCTCTAAAGTTCAGAGACATGGTGGCCAAGCCCTGGAGCTGATCTGCTTTCTTTCCCAGGGAATTTTAGGAGGGAAGTCGCCCGCCCCATCAGCCGCTGGGATGTCTGGTCCCAGTTCTCTGGCTTCATCTCCTTGGCTGGTTTCACGTTCTACTTTGATTTCGGCCCTTTTGCCTTCTTGGATTCCTTGCGGGCCAAACCCTCTCCACGGCCGCAGCCCGACGGTGCCCAGGCAGCATTCCATTCTGTCCCCTGCGTGACGCGATTTTTAGAATGCCGTTGGCGTGATTTTTGGCTGAGCCTGCTAAAGGGTCCTCCCCTCCGCGCGCTCGTTTCTTCTCCTTTCCCTGCAACATCAAGCTGGTCTTGGCTGGTTCTTGAAACCCGCCAGGGCGCTCCCGAGGGTTGTCAGGGACAGTAGCTCATGTCATCCCGATGGCGGCTAGACTAAAGTCCAGCTATTGCTTGTGCTCCTTTGTAGATGCCAGAAGCAATTTCTGAGCTACTCCTCCAACGGGAAAGGATCTGAGCTGGAATCTTGTCTGGAGAAACGCATGTCCATTGTTACAGGGTTTCCAGATAAGCTGTAGAGCCTGTGCATGCTCAGAAAGTCAGTGTAGACGGCACCCGGAGTTTGTTCTGTGATGTTCTCCATCCCGGGCTTGATGAATTGGGTGCTTGTGTTGGTGCAGATGCTGGGAAAGAGCATCTTCTCCTCCGGAATACCCCCTCCCCTCCCAGTGCTCAGCCCTGGAGCGGGGCCAGCCTCACAGGACCCTCCACATGGCACCCCCCCCGCCCCCCGGGGCTCTGCTGGTCCCCAGCCTGGCCAAGTGCTCCGCTTGCACGAGAGAGAAAGTCTGAACCGGTCTCCCTTTTGTGTTCTTTCTCGCCAGCACCATCCTGAAGCCCCTCACCATGCCCAACATTCAGATCTCAGAAGCGGATGCCCCGCCCGAGGGTGAGCAGACTCCGAGCCCCACAGGTACACGTGCGGCGGGAAGGGTCCCGCTTGGGCTCACCTGTGGGAGGACCGATATGATCTAGATGCTGTACGTGGAATCGATAAAAGTCACGTGGTTCGAGATTCAAAGAGTGTTCAGAGGAGGCAATCGGAAGTTCCCCCATTTCACGTACCCACCATAAGCAGTTCCCTCCCTAGAAAGTCCTCGGAGGCATTCTTTCCGAGGTATGCTAGAGACAGAGAAAAGCAAATACACAGCAACATCCCTTTGTGGTTGGAGGTCATTTCTCTTCTTCCCCTTTTCTGTTTCTGCACATCCCTGTTTCTGCTGGTTTGTTTTGAGGACGGTTGCACACAAATCCATAAAGAACTTCGGCCTCCTTATCCAGCGGTGTCCCATTGTGCAGAGAAACGAGAGCTGAATCGCTCCCCACCAATGGACATTGAAGTCAGTCCAGTCTTTTGCTGTGACAAACAGCAGTTAGTGGCCCTGGACACGTGTCGTTTCACACGCTTGTCAGTGTCTGTAGGGTTCTTTCAAGTGGGGTTTCTGGGCGTGAGGCCATGTGCGTTTGTGATTTCGGTGGTGTCCGTTCCTTGTGTCGTGCTGCCTCTGTGCCAAGCGCTATTCTAAATGCTCTGCGTCAGTTAATCCGGTAAACTCTCACGACAACCCCGTGACATGCGTGCTATTATTATGCCCATGTTATAGATGAGGGAACTGAGGCAGGGAGGGCTTAGCGAACATGGCAATGGGGAAGCTGGGATTTGGCCCTGGGAGGTTGGCTCTCGAGTCTCTCCTCTGAATCTTGTCACCGTATCGCTTCTCAGTAAATGACACCGCAGGTTTTTGCCCCGGCAAGAGATAGTATTTTGACGACACGTATTTCAGGGGGGAGGCCGTGGTAGGTAGCGACCGTAGCATTGGCTGCCAAGAGGGGACTGTGTGCAAACTGCCACATCCCGGGGCCGGGCAGACAGAGCTCATCTCCCCCTTCCCTCTTAGACTCCAGGGGCCTCAAGCCCCTGCAGGAAGACACCCCACAGCTGATGCGCACACGCAGTGATGTTGGGGTGCGTCGCCGTGGCAACGTGAGGACACCCAGTGACCAGAGGCGAATCAGACGCCACCGCTTCTCCATCAATGGCCATTTCTACAACCACAAGGTAGAGAGGGCAGAGGGTAGGGGACTCGGGGTGGCCCCAAGGGAATAAGGCCTCTTCTTGGGCAGTGGCCGCTTCAAGGCCACAGACAAGCGGGAAGCCAAGTGTTGGCCATTCTGCCTTGGGTCGTGGGTGGGCTGCAGGCTCTGCTGGCTCTGGGAGCGATGAGGGACCGCAGATCAGGAGCCCCTCCCCCCAGGGTGGTGGGTGAGATGACCCCACAGACATCAGAGCCGTCCCCGCTCCCTGGAAAATCCACACATTACCTGCTTCCTCCACCTTGGCCCTCTCGGCTGCTGGGTTGTCTCGCTTTTCTGTGAGTTGAGTGCTACCCCCTGAAGCATGGCTGCAGGACTCTAATCGGGGGCGTCTGTGCACTACCTGCCCCCCCAACACTAGCTGGCCCTCCTTTCCTCCCGCCGCCTGGTCCGAATAGAGCCCCAGGAGCAAGTACATCGGGGGAGAGGGGTCAGAGACCTTGTTGAAGTCACAGTGGAAGGGGCCTTGTGCGTGTTTTCTTTGGAGAGAGGGCCTTCCTCACCTGGATCCGTTCCCCCTCCCCCACCCTGCCACTTGCCCAGCTCAGACCCCTCCAGCCTCCCGTGGGGACAGGGGGGAAGAGACGAGCCCCTGAGTTAGGCACAGCCCGGGTCGGCCCTGCTGACATCAAAGGCACTGTCTGCCCGGCTGTCGGGACAGGGCTGGGGTGCTCTCAGGGTGCACGGGGTGAGTGTCACTGTGCCCTTTACCCCAGGTCACGGGCCCGGGACACCTGGGTTTTAGGGCCCAGTTCTTATCCCCCCTCTTGTCCCCTCTATTGACAGACATCGGTGTTCACGCCGGCCTATGGCTCCGTCACCAACGTGCGCATCAATAGCACCATGACCACCCCCCAGGTCCTGAAGCTGCTGCTCAACAAATTCAAGGCAAGTGCCTTCTGCGGGCCTTGGCGGGGTGGGCGCTGCGGCACCCCCGAAGTGGGCAGGGGGACCCTGGAGAGTGTGCACTAAGTAGGGGGCGCTGGGCGAGGGGGCTTGGGGTCTTCCGGCCCCGTGGCATCAGCATCCCGTGGGAGCCTGTTAGCGAAGCAGCTTCCCAGGGCCCAGCCCTGAAGCAGACCCGCGGAATCTGCAGCCTGAAGGCCAGGGAACCTGTTCGGCAGCTGGCAGGAGATTCTGGTCTGCTGCGTTCTGAGAAGCAGCCCAGAGCCCAGGCCCAGAGCCCAGACTGGCTTCTGAAACACATTTGGGAAACCTACTCTGAAAAATGAACTTCGATTCACATGCAAGTTCTAGTGCATGAGTCCTTAAAGTCCATTACTCTGTAGGTTTTCCACAATCCCTTTATAAGGAATCTTTTGGAGACAGGGATCCCTGTTTTTCCCTGAGGCGAATGTCAGCTGGTGGCCTCTGGGTTCAAATCCCCAGCCATCGCCTACTGATGGAGCTGAGCTAGTGACTTAAGCTCCCGGTGCTTCTCGTTCGTCTTCTGTAAAGTGAGGGTTCACGGGACCCCGTGGAGGGCCTGTCGGGAGCATGAGATGAGTTAACACGTGCGAAGCGTGTAGTCCGGTGCTTGGCAGGGTGCCAGAAAGGTGAGTCCTTCTTATGGCCTGTGATTGCGCCCTCCCCTCATCCCCTCTGAGAGCTGGAGAGGAAGGGCTCCCCCTCAGAAGCGCCGAAAATCCATTTAGCTTTGCAGCATTCCAGAAGGAATGGCTCAGCGGTGGGATATGTCAATACGCACTCTCTTCAAGCATCTCTTGTTCCTGATTCAGATCGAGAATTCCGCAGAGGAGTTCGCTTTGTACGTGGTCCATACCAGCGGTGGTAAGTCTGAAAAACACAGCATACTTGAAAACGTTTGCGTCACTCAAATCGGCCTCATTTGCTTGCTATTTGGCCTTCGGAAAGTTCCGAATACTGTTTGCCCCCGAGGCGGGTTGGGGCGCTGGCGGAGTCCACTGGGGAAGGCCGTCGGTGGTCTAAAACCTAACGGCTTATTCAGAAGGCAACCGGATTTTCTCGAGAGGTGGATGAAACCAGTTCCTCCCGTGGAGCATCTTCCAACGGGGTTGGAGCCTGGTAGTTTGTTTGGGGAGAGCCGGCAGGGAACGGTCGCTTCAAAGCAGAATTGTTCATTCATAGTTCAGTCTCCTGACTTCCCTGGCCGCTTCGTCTAAGGGGCCTGGGCCGTCTGGGCCCCCGAATGGGCCTCTGCTTACGGTGAGAAAGGGCTCAGACCAGACTCAGGGCTGTTCCTGGCTGTGTGTGGTTCCAGAGAAACAGAAGCTGAAGAACACGGATTACCCTCTGGTTGCCCGAATCCTCCAGGGACCGTGTGAGCAAGTCTCCAAAGTGTTTCTCATGGAGAAGGACCAGGTGGAGGAGGTCACCTACGACGTGAGTCCCCTTCTGGTGGGGCGGTCTCTCCTCGGGAGGGCGGGGATTTGGTTGGGTTCCGTGCAGCTGGGATATAGCTTGACTTCCTGGCCAAGGACCACGTCCCATTCTGCTGCCATTCCTCAATACCAGGTTTCCTTTTCTTTTCTTTTTTCTTTTCTTTTCCTTTCCTTTCTTTTCCTTTCCTTTCCTTTCTTTGCTTTTTTCTTCTCTTTTCTTTTCTTTTCCTTTCCTTTCTTTTCCTTTCCTTTCCTTTCCTTTCTTTTTTCTTCTCTTTTCTTTTCCTTTCCTTTCCTTTCTTTTCCTTTCCTTTCCTTTCTTTTTTCTTCTCTTCTCTTTTCTTTTCTTCTTTTCTTTCCTTTTCTTTTTTAATTTAATTTGTTTTTTATTATTTTTTTTATTTTTAAATTTCTAATTTCTCAAGTCTAAGTATTTTTATTTATTTTAATTCATTAATTTTATTTGAATTTTAAAATTTATTTTATTTTTACATTTTATTTATTTTATTTTTAATTAAACATTTTTTAAGATTAATTTTTTTTAATTTTTAAATTTTTTATCATTATTATTATTTTTTTAAAGATTTTATTTATTTATTTGACACACAGAGAGAGATTACAAGTAGGCAGAGAGAGAAGGGGGGGAAGCAGGCTCCCCACTGAGCAGAAAGCCGTATGCGGGGCTCGATCCCAGTACCCTGAGATCATGACCTGAGCCGAAGGCAGAGGCTTTAACCCACTGAGCCACCAAGGTACCCCTATCATTATTATTTTTAATACCAGGTTTTCTTGAAGCAGGAATGGCCCTGAGGCAGGGAGAATGACCGCGGAGGCCAGGCGGAGGGCGTGCCCCAGGGGAGTTGTTGAGGGAATGCTCTAGCACAAAGTGGTTTACACAGAAAGAGTAAATGTCTTCAGCCTTTCTAGGGTGCTGTAAGGGCTGAGAAGTTTCTGCCGACCTCCCTCAGCAACTCCACGCTGTTGGCGGGGATTTTCCCTTATCTTGTGTGTTAGTCAACTATCGCTACAGTAACAAACATCTCCAAATCCTCGCTGCTGGCCACTGCAAACGTTCACTTTCTCGCTCAGGACGCCGCAGGCTGGCAGCCGCCTACTCTGCTCCCGGCCGGCCGGGGGCCGAGTTCAGGCGCGCGTGGCACGTCTCATTCCGAGACCCAGGCATGAGGGGTCGTGGCTCCCAGGGCAGGTGCCCGGAGTGCAGGACACCAGGCCGAACCTCGTAAGCTCCTCGGAAGCCTCCGCTCAGACGTACCTTATATCGTGTCCACGCACGTTCCATTGACCAAAGCAAGTCACGAGTCTTAGAGCAGCCCGACACGAATAGGCTTTTCCCATGGAAAAGGGTTGACGGAGTAGGGTGGGGACTCTTGTGGAGGCGAGGGGACGGCTGTTTAACCTCAGCTCACCCCCACGGCTTCTCTGGAGCAAGTTCCCATTTGGATGCCTGCTTGAGATGCCAAATGCAAATCATCCTCCTGAGCCGTGGGTCCCTGAATCCCGTTAGGGCAGGACATAGAGGTTTATTGAGTGCTGGGGGTTCGGGGGTTCTCGGCATCACTGGCTCCAGAGAGAGTGCTTCTCCATGTTGGATAGCACTTTGTCGCGCATCGGATCCGTGGGACGAGAGATGAGAAGTTCTGAGATCTGTGTCACGGATAGGCAGTGACGGTCACTGCAGACTCCGTGCCAGCTGCGAGAAGAACGAGGCTTGGCTGCCGTAGCCTTTAAAGAAATCCCGGATCCGTTCAGAAATCGGTTTCCCACCCCTTTGGGCCTTGCATGAGACAGACACCGAAAGGAATTGGAATAAGGTTGGGAGGGGGCGTGCACGAACTCCAGGCGGACTTCTTCTTCCCCAGGTGGCCCAGTACATAAAGTTTGAGATGCCCGTCCTAAAAAGCTTCATTCAGAAGCTCCAAGAGGAAGAAGATCGAGAAGTCAAGAAACTAATGCGCAAGTACGTGCGGCCGGCCCCCCGGGGCGGCTGCTTGGGCTTCTCCCTGGGGCCCCCGGGAGCCGGCTCTCCGTTCAGTGCCCCCCAGAGGCTGTGCTGAGTGGCTGTGTGTGCTTGGGTCCTGTGGGCCTTCTTCTGGGGGCTCCCCGTGACAAATGTCGATCTCAGATGGGGACGCAAAGCTTAAGTGTGTTGGTCTCTTTGCTTCTGGGTCAGCTTCTCATGTTGATGTGGGACAGAAAAATGTTCTGGGGATTTCAGGAAGGCAGTCTTAGCAGTGGAAAGTAGTCTAAGCAATCTACCTCTGAAATCCTTCCCTCCTACCCTTCTTCCTTCTCAACATTTCTCTTCTGAAAATTACATTTGGCTTGAAAAGTCCAGTAAAGCTTCTCTCGGGCGAGGATTTTTTTTTTTTTTTTTAATTTTCTGATTGTAGTGTAGCGGACATACAGTGTTACATTTGTTTCAGGCTTCTGGCATAGCAATCTAACAAATCCATGCATTATTCAGTGCTCACCATGCTAAGCGAAGTCCCCATCTGTCACCATCCAACGTTATGACACTTTATTGACTGTGTTCCCGACGCTCCACTTTTCATCCTTGTGATTTTTTTATTTTATCACTGGAAGTTCGTACCTCTGAATCCCCTTCACCTGTTTCACCCTATTTCTCTGGGGAGAGTTTTATGATTTTTTAATTTTTTTTTTGTCACGTTGAGTCATAAAGTGGACTGCTTTTCATGGATACGGCAGAACAATGGATTGATTTCTGCCCCCGGAGGATAGCGCCGATGCTCTCTTTGCTGTAGCGATGATGATCGCTAGCAGGAAAGCAGCTAACATCTACTGAACTAGGCCCGTCTAGTTTGGATCGGGTCTGGCTCAGTTCCTCTCATCTGGGTGCGGAAATGAACCCAAGCCACAGGGTGGCTGGCGGCTGGGCCAGTGATAGAAGCGAAGGGACCGAGAGACGGCCCCTGGGACCAAGGCGGTGCGGGAAGAGCCAGAGGGAGCGTGTGTTGCTTTCTGGTACCCATCATAGCTGGTCCTGTCCCCAGGTACACCGTGCTCCGGCTCATGATCCGGCAGAGGCTGGAGGAGATGGCCGAGACCCCGGCAACAATCTGAGCCACACGGGGGAGGGGATCCAGACGCCCCAGGGGCCGCCGCTGACACAAGAAGATGCACAGGAAGCTGGGTACCTTCCTTCCATGGAAATGTGTAGATCCAGACCCCTCCAGCTCCCGCCGAGCGACCATCCGTTGCCTGCGGCGGGGTGGAGAAGCCATCCTCGGACCCCCACGCTCCACTCCTTCCTCTCACTCCCAAGGACTTTAGAATTTTGTTATAAGGACCCAAAGTGTGTGTGTGTGTGTGTGTGTGTGTGTGTGTGTGTGTATGCACTTGAGCACACGCATGCACATGTAAGCGTGTGTGCACGCATGGTACATATCCACGCGCCTACCTGATATTCACACAGAACTGAATTCCGAGCCACCAGCTCCCTCCTGAGGGGTTGCAGTTGATGTCTTCCCTCAAGGACCAGGGAGCAGCCATGCGTGTTCGCAAGGGAAGGGGACTCCGCAAGCTCACCATCTGGGGTATTTAGATATTGGTGGAGATTCTCCCCATACATCTAGAAGGACTGGGCATTGGAAATTAACAAAATAGCAGCCCCGTGCCCTTGGGGAAGGTCGGCAGGAAAGAGAAAGATAAATCATCTGGGGGGTAGATGCAATAAACCCACAAGTTTTTACACTGGAAACTTTGTTTAAAATAACAAAGACGTATGTGATGATCCGTGCGGATTCTGTCTCTGTCCTCACCTCCATGGCCACGCCTAGGAGACAGGAGAGGAGACTGACATCTCAGCATGCCA
>CM052811.1:94347844-94374118 GCA_028533885.1 Nasua narica | reverse complement strand
TTTATTAGCCGTGGGGGTAGTGGTGGCGGATTACACTGTACTGACACGGGTTCCTAAGTCAGCCAAGAGAGGCTCAGTTAGAGGCGGTTCTCAAGGGAGGATAAACGGGGTGACGTTTCCAACTCCAAGCATAGGTCCTGGATGGGAACTGTTTTTCTTGAAAAAACATTTTGATTACTTTCATACAATTTTTTTTTAAAAGATTTTATTTATTTATTTGACAGAGAGAGAGAGATGACAAGCAGGCAGAGAGGCAGGCAGAGAGAGAGAGAGGGGGAAGCAGGCTCCGCGCCGAGCAGAGAGCCTGATGCGGGGCTCGATCCCAGGACCCTGAGATCATGACCTGAGCCGAATGCAGAGGCTTTAACCCACTGAGCCACCCAGGCGCCCCACTTTCATACAATTTTCAAACCTATTCAAATATAGAATAGTGTAAGGAACCCCCATGTACCATCACCACATACTCAGTCTCTTTTTATCTCTACCCCCAAAATGTATTAAAATTCTAGTCATTTGAAGTTTAACAGTAATTAAACAGGGAAATGTAAAGTAATAGTTCCTCCCACCCACTGCCACTTCTCAAAAAAAAAAAAAAGTCACAATTAACAAGTGAGAAGTTCGTATTTGCCCTATATGCATAAATATGAACATAGTGACATATGCAGCTTTACTGGGATCGTCTGCTTTTCACCCTAACAATTTTGGGGGCTCTTCTTTCTGAGACCATGTGTTTAGATCTACTCCATTCTTTGTAAAATTGCACAATGCTAAATAGTATGGAATAGTGTAGAATTTATGAAACTACTCCCCCATTGATACTCATGCTTGTTGTTTAAAATATTTGTTGTTGTGAACAGTGCTGAAATACGTACTTTTTAAGTGTAGTGTAAGGAATGAATGTTAAATGATGATAGTTTTTTAAATTGACGAAATTGGTACGGATTTTAAAGTCTAAGACTTTATGGGGCTCCTGCGTGGCTCTTTGGTTAAGCCTCTGACTCTTGATTTCGGCTCAGGTCATGATCTCGGGGTCCTGGGATCCAGGACCTCGGGGTCCTGGGATCCCTTTGGGCTCCCTGCTCAGCAGGGACCCTCTCCCTCTGCCCCTCCCCCTGCTCACTTGCTCTTTCTCAGTGTCTCTCTCTCAAATATATCTTTTTTTAAAAAAAAAAAGTATAAGACCTTGTATTGCAGTGAGCAGCAAGTGAATGTCTCTGGTCTCTGGGTAGGATTGTAAATTCATTCAACTTTTATGTATTTGGCGGTTTGTATCAGAAGCTTTTTAATAAGAAGAAAAAGCTTTTTCATAAGGCATTTGCTTTTTGACACATCCATTCTAGTCCTAGGAACCTGTCCTAAGGAGATGTGTAGACAGGTGCGGGGGAGGGGTGATCCACCACAGTTGTTTATGCGCCCGAAGTCATGCCATATGGAACCTGTGTAACAAGATGCAGTGTGTCCATGAGGCCGAACGCTAAATAGCCACTACGGGACTGTTGCAGATTTCCGTCCGTTGAGGTTGTGGCGCTAATAGGGACTGCAAGCTAGTTGGGAAGTATGTTGTGAAGTGTGAGTCCACTTTGGGTCAGATGATGACCTGTTCGTGTTCCAAGGGCAAGGGCGTCATCACGCGGTCCCGCGTCCCTCTCTAACCCTGGTGCCCGGACCCAGGGATGCACTGTACGTAGCTAGGGTGTGGAAGCTGTTCAGAACCTATAGGCCAGAATATTACATTGTTGTTTCCCAGATGGGATGATGAGTGATCTTCAGGGTTTTGTCTTCCTTTTGCTTATCTGCCTTTCATAATTTTCCTGCGTTGTAGTCTGCATTGCTTGCACAATATTTGTAAGGTAGAAGGTCAGCAAGCCTGTGGTTGGACAGAACCCTGGCTGGCTCATCCTTTCCCCTTCTCTGCTCGGCCAAGATGTATGAGCTCGGGCACGTCCCCTGCCTCTGCGCCTGTGCTGCGGGTGGGACCTCTCTGTGGTGGGACCGCCTCTCTGCGGTCTCTCTCTGCGGTGGGACCGCCTGCCCCACCTGCCACACGGGCTGTTTGAGACAAACCTAAATTAGAAGGGGATGGGTTTTAGAGTGGCAGGAAAACGGAGTGTTCATCTGCCTAGTCCACCCGCTTCATTGCGCTGCCAGGTTTGGCCCGAGATCTGGATCTCCTTCCTGGAGCTCCCTCCGTCCCCGCTCCCCTTGTAAACATGCTTTAAAACGGGACCATCATAGTGCAGGTGATAACAGGTGGCTGTTGCCTGAAATAATGCTGATGATAGACTTGGGGCCTTTTGGAATCTCACAGTGTTCACTTTGAAATAAATCAGCATTTTTTGGGAACATGAATATTTTATCTTGATCTAAATTTAAAGTAGACCAGTTTTAGCACCCATCATTACCATAACATTTTTTTTTAAGACTTTATTTGTCAGAGTGAGAGAGAGCACAAGCAGGGGGAGCAGCAGACGGAGAGGGAGAAGCAGGCTTCCCGCTGAGCAAGAAGCCCGATGCAGGACTTGATCTGAGGACCCTGGGATCATGACCTGAGCCAAAGGCAGACGCTTAACCGACTGAGCCCCCCGCCCCCGTGTTCACTGTAACATTTTTTAGTTCAGGTTCACCACCCCGGGGGGCATTGGAATAGCCTGGGCACATGTTTAGCTCCAACCTCAAACTGGTACTGGCTCGGTGACTTTGTGTTTGGCTGAGACCCGCGTCGCCAGGTGAGCCAGGCCCTTGGGTGGGGGGGGGTGGATGGAGCGGCATGGGCCTGTTCTCCAGCTGGCTATGGGCCATGTGCCTCGTTAGGAATGTGACAGTGAAGCTGCACTTGACCGGCTGTCAGCGGAGCTGATAATTCCGTCTCCGCAATTGGAGCTGTGCCCAGGAACAATTAAGCTGAGCTTTGACTGAGAACCCACTCTTGTGCCAACTCTCCCTCGGGTTGTAAGTGAGAGTGCATCCC
Organism: Nasua narica; assembly: GCA_028533885.1. Taxonomy (NCBI): domain Eukaryota; kingdom Metazoa; phylum Chordata; class Mammalia; order Carnivora; family Procyonidae; genus Nasua; species Nasua narica. The sequence goes on along the minus strand of CM052811.1, from coordinate 94,371,150 downwards.
TGTGGGTGATGAAACACGTCTTTGTAGACCTTCATTGTGTCAGCAACGGGAGGTCGTCCCACACCTACCACACTTGGTAGCAGGCGGATGAGGACATGCCGGGTCCTGCTGCAGGGGAGTCATCTGATGTCGCTGCCGCCTGCGATCCTCAGTGCGGCCGGATCAGGAGAGGGGGGCTCAGGGTAGATAGCCCTCTGAGCCAGCCCAGCATCTGTGTTCTTAGGACAGTGTGGCATAGCAGTTCAGAGCCCAGGCTGTAGAGCTAGACCCCTGGCCTGCCCGCCCTGCAGACTCTTGCCTGCGTGATCCTGGCCCGCCGGCTGCGTCTGTCTGGGATGTGGGTGCTCACAGAAGCCACGGCTGCGGAAGGCTGGGATGACGGGCTGGATGACTTGCACATAATGTCTGACGCACACAGACCTCTCAGGAATGTTACTAATACTGAATCCTGTAGATAGCCTTCTTAAACGTTCACGCTTTTTGTTTTTTGAAGCTAAGTTTATGCTTTTTTTTTTTTTTTTTTTTAAGATTTTATTTATTTGACAGAGAGATCACAAGTAGGCAGAGAGGCAGGCAGAGAGAGAGAGATGGAAGCAGGCTCCCTGCTGAGCAGAGAGCCCGATGGGGGGCTTGATCCCAGGACCCTGAGATCACAACGTGAGCGGAAGGCAGAGGCTTTAACCCACGGAGCCACCCAGGTGTCCCCTAAGTTTATGCTCTTGATACATAAATCAGAAAATACAGAAAAGTAGAGAAGTCTCAAAACATTGCCACCTGTGAGCATTTTGGACCCCATCCTCCTTACCTGTTTGCACGCGTGCGTGTGTGTACGTGCCCGTGTGGCAAGTGCTCATTCTGTAGTTAATTCATAGTTGTGATTCTAGTGCGCATTGTCTTGTATGTGGTCTGTCTTTCCCTTACACAGTGTGAGCATCTCTCCTGAGTATGTGCATTCTTAGGATTTTCTTGTTCTCTTCAGGAAAATTTAGTCAAAGCATTTATACGGCAGTTTCATTTGGTATTAAGATATGCTTAGAACTAGTATCTTTCCCAAAATGTCATTTTCAAAAAATAAGACTTCCAAATAACAGTTAAGAGGACTAGCAGCTTCTAAAGAAATGAATTGAATATATATGGTCAGTTTTGGTCTTGAAGTTTTGAGTATTATTTTAAGACACCAACAGATTTTAACCTAGTTTATTTTCTCTCTCTCTCATCAGGACAATTTTCCTAGTATTGTTGTTTTCGCAGTATGCCAGAAATGTTAAGTTTCCTCTCCCAATTTACAAATCCAAGAAAGGATGGACTGCATACAAGTTACAGCTTTTCAAAATGTTCCCTGTGAGTAGTCACTTTCGTTTTTCTGACAACACTGCTTTTGTTCATGTGGAAGGAAGTTTCAAGCAGGTCTTCCTGGGGGAACTAAGTCGGAATGGTAACATCAGGATACTAATGACCACGAAATTGTCATGGGCTTAAGGTTTGCCAGTGGCAGAAGGTTCTGATTCTGAAGGCCTTTCAGGAGTGTGAAGGAGGATGCTGTTCGAGACGCGGAGATCTGTGTCCCCGTGGCCTCTGCAAGCACATTGTCCATTATTCTTATTTTCTAACCAGTCTGGGGGTTAAAATAACTTTACCTGCATGAAACTGCTCTCTCGGAATGTGATTGATTCCAGCCAGGAATAGGCTCTCAGCAGGTCTGTAATGTGTTTTTTCCTGCGAAGTGCCGCCGACGACGGTGGAGGTTGTGGGGCATGATATTCAGACTGTGGGAAGATGTGTGTTTTGCTAGCCTCCACCACCTCGGTCGGCCTCATGGAGCCTCTCCCTCTGACCACTTTAGATCATCCTGGCCATCCTTGTGTCCTGGCTGCTGTGCTTCATCTTCACAGTGACTGACGTCTTCCCTCCCGACAGCACAAAGTACGGCTTCTACGCCCGGACGGACGCCAGGCAGGGTGTGCTTCTGGTCGCCCCGTGGTTTAAGGTCCCATACCCGTGTAAGTAGTCTGGCGGCCAGAGGGAGAGAGGCTGGGAGCTCACGGGAGCCTCCTTTAGAGGAGCTGGAAGGTAGCAGAAGGCTCTGCAGCTTGCAAAGCCTTCTTTGGTCTAGAATGTCCCATGAAGGTCTTACCATTTGGAGGATTTGACAGCGGACAGGCGGAGGCCCTGTCCCCAGAGGGCTGTCACGAATGCTCAGAGACTCTTGCCAGCTCCCTTTGCGGATGAACTAGTTCTTTTGGTTCCACTGGGATAAAATCCTGGACAAGGGGTGTCTTGCCAGGGTTGAAGGCAAGTATAGAGCTGCCTGTGCTGAAGCTGCCCACACAGAGCAGGCTTGAGTAGGAGAGGCCTGAAGATTAGCAAGGACTGCTCGGGCATGATGGGATTTGTGTAATCTTTTAATGGGTGGCTATCATCTGTGTTTTTTATTTGGTCACAGTAGTCAGAAGTAAACAGATACTAATGGGTGTAAGATGGCTCTTAAGTTATAATTTAAGTGTTAGGTAACTCTCAGCAGGATGTGTGTGTGTGGGGGGGGTGCAGTCCCAAGCTGAGGTATCACTTGGATTCACACATAGTACCTTCTAGGTCCCGGCCCCAAAAGTGACGTGCGTGAATCCAGTGGTTATTCATGCTTGGCTGTTCTGTTGTAAAGACCCTGCTCCCAGCACTTGGGCCTTTTAATTAGAACTGAAACCTCCCTGGGACATAGAATATATTATATGTTAATAAGAAAAAAAAAAAAAAAGAACTGAAACCTGACCTCAGTCGGGTTCTGCTGATTTATTCCCCTGTTCGGCAGCCACATCTTCACATTTTATGATAAGGAGAAAGAGCAGGGGAAGCCGAGAGTAGTACGGTTGGCTCAAAGAAAACTGTCCTGAGCATGTTAAATGACAGTGATGTTGGCAGTTGTTCCTTCTATCACTGACCTGTTTATACTTTAAAAAGTTTATTCTTTCTCAGATAACGTTCTCATCAGACCCTATGGGCTATGTATTTATGTACACGTGTCCCTTTCCCCCCAGAATAAATGCAGGGTTTGTAAACAGACGCATAACCTGAGATACAGCGAGAGGAAACCGGTTGGCCAGGCAGTCGGGGGGAGGAGCGCCTGCTGGGGGGTCTGGTCCCAGGTTGGGCACCAACAAGGAACGTGGGGTGGGCTGTTGGGGAAGAGCAGCTGTGCATATGCCGAGAGACCGGAGAGATGTCCCCGGGGTCCCCCCGGCCCGTGCGTGAGGGGCGTGGCCGAGGGGCCCGCGCTGTGGGCTCCTCACCGCAGCCCTGCGCGGCCGCCAGCTGTTCTGGGGCCACCGCTCCGGGGGCAGAAGGCCGCCCCCAGACAGCGAGAGAGCGCACCCTCTGACAGTTTGGCTTAATCTGGAGGCAGGTTTCAGATATCTACAGAAGTGGCCCTTAGTCTTTAGTATGAGAAAAATTGCTAAAATACAGATTTGGGGTCCAAAATGTCAGTAGTGCTGAGGCTGAGAAACTGCTATGAAGTAACAACATAAATTAGGCATTCTAGTTAAGAGGGGAGATGAAGTAACAGTTCAGACAGAAGGCTGGAGGCCAACAAGGTTTCTACGCACACACTTGTAGTCAGTCGACTCTTGAACAAGTGGGGGGTGGGGAGGCTCACCGCACCCCCATAGCCAAAAATCTGCATATAACTTTAACCCCCAAAACTTAACTAAGAGCTTACTGTTGACTGGAAGCCTTACTAACAACGTCAACAGTCAATTCATGCGTTTTATATGTTACATGTTTTATATACTGTATCCTTACAAAAAAATAAGAGAAAAGAAAATTATTAAGAAAATTATAAGGGAGAGAAAATACATTTACACTACTGTACTGCATTTATTGGCAAAAACCTGCAAGTGGGCCGGTGCAGTTCAAATCTGTGTTGTTCAAGGGTCTGTTGTATATAGAAATGATCTGAAGGAAGAGGGATCAAAAATTTAGAAGAGTACAATTTAAAATATTGAAGTAGATGAAATAAAGATTTTAAAAATCAAAGTTAAGGCTGTAGGCAAAAAGGAAAAAAAAAACAGTAAAGAGACTAAGAAATAAAAGGCAATTTCTGAAGAAACAATGGCAAAATAAATATCCCCCTCCCCAAAACAAGACACTAAAATGAAACTATAGTGCTCTGTCAGTAACAAGGTAACTGTATAAAAGATTATTTAGGAAATACAAAATGTTGCTGGAATCAAGAAATTACGGGCATGAGAAAAATCTCGCACCCACTGGAAACGCCGTGTTGAGCAGGCACACCTCATCTGCTCCCAGACAGGGACAGCCCTGCCCTCGCACACATCCCAGGCTTGTCTGTGCACCTTATTCCTGTCCTCTCTTCCCAAACCCACGTCCCCCTGTGTGGCTCGTGTGGCAATCCAGATATCCGAGATAAAGTGTCCTGGGGACTTCTCTTTGCTTTCCTAAAGGAAACTATTTAATTTTCCATAACATGGTTCACTTTAAAAAAACAAAACAAAAGACTGATACATGAGAGGGCTTTCTGATTCTGGCGCTATGCTTTGCTGCTGGGATTGAAATTTAGCTGGTGACTTTTCACGGCTTTTTCATTTAATGCCACCCCCTGGGCAAGATCGCCACTGTTTTGTGCCACGCCTTGCACAGCAGGGTTCAAAATCTTCATACAGATATCCCATCCCAGCAGGACTCCGTACCCCTCCAGGCTGTGTTCAGTTGTAATTTAGTAGACACCAAGCGTGGCTTGGAGGCAGCCTCCTCTTCTGATCACTTTCTTTCTAATAGAGAACAGACCAATCCGGGTTGTGGCCGCCTTCATCTGATTCAGGAACTGTCTGTCCCCAGGCATGTAGTGCACTGAGTGACATTTAAAAATCCACAAAGGTTTTCCCTGAGGCTGGGAACCTGGGTGTGTCATGTAGAGTCCTCTGCTGTCCTGCTTACTTTGGCCCGTTTGCCTTCCGTAGTTCAGTGGGGACTGCCCACCGTCTCTGCGGCCGGTGTCATCGGCATGCTCAGTGCGGTCGTCGCCAGTATTATTGAGTCTATTGGGGACTATTACGCCTGCGCAAGACTCTCCTGTGCCCCGCCGCCTCCCATCCATGCAATAAACAGGTACGTTCCTCCGAAAATGGAGGTGTTGCTTGGGCCCAGTGCCTCATCGCCTGGCTCTTTGGTTAGTCTTGGAGAAGAAAAGGAGTTTCGGCATGGAAGCAGCCATCAGGGCTCTCTACTGGTTGTCTCTGGACAAGTCACTGCCCGCCATTTTCCTCATCTGGGGCATGGAGGGCAAGTCCACCCTTCCTGCCGTGTTGACAGTCACTCGAGACTCTCTCTGAGACCTTGCCAGACCTTAAACTCGCCACAGCACCTGCGAGACACTACCATTGTTGCTGGCTTTGGGGTCATGGGTGGGTGTTCCCTTGATTTCTTCTTTCCCTTACTGTTCTCAGGGGTAGATGCTGTGTCATCTCTTCACAATTAAAATTCACACGTAGAGAGGGACAACAAGAGCAGGAATAGGTGAAATCTGCAGAATTTAGAGACTTAGGGCTGTGGGGTTTATCTCCTCAACATACCTGGTCTTGAGTCTCTGGATGCTGAGAGCGAACCAGACCCTGGGGAGGCCCCAGAGAGGAGCGCAGCTCAGCCCCCACCTCCCTCGCCCCGCCCGCTGCTGCCCTCCCGGAGGGATGGCGCGCGACGGGGTCCACGGGGCTGCTGTCTTAGCGTGTCTTGCTTCGGTCCTGTTGGTGTTCACCCTCCTGGTTTTTACAGTTTTCTCTAAAGGATGTTGCGTATGTTTCTTTAAAAAGTTGCGATGTTGACAAAAATTACAAAGCATTTCCTTCCTGATGGAACTATTAATAGTAAGGGAATCAGATCAGCAGACAGCCCATATTTGTCTTCGATCCCAACCCACGGCTCTGTTTTCGGGCTAAGGGCCTTTAATTGGGAATGGTTTTTAAACACCTGTGTCTAATGTGTGGTTCCCAGAAGTGCTTCTCACAGTTGAATGAGTATGGGGATCCTGTTAAAATAAAATGCGGGTTCTGCTCTGGCAGGTCTGGGGTGGGGCTCGAGACTCTGCCCTTGGAGCCCTTCCCAGGAGTGTGGAGGCTCCCCAGCTGCGCACGCGGCCTTGGGGGGGCAGCCACTTAGAGCCTATTTCAGAGTGTTTCCCCCATTGAATGAATGTTTCTCTTTCCCCCATTCCTTTACATTTTAGGGGGATTTTCGTGGAGGGTCTCTCCTGTGTTCTCGATGGCATATTTGGTACTGGGAATGGCTCTACTTCATCCAGTCCCAACATTGGAGTTTTGGGAATTACTAAGGTACAGCTATTTTTCTAATTAAATGGTTGGGCCTCTAGGTGTTGATTCATTTCATTGATTGGTCTAACCACAGTGAGTTCCAAAAGGAAGGCTTCCAATTCTGAGATCGTCTCCACCAGCCACCCCGCCTTCTCCTTTTTCTCATTGATGGGTTTCTGGAATGCTGATGGAGGTCTCCCTCCCTTGGCTGCCTGGGTAGCCAGGCACTCAGTGCTGTCACTGCTTCGGAGGCATTCTACAAGTACTAAGCACCAAGCCTGTGCCAGGCCACAGGCACTTGGGATACAACAGTGAATGAAACAGAATTCCCGCTGTCAGCATTTACATTCTAGTCAGAGGAAGACAAACCTAGACAGTAAGCATAGTAAGTATGAGAAAGGCCCAGGGCGGGAATGGGTATTGAGAGCGAGGGCCGATAAGTGTGAAATAGCATCAGGCTAAGCCTCACCGAAAAGATGACCTTGTGCAAGGATCTGAAGAGGGCAGGTAGAGGGAGCCCTGCAGGCCCTTGGGGAAGAGCTTTCAGCCCAAGGACACAGCCAGTGTGAAGCCCTGTCCTGAGCGCAGGCCCTCGTGCTGCCCATCAACAAGGAGGCCAGCGGGGCAGGAGCAGAGTATGGGGTGGTGGTGAGAGCAGATGACATCCTCTGGCTAATGGAGGACCAGGTCATGCAGGCCTCAGAAGCTACCAGAGACAGGGAAAGGGCATCCTCTGGGCTGTGGCTCCATCAGGATTTTGGAGTTCTTTTGTTTTGCTTCTGGTTTTTTTTTTTTTAGAGAACAAGAGGGAGCTCATCTTTGCACATAACACATGTGCAAGTTGGGGGTGGGGCAGAGGGAAAGAGAATCTTAAAAGTAGGCTCTGTGCCCAGTGCCGAGCCCAACATGGCGCCTGATCCCCTGACCCCGAGATCATGGAGTCAGATGCTTAACCGACTGAGCACCCAGGCACCCCTCCATCAGGATATTTTTTGAGGCTCACTTTGGCTGTTATGATGAGTAGACCTCAGGGTCAGGGGAGGAGGTAGAAATGGGAACAGGAGACGGCACTAGTTCTAGATGTGAGATGGTCTCACTCCTTAGAGGAAAACATCAATCTTATAGTGAAGAACTAATATTTTCAAACCAGAGCCACAGAGACCTTCTCTTTTAAATGAAATTGGCATGGCGTTAGTGGGCTTGCCAGGCCACAGCGAGTCCCCCAGGTTGAGCAGGGTCTTGGTCTGGAGTCCTCCCCATGGTCCTCCCCCCCTTGTGCCACCGCTCCCCACCCCCAGACCTGTGACCTGGAGCTACCCCACCCCACGGTCAGCTTCTGTAAGGAACTGCTCCTAGGCCTTTCACACTTAGTACTGAAGTCTAGATCCCAGCCGCTGTGCGCTGAGCAGCCGGAGACCGTGCGAACCTGCTCACCGTCTGGGATGGCTGTGTGCGCCACAGCTCTCCCTCACCCGAGCCCTGTGTCCTGAGAACCTAGGGCCGGGCCGCAGCCTTCTCAAGCTATCTGAACTCTCTGTACAATTAGAAATACTGCCCTCCTTCCCCACTCTCACAAGATTCTATAACCAGACCAAAAGAAACCAGAGACTTTTTGGTTCACGCTGACTGCGAGTCCAGGTGAGAAGGGAGCATGGTCCTGACACTTGGATTTCCCTGCAAGTCGGCGGGGCCTTTCCTATGTGTACACAGCCCTGGTGGGTGCTCCTGGCACTCTCACGCCCCGTGTCCTCCAGCGCCATCGCTGGGTCCTGGCATGCCTATGGGGAGAAGCCGATGCCGAGCACACAGAGCTCAGGGCCGTGCCGCTCGTTAGCCGGTTTGCGGCCACGACCCTGTGGACAGACCCAGAACGAATCCGAAATTCCATAGTAGTGAAATTCTTACAGACGGAGGGGCTTAGGGCAAAACAGTTTAACAAGCCAGCTCCCGTCTGCACCCCTTTAAAACTGATCATCTCTTTCTGTAATGTAACCAGGGTCGCTGTAGGAAGTAGGGGATGTTGCTCGTGGAGGTTCCGTTCTGAAATGTTACTGAGGTGGTTTGGGGAATAATTATCTTTATTTTAGTTTTTTTTTCTTTCTTTCTTATAGTTTGAATGATGCCAGCTTATTCTGAAAAGGCAACCTGCCAGCTCTTTTTAATGAGCTAATTGATCTGCCCTCTGAACCCCTTTGGATTACTATCCCCAGGCAAAGGCGGCATGCATTCAGGGGCCTGGAATTGGTCTTCATTGTCCTGACTCACGGGGGGATAATTGAGCCGTCTAGGTAGCTGCCTTGGGGTGGGAAGTGGGACTTGCAGCAGAAATGTCTCTTTGGCCCCAGCCATGCGGCCCCTGGAAGGACTCTGTCCAGGAGGAAGGAGGCATCAGTTGGAGGCTGTGTTCTGCCCCTCATCTGTGCCAGGACTTGGGGCAAGTCACTTGGCTGAGCAGAACTCTCAGCTCTGAAATCTGACAGTTCTAGACCTGGATCTCTGCTGCCTGATTTGAGCGTAGCTGCATGTGGCTCTTGTAAGTTTGTTAAAATGAAAAATTAAGTTCCTTAGTCGCACCAGTCCCATTTCAGGGGCTCAGTAGTCACATGTGACCAGTGGCTGTCGACGGGCAGCACAGATGTAAGACTTTTCCATCCTTGTAGAAAGTTCTGCAGACAGCTTGGTCCGAGCCACTGTGTCAGACGTCCAGGGCTGTGGAGAGAGGATGATCTCTGGTTCTTCCCCGGGGGCTGCCTCCCGGTCCTGCAGCTCTGATGCTCGTTACCCCACATCCACTGCTCACGTGCTCTAGACTCAGAGTCTAAGCTGTTTGATCAGGAGACGAGGCCGCCAGCTACTCTGTTGTGTGCTTGGAAGCCATCAGGTGGGATTCCTGGGGCGGGTCTTCTCTTCTGAGTGTGTTCCCATGTGTGTCCCGCGTGACGGGCTGGGGAGGTGGCTCTTCGGCACTGCAGCCCTGGTGCCATCACTTTGTCCCATGTCCCAGTATGACTGTGGACAGGTTACATCACCTCCCTGGGTCTCCGCGCTCTTGTCTATAAAGACAGCTGGCCAGCCATTAGAGTTAATAAATTGGTATAATGCACTTAGCAGCGTCGGGCATTTAGGTACACAGTAGCAGTAGGTAGGGTCCCTGCTTGATCTTTGGCCCTAAGTTTATTTCTAGGGACTGAGTAAACCCCACCTCTCCTGCTGTCCCTTCAGAGGAAGGCCACGTCTCCGCTGCTGCATCCCTCGGCAAGTCAGAAATGAGGCGTCAGTGTTTTGATGGCCCTAGTCAGAGTTCAAGAAGGAGGTCAGAATGGAGGCAGGGAAGAGATTTCAGAGAGTGGCTGCAGGAAGGGTGAGGCAAAGGCTCTGCCTAAGCACTGGGGGGACGGGGATCAGGCCCGTGCTCCCAGTGTCACACCCGGAAGTGTGTCGTAGGCACTCGGCTCAGTCACGGAGCTGAAGGAAGCCTTAGTTGCTGCTTGCTTGTGTTGAGCCTCCACGGCACATCGGCCTTCCGCGCGTAGTCTTCACAGAAGATTTATCGTGTCAAGTGTCCCTGGAGCCGTCCTCGCCCTCCCGCCGGCCCTTCCCATCTGCTGGGAGGCGGGCTTCGCACAGGTGGCTCCCTGGGCCTGGATGCTCTTCCTCCGGGGAGCTCTTCCTCATCCCCGAGCCCGTCTCTGCGGAGCCCTCCGCAGCCGCCCCCAGCTTCTGCCCGGAACGACTGCAGTGATTTGATCACACGTCTGCGGCTTACTCGGCTCTGCATTCTCCTCCCCCTCCAGTCTAACAAGTGCTGGTCACAGAGTAGGTGCCCAGAAACGTTCGCTGAACACGGCGGGCTTCCTTACCGTGTAACGCGATCCAGCAGAAGTCATTTTCTCGATTCTGTTTGTGTACCTGTTCTCGCTGCTTCCCTGCGCTCGACGATGTGCTGGGGGAGGCGGGGAACGGCGGAGCCTGGCCTCCGGGGTCAGCTGTGAGGAATTCTAGCCGGACAGCCGTCCCTTCGTCGGCTCAGTAAGATTCTTCTGTGATTCTTAACCCACTGACGTTGGGGGCCTCTGTGACGCTGCTGGGAGCTCCAGACCAACGCGAGCCCATGGAAGCCTCGTGCGGCAGCGGGCACAGTGGACATTCGCCCGCGCTCTGTTCTGTCTGGGGACCGCCCCTGTGCTCCTGCCGAGCACTTGCAATAGTGGCTGGTGCGACTGAGGGACTAGAGCCGACATCTCATCTCATTTCATTTCCGTTGACTTTCAGTAGCCATCCTCTCACTGTAAGTCATACTTCGAGCCCTACGGACACTCCCCGTTCTGAACCTCTTTCACCCAGTTTAGGCGCCCAGGGTGTTTTCGTGGAAGAGGCAGCACACGGTAGCGGCCAGCAGTGCAGGGTTCTTGAGGCTAGTGCCTGCTCCACATCCCACTGCCCAGGGGTGGCCCACAGCAGGGTGGGTGCAAGTTTCTAGAAGGCAGAGATCAGGTTGAACAGGTAAAGATGAGACCGTGTGGAAAATACGATAATGGTTCTGCCAGAGGCCCACCGTGGGAGAGCCGAGCCTTGGAATCAAGGAAGACTTTTTTTTTTTGAAGAGGAGGTAGCATTTGGGAAGTGTTTTGAAGGACATGCCTGGAACCAGCCAGCAGGGCGGGGGGGTGGGCGGTATGTTCCGGGTAGACAGGCCTGGGGATGTCTGCGAAGGGGTTTTATTTCATGAGCACCAGAGGATGTAAGTGGGGGGGGGGGCGGGGGGGCGGGGCGGAGGAGCACTGACCTCCCAGATCACTGTGTTTGAAAGGTCACTCTCCCACAGTGGAGAGGACAGGGAGGCAGAGGAAAGGCCAGAGTCAGCGAGCCCAGCTGGGAGGCTGTCATTATAGCCTCGTGCTTGCCAGGTGCTGATCACAGTTTTCCACCTCGTCTCATTTAAAGCAAATGAAGCAAACCTTGTGGGTTATCATTATAGAAGTGAGGATCCCGCCACCCAGAGAGGCCAAGTGACTTCTCCTGATCACACGGTTAGAGTGGAGTGGGGTACACACCAGGGAAGGAGCGCTGAGAATCCGCACTCCTTCGCCTCTTGGCTGTGCCATCCATCACGGGCAAGCTGCCCTGAGGGGAGGGGATTCCAGAAGTATCAGGGACTCTTGTCTGATTCGCCGTGTGGGGGAGATGGAGACAAAGGTGAATTGCTTTGGGGTGGGTTAACTTGGTAAAGGGTGATTCCAGGAGCCCAAAAGAGAAAAACAGGATGAAGTAGGGGTTTCGCATTTGATGTTGGAAGGTCACCCCGGCTGCTGACTGTCAGGGCGTTCAAAACCCAAGATCCGAGCGTCGGAGCAGAGCCATGCCGACGTGACATTGCCGAGGGCGCCGAGTAGCAGAGGCTGAGCCCCGGTGCTGCCGTCCTCCTGGGAGGAGGGGGGCGGACAGGATGAGATAGAGGAGGGAATCTCTTTACTTAGGGTGTCTGTATGGTGATTGTGCCCTGAGATTGGACGAGAGCTCTCTCTTAACTAAAAGTTTTCAGGATCTAGGGGTTGTGTGGGCTTCTGTTAAACTTGCCCCGGGACCGGGCTTGGGGGGGACAGATGATGGATGAGAGTGGGCGCAGAACTGGCGCTGAGTGCCATCTGCTTCTGGTGTGTCCCGCAGGTCGGCAGTCGCCGGGTAATCCAGTACGGCGCGGCCCTCATGCTGGCGCTGGGCATGATCGGCAAGTTCAGCGCCCTCTTCGCCTCCCTCCCCGATCCGGTGCTTGGCGCCCTCTTCTGTACTCTCTTCGGTAAGATCCCCTTTCCTTAGTAGCCTGACCTCTCTCCTCCTCTTCACATTCGCTAACGAAGCTCTTCCGTGAGATATGACATAATAATACGTTTCTGTTTAAAAACACAAAGGGGATACAGCTTCAAAACATAAAAACCTCTATCCATCTCCGAGTTGAATTTATGTTAAAAGTAGAACCAAGTGTAGAATACTTGTGCTAGGAAAAATAAGACGACCTTAATCTTAATTGGTGTATCTAATCAATTTAACTTCTCCCCTGAACGGCCATTTAAAACCGACCATTCTTACCGTGGCATGCGACGTGATCCCTGGGCCATCCAGTTGTGATCAGGGCCCAGGTCTCTGGGTGGGTTTCCTAGTTGAATCAAAATGTTCGCATGCAGGTTTTCAGGGGGCAGCTGATGTCCTTAGTTTTCTACTTGGTTTAAAGAAAGCGTCGTGTGATGTTTGTGTCTCTATGTCAGACCGAAAGCCGTTTGGATCAGAGAGCCAGGTGGTCACTTTCTGACCCCATCCTGTCTCTGTTCTGTGTCCCAGCTGGTTTCTGGTGGGACAGAGAAGGGCAGATGTGGGGAGTCTGTGCGAGGCTCGTCACCCGTCTGTAGGTGAGCCCTGTGCAACTTGCAGTCTTCTGCTTCTCTCCAGGAATGATCACAGCTGTCGGGCTCTCCAACCTGCAGTTCATTGACTTAAATTCTTCCCGGAACCTCTTTGTGCTTGGATTTTCAATCTTCTTCGGGCTTGTCCTTCCAAGTTACCTCAGACAGAACCCTCTCGTCACAGGTAAGGAAACCTGGCCTTTTGAATCTTGGGGGGGAGTTTGGGGGGAGTTGGAACCCCAGCCGCCGGTTCACAGACAGCCCATCCCCAGAGAGGGCTGTGGAACTTGAGTTGTCTCCTCGGACGTCTGTCCATGTGTTTCATCGGAGCCTCACTCTGTGGCCGCCGATCTGGAAGCCCCCTGCGCGTTCGCCCCCTGAGCTGGCGGGTGCACGTGACTCGTGTGCACGTTAAGGTCTCTTTATTGACTGGGACCCCGTCTTTTGGGAGAGTGCCTGTGTGTAAAACCTTTTGATTTCTCAGACTAATGCTTTATGAAAATGTATAATTTTTTAAAACTCAGCTTCATAGACTTTCAAATACATGTCTTTCTACTGGGATTATAACTTTTGAATTCAAGATTAACCTTTTAACGCCTTTTTATTTTAATAACCTGATGTCGTGAAAAATGAACAAAGGAAAACTATTTTTTTGGCGGGGGGGAAGGGCATAGGAGAGGGGGAGAGAGAATCTCAAGGAGATTGTATACCCAGCATGGAGCCTGACGCGGGGCTCGATCTCACGACCCTGAGATCATGACCTGAGCAGAAATCAAGAGTCAGACGCTTAACCAACTGAGCCACCCAGGCACCTCCAAGGGGGAACCATCTTAAGAAATAGCAGTTGCGGGCCCCTGGGTGGCGCAGTTGGTTGAGCGACTGCCTTCGGCTCAGGTCATGATCCCGGAGTCCCGGGATCGAGTCCCACATTGGGCTCCCAGCTCCATGGGGAGTCCGCTTCTCACTCTGACCTTCTCTCTCTCACTCTCTCTCTTTCCTAATAAATGAATAAATAAAATCTTAAAAAAAAAAAAAAAGAAAAGAAATAGCAGTTGCTGTTGACATTTTATGTAGAAAATTGGGGACAGTTTTATGTATTTTTTTTAGATAACATTTATGTAACATTAAATTAAGTATTTTAAGGGGAACGCTTTAGTGCCATCCTAGTACATTTACAGTGTCATGTAATCATCACCTCTTGAGTTTCCAAAACCATCTCCTCACCCCAAAATAAAATTGCACACCCATTAAGCAGTGCCTCCCTGTTACCGCCCTTCTCCCAGCCCCTGGCAACCACCAATTTGCTTTCTGTTTCTGTGGATTTACCTAGTCTGGATATTTTACATAAATGGAATCATACAATATGTAATCTCTGGCTTCTTTCACTTTGCTTAATGTTTTTGGGATTTATATAAAAATATTTTAGTCCTGGGCGCCTGGGTGGCTCAGTTGGTTGAGCAACTGCCTTTGGCTCAGGTCATGATCCCGAGTCCCGGGATCGAGTCCCATATCGGACTCCCGGCTCTGCGGGAAGTCTGCTTCTCCCTCTGACTTTCTCCCCTCTCATTCTCAGTCTCTCGCTCTCTAATAAATAAATAAAAATCTTTAAAAAAAAATATTTTAGTCCTTTTTATGGCCGGTAGTATTCCAGTGTGTGTATGTACCATCAGCTGGTATCCATTTGTCCAGTGATGGCCATTGGGTTGTCCCTACCCTTTGACAGTTGTGGGCAGCGCTGCCGTGAACGCCGTGAAGCGCTGCCAGTTCGGTCGGTCCTCGTTCATGGGGCCGCGTCCTGGAAAGTCACTGTGAGCACGGAACTGGCCAGTGCTGACCCAGTGTAGCTCCTCTAACACACGAATTTTCTCCAGGAGGCACAGCACAGCCTCAGGGGGAGGCCTTAGCCACAGTAGACGGCACTTGGGGGCCACTTTCAACAACACAATCGCCAACCAAAAACACAGAAATGGGGAGGAAGTGGTCTTAAACAGCCTGCCACGAGCACACTTGAGGTGTGAGGGTTGAGACAAGAAAGCAGAGCGTTACCTCGTTTGGCCTCCGCTGGCATCACACGTGTTGGGCCACCAAAGTTCGTGCTGCTCCGTGAACGACTGAAAGCCGGGAGCACTCACTTTGGGTTTACAGATCCGCTCTAGGGCGGAGGTCAGCTCACAGCTACAGAACCTGCCAGCAACGGGAATCCGCTCTCTTTGAGTCCCTGCTCTCAGTTCTCTCGGGTCTGTACCTGGGCGTGCAATTGCTGGGCGATGGGGTAATTCTAGGTTGTAATGTTTTGAGGAACTACCAAACTCATTCCTACCAGTTATGCCCAAAGGGTTTCTATTTCTCCACATTCTGGCCAACATTTGTTATTTTCTGTTAACCATCGTATATTTCAAAGATTTTATTTATTTATTTTACTTGAAAGAGCGAGCGAGCACACGGATGGGCACATATGTGAGCAGGGCCGAGGGCAGAGGGGGAGGTGGCGGGGGCAGACTCCCCGCTGAGCTCAGGGCCCAGCACAGGTTGTGATGTCATGACCCTGAGATCATGATCTGAGCCAAAACCAGCTGAGCCACCCAGGCACTCCTAAGGATCATATATTTTTAATATAGAAAGTGTGGGAGCTTCTAATAACAAGGAGATTTTTGCTGCTTTTTATATTTTAATCTATCACATTCGTATGAGCTCCTTTATATACATCCAGTTGCTCCTAATTAAAAGCAGCTAAGCCCAGGATTCTGAAACCCTTTATCTGATTGCAGATACCCCAGATATTTTATTCACTTGGTAATATTTTCAGCCTTACAATGGCCGTCTTTTCATTAATTTTTTTTTTTAATTTGCTAACTCGACACCCCAGTGGCTTTTTAGTTCATTACAGGGTGGGTTTCACTCTTAGATTTATCTTTTGTGGACCACTGTTGGGGAATTTTCCTTATAGAAATAACCCCTTGATTTTTTTTTTTTTTTAAAGATTTTATTTATTTATTTGACAGAGAGAGAGAGAGAGAGAGATCACAAGTAGGCAGAGAGGCAGGCAGAGGGAGAAGGGGGAAGCAGGCTCCCTGATGAGCAGAGAGCCCGATGCGGGGCTCGATCCCAGGATCCCGAGATCATGACCTGAGCCGAAGGCAGAGGCTTAAACCACTGAGCCACCCAGGCGCCCCGAAATAACCTCTTGATTATTGTTGAAAGTATTTATAGCAATTTAAAATGTTACTGGCAAGAATTTATCTACTCATGTCCAACAGAAATTTGCACTTTGATGCATCGCATTGACTGGTGATTGGTGCCCACCCCGGTGCTCCTTCCTGGCCGTGGCAGTGACCCTACCACTGTGTTCTGTTTCCAGGGATAACAGGAATCGATCAGGTGTTGAACGTTCTTCTCACAACTGCTATGTTTGTAGGAGGCTGCGTGGCTTTTATTTTGGACAACACCATCCCAGGTATGTGGGATATACCAAACATGCTTACTCCGCACGTGAAGTACTTGTTTGCCAAGTACATACGGAAGCAGGCAGAGCGAGTCAGTTCAAAGCCATTGCTGGTTAAGACGGTCTTTTAAGTGGTTAAGATGACACTCCCAGCCTCCTTTTGTGAATCCGTTTTTTGCTGATAAACCCGCAGGTTTTTCCCTCCTCGCTCAGTTAGGAGAAAGCAGGGACGTCCCTTACCCGTGGTCACCCTCCAGGCTGCGTCCCCGCGGCGGCTTTCATCCGCGTGCTCTCACACCTGAGCTGCTGACAGCCCGTGGGGCTCCTCCTCCTCCCTCCTGAGGCAGGCTCCCACCACCTAAGACCAAAGGATAGTGAGTACGGTGGGCACAGGCTGTTGTCTGGATCGGCGACTGAGGGACAGATGGAGGCCGCTGTCTTGCAGACACTCGTTACCCTTGTTCCTCCCCCGGGTGCGGTCCATGTCCAGTGCTGGGTGCTGGACGAGGAGGTGAGGTGGGCCCTGCCTCGCAGCCTTCCCAGCTTCCCAGAGGGGGCTGCTGGCGCTGCTGGAAAATGGTGCTACGGACATGCCGGTAGATGCCCCTTCCATCAAGGAAGGGTGACGCTTATTCTTGAGCCCGAAGGTTTTGTTGAGGTGTTTCCCCTGAAGACCGCACACCTCCAGAAAGCCTCAGCGAGGAGGTTGCTGGGGAAACCAGGGATGAACACGTCAGGCGGAGGGAATCCCGTGCACGAATACGTGGACTGTGTTAGATTCATGAAGGTCAGTAACTAACACACTCAGAGCAGATTGAGAGAGAGGCATGGGAGTCAGACAGATGGAAACGAAATCCATTACAGAAACCCTGACGGGAGGGCATAGGGCATAGTTTAGATGTAAGAGAATAATGATGTTCCTTATACTCACCATGGACTCGAACTCGTCGTCTAGGCTTGGGCAGAGAAGTATGTTGTCCAGCGTCCCGTGTAGCCAAGGGCAGGTGCCAATGTGCCTCTTTGCACTGAAAAGATTTATGAAACGAATCCAAGGCTCTAGAGTTGCTGAGCCCAGTGGGCCTAGATCATTCTCTCTGACTCATCTGTTGGGGTACAGAGTGTCCCCAAATGTTAATGCAGTGGAAGTTCATCCTCACAAAAGGGGCATGTCAGGTGGGGAATACACAGCAAGTCGATATCCCGCTTCCTGTCCGTCTCTCTCTCTCTCTGTCACACACATGCGCACGCGCGCCCGCAGAGTGAGGTAGGATAAAGCTCAGTATGCCTGGACGAGGTGTGGTTTCCCCGGACAAGTTGTTGAAGGCATTATATATGGTATAACGACTGGGTCCCATTTGGTAGAGATGACATTTTGTGGTTTGGTGAGAACAGATTTGAGGAAGGAGATGGTGAGATGGAAGGGCAGTCAGGGGACCGTTATGACCCCGGAAAGCAGTAACAAGGTGTGGTCCGGACCTCAGTAGTGACAGCGGAGGATATGGGTCACGTGGAAGGACGAGGAGGAGGCCACAGCCACCAGATTGCTTGAATGTGGAGCAAAAAGCACAAGGATGGGTTAGCGATTCTTCGATTCTGGCTCAGGCACCTGGATGGCTGAGTGCCATCAGCTCCTCCAGGGCTCCGTGCTGTCCGTCCGCAGGCTCCTGTACGGGGCAGCGTGCCGGGCAATCTCAACTCCTGGTGGAATCGTCACACTAAACATTCCTTTGTGTCGTTGTCTGTGTGTGTCCGTGCGTGTTCCAGGGACTCCGGAGGAAAGAGGAATCAGGAAGTGGAAGAAGGGTGTGGGCAAAGGGAGCAAGTCGCTCGACGGCATGGAATCCTACGATTTGCCATTTGGCATGAACATTATTAAGAAATACAGATGCTTCAGCTACTTACCCATCAGCCCAACATTTGTGGGCTACACGTGGAAAGGCCTCGGGAAGAGTGCCCCCAGCCGGAGTTCGGATGAGGACTCGCAGGCCACGGGATAGCTGCGGGTCACCCTGTGGCCCGGCCGCAGTGGGGCGTGAATCTGTAGTTCCTTGCTGAGTAACAAGCAGTAACCTATATGTTTGTATATCTGCATTTACATTCTGCACCCAGAGCTAAGACGATTACAGACAGCTTTTTTGTCGTGGGTGGTGATCGTGTCTAATACCGTGTCTCACTTACTTGTCTCCTTATTTAAGCCCTACCCCTTGCCCTCACGAGCGTCCATTGAACTTGAAGTTCCTATCCTCCTGTGGGAGCGGGTGTTTGAAATCCAGAGCAGTTCCTTGGTTTTGGTCTCCTCCCAGCGTCCTGGGCTCGCTTTCCTACAAGCTGCCTCCCCGGTCCAGGGGCGCTCTGTCCTGGAAGCACCTGGACCTGCTCCTATTTAATTTGACCTTGGCCTGCAACCCACAGAGGACAACCCCCCCCCCCCGTCAAGGGTCACCAGTATCCTCACACTGTCCCAGCTGACTGGTCAAATGTGATTCTGTGTTCCCTGAAGCTCCTGTGGGAGGAAGCTATTGACCTGATCGGAAACCGTGACCTGGTTACCCCAGGCCCGTGTCCGTGCGCGAGTAAGGTCTGCACAGGTATTATTAGAGCTGAAATCTGTTTGGGGGATTGGAGGGGAAGGGAAAGTACCTCGAAGTAGTATGTGATTCTCAGCTGCTCTTTCTTGGTGCCACCCTGGCCCAGGCTGGGCCAGCACATTTCGCACAGGCTTCTTTTTCACTCTTAATTGAGACACTATCTGACATTTATCACTCCGGGCCGGTGCGATGGGTATAGAGTGCCACACGATGGCACTAAGCAGATGTTTATGGGAGTCTTGACTCTGCTGTCACGTGGATGTCAGTTACTGTTGCGCGTGTCTATAAATGACAAGATTTTATTCCTATTTAATGTTAACTGACTATAGCAGGTTTTTGAAATCAGTGTTTTCCACGTGACCCTCTTACCTTGCATCCCTGGTACTTGTCCCCCACCCCTCATCTCCCATTAAGAAAAGAACCAGCATTTGTAAAGCTGTGGACACCATCAGGGAAGCTTGTCATCATGGCTTTCGGAGGCCAGTAACCATTATTGTGGTTGTGTTTTGTATTGCTTGATACCATGAAAGTGTAAATACTGTAATGCCTAATCTATTTATCAAAACTGACTACTGGACCAGAGCCCAGAAACCATGGGTTAAGTTATACGTGAGTTTGTTTTGTGAAGGAGGGAAGCTGGGGGCAGGTAATTGACAGAGTCGCCATATTGAATGGTCGGGATCCTTGTAAATTCGTCACTGCAGTTCTGTTTGGAGCCTTTTCTGGCATTGAGGCTTAAGGAGACTGTGTGTGGGTTGCCATGTTGTGTGTCCACTGGATCTTGATTTTGCAGAGGAGGAGATTAGACCCCCTGGCCAAATGCACCTTTCCTATTTAAGTCATTGCAGAATGGTGGTGAGAAAAGCAGGTGACGGGGCCCCTTCTGTCGAGTTCTCAGTAATAACACTAAATCCTTTCTGAAAAAATGACTTCTGTGGAATTTGGTTTGAAATTTTGTCAGCCAAAGGAAAACCTGAAACACCAAATAGCGACCTCGCCGTGTGAGGTAGTGCTTCCTAGGTGGTTCGCTGACCTGGTCGAGCCTTGGCCGGCCGCGGGTGTCCCTGTCTCTGACAGCGGAGCATGGTTCCCAGCAGCCTCGCGTCCACAGGGTGCGTTCCCTGCCCCCACAGCTGGCTCCGCTCCCCCGCACTGGGATGTCCTTGGCCGCGTGATTGTCACTGCAGCCTCCCTGACTTCTGGGAGGGAAGGTTTGGGGCTTCAAGGCGTATTCTGGCAAGAACAGTTCAGAGCCCCTGCATTGTTTTGCCAAGATCTGGTTGCAGTTTAAGTTTAAAAAAATGAGATTCTAAGTTACATTTAATTTTGTATGTTGTTTTTAAAAATTGTATCTGATGCCTAGTTGACTTTAGAAGCACACTGTTTAGCGACTGTCATCCCTGTGACTTGGTAAGCACTTGATGCCGAAAGCCCTCCTGCTCCAAGGCGCTCTCAGTTTCCTTCTGTTTGTGTTTTTGCTCAGTATCTCTAACTTCTCTGCTCTGAAAAGTGGGGAAAACTGTTAAACATGCCAGAGATCCTAGCTCTCTAGGGGCACGGAAGGACCAAATATCCAAATAAAAGCATCTGAACCATTGAATAATCTTAACTTTCAACCTGGTATCTTCCGTCCCAGTGAGTGACACTCAGGATATGTGCTTCAAACATCCAGAAACCCACTCCTTTCTGAAACCCTTCCGTGGACTGGGTCTTACTGGGAAGTGGCAGGTCTGCTGGTCTGGGGAGTGGATGTTTTCTGCAAGCATTTAATTGAGAAGGGAAGCCTTGGACGCCCACCCTCTGTTAGAAATGAGGGGTTTTCCCCTTCTTGTTCCATTGGGGCCAACTCTAGATTCCCTAAGGCAGGGGGAAGGAGGACAGGAGGTGGGGAGGAGAGAGGGCAGTCCGACTACAGGTCCCATTGAGTCTGGGACTTCTGCATGGCCTGTGAAACTCACTTTCGCTTGAGGGGTTGGAGTCTCCTGATGATTAGTGCCATTTTAGACAGTGGTCCTCCTGCTGGCAGATACACTACAGGACGAGTCTGTAATCAAGAGAAAAATGGATTCGTCTACTCCTTAGGCTTAAGCACACACGTGAAAGGGAGGTTTTGGGGAACACACTGGCAGTGCACTTACCACTTACATTGTCGGCCTGCACTGCTGGGGCCGCGTACCCACCGTGCTTTGTTTGGCCAATGGGATGTTTCAAAGTGTTTTGGGTGTAAATATCCTTGGGCGGGCCATTCAGACTCCAGCTTCCATAGTGACCACCTACCCACCATCCTTCCTTTCACCTCGGCGATCTTGATGTGAGAAGTACAAAAGTATTTATGAGGACAGTAGATGCTCTCCTATCACGGTGGGTGGCAAGGGAGAAGCCACCACTGGTTTTAATAAAATACCTAACACGGTTGAAAGAATAACGGGAAATGGCTCCAGCGTTTGTCTCATTAGGGAATTAAACTTAGATTCATTCATACAGGCTCTTTCTTAAGAGGGTTTCAGCTGTTAACTTATAGTAAGTTTCTGGTGATCGGTGAAGGCAAGAGAAATGGCTTAACCAGGCCAGCTAGGATGAAGCGTCACAAGTCCCGATGGTTTCCCCTTTTCATGGTAACAAATTCACACACAGGATTTGCTTTATACTGTAGAATACTGACTTTCATGATGACGCCTTGGTTTATGCATGAATATTGCAGTATTTCCATATAGTAAAATAACATTTCTACCCAGGATAATAGTTACAGTTTTCCAGGGAGGGAATGATATAATTTTCATGACAATGTCATGTGATAATAGAATTTCTCCATTGATGAATCTCTAGTATGTGTGTATACTTTATTTACCCATGCGTCTGTTTTATCACCATGAGCTAAGTTGTTAACTTTAGTTCACGGCCCTGCTGAAATACCGGTACTGGCAACTTAGACTTGAAGTTGGCAATGATAATCTTCCTTAATACCGATGCGGCAGGAGTGGCCAGGTGGAAGGTAGCTAGGTGGCTGTGGCAGAGGCCTCATTCCGGGACCCGGCCGGCGCCGGGGGCCGTGCTCTCTCCACGTGCGTGGGCCTGAGACTTCCCGCGGGGCGGAGGTGGGGGGCGGCAGCTCTCGAGGGCACCGCTGTTGGCCTCAGAGAAGCCCCTGGGGCTTTCGCACGCTTGGTGCTCCGTCCCCTTAGGATTTGGCTCCCCGCCGCCTCGCCTGCAGGCGCGGCGCGAGAAGACTGCCCTTGGCGCCGGCGCTCGGCTTCCCCCAGCCCCGTGGACGCGGAAAGCACGTTAGCGCTGGGCACCCCTTTTCAGCAGCCTCACACACATTCCTGTCCTTTGAGGTTGTTCTCGACTGTGCCTCGTCTTCACTCCACAGACGTCCCATCCCGCACCCCTTGACTTGCTGTGTGTGTGTTTCCTGGCACGTAGGGCCCCCGCAGGGGGGCAGCCGTCCTACTGACAGTTCGAGATAATACCCTTTTCTGTTCGTTGGTAACCACCTTTGTTTGACACATTAATAAATTTCTGACTGTTCTTAAGGCAGTGGGGATGCCTATATTTTCCTTGTTTTTGTGACTGACTTTGGCTATATACCTTTCGGGGATTTTCTTTGTTTTTTTTTTTTTTTATGTTTATTTTGCATACCGAGGGTATTTGGGGGTGGGGTTGTTTTTTGAGATGTGTAATTCTTTTATGGAGTTTTTAAAAAGAATTTTCATATTGTTTTTCTAACATGGCTTCATTAAACGTTTAAGTATTTTAAAAATATGTACTATTTGGACCAGATGTTGTGAATAATAGTAGAGATAAAGCTATTTTATTCTGTATTTTTAAAACTGTTCCGTACGAATAAAAGCTCTCCTGGACGCGGTTTTGTGTTCGTGGGCCTCCTTCTCTGGCTCGTCTTTAAGAAATGTGTCATTAATTAAAAGTCATCACCCAGGGGAGGCGAATCGACTAATAAAAAAACTTGCTTCAGCAAGTCTCCAATGTTACCATTGTGGGGCTCCTGGAAGACTCAAAAGGAGGAAAGCGGGAGCCAAAGTGTCATCTGTCCCCACGACCAGAGACCCACAGCGGGCTCCCTGTGGGGACACCCGAGTGAGCCCCTCGTTCCGGGATGCAGCCTGCCGGACTGGGGGTGAAAAGTCCCCGGCATCTGGAGGCGGACAGAGAAGCAGTGTGTCCACACGGTGGAATCAAAGGCTCCCAGCGCGGCCTCAGCCAAACGAGTATTGATGCTGGGGCAGGGGCCGCGGAGGCGTGGGTGCCTAGGGGCCCGGAGCTGAGCTTGAGAGCCGCCGGCTCGGCTCCGTCAGGCCTGGTGGAGCGGGAGGATGGGCACAGAGGGGCCCCGATGCAGCTCTTAATTTAGAGAAACTAAGCGTTTCCCCGTTCCTGTCCCCATCCCTGATTCATCTCCGGCAGTTTGGGCCCTGAGCGGCGTCTGCAGCTACTCCCGTAGGGTGCGCAGTACCCTGACCCGCAAGCCGCCGCTGGCCAGCCAGCCCGTCACAAGGGGAGATGTCTACTTGACGCTGTGGACATGCAGGAAAAAAAAAAA
>CM052811.1:94322745-94339036 GCA_028533885.1 Nasua narica | reverse complement strand
CTCCACCAAGAAAAGAACGCGGGCATGGGGGTGGGCCATGGTCACCAGGACGCCCCCCCCGCCAGCTTCAGGCAGTCCTTCCAAGCGGCCCTGGGTGAGTGGCCTCGCTCCATGTCTCAGGGGGCTTCGGCACCCCAGGTCAGCACCCCAATCTCACCTGCATCCAAACGTTGTCTGCAGCAAGGTTGTGATTCCCACGCAGAAGAAAATGGTCCCGATGAGCTGGCTGGTGGCCCACTGGTCGTAGCCCACGCACATGGCGTCAGCCAGCAGAAAGGGCACGGCGATGGTGCCGCTGAAACACGTCAGGTAGTGCTGTGGACGACAGGAGGTGGTCGGGGAGAGAGGAACGCTTCCTTGGGTCTCTGTCCGATCGTACCCGAACTGGGCCCCCGGATGCTTGTAAAACACGGCCGACAGGAAGACTCTCCAGCGTTCTGGGTACACGTGCCCACCCTGGGCCCCATCCCCTTTCTTCCCGGTACGGTTTCCTGTCTACGGCTCAGGGGAGCCCCGGCCTGCACAGGCGAGGTTCCAGTCACAGAACTCTGCGAACATCTGCTTCGTTCAAATGCTTTTTTAGTAGCAACTGCTAAAACCTGAGATCCTTTTTCTCTAATGTGTTGACATGAATTGTGCTGCTTGGAACTATTCTTGAAACAAGCCCTCATTAGTCATGCTAGGTTTTTCTTCTGGGATGTGATTTGCCAGTATTTTATGTGACATTCTACATACATATTCTTGAGATAATCAGTCTGCCTTTTTTTTTTTTTTTTAATTCTTTGGCCTGCAGATTAAAGTTACACAAGCTTCAATGCACAGGGTGTGTCCCATCTTTTTCTAGGGTCTTGCATTGTTTGACTACCATCAGGGAAGTGTGTGGGAGCTGTGGGAACCCTCCAGAAAGTGCCCATCCCCCAGGCCCCCTGTGGGGCCCGGTGCCCACTTCAGCCCCTGGTGGGACATTCCCTTCCTCCCAGAGGTCTTTTCAGGTCCCACTCCTGTTCTGCAAACTTCC
Source organism: Nasua narica (assembly GCA_028533885.1). NCBI lineage: Eukaryota > Metazoa > Chordata > Mammalia > Carnivora > Procyonidae > Nasua > Nasua narica. Next base: position 94,338,018 of record CM052811.1, on the reverse strand, counting down.
TACTTCCCTTCCCAAGTCCCGAGTCTCTGCTCTCATCTGCCAAGACGGACTGCCTAACGCCCGACGCTCCATGGCGCAACACTATGAGGTGTTCCTGGGGGACAGAACGTTCCTGTCCAGGACTTCGCAGAGCTGCTCACAAGCTTAAGAGCACTTCGGACCGTCAAGAAAGGCATGACACAGGCAGGGTTTCCCGAGCCTACATGACCAGGAACGACTACTTTTAGGGACACCTGTAACATAAACATTTCCAAAAGTGCGTTTCCTGAACCTGATTCGGGACACTGAGCCCAAGCTGAAGACCACTGAGCTCCTTTGGCTGGGACTGCTTCTTTACCAGACACCTTCCGGCCCAGTGACCCGCTGCTCTGATGCCTGGGGGAGGGGGGGGGGCACGTGGGGGTGCCGGGAACCGGACCCGAGCATCAGGCGTCTGTAGGGACAGCCCCACCTCCAAGAGACTACACCTGTCTCGGCAAGGGGACCAATTTTCTCAGCACCCGGAATACCTCCGTGGAACAGCCCATTCCAACTTGAGAAAGGAAAGCCAAACCTCAGAACAGAGTCCGGGCTAAGACCACCAAGGCAGACAAAGGCCAGGAGAGCAGGGCCTCCGGGTCTCACGCCAACCCCTCAGTGGGAAAAGGGTACCAAGAGAGGGGAGGAAAATACCCAAGATGCAAGGGCCCTGCGTCAGGCTGGGTCACCCCCTGCCTGGTCGCCCCCTCATCTGGCAGCTTGCCCACTGTGCTCCCACGGCAATCTGCAGCAGACGAAGCCTCTAGCACAGCGCTGTCTCCCTTCCCTTGCAGAGAAGACTGAAACCTCCCCCTGCATCCTGGCCAACAGGGCACTTCCTGGTGTCACCCATTTCACGGCAAAACTGACCACGACTGGACTGCATGACCAGGAATGAAGATCAAAACGTCTCTTCCCGGGCGCCTGGGTGGCTCAGTTGGTTGAGCAACTGCCTTCAGCTCAGGTCATGGTCCCGGAGTCCCGGGATCGAGTCCCATATCGGACTCCCGGCTCTGCGGGAAGTCTGCTTCTCCCTCTGACCTTCTCCCCTCTCATTCTCAGTCTCTCTCTCTCTAATAAATAAATAAAATCTTTAAAAAAAAAAAAGATATAAAAAAAAAAAAACTGTCTCTTCCCACCCTCCCTGTATTCTCCCCTCTTTCTGGATCTCCACAGTCCTTCCTCCTTCCTGCCACATCACTTGTCTTGTTCATTCCTTAAGCATTTTCCCTCCTTCATGCCCAGGTTAACCTCTTCCTCCCGTTCTCTTCTTCCTTCCACTACAATGAAACCGATGCTACCAAGTCCCAGTCACCATTCTTAAAAGAGGAATTTACAATAAAGTTGTCCATAAATAAAAATCAAAATTGAATTTTTAAAGAATCCAGAAGGACCAGTCGAACATCTGCTGGTGGTTACATCCTAAGGAAACCATCTTACCTGTAACCCCAGAAATATGCACAGGTACCAGGGCGGGACGTCTTCTATGGTATAGATCATGTCCGATCTCTGGGGGTCTAGACTGCCAGTGCTATCCAAGGTTTCGGCAAGAGAGCTCTGTGAGCGACAGGGAGAAAAGGAATTGTTTAATAAAAGCAATAATGAACTCAGCTTGGTGCAGGCCACTATTACTGAAAAACAACTTTATACAGTGGTGGCCACGCTCTTATAAAAATAAACCTTGGCTGCAATGCTTCAATGCAACGCTCAACACGCTCAGTGAGGCGATCCGTCCTCAGAGTTTGGGGGCTCGGTATCCCTTGTCACGGACTCAGGCCAAAGAAGAGCACCCAGCTTGCTCGGAGTTTCTCCCCAAGCCTGGGGGGCCCCTACATAGACAGGGGTGTTTCCAAGTTGAGCCCACAAAGTGATAAGTGGGCATGAGCAGTCCTCGAGTGGTGCCCCACCAAAGGAAGAAAACATTACAAAATGCTAACTGCTTTCAAACCAAGAGCACTAATCTGCCCCCTTCTACTCTATCCCATCCATGCAAGGAGAAAGATCTCTGTACTTCAAAACAAAGTCCTACACCCTCCTATCAAAACACGGCTGCTCTGACACATGGTAAGTGAAAAGAGCAAAATTCGAAAGGACACAGATAGGAGGACTCCAATTTTGTTTAAAAACAGACTAAAGATGTACTTATAGTTTAGGGGACAGGGTTTCTGTCCTTCCCTTCCCCCTCTCCATTACTATAGACTTTTAAAAATATTAAGTGTTGTATGCTTTTTGAGCCAAAATCTTCACAAAGACTGGAAACTTTAGGTTATAGTCTAGACATATTCAGTCAATTTCCACATTACTTCTCAGCTAAACAGAAAACTCGAGGAGGGTAACATCAAGTTCTCCCACGTACCCTCAAAACTGCCCTGGGTTCTAAAACTCTCTGAACAATTTCTTAGAATCCGAGAAGGGCATTTTAAGTCTTTTGTAACTTAAAAAAGTGCCTTAGAGGAAAAAGTAAAAGATGTTCCACAAAAAAAGGATGATGACTTTCTGATTCTACCTAGCCCCACTTACATGCCTCTTGTCCATGGATAGAGTCCACAGAAAGACACTGACTCCCTGTTTCTCATCCACTTCCCGTCAGAAGCAGAGATCTGGGGCCCAAACACCGTTGAACAAAGGAAGGGATGCAATCCAGCCTCACCTTTTAAAGCCTAAGGGTAAATAAATGTCTGATGTAAGTTGACATTTGATCTAATCCAAACGAGAACTGAGGCTGACCTTTCAGAGAACTTTTCCTTCCATTCTAGACACCGGATATCGGCAGATTTGCATTACTGAATGAGTTAAAACGGATTGCGTGTGCCTTTTAAAAATCTGCTGCTAGGGGTGGTAGAGAAAGTACATGTGTGTGAGAAGTGTGGTATGTGCTAATGCACAGGAAAGGATCAACTCAGCAGGCCTGGGTTGTCCAAGCCCTCACACATTTCAAAAAAGTGGCTTGGTCCCTGCCTGGCAATTGGGAGACAGCTTGTGAATCCTTGGAATAGCCTGGGTTTGGTTTGGGTTTGTTTTTCTTTGTTTGTTTATTTGAGACAGAGGGAGGGAGAGAGAAAGTCAGTGAGCAGGGAGGAGCAGAGTTGGGGGAGGGGAGACGCAGACTCCATGCTGAGCATGGAGTGGAGCCCACCTTGGGGCTCTATCACAGGAGCCTGAGATCATGACCTGCATGGAAACCAAGAGTCAGATGTTCAACTGACTGAGCTATCCAGGTTCCCCATGGAATATCCTGCTCTTAAGAATGTGTCTAGGGGCACCTGGGAGGCTCAGTCAGTTGAATGTCTAATTCTTGGTTTTGGTTTGGGTCATGATCTAATGGGTTGTAGGATCTGTCCTGCATTGGACTTCGCACTCAGCACCCAAACTGCTTGAGATTCTCTCTCCCTCTCCCTCTAGCCCTCCTCCCAACACACACTCTCTCTCTCATACACACACACACACACTCCCTCTCTCTCTCTCTCAAATAAATGAATCTTTTAAAAAATAAGCTTTTAAAAGTCAGAATAGAACAAGGAAAATGTAATATAAGAATGAATTGAAGAAATAAAAACATTTCCAAGAACTAAAGGATATGTTTGCAAATTAGAAAGACCCATCAAGTACTCAACGAATTAGTGAAAAACTATTTAGATATTCTGGAAGGCAGCCATGATACCACCAATGTTGCTCAGACTCAGATATTTTGAAAACTCAATAAGAAATCAAGAAAGACCTTAAAATTAAGAAAGATCTTAAAATAGAAATTTAAGAACAAAGGGAAATAAAACATGTTGACAGAATTTGGACAGAATTTTTTTTAATTTTTTTATTTTTTCAGAATTCTTTTTTAAAAAAAGTAATAAAAAGTGGAAGTGAAAGAGCACACGAGAAAACAGACATGAATAACAGAGTAAAGGTCACAGACTGGAAGTGGGGAAACAGAGAGAAATCAAATAATATAAGACGAATATAAAGATTAGAGAAATAAAGAAATAAAGAAAAGAGAAATGCTAGCTAGAGAAGTCAGGCAAAAGAGAACCAAAATATGTCCCTCAAATAAGAAAACCCAAAGAATAGACTGAAGCAAAAAATAAAGACAGAATTCAAGACAGCTTTCCTACAATAAAAGGATCTTTAATGCTATCCAAGTGCCAGAAAACAACTGACCCAGAATGGTCAACATCAAAACATATCTAAGTTACTGAATATCAAAGATAAATAAAGAATCCAAAAAACAGGCAAAAAGATCCAGATGCTGATAAAAAGAAAACAAGACGGGCCTGATTTCTGATTTCATCATGGCCACCATCAGTACCAGAGAACCAAAGAGTAGCAACAACAAAGTATGACTGAGTTATTCTCTTATCTTTGTACTACACAATCTTCCAAACATACGCAAAGGTGGAAATAGGGAATACCGACCCCATATATCTCTCCAGCTTCAAAAATTACCAATGCTGTATTCTCGTCTAATCTATTCCAAGGGAACTTCCTTTTTCAATAACTGCTGGTACCTTAATTTTAAAGAGAATCCACATGGATTGAAAGTTTAAAAGCTCCTTAACTTTAAAAAGAAATCTCAACGTTAACGAAAACAAGTTTATCTTCTATTTAACAAACTTGGTGACCGCTGCAACCACCCAGCTGTTGAAACAACAGGCAGCAAAAGAGCCCCGTGTCAAGCCAGTGGGATATTCAAGTGGGTACACATTATAACTAGTTCACTTGTAACCATTTCCACATTTTGGCAATCTCTGCTTCCTGAAAACCTCACGCTATTCTACGCTCTCCTGTCCTCCATGTAAGGGCATAGGAAGTTACATGTCATAATAACCCCATTTTACAGATGAGGAGGTAGAGACTCGAGGAGCCGAGCGAGTTGCCCAGGAGTTGAACACACAGGCCATCCACAAAGGCTACATTTGCCACCATGCTACACAGCCTCCCAGGAAGAACATGGTTGCTCTTTAGAAATTACCAGAAACAACTGACTTTCTGAAATTGTGATTAATAGTGATTTTCCCAATACCACTGCAACCACTTCACATGCTGCTGTAAACACAATTTGTGGGGAATCTGTAAAACAACAAAATGCTGATATTTCAATGAGAACATCTAAACTGTTTACTTGTAGTTGCTTCATTCTTGTTCCAAATGCCCTCACTATAAACAAAGTTCAATTCCTTCAACATCTCTCAGAGAGGAATCCTAGTAATACCAAGGTCAAGTTCAGAACGTACTGGGCGTGGGTCTCAATACTATGGTTTAGAGATTGATGGTCCATGACTCAAAGTATTATCCTGCGAGTCCTTTCAGGAATAAATCCCTTTGAGCACATTCCAAGATGGGTATCGTGTAGCTAACACCATATTAACTAGCATTTACCATAAGAAGCTCTATAGTATTAAGAGACACCAGAAGTCAAGTTTTGCATAAAATAAGAGAATATACGACAACTAACAGCTTGCTATAATTAGGAAAACAAACATGAATATGGAGAACACATGGGGTGATCTCTCTGGCCCCCACTCCTCCTGTCTCTCCTACAAGGTCCCGGTGTTAATTGATGGTCAAGTGTTCAGAGACAGCCTTTCCGTGCCCTCGAAAAAGCAAGATCCCAAAAGGCAGTATCCTCTGAAGTTCTCTTTGTATGAACTCAAGACAGCAGAGGACCTAAATTTCATTTTCTTTTTCTCTAAAACAGGGATTGTGGTAGCACCTCTCTAATTGGGCTGTGGTGAGAGCTAACTGCGGCCCCTTGCCTAATCACAGAGCCCAAGGTCCTGACCATTAGCACCGTTCAATACCTGGTAGCTCGTCTCCTGAAACGTGTTATTTCATAAAATAAGAAAAGGAGCCAGTGAAACAGGAAGATAGCCTCTCTCACCAGTATACAAAGAAATACTAATGTATCAAAGTTTAGGCAGTGAAAAAAGATTTTCAAACAGGCAATAAATGTCTAGCATAAATGAGTTAGACATTCTTCCTGCCAACGGTTCACTAGTATCAGTAAAAGGCACTGCTAGAGATGTTAGAAAGCCCTCCGTGCTGATGCTCGTTGCTGTTCCTTTCAAAAGATGACCATCATTTCCTGGATAATGGAGGAGGAAGTCCAAAATCGTGACAGCCCTATACCCTGGAAATCCTGGCGACTCTGATTAAGGGCCCAGTACACGAAAACTGGATACAGCCTAAAGAGTCTGTGAATACAGAAGCACTCTGCTACAAGATGTGTCACTGGATGCTGAGACCCGAGCAGGCCAGGCGGTGGCTCCCTGCCCAGATTCTGCTCTTGTGGGCTTTGTCTCCGCTGCGGACACAGGCATCAGCCAACATGTCAACAGTGGCTACTTGAATTTCTGTACTCTGAGGACCACCTTAGAATCCAAGACCACAGGAATTTTAACATCTCAGCATGAATCTAATAAGCCTCCATAAAATTTATAATAGATCGACCAAATTGATAATAGCTTGCCCCAAAAGCAATACTGGTCAAGATAGCCAAAAATGGAAAAAAGAAATCACAAAGACACAAAAATTTGATTATTCCAGAATTTCAATATAATCTTGTTCTTTATCATTGTAGTGATTACACTGTAAACTTCCAGTGTTCATACCCAAGCTGGGTACTATTCGCATGTATCAACTTTCTAGTGGTCTGTTTCTAGAATAGTAAAAATACACTATCTAAAGTACAATCCAGGGTCACCTGGCTGGCTTAGTCAGGAGAGCATGTACCTCTTGATCTCAGGGTTATGAGTTCAAGCCCCACAGTAGGTGTAGGGCTTACCTTAAAAAAAAATACAATACAGTCGTTCTAGAATATAACATTTCATTACAGAAACTAGTAAATTTTCACAGTGAAAATGTGCTTTAAAAGTCTACCAAATTGGGGTGGCCTGGGTGGCTCGGTCTTTTAAGCGTCTGCCTCTCGATTTCAGCTCAGGTCATGATCTCGGGATCAGGCTCTGCACTGGGTGTGGAGCCTGCCTAAGATTCTGTCTCTCTTTCTCCCTCTGCCTCACCCTCCTCTCTCTCTTAAAAAAAAAATTAAAAATAAAAAAATAAAAGTCTACCAAGTAAAACTCAAATGAAATTGAGAAGTCTTAGAGCTGTCGTGAAACCTGGAAATACCTGTCAAACTTTTCATGTAGTAGGCATAGTGACTGACCCAAAAAAAGAAAAAAATCAAGACATCTGGACCCTCTTTGAGCAGGCCTCTCCTGGCCCCTGTGAATAGGGTCACACAGACTGACCTCAAGGAGATGGGAGGAGGCAAAAAAAAGATTCTCCCTCCTCAGCACGTGATTTCTATCACTGTGTTCATAGTCACAGCCTACACATGTTATCTACTGGCTTTTCTCTCTCTCTCTTTTTTTTAAATTATGAAACAATTTAACACAATTTTAAGTACTTTAACTAAGGATAATAATACTCTCAAAGACAGTTTCAATCTGAGTTTTCCCATCATCCAAATCATCTCCTAACAGTTAGTAGTGAAGAATATGAAATCTTCTTGGCAGTAATGTCAAATTAATACATTATAAAATATTCTAAAGTGTCAGTTCTAGATCATTTTTAAATGTATGCTATGCAAGACCTACTGGCTTCTCTTATTCTCACTGACCGCAACGGAGCAAGTACAGGGCACGGCACTAATAACCACCTACGTCACTATTTCGTCTAATCCTAACAAACTGAACACACACTGACATTTTTATTCCCACTTTGGAGCTGAGGCACCTGATACCCAGAGAGCTTAAGTAACTCCCGGGGATCTGGGTCACAGTAGCACCCAGAGCTGAGTCCAGACTCACACTCTGAACCACTGCCCTCAGCATCCTGGCTGAGGTCTTTAAAAATAAAGGCTTCTATAGGGGTCTCATCTTAACTGCCATCAAGACAGTTAAGTCACTTCCACTCCTCCTCATCCCTCCTATTTCCATTACCAAGAGAGCACACCCACTGGGGGGAGGGGGGACACGAGGCCCCAGGAAGGACAGCCACGCCCCCGCGCCAAGCCTGGGACACAGGGAGGAGGCTGGGGCCAGGGGGTACCTTTTCTGCGATGCCGTTTTCCGTGGTGTAGATGGCCATGAGCTCGGTGTCTTCATTGTCCTGTTCGCCGCTGGACGTGGCACCTCCATTTATCACCACCTGCAGAAAAACATTTCATTTACAGGCTGCTTCACTGCACACCGCTGGCTGTGCGGAAACAACGTTCCCAGACGCCTTTTGGAATTCTTGCAACAGACCCGGGCTGTGGGTGTTTTACCTACCAAATCGGCCAAGTTTCGAGTTTTCTTAAGGGAAACCCCGGACAAGTGTGCGCCTCCTCAGCGACCGTGTGTGTTTCTGGGGTGGGGAGAGCAGCGCACCGCAGGTCCCGCAGGGGAGGCCGGACATGCAGCAGCCCCCGAAAGCCCGGGGAACAGGGCGACCGCGCCCTCCGAGGCCACGGGAGGGAAGCATCCTGCGCTGCCTCGGTCAAGGTCCCTTCCCAAGTCCCGGCATGATGACGATTCTGAGCCGCGTCCGACCCCCTCCCACCCCCCCCAGAACAACGCGCACTGCTCATCACCCAACGTGCTGACGTTTGCACCATCGTTACTATGCAAACTAGCCTGCCGGCGCAGGCGCAGACAGGCAGTAACGTGTGGCACTGGATGGGTGTGGGGGCTGTGCATGCGGACAAAAATCGTTTCTGAGCCCTCAAAGTAAGGACCAGAATTCATCACCAGACCTCATGCCTGCCCTGATGAGGCACAGGGAGTCAGTCATCTTAGGTCCTGGAAGCCTGTAGCAATCTTAAGAAAATATTTTTACTATTTAGCCAAATGGCTCCATTTTTAGGACTCCATCTTGAAAAATTGGTACTAAAAAATAACTATGCAAGAATAGCAGCACAACTATACTTTTAAAATACAGAGAAAAACAAAGACAAAGTGCATGAAAAGCTTAACATCTGGTATCGTAAGGTATACTAAAGAGAAGTAAAAGATGAGTGACGGGGGGAAAAGATGGTCCAGCGCAAAGTCTATAGCCCACAAAGGTCATATCGGGAGTTGGTAAGTACCTGCAAATGAGTAAAACAATCCCACAGGAAATGGGTAACTGAGAGGAGTCTACAACTTAGAGGAAAAAATTTAAATATCTAAAACACATGATTAGCTGTCTAACCTCACTTAAAATTACAGAAATGAAATTTTTAAAAATTTTCATTTAACATAAATCAGAAGGACATCTTAAAAGATGAATCTGCTGTTGACCAGGGTGTGGGGAAAAAAGCTGCTCCGAATTGTCGGAGAGATTACATTCTTGGCGGACTGGCCTTTCTGGAGGGTCATTTAGCACCAGAACAAAACAGGCATTTTCTTGGATCCAGCAATTGCAGTCACAGAGACTCATCCTCCAGAAATAGCCATGCAAATGGGATGTGCATTTAAGACTGACGACTGATATTTAAAATGCTGAATCCCTGGAAACAACCTAAATTTTCAACCAAAAAAAAAAAAAAAAAACCAAAACATTACAACCAATGGGGGGAAAATAAAAGATGAATATTGTGAGATATGACATATCTATTTCAAAAATAATGCTACTGAAAAGAATTAAATAGCCACTAAAAAAGAAAAAATAAACTAATGTACTGACAAGGAAAGAACTCCAAAAAATACTGTTTCTTTAAAAAGTCACAAAATAGGGGCACCTGGGTGGTGTCTGCCTTCGACTCAAGTCATGATCCCAGGGTCCTGGGATCGAGCCCCACATTGGGCTCCCTGCACGGTGGGAAGCCTGCTTATGTTCCCTCTCTCACCGTGTCTCTGTCAAATAAATAAAACCTTAAAAAAAAGAAAAAAAAATTCATAAAATAGTAAGCCTAGAATTATCCTAATTATGCTTTAAAAGAAATCTTAATAACCTCGTTTTGAACACTTGGGAAAGGATGCAGAAAGCCCCCAAAACCAACAATAGGAAGGTTGCCCTAGAGACAAGGAGTAATGCCGGGCACACCTCTCATTTTTTACTCCCAATCCTCCTTTAACATGTGGGTCTTTTATAATCAGCATGTATTTGTGTGTTATTTGTATGCTGCCTTTTTGTTTTAATTTTTCCTAAATTTCTTATTATGTTATGTTAGTCACCATACAGTACGTCATTAGTTTTCAGTAGTGTTTCAAGATTGTTTACATATAAGACCCAGTGCTCCATGCATTACGTGCCCTCCTTAATGCCCATCACCAGGCCAACCCTTTTTAAACAAACAATAAAAAAGATGTCCACCAAAATATTAACTGTGGTTGTCTTTAATCAGCAGGGCCATTTTCACCTTTCTCCCTTTATTTATTTTGGGATTTCTTATAATGAGGACAACTACTTTTTACAATGAGGAAGAAATTATAATTACTAAAGATCTAACAAGCAACGCAGCTTAGATTGAGGCAGTCAAAAGACATTTCAACCCCCCCCCCTTTTTTTAATAGTTGAACAATCAGGCAGTGAAAACTTCAACTTCTTATACAGATTAATAGCCCAAGCATGAGGCTACTTTAAAGAATGCCAGAGATCTGCACTAAGTAGTATGTAGTTTTTACAGGGCAGTGTTTTCTTAAGGCACCTCGAAGATTTATTTCTAGAACTCCCTCTTGGGTCACACAACAGCCTTTTTACACAAGCTACCTGGGTTTGGGACATTTGTTCGCCCATAAATCCAGCTGCCAACAAGACAGACCTTCCCGGGCAAGTTCAAGTCTACAACAGGAAACTCTAACATACTATCAGAGCCACGCTCCGAGTCCTATCACAGCGGTGCTCGGCCCACGGAGACGCCAAGACGTACACACACTCAGGATGAACTCTCTTACAACAACAACGCTCAGTTACTAAGTCATCAGAGAAACCAGATCGGATTCAAAGTCTATCCTGGCTAAAACCTCCCTTCATCTGCACTCATGGCCAGCCGCCACGGGGAGCAACTGCTCCGTGGGGACGGGGCTTCCTTCAGGGCGATGAAAGGTTTTGGAAAGAGGCAGCGGTGATGGTTGCCCAACACTGTGAATGTGCTAAATGTCGCTGGATTGTTCACTCTAACGTGGTTAATTTTGTTAACCAGTTGTGTGCATTCCACTGCAATGATTTTTTTAAATTCATATACCGGCATGAAACAGGAGATTTTGGCAGGATTTATCAAATCCCACGCCTTTTCGGACTTACTTCACACACACACACACACACACACACACACACTGAGATAAGGACCATAAGATGCAAACGCTTCCCGGACTTACTCCACACACACACATACACACACACACTGAGATAAGGACCATAAGATGCAAACGCTTCCCAACACACACACACACACTGAGATAAGGACCATAAGATGCAAACGCTTCCCAACACACACACTGAGATAAGGACCATAAGATGCAAACGCTTCCCGGACTTACTACACACCTACACACACAGCTACACACACACACACACACCTACACACACACACACACACACACACACTGAGATAAGGACCATAAGATGCAAAGGCTTCCCAGCCCAAGCAACGGCTCACATAGTCATTCGACCACATGTCTGAGCACCTGCCGGGCCCAGGCCACGAAGATGGAGCCTTGGCACGCCGCTCCCCCCGCCCCCAAGAAGTGCCCCCCGGAACATGCGCCAGGCTCAGGAATTCAGACTGGACACGGGGCCCCCCGCAGGGAGCGCGAAGCAGTGGCAAGCAAAGGCGGGCCACGAGCGCACGCGCCCTGCAGACGGCCACTCTGCCGGCAGCAGGAGGGTGGAAGGGCGAGGTGCAGTAAAGGGCCTGGTGCAGGAACAGAGGCAGGACCACCGTTAATGAGGCTGCTGCCGGCCACTCGAGACAGTGGCCTGGGCCAAGGTATGAACAGCGCTCTGGGAAAGGTAGTGTGGTTCGGGAGACAGTAGGGATGTGGCCCTAATGCCCCTGGGGACTGCTCGATGGGAGCACAACGTCACCGCTGTGGACACCTGGCAGACAGCCCCGCAGTCAGATGGGCCACACACTAGCCCTGCACTGAATGTCTGGGTCGGGGGAAAGGCACTGTCCAGTTCAATCGTCTGGGCCCTGAGCAGATGTGGGTCCTGGCCCCAAAAAGACTGGTGTGGGGAGGGGCCCAGAAACCAACTGGTAGGAGAGCAGTGTTTGTAATCCTATTCAAAAAGGGCTGATTCCTGAAAATCACATAGGATGCTTACTTTCCCAGGCCAGTGAGGGATGTTTAGTTAACCATAAAGAGGACTGACCTAAATCACCTAACCATGATTTCTAACATATTTCCACAGGTCAAGCCATCCCTGGGGACCCTGGAGTCCACCTTCCATCCCCATCAGCCTCCGGTTCCAGAGCCGCACTGCTGCCCTCCACCCGTGGCGCCCCTGTCCCCAAGGGGAGAACACGTCCTGCTCCAGCACTCCACCATGTCGTGGAAGGAAGGTAGGATGTTCTGGAGCAAGCGGCAGATGAACCAAGTGTTTACTGAAGGGAGAGGGGGACCTGGCACCAGAGAGAGCGAAGGTGACAGGAGGCGGGGACGCCCACTAGGGCGCCCGGCTGACCCGCTGCCTCCACCGTGCGTGCGTGCAGGAAATGACCAAACATGGCTGAAAAAATAAAACACTGGTTTGTTTTACTAGCATGTTTCCTTCGGTTTATTAAATTAGCTATTCTGATGACTTGGGTTTTTTTTTTTTAATGTGAAATTTTAAAAAAATCAAATGTTAAAATCCATTCTTCAGAAAAGCACAGACTTTTTTTTTTTTAAGAGAAAAGGATAAAAAAAAAAATGTTCCTGATACTATCAGAGCTTCGCATATTTGAATCTCTAAATATTATTTCATCTGGGAAATAAAACACGAGTTGGAAAGCTTGTTAAATGTAATAAGACAGCTTTCCTTTTGTGTTATTAATAGCATGGCCGATAACACGGGATCTTGGCATCTTTCATCTTAAGAAACTGATCTAGTTTTTATTTTTATTTTTTTTTAAAAAGCAGATTATTTTTGGGAACAAGATGTCCTTTCTCCCCCCAAAACTATTTGAAACCAGACCTGGTGGCTTTAAATTTTTCCGCTAAACCAGTACTGTAGAATCCCTCCATCAGCTGCGAATCAAGCAGGTTTTCTCTGCCTGCATTTGTCGAGCCGATGGCTTGTCCCCAGCATGCAAGGCTACTGTGGTCTGTGTGCGGGAGAGCATGTCTAGTGCTCTGGAAACATGCCTTTCTCACTCAAGTATTTTACTTCTAGTAAACAAAGACAATAATGCCAATGTACTGGTTTCTAAACAGTAATCCTGAGATGGCCAAACGCACGGGAAGCAAGAGAGAGAGGGGCAGCAGAGGAGGAGTGCCGTGCTGAGGGTCAGTGTCACGGCGATGCCTGTTTAAACCGACAGCAAACGAGCCTGTGTTACTCACACAGAAGCTGCCGTGAACGGCAGCTGTTACACGTGCAAGCGGAAGGGGATAGGGACCTGGGAACCCCTGTGCCTCTGATCAGAACTCCATCTCTCACCTATTTGGGGTGTGGTATAAGTCAGCCACCACTATCACGTGTCCAGTAGCTAAGTGAGCCGTTTTCTACTTACTCACCTTCCAAGTAAAAATGAAATACTCTGTTTTCTATTCTTTTAATAAAAAGGTAGCACTGTTCTTACCCTCCTACACACACACACACACGCACACAAGATTATTTCCTCTAGTATCCATAGCCACAATTAAAATGTGTTCAAAGAATAGCAGTATCAGGGAGCCTGTGTGGCTCAATCGGTTAGGCTTCTGACTCTTGATTTGGGCTTGAGTCATGGGACCAAGGTCGGGTCCACGCTGGGCATGGAACCTGCCTGGGATTCTCTCTCGCTCCCTCTGCCTCTAACCCCCACACCCCGGGGCTCATGACACTTGTGCTCTCTAAAATAAAAAATTAAATAAAAAGAACAGAGGTCTCAAGATTAGTGTTTCTCAGCCTTTAACCCAAATCCCTTTTAAGAGAACATAAAAAATCTCCCAACTACTTTCAACATTAACTGAAATTTCAAAATTAACAACCATGAAAAATAAATCAAAGGGAGTATTCTACAACACACGCTGCACCTCCAAAGCCTGTCAGTCTTAGATTATGACACTCCAAGTTGCTAGTTGATAGAACACTAGCAAGCCTGAAGTTGTCCAGGCAAGCAAGTCCCTAACGCTGTTTCCATTGCTTCCTCAAATATGGCAGCCCCCACGACACTCTTCAGCGACCACTACTGCAGCCTCCTTCACTTGCACTGCTCAGCCAGGGCTTCTTAGGGCAGCCTCTTCGTTTCCTCAGCCCTCTCCAGAGGGCGCCTGGGGATGCAGCAGCCAGAGCTCCTCAGGAGTTCCAGGTACGCCGCCCCCCCCAGCACGACGGTCCTTTGAGAGGAGCCAGAGGTGCCGCACCTCTCCCGTTCCAGCCCCTGGCCCGAAGCACTGGGTGGGCTGATGTGCCTGTCGGTGGCCCACAAAGAAAACTCCTGTGCTCCTTCTCCCACACCACCCGTGACAACGGTGGTGGGGACGGCTGATGTTTTCGGGGCACAGATTCACGCCAATACTGGCATTTGTCTCCTTTCAGGAACCCTGCCTGCCCATCTGCTGGTCTCTGGTTTAGGGAACACAGTGGAGACGCAGAAGATAAGTGCAGCATTTATTCACTGCCTACCGTGCACATGACCTGAGGCTGGTACGCATGATCTCGTTTACTTCTCAAACTTCCCAGACACAGACAAGGCGGCTGCGGCTACCAGCAGTGACAGGCACAGCTCTGGCTGGAGGGCCCCCGGTCCTCCCTCCATCCCCTCAAACTGCTACCTGATCAAGGGATTTTCTCTACAATGTAACTTCCAATAGGTCTGTGGCATTTCTGAGCGTTGGTACAGCTAACACAGGCAGAGGGGTTGGGGTGGGGAGACAGACATTCACAAAGAACATGAACAGCCAAGGAATGCAGGAAAAAAGCATCCCCCTCATTAAAATCCAAAAGCAGTAAGCTTTGCAACAAGGTTAACATATATTAGACTAACATCTACTCTGGCAAACGCTGAGAAACAACCCAAGACCCCAATGAAAGTGCAAGTTAGATCTACAATTTGCCATTATGTCACAATTACAAATGACGTTTTCAATGGCATCAATATGCCAGGATAGAACATAAAGCTAAAGGGCTTTATAAAGCTGTGTGTGTGTGTGTGTGTGTGTGTGTGTGTGT
>CM052811.1:94290938-94322245 GCA_028533885.1 Nasua narica | reverse complement strand
TCCTGGGCATTCCAGACTCAACGCTCTGGAGGCCAAAGGAAACCACCTCACGATACTTCCACCAAAACACTGCTCTCAAAGAAATCAAGAGCCAAACCTCCTTCACTGTCCAAAGAGATGTTCTCCCAAATGAGGATTTTGAAAAACTGACTAGAGACACCTGATAACTGGCCCCCAGAAAAGGAAAAACAACACTGGAAATCTAATCATTGTTGCTTCGATAAAAAAATAAACTGTGGTTTGGACCAAATAATCTGGCCCAATTCATGACCCAATACAATGGGGCAATATAAATAAAGCCACAAAAAGTGCCTACCTCCCTTGCCCCAGGTGTCCAAAACACAATGCGGAAAAAAAATGCGCTCACGCTGTACCCTTAAAATTACCTAAGGGGCCATTTGAGGTTTGGCGAATGGATTTCATAGAGCTACCCCCACCCCACCTCATGGATTTAAATATATTTTAGTCATGGTTCGTATGTTTTCTCCCTGGACCAACGCTCTCTCTTGCAGAGAGGCCACTGCTGCTTTTTTTTTTTTTTCTTAAAGATTTTATTTATTTATTTGACAGAGAGAGAGAGAGATCACAAGTAGGCAGAGAGGCAGGCAGAGAGAGAGGGAGAAGCAGGCTCCCTGCTGAGTGGAGAGCCCGATGCGGGGCTCGATCCCAGGACCCTGGGATCATGACCTGAGCCGAAGGCAGAGGCTTTAACCCACTGAGCCACCCAGGTGCCCCGCCACTGCTGCTTCTATACCTAAAATTCTGTTAGGGGGGAAAAAAAAAATCACCCCCACATGGAGAAATCCTCTGTAACGTCACAGTAATCGAGGAACCCATTTTACCAGGCAGGTGCTTCAGATCTGTGCTGCTCGGCCAGTTTTATGACACTTCTGTCCTCAATCCAGGGGTTGGTCCAGTGCCCTAAGGGCACTATTAAGATTCAACTGGCAAAATCCGGGGAGACCTCCTGTATCATCTTGGCCTAAACACTGTCAATGGTACTTCTTAACTCAGACCCACCCCTTCAGACTCTGACCCTCTGAAATAATCGGAGAACGTCCGATGCACTTGGCCCCTGCCGCCTTGGACCCACGGTTGATAAAGATTACACTTGAATTCTGTAAAAGCTGAGCTGCTCCTGTTGAAAATAACCAGGCATTGGTAGAGCCGTCTTTTCACCACGCACTCTGGAAAAATGAAAACTTAAGAATCACACCTTGCACCTGGAGATTTCCTCTACAGTAAAAAGGCCTCCAGAAAGACTCTCTTGAACCTCGCTGGAAAGGCCCCTCTTGGGTACTGCTAACCAACCCTTGTACTGCCAAACCCCAGGGAACAGACTCTTGCATTCACACAACCTGTCTAGAGACAGCGAACCCTGACTGGACCTCCACGCCGCCTGCTAACCTGAAAGTGAGGATTTCCCAGAACTGAAGCAGACTGATGAGACCGCTTCCCCAAGATATCCAGATCTGGCCTGTCAGAAGGCTCGGGATTCACAAAGTCTCTTTTTTTATTTGGACTATTAACGGAGTCTGGATTCTAATCCAAAACTCATGTTTTCTGAACTGTCGACTTTACTGTATTATTATCACGTTTGGTTCGAACAGTTCTCTTGAGATTACGATACTGTTTTAGTGTCTTCAAAATTTTGCTGTTTTGCAAAAAGCCCACCAGCTACTGCTTCATATTTAAACCTACCCTGTATTTTCCCCAATGAACTCGGTTCATTTTTTTTTTTAAGATTGTATTTATTATTTGACAGAGACACACACAGCGAGAGAGGGAACACAAGCAGAGGGAGTGGGAGAGGGAGAAGCAGGCTTCCTGCTGAACAGGAAGCCCAATGCGGGGCTCGATCCCAGGACTCGGGGATCATGACCTGAGCCGAAGGCAGACGCTTAACAACTGAGCCACCCAGGTGTCCCTACTCAGTTCATTCTTAAAAGTGCTCCTGTCATATTCATTATTCTGTTTTCATGACTGGCTCAAAGGGGTGACTTCTAAAAGGCATACAGGAGTCTGGGTTTGCCTCCTATAGGGGGAACTTTTCTCCCCTAAATTGAAATCACTGCCAATGAATATTTTTAGTTGGCTACTTTCAAAGATTTTATTTAAGTAATCTCCATACCCAACGTGGGGTTCAAACTCACAACCCCGAGATCAAGGGGTTGAACGCTCCACCAACTGAGCCAGCCACATGCCCCCCTAGATGGCTACTTTCAGATCTAGGATTCTGGTTTAGAAACCATCACACAATTCGGAACTGTCATTTACTTTAGATTCTGTACTTGTTGCCTGTCAACCTACCCAGGGGGGGCCTGGGTGGCTCAGTCGGTTAAGCGTCTGCCTCTGGCTCAGGTCACGATTCCAGGGTCCTGGGATGGAGCCCTTCCTCTGCCTGCCACTCCCCGTGCTTGTGCTCCCCTCTCTGTCAAATAAATAAATAAATAAAATCTTTAAAAAAAATTAACATCCAATAAAGAGACCATCTCCAATGCTTATAATCTGGATAACTATGCACTAGAGGTGGGAGGGAGATGCCGGAGAGTTCTCTCTGCGCCCCCTCCTTGTTACTCAAGTGACCTCAGTAGGTTTCCAATCTGTAGAATTTTCCCTCCAATGTGGGACATTACACCCAGGAAAGGTCCATCCTAACACTGAGGGGAAAAAGGCCACTGAATTAGAAGAATCTGACTACTGATCAGCAATCCTTTTGGAGAATGATCTTGATCAAAAGAGGGAAAATACAAAAATTTATAAGGGGAAACTTCGCTAAAGTAGAGTCAGGAGGCTAGAAAGGGGAGCCAGTACCACTGAATGCCAAGTGTAGGAAGAATTGTGAATTACAACCCTAACAGAAGAATCTCAAGAGGAAAGAATCATCAGTAACAGGCCCCAAGAGGGGAAAATGTACATAGTATCTCATGTAAGAAATTAACCATCCGTGCAACTCAGCCAAAGAAAAACCCTCATCACCCTGAACTCCTGCTTTTCTCCAAAGGACTTTCGTTCAAAATAACCCCTTCCGACTTCCTCATTCTCCATAAAGTAACCTTTTTCTCCTTTGTTTGTTGGACATAGCTTCCATGTCCAAAGTTCCAAGTCTCAGTTAATAAACCCAAATAAAGCCATAAAATAACTTCTATTTTCAGGCTAATGTATCATACCTTTGCACTTTCGTTTTCATAACCACTCTCGGAAACGACTGGGTCCACACTTTACAAGTAAGAAAACCAAGAGGGGTGAGGCCTGATCATGGTTCCCGGAGCTCCTACGAGATGTGACAAAATACGGGTCAGGGCCCATCACGCCTATGACGGCTGGGCTTTATGACTCTACACTGTGTTCAATGCCACCGCGACAATGACCCACCAGCGCTGTATTTGTGGGGAAACAGAAGAAAAGATGTGATTACTTAAAAATCACCTTCTTTTAGAGCCTCTTACAAATGTACTGGGAGGGTGCTTATTTTTTTTTTAAAGATTTTATTTATTTATTTGACAGAGAGATCACAGGTAGGCAGAGTGGCAGACAGAGAGAGAGGTGGAAGCAGGCTCCCCGCCGAGCAGAAAGCCCGATTCGGGGCTCGATCCCAGGACCCTGAGATCATGACCTGAGCCAAAGGCAGAGGCTTTATTTAACCTACTGAGCCACCCAGGCGCCCCTGGGAGGGTGCTTATTAAAAAGGCTGGCTCATACTCCATTTCCTAAGCTGGATTATCCATCGGTATACACAGATGTTCATTTTATTGTTTTATATACTCATACCTGTGCCTATGTTTCACAATTAAAACGAACCCTGAGCGTGACCTGGGCGGCTGTCTCGAGAACACCAGTCAGGAGCCGGGCCCACCAGTGCAAAGAAAAACACAGGCGAGGAGGTTAGCCAGGTAGCGACAAGTTTCTTTTTAGAAAACAGTTTTCGCTGCAATCTTTTTTTTTTAATGCTGGGACTCTTTCTACTGTACAGGAGGGAGTTAGCATCACAATCACTGATGGCCTTGAGGCAAATAACCATACAAATGCCATCAGACTTGTACCAGTCCAGCCTTCGGGGAAGCCTCCAGGGATTCTATTTTTTTACTTTCAGAAACTAAACATTGGTCTTTTGCAGTTTGGGACCAAAAAAAAAAAAAAATTACTATTCGTTTAAATTGATGAGCATATGAATGGAGAAACTGTTTTTCTCTTGCTAAAACATTTTGTATTCAGGGCAGAATAGACAGGTAATTTGTTTCCAAAAATAAAATCTTCATAACCACAAATCCATTCTAAGCTATGTTTATTAAAAATTTACAGATTCAGAAGAAAAGCACCAAGGCAACATCCATCAGTGAAGATTAGTGAAGGAATAATGGAAATACCAGGGAAAAAACTAACCAAAGAAACGCTTTAGAAGAACAGCTTGTTTTCAGTTAAACTTAAATTATGTATGTTGCCCTTTGAGAAATGCAAGTTACACAATATGTGTACTATAATCCCATTTTTATTAAAAGTACAATTATATAGAACATATTTGTGGACACGAGAAAGGGCTGGGAAGGATAAAGATCAAACCACGTTGAAGTGCAGGGGGTAAAGAGGCCCGTGTGACTTTCAGAATTTCCTTTATCCAATTCTGACAAGTTAGAATTATTTTCCAACATGTGTATGCTTCTTTCATAAATCCTTTAAAAGGCTAAAAAATATTAATTAAGAACAAAGCTCCCATGAGGGCAAAGCTGCAAATTAACAAAATGTCACTTTAGCTACAAATCAGAGAAAAGGTGCAAAGGGGCAAGTACTATGACCCCATGAAGATTTGTTTTTGGAAAGTATTTTTTAAGCTGATTAGCAAAACCAGGGTTTGGAAGGACTGGCTTTCTACTCCACTAGACTCTGAGAGACCAAAACACAGAATCGGGTCAGAAGTTCTAATACTGGAAAAATACAAGTGTATTTTTGAAAGAGGAGTTAAGCAGGAGGAGCCACTCAACAAAAGCAAGACTGAGTTATCAGGGCGCATCCTTGAACTTCTGTCCCAGCGCCAGCCAACAGTGCCCCCCCCCCCCTTCGTATGCACCACACTGGAAATGTGAAGACGTGCCCTTTGCACACAGGGTTACAAGGCTGAGATCAAAGCCGAGGCCTCTGCTAGCAGTTCAGAGGAAACATCACTTGCAGCTCCAGGATGTACCACCTGACTTTCCCCCTGTTAAGGCCACACTCTGAACACACAAGAAAATATTCACAGCTCTTCTCTAGTTTCTTAATTGGGATATGCAAAGATACAAAATGCTACAGTTTCCAGGTTTTGATTTCACAGAGATAAAACACAAAAAAATTGGGGGGCAGGGGGAGACCCATATATAGAACTGTTATCTTTATATTTTACCATTTCTTTAAAAAAGGATGTTAATACTTGAGAGGCAGGAAGGATATAGCCCTGGGGCCAGTACCATTCTCGGGCCAGAAACTGAGTAACCAAATAATCTGGTCGATTCCGTAGATGCCAAAAAGGCTGACAAAATACCTATTCCTAAATCAAAAAACAAACACCAAACCTCTTTCAGAAAACTTAAAATACTTGCTGAACAGGACAAAGGATATCTTCCGAAAACAAGGGCAAACACACGATACTATGTACTCTTCAGGCTCTTACGCTGAGTTTGTATTTTGTAACTGACTTAAAAGAAGCACACATATATACCTAAAAATCTAGGCAAAATGGGCAACTTTTTTAAAACAATTAGTTTAAGATCCTGAACAAATAACAGTACACAAATAGAGAAAACTACAAAAACAAAGAACTGTGCTCAAAAAACGATGCCGGGTTCAAGACAAATTCACAGGCCAGTTACATCCTAACCCTCCTGGTAACGAAATAGGAAATGGGAAACCTTCCCAATTCCTTCTGGGAAAACTGACAAGCTAACAAAGAAAGCACAAGAGAAAAAAACTGTATGTTAAATTCACTTGCCAGTCCTGGATTTTTTTTTTTTTTTTTTTTTTGGACTTTTGCAAATTTGACGTGCAAAGAATGACATCTGGCTTCAATCTTGATTTCTTTTATGCATGTGTCTATAGTTCTCTTATGAACTGGGAAAGTGCCTTTTGTCCATTTTTTCAAGTTTGATTTTTTTCTTATGCACTGGTAAGAGCTCCTTACAAATCACAGTCATTAAACGTTTGCTATCTTGCAAATATTTTCCCCAGGAAAAGTAAAAGACTGCTTTTCCCTCTCATTTATATCACTTGAAATAAAGAACAGCTTTTTCACCTCTCTAAAGTCAAATCTAGTATCTTTTTGCAATTGCTTCTAATATTTTTGTGCTTAGGAAGCCCCTCCTCATTCCAAGATCAGAGAAATATTTACCTTCATTTTCATCTAGATGTTTTTGGTCAAAATAACTTTTAAATGTTTGACATCCATCCTTTAAAAATGCATATCCAGGAGCACCTGGGTAGCTTAGCTGGTCAAGCAGCCGGCTCTTGGTTTCCGCTCCAGTCATGATCTCAGGGTCCTGGGATCGAGACCTGTGTCAGGTTCCCCACTCAGCAGGGAGTCTGCTTGAGATACTCTCCCTTTCCCTCTGCCCTCCCCCCCACACACACACTGGTGTGTGAGCCCACCTGCCCCATCTCCCTCATTCTTTCAAATAAATCAATTCTTTAAAAAATAAAAATGTAGAGCGCCTGGGTGGCTCAGTTGGTTGGGCCACTGCCTTCGGCTCAGGTCATGATCCCAGAGTCCCAGGATCAAGCCCTGCATCGGGCTCCCAGCTCCATAGGGAGTCTGTCTCTCCATCTGACCTTCTCCCCTTTCATGCTCTCTCATGCTCTCTCATTCTGTCTCTCTCAAATAAATACATAAAATCTTTAAAAAAAAATAAAAAATAAAAATGTATATCCAGTAAAATCATTGCTCTAGAAAAATAACTAGATGAATATAATTACATTTACTTTAGTTGTAGAACAAGTCAATCTCCAATATTTCCTTAAATATTGGCTGACTAAATTATGACAGTAAAATGCTTTACAATAAAACACTACAAAGCCATTCTAGAAAACAGTCATGCTCTGTTACTAAGTGGGAGGGAGGGAGGGAAGAAGCAGAACACCCCCCATTTTCATATAAAAACTACGTTTGTTTGGTAAACCAGGCAGTCTAGATACTTTAGCTAAATATTAACGGTGATCCTCCCTGGGTGTCAGATTGCATGTGGGGTCCTATTTATGCTTTTCTGTCTTACATTATTAATGAACATGTATTATAGTTGTGATTAGAAAAAAAAGCTTAATGTTCATAAATATATATGCAAAACAAGCCACTAAAAATAATTTTGCCCACATGCTTAAGTTGCAACTGTCTTTTTCAAAAAAATTAAAAATGCCTTTCCTTTGCTTAACACATTTAATCCCGTATTACAAATAGGATAATAATGACTTAATTCAAGAAAAATGGAGGCTTGCCAATCTTCCTAATTACCCAAAGATCTAAGGAGTAATGTCTGATTTATATTCCTGGCAAAATGACCAAATTAAAAACACAGCCCAATGACAATTATCAGTGGTAATAAGTCAAGCTCAGCTAACACAATCGGTTCCATTTTTCCTTAATAAACTGTGCCTTCGCACATGAATAAGTACAGCTGAGTTCCACTAAGCTGAAAAGCTAACCCCAAAAGCTTCCCATCAGACTGGATGTGCCTTTATCCTCCAATGCCCCAATCTCTCTCTGCACAGCCCCATTCTCTGCCTCTTGGTGCGGGGTGCTCCTTGACCAGCTCAAGGGGGCTGCCCTGCTATTGCTCCCCCCTCCAATACCCATTTCCGTGGCCTCATTACTGTGCAAGACAGGAATAATTCTGGAGTAGAAGCAGGGGTGTGTGTGAAGAGGGAAGACAAGATCCCTTCAGGGACCTGCTGACCCCAGAACTCCTGAACACTTTTCCAAAGAGTCTAACAATGATCACAAGTAGATAATCTCTGTCATCAGATGAAAGTAACTCAAGGTCAGAATTTTGAACTCGGAACCAGGGCAGATCTGGAGTTGGTCATGCCAGGGTCTCAGACAGGATACTTTTCCCCAGACGTACATCAGAATCCTCAAAATGAACACAAAGGGTCAATGAGAAATCCCACAGACGCACCAGCCAACGGCAGGGAGGGGCACAGAGGGGAAGCAGGAGCACAGGGTCCAAATCGGTCTCATTTCTCGCTACAAACTGTGGAGAGGACAAGAGAACGCCTGGGGAGGTGCAGAGCCCCTAGCACGAACTCCAAGTCCTGTGCTGCGCGTGTTATTAAAATCCCGCCCACGACCTCAGGAGTTAACGAGACTAACAGGGACTAAAAACTAGTTAGAACAAGCATTTCCAGAGACCTGGAATACAAACGAAGTCCATATTTTGGAAAAAGCCTAAAGGATATAATTAGAGTTACAGGAGGCTATTATTGAAGTATGATGCAAAAGTCTCCATTTTTTAATAGTACCGGCGCAAAAGTAAGGAAAGAAAGCACAAGAACTCCCTCAACCCCAAACAGACATCATACATGCCCAAAAGGAAAAGTACGAAACACCAAAAGTGTCGAAATTTAAAACTGGAGGGGAAAGCTTGTCAATGACCTCTAGCCCCACTTTCTGGATCTTCAGAATAACAGCACCCAATTTCCGGGTGCTCCCCCCTAAAGTTCCCATTTATTGGGACCAGGATGGTGAAAAATCTTCAAGTTCATATTTAACTTTTTAAAATTCAGCTGACTAGTCCCATCATACTTTGAAAGACAAGCAGATTTGAAATCTAAAAAACCTTTTAAGCAAAATCACATTCTGACAGATTTTTATTCATCTTTAAGAAAAACGTTTCGTTTGAAACTCTAGAGTCTGAAAAATGAGTTTTTAAAAAACGAAAGCCCTAAAAATGATCTACAAATAAAACTTCCTGGATACATCATAAAATTACAGGACAAACTGGGAAACAAATAACTAAAGTGCTAATATCTTTGCTATAAAAAGAACTGCTATAAATCACCAGGAAAAAGATGGAACACAAAGCTAGAAAAATTAGTAAAGGAAATAAATAAGCCAAACAAAATATACATGACCCCCAAAACTCAAAGGTGTTCAAACCCACTAGTTATCAAAGAAAAGTTTATTGTAACAGACATTGTTTTGCCAACATTGCCTATTTCAGTGGCACTTCACAATCTAGTTTAAAAAGGAAGATAAAACATTTTAAATGGACAGAAAAAAAAGAAAGAAAAGCAAAATAAATATAATGATTCTATTCTTTGCCCCAATTGGTTTAAAAAAAGGGGAGGGGGGGAGTTTAACCATAGCAATAATTTCCAGTATGTTAACCTGGATACAGTTAAAGTATCCTGTATAGTTTAAGTATCCTGTATATACATTATGTAACAAAGCCTTAAAAATGCAAATGATGTCCTTTCCCAAAAAGTAGTCTAAAGAAATAATCTGAAAAATGCACACAGATTTCCATACAAGGCTGTTCACTATTGCATTGTATTCACCACAGCAAAAAACGGCTCATAAGCTAAATGCTCAACAATAGAAGGATTTATCAAATAAAACATGATGCATTCAGCACAAATGAGCTGTTAAAAGCCATGTGTTAAAGGGCTATTTAATGATTTAGTCATATGCCTAAGGTACATTGCTAAATTTTAAAAAAATTGGTTTAAAAAGCCCCTGTATCTCTATTTCAAAATACAAATACACATGTGTGCATATGTAAATGTACACAAACAAAAAATTTTACTTTCAAGTAAATCGGAAAAAAAAATATTCAATGGGTAAAATAAGCTATTTTGTGTGTTTCCACCACAGTTTTAATATTCTTTAATATTCTGAGACAGGACACCAGTCTCACTTTCAGATATTTTTCCACTAATTCTGACCTTAATTCTGATCAATTCGGACCAACAGCTTCATATACCTCAATAATAACTAGCCAATAGTTTCAGTGTTCTTTACACAACAATCCCTAAAAGAGCCATGCATTTCCTGCATATTCCTCTCAAATGAGTCCATTTCCTATCACAGAAAAGCAAAAGACAAAATCTGAGAAAGGACAGTCCCCAGGGACTGCTCAATCCCTGCCCTCCCTACATACCACAGACAACTACACACACCCAGGAGAAAGTCAAAAGCAAAATCCTTTTATTTCTTGGGAAAACAATGGCAGTAATCAGATTAAATGAAGAAAAAGGACAGAGACCTCTCTAGCATGCGGCCCTGCAGCTAACAGTATGCACACTTCCATCCCACAGTACGTTCAATTAGGCAGAGGCTCTAAAAGGGGCAAATAGGATGGGCGAGCCTGGTGGTGGGTACTGAGGAGGGCACGTATCGCATGGAGCACTGGATGTGGTGCATAAACAATGAATCTTGGAACGCTGAAAAAAATAAAGATGTTAAAAAAATAAAAGGGGCAAATAGCTGCACTTGACTTCACTTAGAGCAATAGTTCTCAACCCTGACTATACACTGGAATCACCTGGAAATCTTTTTTTTTTCCCCTAACCCCATCAGTTAGGCTGTACTCCTGATCAAGTGCACCTTAACCTCTGGAATGAGACCCAGCAGCGGGTGCTTAAAATTCTCCAAATGATTCCAATTTGCTGTCAAGGCTGAGGACCACTATCCCAGGCATGTTTTTCAAACAATAAGTAACAACCCATGAACATGAGTAGAGAAATCAATTCAGGAAGCTGGGGCCAGCAATTATTTTAACTAAAAAAATAAAAGAATGGAATGGACTAGAATAAGCTAGAACATAAAATGCATTGCTCCTAGTGCAAACAGATAATATCTCATGAAATTTTTCGGTTAAAAATATGCAGTTCTTGGCAATACTATCGAGACTGATCTACAGATTCAATGCAATCACTATCAAAATCCCATCTGCCTTTCTGGCAAAAATTGACAAAATGATCCTAAAATTCAAATAAAAATGCAAAGAACCCAGAATAGCCAAAACAATCTTGAAAAAGAACAAAACTGGAGGACTCATGCTTTCCAATTTCAAAACTTATTACAAAGCTACAGTAATTAAGACATCCTGGGATAAGGATGGACAAATAGATCTATGGGACAGAAGAGAGAATCCAGAAATAAACGTAACATTTACGATCAGGTGATTTACAACAAGGATGCCAGGCAATTCAATGTGGAAAGAACAGTCTTCAACAAATGGTGCGGAGAGAACCGGAAATCACACATAAAGTAATGAAGTTGGAACCCTATCTCACGCCATATACAAAAATTAACTCAAAACCAAAGACCTAAGTCTAAAAGATAAAACTCTAAAAGTCTTGGCGGGGGGGGCGCCTGGGTGGCTCAGTGGGTTAAGGCCTCTGCCTTCGGCTCAGGTCATGATCTCAGGGGCCTGGGATCGAGCCCCATATTGGGCTCCCTGCTCGGTGGGGAGCCTGCTTCCTCCTCTCTCTGCCTGCCTGCCTCTCTGCCTACTTGTGATCTCTCTCTGTCTCTGTCAAATAAATAAAATCTAAAATAAAATAATAAATAAAATAAAATAAAATAAAAGTCTTAGGGGCGCCTGGCTGGATCGGTTGGAAGGGCATGCAACTCTTGCCCTCAGGTTCATAAGTTTGAGCCTCAAGTCACATACAGACTACTTAAAAAAAAAAAAAACTAAACTAAAAAACTCTTTAAAATCATAGGGGCAACATACAGGAAGAGGTAAATCTTAGTGACTTTGGGTTAGACAATGATTTCTTAGATAAGATATCAAAAGCACAAGCAAAAACAACAACAAAATAGGTAAATGAGACTTTCCCAGAAATAAAAACTTGTGTTTTGGGTGCCAGGGTGGCTCGATGATTAAGCACCGACTCTTGATTTTGGCTCAGGTCATGATCTCAGGGTTGTGAGATCTGACCTCCCCGTCAGGCTCCAAGCTCAGCAGGGAGGCCTCTTGAGAGTCTTACCCTCTCCCTCTGGCCCTCACCCCACTTGCGCTCTCTCTCTCTCTAAAATAAATTAAATCAAAATTAAAACAAAAACTTCTAAAAATTTTTTAATTTAAAATTTAATTTAGGGGCGCCTGGGTGGCTCAGTGGGTTGGGCCTCTGCCTTCAGCTCAGGTCATGATCTCAGGGTCCTGGGATCGAGCCCCGCATCAGGCTCTCTGCTCAGCAGGGAGCCTGCTTCCCCTTCTCTCTCCGCCTGCCTCTCTGCCTACTTGTGATCTCTCTCTCCGTCAAATAAATAAAATCTTTAAAAAAAATTTTTTTTAATTTAAAATTAAATCAAAATTAAAACAACTTTTGTTTGAAAAGGACATCAGAAAGTAAAAGGTAACCCATAAAATGGGGAAAATTTATAAACTTTATATCAGATAAGAGACTAGTACATAAAACATTAACAATAAAAAGACAATGACCCAGTTAAAAAGTGGGCAAAGGATCTGAATAGACATTTCTCCAGAGACATTATATAAGTGGCCAATAAGCACATGAAAAGATGCTCCCCCCCTTTAGTTAGTCATTAGAGAAATGCAAATGAAATCAACGAGATCACACTTGATACGGACTAGAATGGCTAAAACCAAACAGGCGCTAACAAGTGTTGCTGAGGATGTGGAGAACAACTGTCATATTGCCGGACCACCTACTCTGGGAAAGTCTGGCAGTTCCTGAAAATGTTAAACAGAGAATTGTCATAGAACCCAGTAATCCCACACTTTGATATTTATCCGAAAGAAGGGAAACATGTTCACACAAACCCGTGTACGGGAACATGCACAGAAGCGTACTCATTGGGGACGCCTGGGTGGCTCAGTTGGTTGAGCAGCTGCCTTCGGCTCAGGTCATGGTCCCCAGTGTCCTGGGATCGAGTCCCACATCGGGCTCCTTGCTCCGCAGGGAGCCTGCTCCTCTCTCTGCCTCTGCCTGCCTCTCTGCCTGCTTGTATTCTCTCTCTGTTAAAATAAAATAAATAAAATCTTTAAAAAAAAAAAAAGAAGCGTACTCATTGAAGTCATAATGGAGAAACACCCCAAATGTCCATCAACTGACAGCACTGACACCTGCCACCACGTGGATAAATCATAAAAACAGGCTAAAAGCCCATCACAAAAGAGCACATATGGTAGGATTCCATTTACAGGAAATATCTAGATAAAGCAAATCCACAGAAACCGTGTAGGTTCGTGGTTGCCAGAGGCTGGCAGAGGGGAGGGAAGAATGGGGACCGACCACTAATAGGTATGGGGTTCTCCTTCTGGGCTCACAAAAATGGTTTGGAAAGGAGATAGTGGTGGGGGCTACAACTCAGTGAATATACTAAAACAACTGAAGCACCTTTTTAAAGGTGGGGTTTATGGAAGAACAACTCAGTGAAGCTTTTTTTTTTTTTTTGGCAGGTTATTCTGTGTGCGGCGCTCCTTCCTCATCATTCCCTCCGAACCCCATGCAGTTCCTTTACCAGAGGACAGTAGGGATAAATAACCTTTCCAACTCACAGGCAGAGTTGTGTATGGAATTCATGACCAGATGACAAAGTCAATGCAGGGCACCACAACTGATTTTTTCATGAAACAGGAGTATAAGATTTCCAAATCCACAGCACACAAAGTTAGGTATGGTTTTCGTGAAACTTGAGATGCACACGAGCATACTTGATGTGTATATGCTTATCAATAAATAAGTCAAAACGAAGTCTGCAAAATGTATTTTAGGAGTTGACTGACACCTAACACCTATTCAAAAAAAAAAAAGAAATTATGAGATCTTGAAAGTTGAAAACAGAAATTGGAAAAAGAAAAATTGAAGCCACTTTGTAGCATTGCCCCACGCACTGAACTAAATGCTAGGAAAAGTGAGCTGGATCCCATCTGCTTTTACTGCCCAAGGAATAATAAAAGATTCCCTGCCCCATCTACCCCTGCCAGGGCTTCTGAGGGGGTACAGAGCAGCATCTGGAGCCCCCGGTGGGGGAGCCCACAGCAGATCCCACAGGGAGCTCAAAAGGCGAGGCAAGGCCACAAACCCACCACTTGAAACAGGGGTGGGGGAGGGGCCTGCAGGGTGGGCAGCCTGGATGGGCAGGGCCTGAACTCACACCGGGGTCAGGAAGCAGGTGCAAAAAGCAGAACTTCAACAGAGGCGGCAAATCGAGATTGCTAGAGTATTCAGTTTATCTTCACAGGGATGAAAGAGAAAGGAAGGGAAACAAGAAGCCACAAAAACTTCTCAGAGGGAGAGCACATTTTCAAAGACTGCGGGTCAGCATCCTGGACACAAAAGTCTCCAGCAGCTGCACAATACGACAGCACGGTCAGAAAATAGAAGCCCTTGGGATGAACCTGAAGATAAGATAGAACTTCTATAATTCCTCCTGGCAAGAAATCTGAGGTCAGCCTCAAATCAGCAGGGAAACTGAACTTCTTTATGGAGAATTACCACAATAACAGGGACAGATTCTACCAAGGGTTTTTGTGATACACAAAACTGCAGGGTCAATGTCAAGGTGACAAACTTTGTTCATTCAGAAACATTATGCATATATAATACGGCAATTTAGTGAAAAAGACCTTGAGAAGAGGACATTTCTTTAATATCACTGAAGATTATATACAATAATGCATTCCAGTAAAAACTGACTAAAAGGATTGTCACATTAAAACCTGTTCTATAAATACTCTGTAATTTACTAAGAAAAAGAAACGTATGGGGCATCTGACTGGCTCAGGAGAGCATGCGACTCTTGATCTCGGGGTAGTGAGTTCAAGCCTGCACCGGGCATGGAGTCTACTTTAAATAAAAAAAGAAGAAAGAAAAAGGAAAAAAGAAATGTATATGAAAAAACTCCAAATGGGGGCTCCTGCAGGGCTCAGTTGGTTAAGCATCTGACTTCCGCTCAGGTCATGATCTTGGGGCCCTGGGATCAAGCCCCATGTAGGGTTCCGAGCCCCATGTAGGGTTCCGTTCTCAGCATGGAGTCTGCTTGAGATTCTCTCCCTCTGCCCCTCCACCTTGTGCGTTCTCTAAAATAAATAAATGTTTTGGTTTTTTTTAAAGTAACTTTTTATGTTGTTAAGACACAGATTTTGGCTAACATGAGTGCCCTAACACAGGTAGTTGGTTGGAAGATACTTAGACTGCAATCAGGTATTTTCTTTATTCTTGCTCTTTACCAGTGGGAAGAAGGGAGGGGCAAGGGGAAATCACCTCGTTCTAATTAAATATTTTTAAATAAGGAGCAATAAACAAGTAATCTGCAGACATTTATTAGGAAAAATCTAGAAAAACAAAAGCTATAAAAGATCTGCAGAAACCCAAAGATTCATGTTCACGGACAGAATAATTGAATATTATAAAGATGACAAGTCTCCCCAAATTTATATACATTTAACAAAATTTCCCACTCAGTTATTTTGAAACCCTCAACTGAAAAATACAGGATAAAAACAACAACAACAAAAAACCAGAGCATAGGCACTACCAGACAGTAAAGCCTACTAGAGAGTGATTATAATGATGAAAATAGCAAGGTCATGGCAAAGGAACAGACAGATAAATGGAATAAAACAGCAAGTCACACAACAGATCTAAGAATTCAGCATATGATTAAGGGGTCATTTTAATTTAATAAGACAAGGATGAATTAATGAATAAATGGTGCTGGAAAAAATGTGCAGGAAAAAGTAATCCTCACTCCATGCCACACTCCAAGTATTAAATAACAGCCAAATATTTTTAAAAAGAATGAAGAAACATATAAAAGAATATTAATAAATTCATGGGGTAGAGAAGGCACAAGAATGAAAAAGATTGACAGATCTAAATTCAAAGCATAGACAAATATTTGCACCTTATGACAAAAAAATGCAAATCTTAATGGCTTATTTCTCAAACAGAGTGAAAGCAGGATTAAAATAACACATCCAGTAGCATCAACTTTACTCAAAGATTAAGGAGGAAAAATGTTTCATATTAAACCAAGCACTGATGTTTCTGGAATAGAATAAAATACTCATGTTATTTTTAGATAACACAGAAGACTGAAAACAAGTGCCATGCTTGTTATACTCCCTAACACTTCAAAATATGAATATATTCCCCATACCATACATCTGTGGAATTTGTGAATCAGTGTCTTAATATATAAAGAGTTCTCGATGATAAAATATGAATTCAAAAGTGTTCAGCACTGAGGTTATCCATACCACTGTGAAGCAGAGGTAATCAAACTCTTTGTATAAAGGGCCAGAGAGCAAATATTTTATGCCCTCAGGTCATACGGAGTCCTGAATGCACATGGCTATGCCTCAGTAAAACTCCATTTACCAGAACAGGTGTCAAGGGATCTCTCACTGGCAGCATCCGAAATGCAAATTATTGGGCTCCACCCTGGACCTTCTGAAAGAGAAACTCTCCAGGCTGAGTTCTACCATGTCAGACAAGGAAGAGATTGTACCCCCAAGCCAGTGGATTTGCCTCTGGAGACAGCAAAGGATTTCAGCTAGCACTCCGGAGGGGACGGGAGAGCCAAACCAATTTGACGCTGAAATCCCAACTACACTGGCAATATATGAGGAACAGCGTTTCCAGGAGGACTCTCCACCAGAAGGGTGGAGAAGACCATCCCCAGAGTCCTAACACCACGGCCTCCTTGACAAAAGGATGGTCCAGAAAGAAAACGCTACTGCAAGTTTAATTAGATGAAGCTGGTGGGAAAGGGATGCCACCCTGAAGGGAGACCAAGTAAAAGAAAGGTCTGTGTGCTGGGGTAGGAGTTGCGAAAGATTCCTCCAGGAAATGCCAGGGGGAACTAACAGAAAGAACAGAGGACCCAGGGCGCCTGGCTGGCTTAGTCAGTGGACTGTACAACTCTTCATCTCGGGGTTGTAGATTCAAGCCCCATATTGGGCGCTGGGTGTAGTGGTTACTTCAAAAAAATAAAATCTTAAAAAAAAAAAAAAGAGGAGCAAAGGACCAAGCTGGGGTATACAGAGGAACACCATAGCCAGGAACGAAAAACAGGCCAGATAAGAGAAAGGTGGGAACGGGGGAGAGCAAGAAGGATCCAGACCTCCGCCTCCTCAGCTGTAAAGTGGGAACCAGAGTAATAGCCATCTTCCGGGGCTGCCATGATCAAAGAACATTCGGGGACACAGGAGGTGCGAGGCGGAGCACCTGGCACCCAACACTAGCTTCTCTACCCTCTTCTATACCAGCCTACTAACCCAGAGCTTCAGACAAGCCCTGGGAAAGGCATTCTATCACCGAGGGCCCCGCATTACTGGAGCTTAAGAGTAGAAATCAAGACCAAGAGTTAACTCAGGTAACCAATTCTTCACCGATAAAATGCAGCCCAGGACGCCTCTACCTGCACGTTGCTGGGACTAACCATACTGACCTCCGGTGCTCAGCACTGAGCCCACGTGCACGGCCCTAGCTCAGGGGGCCCCCGGCCAGTCATTCTCGGGTCCCCTCTATTGCCTGGAGAGGCTCCTAGAGGAGAAGCCCATTCACATTCACATGAATTGCACTCACACTCAACTTAGAAGATGGGGGATTCGGCCTGTAAGACTCATGCTGAGAGTGAACTGAGGGAGGGAGCTGCGGAGATGAGTGAGCCTCCAGCAGGCTCTCAGAGATAGCCTGAGGGAGCCCAGGGAGCGGCCTTGGGCAAAAGCCATGGAAAGAAATGCGACTGAAGAAGGGGACTGAAGAAGGTTTCCCCGACCAGTGACCAGAGAAAGCCATGGTTTGGGGAGGCCAGGCGAGCAACGCCCCAAGGCAACTGTAACCCCTTTCCTGAGGGGCTCAATGAGGCTGCAGAGAAACAATGAATGAGAACTGCGTCCAACAGCCAACAGAAGGGCCTGGGCTGCTATCTAAAGCGAGGGAGCCGCGCCTGGCAGTGAGGACACTGGGCTAAGTCCCAAGGATGATCCTCTGTGAAATGATCCACGGTTCTCTCTCGTGTCCGTCACATTCGAATACTCAGAGGTTTCTGTACAGACTGTATATGCAGCTCATGCCTGCCACACTTCCTGGGATACAGGAATTTTCAAAGGTCATTTCTGATGAATCCAGCTCTTTGCTTTTTGTGCTATCTTTAGCTTCTAGGCTGCATAACATGCAATCGCACTGAAGTGGTGCAAGAAAGGTTACTGATTTTTTTTTTTTTTAAGATTTTATTCATGTATTTGAGAGAGAGAGAGAGAGAGAAAGTGAGAGACAGCATGAGAGGAGGGAAGGTCAGAGGGAGAAGTAGACTCCCCGGGGAGCTGGGAGCCCGATGGGGGACTCAATCCCGGAACTCAAGGATCATGACCTGAGCCGAAGGCAGCTGAGCCACCCAGGCGCCTCAGAAAGGTTACTGAATTAAGTGAGTAGATGGAACTCTCCTCCGCGGGGTACATTTTCAAAGGGCCTTAGAAGCCACCTACACCTGAGGTCAGAGACTTGCTGAGGTCAGAGGAGAGAATTAAGACTCTAAACAGAAGTTCCCCCAAGATTTAATTTCCATGGAGGAGCTCCCCCCAAACACCCACTCCCTCCCTTTATGACTGCATTTGGGCTCGTCAGGTTGGCCAACATGCCCTCAGCCATCTCAGACATCTTGGGTCCCTTCCATTCTAAGTGCACAGGCCAGAAACTTGGACGCTGCCCTCAACGCTCTTTGGTACACCCCCACCCCCACCTCCTGTATCTGGTCTATCAGCATCTCCTCAGCCCCACCTCAGAATCCCACCCGTTCGCACCACCTCCCCGGCTACCCTCCATCACCCTGGTCTCACCACCACCCTCAGCGCTCACCCAGGAGGTCACCCTGCTGCCCTGCCCTCCCTGCTTCTAGTTGATTCTCAAACAGTAATAACCAGCATGTCCCCGTTAAAACCGAGGTCGGTCCCTGTCCCCTCCACTCAAAATCCTCCATTGGCTCCCATTCCCCTCAAAGTAAAATCCAGAGGTCTTACTGTCACGTGGCCTTACTTACATGATTGGATTCAACTCCCACTGTCCCTTTAACCTCAAAACCAAATGTTCTCCTCCTGCCTCAGGGCCTTTGCATCTGCTGCTTCCCCTAGTGGCAATGTTCCGCCCTCAGATATCCAAGTGACTCACTTCCTTCACATTCACTCAAAGGTGACTCAGGCCTTCCCTATCTATCCTTCCTAAAATTTCAGCTACCAAGCCAATCCTGCCAGATTCTTCTTCAGGGCATGAAATCTCTTTGTCTGCCACCTCACCAAGAGTGTGAGCTCCATGAGGGCAGAGAATCTCCATGCAGCAACCAGAGCACCAAAAATATCGCCTGGCACACAGCAGGTTCTCAATAAATGTACTAAATATGTGAAAGTCCTATGAAAAGTATATGCTGCAAGCAACTTCAATTATTCGACAGTCAACAATCTATAACCTGCGACAAAACAGGCTAGAAATAGCAAAGCTGGGGAGAAAAGGAAGACAGGGCCATAAGGCGCACACAGGGCTCCTTTAAATCCTGTGTCAGTAATGCACAGCTTAACCTGAAGCAGGAATGTTCTCTAGCAAAAGAATAAAAGCCCAGACCGACGGCCCTCTGAGGAGAGAATAACTGGAAGAACAGCAGGGAGTAAAAAATGAATTAATGAGGTTATCTGGCATTGGGAACGGACTAGTGTGTTGGGAGTTTTATAGGAAAGGCCTGGAAACGGGTCTGGGAAGGACTGTAAAATGTTTAAATTAAGAAAAAAAAGCTTAAGAGGATTAAATAAAAATAAGTTTTTAAAAAGCTTTCATTTACAAGTACAAAGCCCTATGTAATTGCAAATTATGACTGCTGACTTGCAGTTCCCTTAAGCAAAATGGGAAAATTCCTCAAGATACCAGTGGTGCCAGAAAGGAGTCCCCAAGAGGATCCCAGGTTTGTCTTTAGAGACACTGAGAAGGCTGGTAATAGCCAATTCAGGATTTCTGATATCCCAGACCTTGGGCTTCTTGAGGGCAAAAGACTGAGTGTGACTCAACAATTATTTGCTCAACAGCACCTGGCACCAAATTAGCAGATGGACTAATGGGAGGCTATGTGAGCCTGCTCAGGGCGTACTCCTTCCAGCACGACGAGGACCTCTAGCCTCTGCTACACGAATGCGACAGGCAGTGTGGCGGGCATGAAACCTGGCAAAACCCTCTCGAATATTCTATAGCCAAGTACTTTCATACAAGCAGTTTTGAAACATCCTAACAGACATTAAAACTCAGCTTAATTAACTTTGCCACAGTCAGAAAACACAACTGTCATGCAACCATGTGAAAAAGGGAAAAAAAACTGTCAATATGTAAAGTTCCTGAAATACCTCTTTCCTTTAAAAAAAAAAAAAAATCACTCCCCACTCAGAGCAAAAAAACCAAGAGAAATGCCCTGGAATTCAAAGAAAGAAGCCGGTCGCCATTTTGACAAAGGAAATGGTCTAGAAAGCAGATAGCTCACGCTCAGGCTGTCAGGTGAAACAGGTAGCTTGGCTGGACACACCTGCTCACCTCCTTTCAACTAACAGGTGTGCCAGGAGGGCTTCCACTGCACACCCGCTGCTGGCCGTTTAAGAGGCTGGTGCCCAAAAGCTATCAAATTCTGGTAAGTGAAAAGAGACCACTACTGACAGGTTCACAAGTGATCCGGAGACAGTCAACCATAACCCAGTACAGAATTCAGAATGTCTGAGCTGAAAGACCCTTTATAAATCTCACCCGATTTCAACACCACCAGGGCTATTCAAGTTAGAGTCATGTACAAAAGTAAAAAGGCAGGTGTAGACAACTGGAAACAGTGAGGCCCCAGCCCAATAGCATTCAAATGCAAAAACATAAAAATAAAAAAGCTTCAGCTACCCCTGATTCTTGTCTCTGGCTCTAGAGAGGAAGAAACTGGCCGCGAGAAGTCACATGGCCAATTAATGACAGCTCAAACCAGACAGCCTCGGGACTCCCGGTCCCATGTCCTCGCACATCACTGCCTCCTCAGCACACCCAAACGTCAGCAGGGGCAGCATCTTCCCCCTCCCATCTTCCAGCATTGCAGAAATAAAACTAACAGCCCCAGCTGACGCCCCAGACCCCGAAATCCCTTATGGGTGACTTTCTTCCACCTGCAGTTGCCCTCATTTACCCTTTGCCCTGACAATCAAGAATTTCTCATCAGTCATGCCTAAAACCCCTAGCCTGTAGGCCGAGTTCCTGTCAGCCAGCTACCCACTCACGGGTACATGCAGAGTCAAAGGAAAGAAAAAAATTCTGAGCCCTTAAAGTAGTCACACTCGAGAATGTCAATTTCTGTTTCCAGCAAGGTAGCAACAACGGGAATTCGCGACCCCCGGGGGAACCGGCCGGAGAAAAAGGCCCTGGGGTCGGAGCAGCGGCTTCTAAAATTACTTGGCGCAGCCTTTGTAGGCGAGAAGAAAGCAAAAAATGTACAAGGCAATCCCCCCCCCCCACCCCGCCGCCCTCTTGATGGCCCCGCATTCCGGGGGCGCGAGGATGCCCGCGCGCACCTCCCGGGGAGGGACCAGGGAGAACGACCCCAGGACGCTCGGGCCCAGGGCCCGGGAGGAGCCGGCAGCGGCCGGCCAGCGCGGTCCTGGGGGGACCCACTTGCCTCCCCGCGGCGCGGCCTGAGGGCCCGAGCGCGCTGCGGCTCCCGGGGCAGACAGGGTGAGCGCCCAGGGGCCCGACCGGGCCCGGTGGGGCAGCGGAGGCCGGGGGTTCGCCGGGCATCCACGGGCCCCGCGGCCAGCCTGGCCCGCGGGTGCGGGGACCCGGGGGACCGGCCGGGGCTCGGGGGGCGCAGGCCGCGCCGCGGGGCCGGTGACAGCGCGCGGGGGCCGTGCCAGGCCGGCCTCGTGGGCGCGGCGGGCACCTCGCGGCCCGGTCGGGCAGGTGCGGCTCGCGGGCCGGGCGGGGGGCGCGGCGGCCGGGCTCTCACCTGGCTGCAGCTCGCTGGGCTCCCGTCCTGCCGCCGCGCCTCGGCGCCGCAGTGCCCGCCGCCGCCTCCGGTCCCCGCGACAGCCGCCTGCAAAATGGCGCCGCGGAGGGGCGGGCCGGGGGCGGGGAGCCGCGGAGCCGCCCGCCCCCGCGCCGGCCAGGGACCCACCTCCCTCTCCGCCCCCGACCCCCCGCCCGCCCGCCTCCCCCCAGGGGAGGGGCTGCCCCCTCTCACGCGGGGCCCCGGGCGAGGCAGGCGGCCCCCACTCCAGCCGCCCCCCGCGGCGTTCCCTGCGCTCACCTCCCCCCACGTCCCTTTAGCTCCCTCCCCTGCGTGGAAATCGCCCCGCTTCTCGCGCCTTCCCGCCACACCTGCTCCGGGGGGCCCACCTGGAATGCAGAGCGCGCGCCCGGAGTCTCCCGCTCCGGGCTCCCCCCTATTACCCCGCCTGACACGGAGCCCTGTCATCGCTGCGGGAAGATAAACGTGCAGTTGGCGCGGCGCACTGGGCTGGGGGGCTGGCTGGAGGTTTCAAGGCAATTTCACCGTTTCGCGGGTTAGGCCGTCAGGTTTTTTAACTTACTGGAGGAGAGGTCCTCATTACATTATGCGGACGCCGTAACACGGCCCGGGGTTTCTCAGACTCCACTGCCCTGGGGGATCGGGTTTAACTGCGCGAGGTGATGCAGAAGGGTCTGGGGGGGCACCCCGAGATTTTGCATTTCTAAAAAGCCCCCGGGTGAGGCCTCTGGGTCAGGGCCGCTGAGCGGAAGCGGCTGCAGGTAAAATTTAGCGCATCGCAGCCCCACCTTGGGTGAGCGGGTGAGACGCACGTGGTTGGGCCCCACCCCCTGGGCTGCTGAGGCCGGAGGTCTGGAGCGCCAGGAACTTGCATTTCTGACAGCTTCCCAGGTGGATGCTGCTGCGGCTGCTGTCCGATGTTCACACTGCGCGAGCCACTGCTGAAGTCTATCTGAATACATGGCCAGAAACAAACAAAAAACACTAATAATTAGCACTCTCATAGCACCTTCCATCTTGAAACCACTGTGGTGGTTGCTGTTTTCCACCGAATAATAACTGACTAGTTCCCCCAAGCAAGTCTCGAGAGAGCTGAAGAATTGAGGACCGTGTTTGACGCTCCCCTGCCATGGGGAGGAGCAGATTTCATCATCGGAATTTTCTGCCTGTTTTACACACTTTGGGGAACTCCATGTTATAGGTATCATACATATCAATGAAGGGGGAGGGGTATGACTAGCCCTTGGGAATTTCATCAAATACAAAGTGTAGTCTGTGAAATGCGAGAGTTGGCTTGTAAAATTCAGTATGCATTCTATTGTATGTCAACTATACTTGAATTAAAAAACATTTTTTCTACATTGGAAAGCCAGGTGTTCTGAGCCTCACAGAAGATGTGAGGAAATAAGAGAAAGTTTGTGACCAAACACCTAGAGAAAAATTCACGTCCCCTCTCCAGGTAACAACCCCAGCAGTGAGAGTGTTTTCCAGCCAACCTTTATTCTGGGGGGTGGGAAGTACTGCGTCCTGTTCAGCCAGGATGTGAGATCTGGGATAGAAAAAGGAAAGTCGTCAGTGCCTTTCAGTGTCTCCCTCACAGATTTTCTCTATCCTAAAAAAAAAAAAATCTTCCACTGTACCTCTGGTCCTTCTCCCTCCTCCCCATCCCTCCTCAGGCTGATGCAGTCACTCCCTGCTTTCTCAGACGTCACCAGTGACCTTCTAATGGCCAAATCCAATTCCTGTTTTGAGTCCTTCTTTTCTGCAGAGATGGCTCTGTAACCTTCCATTGACTTCTCCCTCCTTCTTGTAACTCTTTTAGGGATAATAACACTGGGTCTTGCATGTCTTATACCTCCCACTTCCTTCTCAGGTGCCCCATGCTCACCCCTAAAGAGGTTAGTTTTTACTAACATTTCCTTTCTCTCCCATCTTTTCCCTCGTCGCTTCCTTCTCAAGCCCCCTGGGAAAGGCAGCCATTTCCTCATGGTTCCCAATCTCTCTCTCAATCAGATGTCTTTCTGAACTTCTGGACACACATTTCCGATTGCACTACCCAACCACCCTAGATACTACCGGGGCATTTTAAATATCTCCCTACTCCTTCTCCTACTACAAACTTGTTTCTTATCTGGGTTCTCCCATTTTCCCATCAGAAACTTTGAACTTGACTTCGACTGCCTGTTCCTCAGCCCCCATGTACATTCTGTCAACCTGTGGCCAATTGGAACGAGGAAGTGTGTCTGGAATTCTCTTCATGTACCATCCCAGACCTTTGCTGACTCTTCCTTGGACTGTTGAAACATTTCACTCTGGCCTCTTGCCCTCAAGAGTTATCTCACAAAGCCATCCTTGTTATCATCCCCAAACACAGAATTGACCACTTCCCCCCTTCTGGAAATTCTTGAGGGCCTCCGGGTCTACAGAGTAACCTGGTAAAAAGAAACCGAATATAGGCTATTTCCCAGCACAGCATTCGAGGCCCTCTGCCAGCTAGCCTCCAGCTGCTTCTTTTTTTCTGGACAAAGTACCACTTTTTGCTGCTGGCAGACGATAGTTGGTATCAGGGGATGACCTTGACTTCAACCTTGCAGGGTTCTTGTGAGGATTACATGAGATCTTTTATATAAAGTGCTTATTCAGGGCTGGAATACATAAGTATATTTTACATAGTCAATATGTATCCACGTCCTTATTTTTATATAATTATTTTTATCATCATCAATTCAAAAAATACATGAATAATTTCCCATTTGTTTCATTTTCCTATGTCCTATTCATTTTCCTCTCCTATTATAGAAGATACAAACAGGGTTTTCTTCTTTCCCCTGAACTTCTCTAAACTAAATCAGCAGAACGTTTTGTGACCTGGATAATTTGATTGAAATTTCTGTCATTTCCAGGCCGTGTTATTTTTGAGAGGTAATTGTAGCTTGGGGCCATTCCATCTTTATATGGTGCTTTTCTTTACAATATTTATTTCCGATATCTCTCTGGAGTGTAGAACCGAGATTGGCAAACTTTCCACAAAGGAACTGATAGCAAATGTTTTAGGCTTCGTGGGCCAAGAGGCAGAATCAAGGATATTATACGGGTGGTTATAAAATGAGAGAAAATTAATTTCCACAAATTTTTTCATTGATAAAATTTAAAATACAACAATAGTAATTGAGTACAAGCTTTTTGTAGTACAAATCTGCTAAGAAGAAGAATGGAATGTAGGGGGGCAACAGGGAATAAGATTTTGCTTCATTTGAGCTTAAAGCTAGTGTCTCCTATCATCAAATCGGTCACAAATGTGCATCTGTAAAAACCATTCTTAGCTATACAAAAACAGGCCAACCCCCGATCTAAATCATAAGTCCCCCCGCTTTGGGTTGTCTCCTCAGGCTAATATGGGACCGATATAATTTATAATAGATCTTCGAATGATAGAAGAAAGCAAAATAACGGTCATTTGAAAGTCTTTTCTTCTAAGTCTGTGAAAGTGCTTGGAGCAGACAGTGAAAGCTTCTTCCCTATACCATGCCTTGGTGTCAGAGGAACTAACACTTTCTTTTTTTTTTTTTTTTTTAATTTTTTCAATTTATTTTATTTTATTTTTTCAGAGTTCTGAGATTCATTGTTCATGTACCACACCCAGTGCTCCATGTAATACGTGCCCTCTCTAAATCAGACTCACATCGGGATATGCCCAGGTATGAGGCAGCCTGGGAGAACCCAAGATCTGCCTGAATAATCTCTCTCTCTCTCTCTCTCTTTTTTAATGATTAAGGATGTTCATGGCAGCATTGTTTCAGATAGGAAAAAAAAAAATTGAAACGTAACCCAAATGGGCCATCAACTGGGCAATGGCTGAATAAACTGGAGAGTAAGCACCGTACGGAATACCATGTAGCCCACACACTTTTTAAAATTGTGATACATGTCGCATACCATAGTATTCACCACTTAAAGTATACAGCTCAGTGGTTCTTAGTGTCTTGGCAAAGCCGCATGGCCATTAGCACTGCATAACTTGAGAACATTTCATCACCCTCAAAAGAAACCTTAGACCTATTATCAGTAGTTCCCCCCTCTTTCCCCGTCCCTCCAGCACAATGTTTTCGAGGTGTTGTATGCTATGTTGTAGCATGTGTCAGCACTTTGTTTTGTTTTTTTAAGATTTATTTATTCATTTTAGAGATAGTGAGAGTGAGAAAGAGAGAGAGAGGGAGAGAGCGCGTGCCCACGAGCATGGAGATGGGGGAGGGGCAGAGAGAGAGAGAGAGAATCTCAAGCCGACTCTGCACCAAGCGTGAGGCTCTGTCTCACGACCAGAGATCACCTCCTGAGCAGAAACGAAGAGTCCGATTCTCAACCGACTGCACCACCCAGGTGCCCCACATTTCTTTTTTAAATTGTGGTCACGTATCTCTACAACACAAAATTTACCACTTTAACTATTGAAGTGTACAATTCAGGGGCATGAAGTGCATTCGCCCTGTTCTGTAACCATCGTCCCTGTCCACCTCCAAAA
This sequence comes from Nasua narica, assembly GCA_028533885.1. Taxonomy (NCBI): domain Eukaryota; kingdom Metazoa; phylum Chordata; class Mammalia; order Carnivora; family Procyonidae; genus Nasua; species Nasua narica. The sequence continues at coordinate 94,295,762 of CM052811.1, read as the reverse complement.
TGTTTTCAAGATCCCCAACTGGAGCTGTGTCCCGAGGAAACACTAACCCCCCGCGGCCCATTGGTAACCACTATTCTATTTCTGTCTCTGTAAATTTGCCTACTCCAGGTAACTCAAGTAAGTGGAGTCATATGGTATTTATCTTTTTTTAAAGGTTTTATTTATTTATATGACAGAGAGAAAGATCACAGGTAGGCAGAGAGGCAGGCAAAGGGAGAGAGAGAGAGAGAGAAGCAGGCTCCTTGCTGAGCAGAGAGCCCGATGCGGGGCTCGATCCCAGGACCCTGAGATTATAACCTGAGCCGAAGCCAGAGGCTTAACCCACTGAGCCACCCAGGCGCCCCTTAGTATTTATCTTTTTGTGTCCAATTTCTTTCCATTAGAATAATGTCTTCAAGCATCGTCCCTGCTGTAGCTTGTATCAGAATTCCATTCCTTTTTAAGGTAGAAAAATACTCCGTTGTACGGTTATACCATAAAATGGCCCCTTGACCACCAGGCTGGCCACCAGGAGAGACCTAGCTATAAGTATAGCCATCATCGGGGACATAGTGTCCTTGGGGTCCCAGGAGTGGCTAGGAGTGCAGAGAAAATGATAAGCAAGGAGGAAGGCAGGACGAGAGGTGGAGGGCTCAGGAGGAGCGTGATAGTGCAGGGGCTCGGGCTGGGAGTAGGTGGGCCAGGGCTGCCATGAGGCCTGGGAAGGCCTGTGCTCAGTGGTTGAGGACTAGAGGACCCCACCCAGCCCTTCTCTGAGGGCTAGGGCCTCTAATCTCCATCAAGGGGCAGAAATATAGTCATCAGTATATCATTTTCTGGGGCGCCTAGGTGGCTCAGTCAGTTAAGTGTCTGCCTTTGGCTCAGGTCATGATCCCAGGGTCCTGGGATGGAGTCCTGCATTGGGCTCCTTGCTCAGCAGGAAGCCTGCCTCTCCCTCTGCCTGCTGTTCCCTCTGCTTGTGCTCTTTCTCTCTGACAAATAAATAAAATCTTAAAAAAAAAAAAAAAATCCAAGCCTGGTGAAAGCACAGGGAAGTAGACTTTCTCCAAATCTGTGGGAAGGCGTCTAAATTGGTCTGCCTTTGGGCAGTGTAATTTGGCAACATCTATCTGTTTCAATGCACGCCCCATGTCTGTTAAAATATCTAAGTGTACACACCTTTAACCCAGGATACCGGTTCTGAGAATCTCACTGACACGAGCCCACACCGGAGGCCACAGGGATTTATGCACAGGGTACTCAAGGAGGCAACCTTCCCTGTCCCTTGGGGCTCCTCCATGCCGCCTCCCCTCACTCAGCAGCCCCTCCTGGCCTCCTGGCCCTCCGTCCCCAGCCCTTTCACTGTGCTCTCTCTGATCCCTAGGCCCACCTGATCCAACGGAAGCCCAGCTCAGCTCGGGGCAGCCATGAAGGTCTGCGCCATGACACAAAAGGGGTTGCCCATGGGAACAGCCCTCTACCCTTTATTTGTCCTCCACAAGTGACCTCTCCTACCTGCACACCCTCCCCCCCCCCCAGTAATCTCAAATTCCCTATCTAACCATTTGTCGCTACTCCCAACTTCCTGCTTCCCTCCTGGGAGGCCATTCCTGGTGCTTCCCTCAGCCCCACCTGCCTGTGAGGGACCCGCCTCCAGTCTCTCTGGAGACCCCCCTCCCTCAGGTAGCTTCCTTCTGTGCATCTCAGCACTCACCACCCCCTTCTACAGCCCACATCCTCCCAGCTCCTGCACCTCTCTCCCTTTCTCAGCTCAGCTTCTGAAAGAGCCCTCTCCGTCCCTGTCTCCATCCTGACATCCTCCCCTCTTCTCCCTCTGGCAATCTGGCTTCTGTCCCTGTTTTCCTCTGAACCTATCCAGGTAAACTAGCCATTTCCTTCCAAATTGTACAATCTAGGGGATCTTTTCTGTGTGTACCTCACTGGAACTTTCTGGAGTTGTTTGGCACAGCCGGCGCTGTGTTCTCAGGAAAATCTCTCCTCCTCTGGCTTTGTGGCTACATTTCCTATTGGTTCTTTCATGTCTCTGGCCGTATTTTTCCCGCCGCCTTCTCAGACTCCCATTTCTCCTGTCCCTTCAAACCTTGGTGTTGGGAGTGGGGGAGCGTGTCCATTTCTGTCCATTTCCACCCCGTCCATTCTCCTCAAAAACCCTTCACGGGCTTCACTGTTCCTTCTGCCTGGATCATATTAACCTTTCCTCTGGCTCATTCTTGCTCACTGTTTAAGTTCCCCCACCCCCACCCTTGGACTCTCCTGGAAATCTCCCCTGAGCCCCTAGGTTGGTACAGGTGTACCCCTGCACTTCCTAAGATTTAGAATGAAATTATATTGAAACACTTTGTTTTTCTGTCTTGTTTCCCCGCCTCACTAATTACCCTCCTCCAGGGCAGAGACCTCGATTTATGCACTTCCGCCTGCTGGCTGATCGCATGTCGCCTGCCACACAGTAGCTGCTCAGTAAATAGTCAAGGATGTCAGCTGTTGGACTGAACCACCAGGGCCTGAGCACTGATGGGAGATGCACTATGAAGGGAGGGGAAGACTCGGGATTAACTCCAGTTTCCTGGAGAATTGGAAACCAAGAGGGAAACAAAAGTTAGAGGCAAAACTCTAGAGGCTTCAAATGCCTAGGTAAACACTTTTATTCAGTAAAGGAGTCATTTGAGCCTAGAACCTCATAGTCTTAGTCTCTGGAGGGGGAGGGAATGGGAAAAGGACAAAAATCTGTCAGTAGTTATATAAAGTAGAAAAGAGGTAAAATTAACCCAAGCTGGTGGCACTCAGGATGCTGTCACCTGGGATAGTGGCTAAGGAGAGACCCACAGGGTCTTCTGAGGAGCTGGTCATGCTCTATGCCTTGATCTGGGTGCTAGGCAGGCAGGCGTATTCGATGAGTGAGATTTCATTAGGCTGCGCACTTACGTGCGTTTTTCTGTACGTATATTACAAAGCATTTTTATTTACTAAATGCAACAACTAGACTTAAAAAAGAAATTATGTTCAGTAAATTGGGTGTTCTGTTTTAAATAACATGGTCCATCTCCAGAAGAAAGTGGAGATGAAGCCCCTCCCTAGAGTGGGCCCTGGGGCAGAAAGTCAGGCCCCAGGACATGAATTGGTCCAAGCTATTGTCTCCAGGAATGCGCACGTTAGGAAACAAAGATGTCCATATATACTACAGGATGTGAACGTTTAACTTAGAACAGTCCTTTGGTCTTAGAACAAAGGTGTCGTACCACTCACGCAGCCTTGGGGGAAAGGCACAGGGTCCCTGCCCCAACTTGGCCTTGTGGATCACCTTGGGGAAATCATTTTACCAACCTACGGGTAGGTCTCCGATATGCAAAGTCAAGATAATTCTGTCTGCCCCATCTACCCCCTAGGTTGGTATAAGCATTAGACGATATAATTACTCCGAACACGTTTTCTGCAAATGTTTTCTACGGCCCTTTACAAATATAAAGTATTAGCATGAGAGGCCTAATCTGTCGCAGGATTGAGTCCACGATTGGTTTTGAGCCATAATCACACACTTGATCTTTCCGTAGACTGTGTTTACACTTCATTTATATGAAATTTCATTCTCTTTGTTTTTGATAAGGTCTCCAGTTATGTAAGCTCACTTGGAATTCAGATCCTTTGTGCCCAGACTGTTGGCTGCCCCACTCATTCATCTGATACAAGTTGGGACAGCCACTCTCCATCACGTGCTAATGATCACAAGCAACCTGGCAGGCACAGGGCTAGACACCCTTGACAAAACTGATAAATAGGAAATTCATCACACCTGCCCCATGCGAGCCTATACACCAGTAAGTATGGAGTCTAGGGAAGAAATCGTTGTCTACTGGGTGTCTGGCTGGGCTCCAGGTGCTCAGAGGACTTTTTCTAAGACATGAGGTGGCAACCAGCAAACAAGCAAATAAAAAATAATTATGTTTGTGAAAAGAGCTAAAAAGGAGTCATCAAAATGGCTGATCGTGAACCAGGTTGGGGGGGGCCATCATAGGTAAGGTAATGAAGAAGAACTAAAGATAGGACATTATTGCTGAACTTTGAAGAAGCCAATTATGTAAAGAGCCGGGGAAAGAACATTCCCGAAAGAGGGGACAGCGAGTACAAAGGTACTGGGGCAGGAAAGAACTTGTCACGTTTGACAAACTGAGAAACAGTTGGTATGGTTGGGATGTGGACAGTAGGAAGATGAAAGAAATGAATGAGATTGTAGAGTTAGTCATGAGAGGGCTAGATGGAGGAGGCCTTCTAAGTCTGATGGGAAGTCATCTGAGGGTTCCAGCTAGGGAGTGACCTCATTTCTTGTTTTCGGATTACTCCGCTGCCCGGTGGAGAATGGATGGGAGGGCCAAGTGTAGAGCAAATCGAACATGGAGGAGTTATAGCTGGTTAGGTGGAAGACAGTGGCTTGGGATCAGAGCAGGAGAGATGGAGATATGGAGCAGATTCAAAATGCTTTGGAGATAAAAGTGACAGGGCTTGCTAATGGGCTGCATGTGGAGCACAAAGGAAAGAGAGGAATCAGGGGACACCTGCATTTGGAGCTTGGGTAGCCCGTAGGTGAGAGGCCACTCTGTCAATGGGTTCTGGATGGAAGAGGGGTTAGGGTGGGGAGACTTCGATCTGTGACACCCCCAGAGGAAACAGTGGCATAGCTGCATCCAGATTCCCTTACTGGCCTCAGGGAGGAGGACAGGGCTGGAGTTGTACACATGGGAGCCAACGGGCTATGCGATGCTCAAAGCCACTGGATTCAGTAGAGCCATGGAGGGAAAGAGCATAGAAGGAAAGGAGTGAGGGCCCAATAAC
>CM052811.1:94247731-94290438 GCA_028533885.1 Nasua narica | reverse complement strand
AAAAAAAAAAAAAAACCACCAAACCATAGTGAGACACCATTTACATCTTCAGACTGGCAAAAACTGGCAAGCCAGGGTGTAGGAATCAGGAATGCATTAGGCTACAAGTAAGAGACGATCTAACTAACAGGAACTCAGACAATTACAAGATTCTTTTTCTCACATAACAGGAAGTCTGGAGAAATCTGGAGATAACCAACTATGAGCAGCAGTAAGGTAACTGGTATGCCTCCTGGCATCTCACCCAGTTGTAAAGCTCGAATCAAAGAGGAAAGAACAAGGCTACCGCCCTGATCCTCTTTGTCCCAGAAGCAGACGCTTTAATCTCCGTCCAGCTGACTTTCGCCGTATGAAGTATTTCAAACATCCACAAAAGAAGAGAATGATATAATGACACCTTTGCACCTGCAATCAATTCTTCATGTGGACGTTTTGCCAGTTTTGCTTCTGACTCTTTTTCTTGAATAAAGCATGGGAGGTACCGGATCCAGAGCTATGTTCCATGGCCACCGCAGACAAAAGGGAGATGAGAAGGTGGGTATTCGCTTGTCCCATCTCTGCCATAGAGAGAGAAAGCCGACAGAAAGGGCTAGAACATGACCCGGTTAGCCCACCCACAGGGTCTAAAACAGCAAGTGTTCTTCTGAATACAGAAGACAGAATACACTGTATTCTGAATACAAAAGAACACTTGCACATGGTTGGCACCACTGCAAACTGACTGGGAAAACCCTCTCCTCGGTATGTGCCCTTGTGAAACACTCATCCATGTGCCCAAACACCGGCAAATGTTCATTTCAGCTTTTCCTTGGGTCACGGCAAAAAATTGGAAACAGCCTAAATGTCACTCAGCAGGAGAGCTAAGCAATACATTTCACAATATACCATCGAAGGAAAACTACACAGCTATTAAAATGAATGAACTCAGCCGCAGTCTGTCAACGCAGATCGACCTTTAAGACTCAATGCCGAGTTACAGGGGCGTCTGGGGGGCTCAGGTGAGCGTCGGACTGTAGATTTGATCTCAGGCCATGATCTCAGGGTGGTGAGACGGAGCCCCCGCATCAGGCTCCAGGCTAAGCAGGGAGTCTGCTCAAGATTCTCTCTCCCTCCCTCTCTGCCTCTTCCCCTTCCCACCTCCCTGTCCCCTGCCTCAAATAAAGACATCTTAAAAAAAAAGACCCCATGCTGAATTATGGAGGCAAGTTGCAGAAAGGTACACAGGGTATGATACCATTCATGTAAAATTAAATGCACACAAAATGGTTGTGTTTCGGCACTGCTACATCTGTAATAAAGGTGTACGTAAAATACAGGGGAGGAAAACGCCAACTTCGTCGCGGCCGCTGTCTCCGGGGGAAAGGCATGAGAACTGAGGTGGTGGAGGGGAGCCGCGTGGGAGGAAAAACTCTACCTTTCCTGTTTAAAGAACAAACAAAATAGATGTGAAGCAAATTTGTCAGAATGCTAACATTTGTTATATCTGTGTCGTATGTTCCTAAGTGTTGGCTACGTTATTGTTATACTACGTTGGAGATTTATTATTTTTTATTTATTTGACAGAGAGAAACACAGCGAAAGAGGGAACACAAGCAGGGGGAGTGGGAGAGGGAGAAGCAGGGCATCCGTCAAGCAGGGAGCCGGATGCGGGGTCCGATGCGGAGGGGGGGGCGGGGGAGGCGATGCGGGGCTTGATTCCAGGACCCTGGGATCATGATCTGAGCCAAAGGCAGAGGCTTTAACCCACTGAGCCACCCAGGCGCCCCTGCTTTGGAGATTTAAACTAACTTCGTAAAACGAAAAATTGAGGGAAGAAATGTGACAGTACTTACAAAGCAGCAGGGCTCAGTCTTTCTTGTGCTAAAAAGCAGATACTGAATCAGGGGGCCTGGGGTGAGGCCTGGGGCTCTGCATTCCTAACAAGCTCTGGTGATGGGGTGTCACTAGTCAATGGCCACACTCTGACAAGCAGTGTTCTAGAAAATTCTGCCCTGGGTCGCCTTAAGTGGAAGCCAGGGGCCCAGCGATTGGGGTGCTGCGGGAGGCAGAGGATGCCCGAGGCTTTCCTGCTTATTTTAGGACAAGCTAGAAGCTTAACATGTCCTAAAAACCCTGTTTGAGTCTCTGCTCTGCTGCCTGCAGTGAGACGTTTCCACTCTCTCTCCTCTTAAACCTGCTTGGGGATTATTTTATCAGGCATGGGTTTGGCTTCGGTTTCTTTTATACTTTTGTAAACCAAACCCTCCTTTCATTGTGCTTTAGCTTTGTGTTTCTCCCTTGATTGTTCTTTTTAAAACTCCTAATCTTACTTGGCGGGATTTTAAACTATAGTCTTACCCTGCTTTGTCTTCTTCCCTGACCTTCTTCAGCTTCTGTCTTAAACCATCCCTATTTTATGGATCTACTATATCCCTTTATTTTCTCTCCTTTCTGTCCCCCCACTCCCTGCTTTCTTTTTCCTGCTGTATTTCTTTAGTTTCCCATTTCGCTCTAGCTCTTCTGAATTAATCCTCACTTTTTTCATGCCCACCCCCGGTGCCATATTGAGGCAATGGGGTTCCCTGGGTGACACACAGCACAACTTCGGCCCCAGGTCACCTGAGTTCAATTTCTGCCTCCATCCCTACTGGCTGTGAAGCGTTGGATCAGTAGCTGGACATCTCTGGGCTTGTTTCCTCATGTGTAAAGCAAGAATAAGAAGACATTGAACTTACAGGGTTATAGGGAGAACTAAACGTGTTACTACATTAGGGCAGTGCCTCGCTCAGAATAAGCTCAGAAAACAGGGACAGGGCGCCAGGGTGGCTCAGTGGGTTAAAGCCTCTGCCTTTGGCTCAGGTCATGATCTCAGGGTCCGGGGATCAAGTTCCGCATCTGGCTCTCTGCTCAGCGGGGGAGCCTGATTTCCTCTTTCTCTCTGCCTGCCTCTCTGCCCACTTGGGATCTCTGTCTGTTAAATAAGTAAATAAAAATCTTAAAAAAAAGAAAAAGAAAACAGACACATTGCTTCCTCTTTGTATTTACATAGTATGGCATTCAGGCTCCAAGGTGGTCCCCAGGGATCCTTACTTCCTGGTATTCCAGCCCCTGTGTGGTCCCCTTCCTGTCGGTTGGGGTGGGGGGTGACCTGGGGAATGAATCCGACGCTATAGGAATGATGGCTGATCATCTTGGACATCTCACGTTACTCCCTCCGGTGGAAGCCAGCTGCCATGTCCTAGGGGGACTGAGGCCCTGTGCCTCGTGCCATGAGAACCCTGAAAGTGGATCCTTGCTCCGTGAAGACTTCAGAGGGCCACAGACCCCTGAGAGACTGAGGCAGAAATGCCCAGCTAAGCTGCCCCCCATATTCCTGACCCGCCCAAACTATGTGAGATAATGAATGTGTGTAGGGTCAAGCTGCCACATTTTGAGGTAACTTTTATGTTTTAATAGGTAACCCATACATGTAGTTTTTAAAATTTCTCATTTGAGTTGTTTTTTTTAAAATAAAGGTTATGTTCTGAACTCACATTTTAGGCCTTTTTGGGGGGGTTCCTCAATTTTTATCATGATTTGAAACCCCCTTTTCTTTTCAGGACTTATTTGCACAATGACTGGAAGGGAATGGGGAACAGAGACTTTTTCATTCCCAGCTTCCCTCAGGCTCCCTGGAACTCCTCAGCTGGGATGAAGACAGCCCTGAAAGTCTCTCCAGATCTCCCAGGAGACTGGGGGAAATGACCACTTCAATTCTCTCTAGCACCACAGGCCCCAACATGCGCATTTGTTTGACTAGGACAGTGCTGAGGGCTTGGAGCCCACAAGCATCGTGTGAAGAATGGCGCATCATGAAATCCACGAGCTTGGATTGGGGATGCCAATGAGAAGAGTCCAGAGAGGAGCCAGGTGGCCTGGGATCACAGCTCAGACGTCTCTGGAAGGCAGCCCAGGGGGTTGGGGTCACCTCCCTAGGAGGATCCATGCCAGAGTTGTTCTCAAGAGCTTCAAACAGACTCTTGGTTCTCTTTTGTAACCTTGGCTGCCTGACCAGTCTAGCAGGAGTGGACATATCCCCACTTTCTAGATTATGGGCCATCTTTCCACCCAGAGGAATCTTGAGGCAGGGATCATGGCCGAGACTGTTCATGTGGAGACCCTGCCACTTGTGACGTGTGTGTCCTTAGCAAGTACTTAACCTCTTTGTGACTCATTGACCTCTCTAGGTATGCGAAGACAATAGATTCATCTCATCAGGTTATCATGTGATTATGTGATTTCAAGGATCATTATGTGATCAGGTTGTTATGTGATTTCAAGGATGTCAAACGTGGAGAAGGGGGCCTGGCTCAGCGTGAGCGATGGGTCAGTGTTATCTCTTCCTTACTCAACCCTGGATGCCTGTTAAAAGCACCTGTAGGTGAGTAAAAATTCTCTGTGCTCAGGCTGCACTGACTTCAGAACCCCTCTGGGGTGCGGCCCAGGCTTCAGTTTTTTTTTTTTTAAAGCTCCCCAGGTGATTCCATTGTGAAGGGAGAGCCTGAAAAGAAACCCTCACATATATAGTCAAATAATTTTGACTAGGGTGCCAAGACCATTTGATGGGGGGAAAGGACATCTTTTCAAAATACGGTGCTGGGACAACTGGATATCCACGCGCCAAAAAATGAAGTTAGTCCCTCACCTAACGCCATATACAAAAATGAGCTCAAAATGGATCGGGGACCCACATTTAAGGGCTAAGGGGGCACCTGCGTGGATCGGTCAGTTAAGCTCCCCACTCCTGATTTCCTGATTAAGATCCCCACTCCATGATCTCAGAGAGTGAGATCAAGCCCCAGATTGGGCTCCCTGCTCAGCAGGGGAGTCTGCCTCTTGCTTTCCCTCTGCCTCTTCCCCCAGCTTGTGCTCTCTCTCTCAAATAAATAAATAAAATCTTAAATTTTTTTTTAAACTTAAATAATCAACCCTAGAGAGAATATATAATGTACTGTAAATTGATTTTTGGCGAATTATGTGAAAGGAAAAATTAAATATATCCCCTATTACTAATCAGGTAATATGATTTCTTGAAAAATCCTTCCCTGTTCTTTGTGTTATGTTGTTGAATGTGTTATTTCCTTAATTTAAAAACAATTCTTCTTTGGGGCGCCTGGGTGGCTCAGTGGATTGTCTGCCTTCGGCTCAGGTCATGATCCCAGGGGCCTGGGATTGAGCCCTGAGCCCAGGTCCCCGCTCAGCGGGAAGCCTGCTTCTCCCTCTCCCACTCCCCCTGCTTGTGATCTCTCTTTCACTGTCTTTCTCTGTCAAATAAATAAATAAATAAATAAATAAAATCTTTTTCTTTTTTTTTTTTTTAAGATTTTATTTATTTATTTGACAGAGAGAGAAACATCACAAGTAGGCAGAGAGGCAGGCAGAGAAAGAGGAGAAGCAGACTCCCCACTGGGCCAGGAGCCTGACGCGGGGCTCGATCCCAGGACCCCGAGATCATGACCTGAGCCAAAGGCAGAGGCTTAACCCACTGAGCCACCCGGGTGCCCCGGATAAATAAATAAAATCTTTAAAAAACAAAACAAAACAAACAAACACAAAAACAAAAAGGCAAACTATTGAATGAGATAAAGTATTTGCAAATGTTATATATGGACATATTCTTGGTTAGAAATGTACATGGTCAATATAAAGTAACTGTAAAAAGAGAGGAGCATAAACAATTCGAATAACCTCATTGGGCTCCGAGCCTTCTTCTCCCTCTCCTGTTCCCCCTGCTTGTGCTTTCTCTGTCTGTCAAATAAATAAAGTTTGTTTAAAAAAATCTTTGAAAAAAATTCTTCTTTGATCTGTGGATTCTTTTATAATTCCCTGGTCTTTTAAATCCTTTAATCCTTAAAAAATCTTGGATATTTATGTGAGCACCCCTTAATGATACACTTGCCAGAGACTTGTCCGCTCCATTCATCTTTTCGAATAATTCATTTTTTTATGTTTGTTGTCTTAGTCCTCTCTATACCCAACATGGAGCTTGAGCTCACGACCCTGAGACCAAGAGTCTCCCGCTCTTCTCACTGAGCCAGCCAGGCGCGCCTCAATAATCTGTTTGTTTTAAGATTTTATTTATTTGTTTGACAAGCAGCAGGAGTGGCAGGCGGAAGGAGAAGGAGATAATGATTTAATTTCTTTTAAAGATTTTGTTTATTTATCTGACAGAGAGAGAGAGAAAGAGAGAGAGAGATCACAAGTAGACCGAGTGGCAGGCAGAGGGAAAGGGAGAAACAGGCTTGGCTGAGCAGAGTGCCCGATGTGGGGCTCATTCCCAGGACCCCGGGATCATGACCTAAGCCAAGGCAGACGCTTAACTGACTGAGCCACCCAGGCGCCTCAATAATCCATTTCTTAAAGATTTGTTTAATAAGCTTAATTAAAAAAATTTTTTTTATTTTTATTAAAAGATTTTATTTATTTATTTGACAGAGAGAGAGATTACACATAGGCAGAGAGGCAGGTGGGGAGTGGTGGGGGGGAAGCAGGCTCCCTGCTGAGCAGAGAGCCCGATGCGGGGCTCGATCCCAGGACCCTGGGATCATGACCTGAGCCGAAGGCAGAGGCTTTAACCCACTGAGCCACCCAGGTGCCCCTAAAATGTTTTTTTAAATAAGAAGTTTCTGCAGCCTCAACCAAGCCTCCATCCTTAATTCAAACCAGTATAAGGTAAATGATAATCAGAAAATCTAGGTGACCTCGTGAGGAATCATCCTGACAGAGCCCCCCCAAAATACCATCATAATAAATATTATTTAACAGTGGAAAAGTTTAAAAAAAAAAAACAGTGGCAAAGTTTGATCCTTTGTTTAGAAATTAATTCAACAGAAATGAGAAGCTTATTTTGTATTAGGTGATGCTCTTAACTGATCAATTTCCTTTCTTTGTGCTTCCTAGTTTTATCTCATTGCAATTTTCTCAACTTCATGAATTCTATTAATTAATTTATTTTCATTATGTCTTGTCAATATTGAAAACTTTTTAAGGTATGAATTTTCCTCTAACTACACTTTCGGCCCTATTGCATAAATTTTGATGTATAATTTTGTCATTTTTATTTTCTCAAAAGTTGTGATTTTTCTTTCTTTGTTGTCTTAAATGTTAGTTAGAAGATTACCTTCTAAAATTTCCCAAGTAGTTAACTTGTTATGTTAAATTTAAACTTACTTTTCATTTGCAGATTTGATTGCATTATAGTCAGAGAAAATGGGCTGGATGTTTTCTTCTTTTGCAAATATACTGACTTTTTAACCTCTTTAAATTTTTTTTTTTGTAGTCTAATAAATAGTGCATGTTTCCAGTGTCCTTTGGGTGCTCAATATAATGGCATATTCTATGTTTCTAGGAGACATGCTTTGATTTACAATTAATAAATCAATTTTATTAATTGTATTATTCAGAACCTCTTTAACGTTATTTCTTAACCTCTTTTATAGGTTAATATTGAAAGTAAATAAAATTTCTATAATAATTGTTTTGTTTACTTTCTCTTAAGACTTTGAACAATTTTTTTTTAAGATTGCATTTATTTATTTTAGAGACAGAGAGAGTGGGAGCGGAAGCAGAGGGGGAGGGAAAAGGAGGGGAAAGAATCTCAAGCTGACTCCCCACTGAGCAAGGAGCCCTACACAGGGCTAAATCTCAGGACCCTTAGTCGAAACCAAGAGAACAATTTTTATTTCTAATATTGTAATGCATAGAACTAAAATTTTGAATTTTATCAATGTCACCTTGTAACTACTTTGAATTCTCCCTGAACGAAGTCAGTTTCCTACCTTCCTTTCTTTTTATTTGTATTTCTCTGATGTAATTTTTACTTTTCTTCCATTTTTACCTTTTTTTACTTCATTATAGATGTAGATTATAAACAGCACACAGTTATGGTTTTGTGTCCTAATCTGCAAATCGTTGTCTTTTAATAATAATCGGCTTATATTATTATTGCAATTGATGTAATTCATCTTATTTATGCACTGAGGTTTTTTCTTATGCTGTTTCTTTATTTCCTACTTTTTACTATATAGACTGCATTTTCTTTTCTTTTCTTTTCTTTTCAAAGGTTTTTATTTAGTTGACAGAGAGAATGAGAGAGCACAAGCAGGCGGAACAGTAGAGAGAGAGGGAGAAGTAGGCTCCCTGCTGAGCAGAGAGCCCAATGTGCAGCCGGCTCCATCCCAGGCCCCTGGGATCATGACCTGGGCCGAAAGCAGCTGCTAAACCAACCGAGCCACTCAGGTGCCCCTGCATTTTTTTTTTTTTTTTTTTTAAGATTTTACTCATTTATTTGACAGAGAGATAGTGAGAGAAGGAACACAAGCAAGGGGAGCGGGAGAGGGAGAAGAAGGCTTGCTGTAAGCAGAGAGCCTCCATCCCAGGCCCCTGGAATCATGACCTGAGCCGAAGGCAGACGCTTAACCGCCTGAGCCCCCCAGGTGCCCCCCAGGAGTCTGTATTTTGATGATCATTTGGTAGTTCTGACTCTGATCTGTTTAAAAAAAGACAGAGGTGGGAGGTGTTTAGATGTTCCACCAGCCTCGCGAAGGACTCTCAAGGATTTCTCTGTGTCACCCTCTAGGCCATCAGAGTATCCTCTCCGCTTTACCTTCAGAAGGTATGGAGGATCTGATCCTTCCTCACCAAATCCACTGCAACGCCCCTCGCTGGACACCTCCTTCTGTCCTCTGGATTATTTGCCGGAGCCTCCTGACACCTTTGTTTTCCTACTGTCTGTGTTCCACACCACAGCCATATTGGGTCCTTAAAAAAATCAGATAACCCTCTCTCTCCTGCTCAAAATCCTCTGTTAGGGACTGACTTGTGTCCCTTCAAAGTTCCTATGTTGAAGCCCTAACCCCCAGCTCCTCAGAATGTGACTATTAAAGAGCTAATTAAGTTAAAATGCAGTTGTTGGGGGTGGAAAGAGGAAATTTGGACGCAGACACACAGACGGAGGTCCACGTGAAGTCACAGGGAGAAGACGGCTGTCTGCTAGCCAGGCACAGAGGTCTCAGGAGAAACTGATCTGCCCACTCTTCGATCTCGGACTTCCGGCCTCCAGAATTATGAGAAAATCCATTTTTGTTGCTTAAGGTCCCCTGTCTATGGTACTTCGTTGTGGTAACTGTAGCAAACTAATATACCATTGGAGAATGGCTCCTGATCTCACCTCGAGAAAAAGTCAAAACTCTACTCACACCTACCAAGCCCTGAATGATAAATTTACCAGACTAGGTGCCCGCTGCTTGGGAACTCATTATTTCAGCAAGTTGGCAGGCTGAGGAATTGCCATTGTTACATGGAAATGAGATCAACACAGTTGCTGTTGCCACAGGAAAAATCCAGCGGTGGAGGGAAAATTAGTCATCAATAAATATTAACCTTAATGATGGTCACATCAATTAAAGGCTCATCTCTGAAAGCTTAGCCAACTCTGCCTGCCCCCCCTTCCTAGCAGATCCTGGAAACAATTCTTCAGCTCTTTGTAGACTGGCCAGGACCACACAAGTTGCCCTTAGTCATCGGACCTGGCTATTGATGGCAGGTTAAGGGCTGAAATACGGCAACCCTCGTGATTGCTCATTTTAACTGAGGGACCATAAATCTCTAGCCTGGTGGCACAGTTTCCACCCGAGATGTCACAACGGCTTCAGGGAGATTGCTGGCTGCCTCCTGTCTAGGGCAGGTGGCCGGTATCCCATCCAGGAAATCAGCTGATTTTTGCCATGGAGGCCTGTGTTCTTAATGGTGAGAGGGAAGACAGATTTAAATGAACTGTTTTCGGGAGGGAGGTGGGGAAGGAAAGGAGGGAGAGTTTGGGTGAAGAGCATAAATGAAGATGTAGTGAATGTTGCTGACGCCATCCAGATCCTGCTGGCCTGCTTTTTAGTTCGCTGGGGCGGCCATAATGGAATGCCACAGACTGGGGGGCTCCCGTGATAGAGGTGAGTCTTCTTACAGCTCTGGAGGCGGTGGAGCCTGACATCAAGGTGTCAGCAGGATTGGTTTCTTCTGAGGCCTTGTCTCCTTGGTTTGCTGATGGCTGCCTTCCCACCGTGCTCTCACAATGGCCTTCTCTCTGTGCGCACGAACATCCCCAGTGTTCCTCCGAGGGTCCTAGTCTCCTCTTCTTATAAGGGCGCCAGTCCGGTTGGACTAGGGTCCACCCTAATGGCCTCATTTTAACATAATCACCTCTTTAGAGGCCCTATCTCCAAATACAGTCACATTCTGAGGTCCTAGGGGTTAGTGCTTGGACATATGAATTTGGGGGCACGATGAAAATGGGGGAAGACATTCTGAGTGTTTGTTGCTAATGACTTGCAACCGTCCCCTCCTCCAGAGAATTGTTCTTGGCCAACCCGGGTCCCCTTGCCTGAATGGTTGCTCTTACCCGGTTGTATAAAAGGCTGGCCCTCTTGGCTCAAGGTGAGACCAACACAGCGGAGCGAGCCGTGCCGCAGAGCTCTCTTGGGGTCATGCTAAGGCTAGATTCCACGTGAAACCACATCCTTCTCAGCTTCTTCCTCTGCACCATTCTGCCTCCCTCACTCCCCTTCTTCTGGGAGCGCTCCTCCAGTTAGTCATGGACGCCTCGGGCTCTGCTTCTAGAAGACCTGATTTAAGACAGTGTTATCTTAGATCTTCTCTAGGATTATTCCAATTTTAACCCTAGAATCTAAGAATGGAAAATGGAAGTGATCGTCACTATATTTTGTCTCCTTCATCTTTGAAACGGCCCCTAATCTGGCCCCTCCTCTTCATTCCTACAACCACAATTCTAAGTCCCACGTCATCACCTCCAGCCTGGACAATGGCTCGCAACCAGGCTCCCTGCCTCTGTTTCTCCACATTTTCTTCAAAGTGTCTTCTTGTAAAACTACTACAGTTAACTTTGCTCTGGCTTAAAACCTTTTAATACCTATCCAGCTTTCTCCTGATACCACTCTCCATCATTTACCCTTCTCTGCCTGCAGGAGACAGTCCATATTCCTTAGCACGGCCTTCGATGTCCTTCCCAACTGGCCCCTCCTCACCTTTTCAGTTCCCAGATAAAGCAGATAGGGTGTTAATTCATGTCACCGACACTCTCTACCCAGAATGAATGCTTTTTTCTACCCTTGCATCTTCACTGGGAAAACTTTTGCCTTGTTTCCAAGGACCCACCACCTCTTCATGCTCCCATCTTTGTCTGTTCCCCCTCATCTCACTATCACAGCATACCGGCAACCTCTGTCTCACTGCTCTGTTATTCGTTGTGGTGGGGGGGGTGCTCTCTTGCTAAAACATGGGCTCTTGGAGGAGGAAAAGCAATATGTTTTGTCCTCGAGCTCTGAGAACCCAGCACGAGGCCTGACACACAGCAACTACTCACTAAATTTCTTTTCTTTTTTTTAAAGATTTTATTTATTTATTGGACACAGAGGGAGAGATCACAAGTAGGCAGGGAGGCAAGCAGAGAGAGAGGGAGAAGCAGGCTCCCCGCTGAGCAGAGAGCCCAATGCGGGACTCGATCCCAGGACCCTGAGATCATGACCTGAGCCGAAGGCAGAGGCTTTAACCCACTGAGCCACCCAGGTGCCCCTACTCACTAAATTTCTGATGAATGGAACTGAACATGTCTCAGGGGCAGAAAAAGCCTGATTAGACATCACCTCACACTTGTCAGCATGGCTAAAATGAAAAACATGACAAATAACAAGTGTTGGCGAGAATGTGGATAAAAGGAACCCTTGTGAACTGCTGATAGGAATGCAAACTGATGCAGCCACTGTGAAAGACAGTATGGAGGTTTCCCAAAAAATTAAAAATAGGGGGTGCCTGGGTGGTTCAGTCGGTTAAGTGTCTACCTTCAGCTCAGGTCGTGATCCCAGGGTCCTGGGATTGAGCCCTGCTTTGGGCTCCCTGCTCAGTGGGGAGTCTGTTTCTCTCTCTCCCTCTCCCCCTCTGCATGCTTGTTGTCTCTCTCTCTCAAATAAATAAATCTTAAAAAATAATAAAAATCTTTTAAAAAGATATATGCGCTCTCATTTATTGCTGTATTATTTACAATAGCCAAAATATGGAAGCAGCCCAAGTGTCCATCCATAGATGAATGCATAAAGCAGACATGAAATATATGTATACAGTGGAATGTTACTCAGCCATAAATAAAGAATGAAATCTTGTCACTTGCAGCAACATGGGTGAATCTAGAGGCTACAACACTAAGTGAAATAAGTCAGTCAGAGAAAGAGGTATGTGTGGAATTTAAGAAACAAAACAAGAAAGAAAGATAAAAAGAGATAAGCCAAAAAACAGCCTCTTAAATACAGAGAACAAATTGGTGGTTACCAGAGGGGAGGTAGGCGGGGGATGGGTGAGATAGGTGAAAGGGACTAAGAGTATACTTACCATGATGCCTACTGAATAGCGTATAGATTATCGAATCACTATATTGTACACCTGAAACTAACATAATACTGAATGTTAATTACACTGGAATTTTAAAAAAGATTTTACTTACTTATTTGACAGAGAGAGAGAGCATGCACAAGCAGGGGGAGTGGCAGGCAGAGGGAGAGGGAGAGGATGTCTTCAATTCCAATAAGAGCACCACTCAATCTTCCGAAGTGGTTATACCTGTTTACATTCCCACCAGGGATGTAACAACGTCCCTGTTTTCTATAGCTTTACCAAGTCTTGGTATCATCAGACTATAAGATTACTGATTATTCTACCCAAATGGGGAAGTAACATATAGTTTATTCTCCAGTCTTGCCTTTTTAAACATATAATAATAGCTCTTGGGTTTTATGCCATCTAGAAGACATAGACATTAATTTTCACACTTACGTAACACTATGTGGTATGAACGACCTTCCCCCGCTCTGGTCTTGAATAATATATCATTTTCTACATGGGGATTATAGGGCAGAGATAGCCTGAATTCACAGCTCACGCTGCCCGTGGCAGACATTACTAGTTGATCATGGCACTCTTTCCCACTGAGCACAGATGTAGCCTCAGATTCTTTCTCAGCACAGTGATTTCTCTAATACCTTGCCACTCAAAATGTAGTTCCAGGTCTGGCAGCCTCGGCATCACCTGGGAGCTTTTGTTGGAAATGCGGGATCTCAGACCTTGCTTTAAATTCATTGAATTAGATTCTGCATTCTAGCAATATTTCCAGGTGATTCACCTGCACAAGGAAGTCTAAGATGTGCTGGGGTAAGGAGCCTCTGGCAATCAAAGTTGTTGGATGAAATATGCATGTCCTCCCTAGTCCAGAGGCACACTTCAAGGCTCTGTCCTTGGTCCTTTCCAAGCACTTATCTGTGCAGGCAAGAGCACAGGGGGGCAGACGGCTCTATCTGCCGGCAGTAAGAAACACTGCATTACAGAATCAGTACAAATATGCTGAGAAGTCGAAGTGAAGGACTGACTCTAACCGTTAGGCAGACTCAAATTTGACCGGGACAGAAGACTTCATAGGGGTATATTTGAAAATAGGGCATCATGGCATATGGTATATTGCTCTAGAGCATTAACCCTGTGTACCGCAGAAGGGTTCCATTCCAGATTAATTTGGGGAATACAACCATGCTTTTCCCTCCTCTTATGAAGTCAGTTAACACACTGAGGCCCTGAGATGACATAGTAGTCAGTTATCTTTGTTTAATTCAACCCTTTCTGTGTGTCACCTACTAATACCTACAAAATTGCTGTTCCATGGAACCCAGTGTGGGAAACTCCAGTTTGGGGCTTAGTTTACAGTCTGAAAAAGACAAAGCTAGTTTTGAAATACATAAAGGGAAGTAGGTTTTCGGGGAGAGAGGAGGTGCACAGCTCCCTACAGTCTGATGAGCACCATGCTGACTTCAGAGGTTTGTTAAAGAGGGACACCGAAAGGTTCCAATGTCTCCGGAGATGAGCCCCAGGATAGGGCGGACCATGGCGCAACTGTCCTAGTGAATGTCTAACTCAGCAGATTTTCTTTCCTCTCTCAACACATGATGACGGTGATTGGGTGAGGGACAGAGGGCAGGTCATCTGAACAGTTTAAGAAGCCCCCAGAAGGTGGACAGTGCTCTGGGGGAGTCCCCTCCCTCCCCAGGAATTTCTAAGTAACTGCTATCAAATTTTTGGAGCATCCTGTGGAAGAGGAATTAATGTGTCTTTGAAAGGGAGACCAGAGGCAGGTGGATGAACATTACAGAAAAGTGAAAAACCATACAAGTTGTATCCTCTGACCACTAGGCAATGGAATTACAAAGTAACAGGAGAAATTTAACCCAAAATTTGTTAACTTGCAAAATCTTATGAAAGCTTACTCAAGGATTCTTGGTTTCAAAAGGAAATTTTAAGAAAATTACGGGGGGGAGATGAACCATGAGAGACTGTGGACTCTGAGCAACAAACTGAGGGTTTTGGAGGGGAGAGGGTGGGGGGTTGGGTGAGCCTGGTGGTGGGTATTGAGAAGGGCACGTATTGCATGGAGCACTGGGTGTGGTGCATGAACAATCAATCTTGGAACACTGGAAAAATAAAATAAAAGTAAGTAGGGGAAAAAATTACAAAGTAATGAGATGCCTGGGTGGCTCAGTTGATTGAATGTCTGCCTTCAGCTCAGGTCATGGTGGGGTCCTGGGATCAAGTCTTGTATTGGGCTCCTTGCTCAATGGGGAGTCTGCTTCTCCCTCTGCCTGCTGCTCCCCCTGCTTGTGCACTCTCTCTCTCTTTCTGACATACAAATAAATGAAATCTTTAAAAAAAATAAAAATCAAAAAATTAAAAACTTTCAAAATATTCAGAAATAAACAATAATTAGAGAGCTACATGTTAACATGTGGGAGATGTGTGCAAAGCAGCACTTGGGACAATGCATATCCACAGGTGCATTGATAACAAAACCAGAAAGACTAATACCAGGTGAATTGAGTTTTCAACCTAAGAAGCTGGTAGGTGAACAGCAAAATAAATCCAAAGCATGTATAAGCAGAAATTATTCAAAAGAAAAGCAGAAATAAACAAAAGAAAAACAAATGAAACACAAGAATAAATTCGATCAAGCAAACCCAATGCTAATTCATCGAAAGAAACACAATAAAGTAGGCATTTCTGAAAAATGTTATGAAAGAAAGAAAAAGACAATAAAAACATTTGTAATAAGAACAACAGAGCATAGACATTTCAACAGATAAAAATATTAGGGGGCGCCTGGGTGGCTCAGTTGGTTGGGCAACTGCCTTCGGCTCAGGTCATGATCCCGGAGATCCAGGATCGAGTCCCATATCGGACTCCCGGCTCTGCGGGAAGTCTGCTTCTCCCTCTGACCTTCTTCTCCCCTTTCATGCTTTCTCTCTCTCTCTCTCTCTCTCTCTCTCTCTCCCCCCCCTCTCTCAAATAAATAAATAAATAAATCTTTTAAAAAAATATTAGGTATGGCTTTATAGCAATAACTTTGAAAATTTAAACAAAAAGTATGAATTTTGTGAATGAAATGCAAATATCCAATAAACACAGAAAGATGGAAAATATCATAGGAAAGCCGGTTTGGTTTCTTCATATGCAATAATTTCCTGACAAATTGGAATGGTCCATGAATGGCATGACCTAGATCTCTAGGAAAAGAATATCAAAGGCCTAGATGCAGGTTGACCAGTTGTCAGGAGCGATGAAGGCGCTATTAAGAGGGACTGGGATAGAGAATTCTCTTTCTTTGATTTCCATGATCCACCTCCCTTAGCCGTTTGTCGTTTTTTCCAGTGGCCCTTGTTATGGGCAGCAAAGGGGCTCTGACAGTCTCTTAGAGACGAGCAGGCAGCAGAGAGGCAGCGGGTATGGGCAAGAGGCCAGAGGCCCCTTTCTACCACCAGTTTCTCAGCTTCCCATGTGAGGATGCTTCTGGAATCATTGGGTTAAAGTCAGGGCTTGTGTAATGACGGGGCTGGGAGCAGGACTCTGGCATAAAGGGCAGGAAGTGACCAGCCCACAGACTGGACCACAAAAGTTGTGACTCATTGGTTGTGTGGGATGAGGTCACGCCCTGATAGGCCAGATACCACAACTGTAGGTCAGATTGGAGTTGCACCGGAGGTGGGCAGAACCGGCATGAGGGGTGGGCCGCGCGCGGGAAACCCCCACCCCCGTGAGGACCGGAGAACCGGGAACGGATCTGAGCGAGGCGGAGAGGGACTGCTCTGCCATGGAAGGAGGCCACACGATTTCCTGGCTTCGGCCTCTGCCCTCACCTCTAGCTCTGTCCTGCCCACACGCCCACACTGACCCAGACTGGGACACCTCACAGCCCTGCCCGGGCACGGTCAAGCCAATCACGGCCAGTGCACCAGTCGGTGACGCACCATTGCCACACTGGCAGGCCTCCTGGACTGGGCCAGCCCAGTTCTGGGTACTGGGCGTGGGCCATTTCGCCAGCCTGTCAGGGTGGAGTCAGTCTTCCCCGAAGGACGCTGCCTTCCCTGATGGAGGATGTGAAATGCTTCTCTTTCCTCCCAGAGTTCGGAAGGCCATCCGGGAGGGGGACAAGCCTGGGGAGGAGCAGAGACAAGAACATTTCTTTAAAAACAAAAAAAATGTCAAAGCCCCAAACATACCCCAAGAACCTTCTTCCAGAGTTACTCACACCTGTGATTCACGGAGTTCACGCCTAGAACGTTTCTGGGATCAGACAGAACGTCACCGACCCGGGGCAGCTCGCAGACACGAGTTTGCTCCTCTCCCCACTGACTTCTTTGTTTGCAATCTCCGCTCCCCCCAACCGGGGTCCCCAGCCGCCGACCCGGACAGATCAGAGCCCCCGCTTACAGCTGCTAGGTGACCCCGTTGACCTCGGATGAAGCTAATATTTCCGCTCGTATTCGTTTGAGTTCCACCAGAAGTAGATGTCGGCTGTAAGTAGTTTGGAAGTGATTCCAGGAAGCAGTGAGGAAGTGATACAGGGAAGGAAGGAAATCCAAGGACGAGAAGCCGGAAGAAGCTGTCTTGATACCCAGATACTCCCTGGGGCTGACGGGCAGGCTCCCTGCTCTGCCGTCCTCTTGTCCCAGGCGAGCCGAGGGCCGGGGCAGGTGGCAGGTGGCACTCTCCCACCACAGTGCTTCCACTCATCCGGGTGTAAGTGGAAAGCAGGACTTAATGATGGAGTGAGAGAAGACTCACCAGATACTTGTAGGAGAGGATTTTTGCCCACCCCGGGGCAAACCAGTCGGCGGGTTTTATCGGTTTGTTGTGATTCGTGGTGGGGTCTGCTTTGGAGCAGGTGTGTGTGGCAGAGGAAAAGACACAGGCTTCTCAGAAGATGCTGGGGATTTTGTTCGTTTGTGTGTTTGTTTTTCCTTGTTTGCTGGGAGACGGCATTGCCCAGTTCCCAGGTGAATGGCAGCAGAGTGTTGTCAGGAGGTACTCAAAACTCAGAGGGTTATATCTGTAGATGACCCAGAAGTGACAGGAAAACTTGGAAGTGGGAATGTATTTGAATCCAGTCATTAGTGAGTGTCTTGGCTCCGGAAATATGCGTCGCTGGGCTCTGTGTGGCTTACCGCGGGGCTGCGGCAAGTCAAGAATACGCAGACCGGGCGCCTGGGTGGCTCGGTCGCTTAAGCATCAGACTCTTGATTTCAGCTCAGGTCATGATCATGAGACGGAGCCCGGCGTCAGGCTTCAGGCTGGGCATGGAGTCTGTCTAAGATTCTCTCTCTCTCCCTCTCCTTCTGCCCTTCCCCACCACTCTTTCTTTCTCTAAAAAAAAAAATACACAAATACACTTTTAGAAACAGGTGTGAGTATGGAGAGCAGTAGGGCTGGAGAAAGATGGGAACATAAATAGACATATAAGGATATCTAGGGCTTTTTTTTTTAAGATTTTATTTATTTATTTGACAGAAAGTGGGAGATCACAAGTAGGCAGAGAGGCAGGTGGCGGGTGGGGGGGGGTTGGGGGCGGGTGTGGGGGGGGAAGCAGGCTCCCTGCAGAGCGGAGAGCCCTATTTGGGGCTCGATCCCAAGACCCTGAGATCATGACCTGAGCCGAAGGCAGAGGCTTTAACCCACTGAGCCACCCAGGTGCCCTGGATATCTAGGTTTTTAATTATAGGGATATATAGAACAAGATGGATCTAGACATCGATATGTGTATTTAGAGAAAGAGATGGGGCGCCTGCGTGGCTCAGCCATTGAGCGCCTGCCTTCAGCTCAGGTCATGATCCTGGGGTCCTGGGATTGAGCCCCACATCGGGCTCCCTGCTTGGCGGGAAGCCTGCTTCTCCCTCTCCCACTCCTACTGCTTGTGTTCCCTCTCTTGCTTTGTCTCTCTCTGTCAAATAAAAAATAAAATCTTAAAAAAAAAACAAGAGAAAGAGATACCCAGAAAAAATACAAAGAGGTGTTATACATATATATATATATTATATATACATACATACATTATATAATATATATGAATATATATACATATATATGAAAGTTTATTAACTGTGTGTGGTGAGATTGTTCATGGATGTTCTCCCTTTCTACTTCTCTAATATATTCTGCTTTTCCAAAATTAACTTGGGTCATTTGTCCAAAAAGAAGGGTTGTTTTGTTTTGTTTTGAAGACCGAAGATAGAGAAAAAAAATACACATCAGCTCGCAGGAAGCCGTCAGACCAGCGACACCTTTGCTATCTCCCATCTTGTTGTGTTGAGGCAACAGAGGGCTTACAGCATCAGGGAGGAAGGGGAACTGGCTACCCTGGAAAAAAGTTCAAAGCTACGTCTGTGGTCCAAATGGCTAATAACATCCTTTGCTCTGTCTCTTTCTCTCAAAGTGGCTGAGATGACAGATAACTATCCACTTGGCAACCCAGCTTCAGGAGGACAACGGCTGTGGGTATTCCTGATGCTGGAGGCTCTTTACATGCGCATTTTGCTTCCAAAGCCTGGGGCACGCCCTTCAAATAAATCCCTCGAATAGGTCCGTAATTACATGGACCCATTCTACTGTAAACGACTTTTCATCCTCTGAGGGAGGATTTGAAAGATGATTGCTAACCCTATGTGGGGACTAAGATGGTTTAGAAGAGGCATTGTATTCGTTGTTTGGTGCTGTGTAAAAATTATCATGAACTTGGGGCGCCTGGGGGGCTCAGTCGGTTAAGCCTCTGCTTTGGCTCAGGTCATGATCCTGGGGTCCTGGAATCGAGTCCCGCATTGGGCTCCCTGCTCAGCAGAGAGCCTGCTTCTCCCTCTCCCTCTGCCCGCCACTCTGTCTACTTGTGCTGTCTCTCTCTCTCTCTCTCTGTCAGATAAATAAAATCTTTAAAAAGAAATTATCATAAACTCAGCAGCTTACACCTACACCTGTTTAGGGGCACCTGGCTGGCTTGGTCGGTAGAGCGCGTAACTCGATCTCACAGTTGTGAGTTTGAGCCCCACAATGGCGGTAGTATTTATCTAAAACAAACAAATGCATAAAAAAACCCAAAAAACTACACCTGTTTATTATCTCACACTTCCGTAGATCAGACATCTAGGCGGGTTTGGCTGCGTCTTCTGCTCAGGGTCTCATAAGGTTGAAATCAAAGTATGGGTAGGGATACATTTCTCTCGGGAGGCTCTACTAGGCCAGAATCCATTTCCTTCGTGTAGCAGAACTAAGCGTGCTGTTCTTCCCTGGCCATTGACTGGGGGCCTCTCTCCTAGTTCCTTAATCCTGCCCACATCCCTTCTTGTGTGGTTCTTGCAATCTTCAAACAGGGGACAACATATCAAGTCTTTCTCATGCTATGAATTGCTTTTTCTTCTGCCTTCTGCTGCTGCTTTGTAAAAGGCTCATTGTGAGTAGATCAGACCTATCCAGAGGACCTCCAGGTGTTAACATTTGTGGACTGGGAACTTTCATTACAACTGCAAAATCCCTTGACAAAGTTACCTAGGTTAGTGTTCGACTAACTAGGGGATGAGAATGTGGTGTGGAGAGAATCCCATCTTTAGAATTCTGCCTACCGTGGGCATAAAGTAGGCAGTTCGAGATGGACCAAATGCCCCACTTGAAAACATAACCTGAAGTGTTATTTTCAGCATACAGAGAAATGATCAAAATAATGTTAAGTAATATTAAAATCTAAAGTAATATATGTTATAATTTAAGTATTAATATAAGTTATAATTATTATATCATTTAAATATTAATTAGACTTTTAAGTAATGTATCTGCCTGCTGTTAGTTCAGCCGATAAATTTAGTTTTTTAAAAAAAGATCTTGGGGGTGGGGGCGCCTGGGTGGCTCAGTCATTGGGCACCTGCCTTCGGCCCAGGTCATGATCCCAGGATCCTGGGATTGAGCCCCACATTGGGCTCTCTGCTTGGTGGGAAGCCTGCTTCTCCCTCTCCTGCTCCCCGTGCTTATGTTTCCTCTCTCACTCTCTCCCTGTCAAAGAAATAAAATCTTAAAAAAAAAAAAAAGAGCTTGGGGCACCTAGGTGGCTCAGTCTGTTAAGCGCCCGACTGACTCTTGGTTTTGGCTGAGGTCATGATCTCAGGGTCCTGGGATCCAGCCCTGTG
The DNA here is from genome assembly GCA_028533885.1 of Nasua narica. Classification (NCBI taxonomy): domain Eukaryota; kingdom Metazoa; phylum Chordata; class Mammalia; order Carnivora; family Procyonidae; genus Nasua; species Nasua narica. The sequence continues at coordinate 94,269,880 of CM052811.1, read as the reverse complement.
TTGGGCTTTGCAATCGGCACAGAGTCTGCTTGGGACTCTCTCCCTCTCCTGCTTCCCCTCCCCACCACTGCACCTGTGCCTATGCTCTCTCTCTCTCAAATAAATATTAGAAAAAAAAAAAAAAAGAGCTTAAGAAAGTGTTGTATGGGGACGCCTGGGTGGCTCAGTTGGTTGAGCAACTGCCTTTGGCTCAGGTCATGATCCCAGCATCTTGGGATCGAGTCCCGAATCGGGCTCCTTGCTCCGCAGGGAGCCTGCTCCTCTCTCTGCCTCTGCCTGCTTGTGTTCTCTCTCTGTTAAATGAATAAATAAAATCTTAAAAAAAAAAAAAGAAAGTGTTGTATGTGGATAGACAAAATGAGGTGTGTGTGTGTGTGTGTGTGTGCAAGGTATATTATTCAGCCTTAAAAAGGAAGAAGTTCTGGGTGCCTGGGTGGCTCAGTTGGTTGAGCAACTGCCTTTGGCTCAGGTCATGATCCCGGAGTCCTGGGATCGAGTCCCATATCGGACTCCCGGCTCTGTGGGAAGTCTGCTTCTCCCTCTGACCTTCTCCCCTCTCATTCTCAGTCTCTCGCTCTCTAATAAATAAATAAAAATCTTTAAAAATAAAAAAAAAGGAAGAAGTTCTGACAACTGCTACGATAGAATAAACTTTGAGGACATTATGCTAAGTGAAATTAACCAGCCACAGAAAGACCGATCCTGTCTGAGTCTTCTAAGCTGAGGTACTTGGAGAAGCTGAATGAGCAGAGCCAGAGGGCAGAGAGGTGGGTGCCGGGGATGGTGGGTGGGGGGCCCGGGGAGCTAGTGCTCAGTGGGTTTCAGCCGAACAAGGCGAGAAGAACTCTGGAGACGGATGGCGAGAATGGAGTCCAACAACCAGAATGTCCTCAATACCGCTGAACTTCATGTTGAAAAATGCTTGAGAAGGCAAGTTTTATGTTATAGGTACTTTCCCACAACTAAAAACGAAAAAAAGAAAAGGTTGTATAAAAGAAATAGTGGTGAGCAAGAAAACTGATAAAATTTTAAACCAAGTCTAAGTGATTCTTGGTTATATTATGACAAAACATTACTGATGTCAGAAGTTATTAAAAGGATTAGAATTTATTATTAGTCTTTTTATTTTTAAGAATTAGAATTTAAAAATAACTCACTACAGGGGCGCCTGGCTGGCCCAGTTGGTGGAGTATGCGACTCTTGATCTCGGGGGTTATGGTTTGAGCCCCATATGCGGCATAGAGATACCTACAATAAATAAATATACTTTTTAAAAAAGAGAGAGCATGAGCTGAGGGAGAGACAGAGGGAGAGAGAGAAGCAGACTCCTTGCTGAGCAGGGAGCTCCACGTGGGCCTCGATCCCAGGACCCCAGGATCATGACCTGAGCCAAAGTCAGATGCTTAACAGGCTGAGCCACACTAAGTGCCCCATAAGCCTAGTCCCTGAAAACACCCCTCCTTCCCAGAAGTATCAGGGAGTGTGAATGCCATCGGTGTCCTCCGTGTACACGCACACATTTATAGTTCTGAGAAGTCCTACCATTCGAAACAAACACAACCAAAGAATTTGCTAAAATACCTCGAATTTAGCCCAGCATGTCCCAAACGCCTCTGATTTGAAACCCCAATTTTCTGCCACCCCATCAGCATCCCTTGGAAAAAATGTTTTGTAGAATATGACTGAGAAGTCTTTATTTTTTTTGAAAATTTCATTTATTTATTTGAGAGAGAGAGAGAGAGACTGAGCGGGGCGAGGGGTAGAGGGAGAAGCAGGCTCTCCCCTGAGCAGGGAGCCAATGCGGGACTCGATCCCAGCACCCGGCGATCGTGACTGGAGCTAAAGGCGGGCACTTCACCGACTGAGCCATCCAGGCATGTTACTTGAAGTTGTTCCTTTTTCATGCTGGCCTGCCCACCACTTTTTTTTGAAATCTCAGTTGCTTTTTTCCAAATGCTCATAAATATAGTATTTCGAAGGGAGTCTTGGAAGACCTGTTATCTCCCAAAGTTTCTTTTCCCTTTCTTGCGGGATAATAATTTTTTAGCTGGGCACGTGGCTGTCAAAAATAAAATGGACTCTGCCCAGCCTCTCTTGCAGCTGGATGTGGCCACGTGATTAGGTGCTGGCCCATGGAACATGAGAGAAAAATTTAGAGATTCTTGGTGATATTCACACGCAAAAAAGGATTATACTCTCCCCTCTTCTTTCCCCCTGCCTCCACCATAGTGATTACGATGCAGGGGGGGTAGGGATCCACACTGAATCGTGCAGTTAAAAGCAACACAGAGCAGGAAGGGCAGAGCAAGAAGACAGAAGGACCAAAAGCTTCTGGCAACATCACTGAGCTGAGATGCTCAGCTCTAGCTGAGATGCTATACCACCTTGTACCTTTATGTGAGAGGAAAACGTTCTTTCTATCTTGTGTCGGTCGCATTATTTTTGATCACTGTCACATGCAACTGAACCTATATATTTTTTTAGGCAGGGGTGGGGTGGGGCAGAGCGAGAGGGAGAATCCCAAGCAGACTCCCTGATGAGTGTGGAACCCGATGTGGGGCTCAATCCCAGGACCCTGAGATCAAGACCTGAGCCAAAATCAAAAGTCAGACGCTTAACCAACTGAGCCACCCAGCTGCCCCCCAAACCTATATTCTTACAGATTCAATCACGAAATTTTATTTGACTGGAACAGTAGCTCTGTCATTTAGGAAATGCTTCCTATCTTTCTTTCTTTCTTTCTTTCTTTCTTTCTTTCTTTCAAGATTTTACTTATTTGTTGGTGGGGGAGGGACAGAGGGAGTGAGAGAGAGAGAGAGAGAGAGAGAGAGAGACTGGGAGAGAATCTCAAGCAGACTCCATGCTGAGCGTGGAGCCTGACACGGGGATCAATCCCACAACCTGGGACCATGACCTGAGCTGAAATCAAGAGTCAGCAGCTCAACCGACTGAGCCCCACGGGTGCCCCATTTCCTCACTTTCTAACTGTGTAATTCTTGGAGACTTTGCAGGACCCCATTTTCTCATCCATGGTGAAGATTACAGGGATGGACACATGACCCATGTTGGCCAAGCAGAACTCTCTCTGGGATTTTTCTCTTTGGAGCCAAAGGGAAGAGCGCTTTCCTTTGCAGGTCAGGAGGCTGTAAGAACTTAAGCTTGGAGCTTCTGAAAGATCACGCTCCATCCTCCAGAGGGGACTGACAGCCTGAGTAACCCAGGCCAACCAGCAGAGCAATTTAGGTCAGATTCCCCAGAAAGGACTGAAATGAGGCTTCTTGTGCGCTAGAGGTTATTGAGGAAGGGTTTGTAGGGGTGACAGGAAGGGAGTGGGAAAAGTAGGAGGCGGGGAGCAGGAGGAAGTTGAGGCAGGGCAGCGATCCTGGTGAGGTTCGAGCCTCATCTAGTCCCTCTGGGAGCGACAGTGTAGACTCTACCCTAAGGTTACCTGGCCTCCCCGCGAGAGAGCTGGACTTGCCCTCTCCCGTGCGCTCACCCAGTGATTAAGGGCTGCCCTGGGAAAGGCAAGATCCCATACTGACGAACAACTCCAGAAGTGCAGGTCAGGCTTCCCACGAAAGTCACAGGCACAGGGGAGAACAAGAAGCCCCCACCGGCCAGGCACACATTAGCAGGAAGAGGGCTGCCCTCGAGGATCTGGACCCCGTGCTGGTAGGGACAGCTACACAGAAGCTGAGCCCAGATGGAGCCAGCCTGGAGGGCCTCCGTGTTTCCCTCCCAGGGCCTGGACTTCGGTGGCTCTGGCCACAGGTTCCAGGGTATCAGCGAGGTGCTGCTGAGGGACAGAGCTGGAGCCGAATTCAGGCAGAGGGGCCTGGGGTCTCAGAGCTGCAGAGCCCTGGGGTCTGGGTGCAGAGCAGCTCGCAAACCTGGGCAAGCAAGCCTCTGGCTCAGAGCCGGGGGAGCCAAGGCCCGTCTGAGGCTTGGGTGGTGGGAGCTGATGCCCCGCAGTGGGGGATGTAGAGAAGGGCATCCTCACTGTTGGATTGGCCCTCTCAACGCCACACTTTGTATCCAACACCACTCCTTTCTATAGCTGCATTCTCCCAGTCCCATACTGGGCGTTCCTTGGCCCCACCTGCAGCTTACTGCTCCGTGCGGCGTTTTCCGCAGCGACTCCGTTCTATGTGCGACACTTGCCCTGCTCTCAGCCCCCCTGCGCCTGCCCATCTGGCCTCAGCTTCCAAAGCGGATCCCGGTCACAGCCGCTCTGCAGCGGGCTCGACGGAAGGCCCACCTCTGATTGGCTCTGTGCATCCAGATCGCGCCAGCTTTGCTGGGAGGGGCCGCCGCCAGCAAGCTGCAGAAGGCCACCCTGGGCATCGGATCTTCCTTGACTGCTTGGAGGATGGGACAGGATCTGAGAGTTTTAAGGTCCCCCTTTGCCAAGGCCAAGTAGCTAAAGACTGGGGTGAAAGTATGATGACAGCCCAGTTCCTTTCCCTGGGGGTGTAATTTTATTTTTTTAAGATTTTTTTATTCATTTGAGACAGAGTGAAAGAGAGAATGAGCAGGGGAAAGAGGCAGAGGGAGAGGGAGAGGTAGGCTCCCGGCTGAGCAGAGAGCCCAATGCGGGACTCGATCCCAGGACCCTGGGGTCGTGACCTGAGCCAAAGACAGATGCGTAACTGACTGAGACACCCAGGCGCCCCTGGGGGGTAATTTTATACTCAGTTCTGGAGGGATCTGGCTGAGGCTGAAACATCACCCCAATGGCCTCCTTGCTGGGCCTCCTCCCCTTCCCTGTCTTACTTCCTCTACTCCACCCCTCACAGGTTTCTCCTGGGAGCACCATCTTCATGAATCACTTGCACCTGAATCCTTGATTCGGGGAAATCTGATCCATACCCCAAGGGCTTATCAAGATGCTTACTTTGTTACTGGGACTCACTGAGTACTGACTGATTGATCTAACTGATAAAATACATATCAGGATGACCTCAAAATGTTGCCTCAGCGCCCATTTCCCCTTTATCGCCCGCACCCAATTTTCCTTGGTTAAACTGCTGCTCTCCCATTCTCAGGCACACAGCGTTGGGGGATCATCCCCCTACCTGACCTCTCACATGGACCCCAATGGGCTTAAGATAATCAACAGACTCCATTCCTCTGGTTATAGAGATCAGTTCCATTGTGGGCAGGAACCCGGAGCTGATCCAGTGGGGACCCGGGGAGGCACCTGCTTGGGTTGCCAGGAAGGTCCAGAAAGAGAGGGTGGCCTGGTGGTGGACACAACCCCCAGGGACAGAGCTGAGAGGCAAAGAAAGAGAAGCTAAGGCAGGTCACATCATTTGAACCCTGGACAGAAGAATGTTCTATCACCGGAGTCTCCAAATTCCCTTTTACTATTCAGCCAGTCTGAGTCATGTTGTTTTTCTTTGCACCCTTAAGAGTTCTTATTTGTACCTTAATGATTCATTGACTTTTTCTGGAATGGCCCTATTTTGAGACTATTTTAAGAAGTTCCTTCTACATTCTGAATGCTCCACTTTTAAGGGTAAAGTAAAAGGAAACTTTCCCCCTTGGGGCAGGGGGAGGAATTGGTGTTTCATGGAGTTTCAGTTTTGCAAGATGAAAAGACCCTAGTGGTAGGTCACAAAATGTGAATATATTTCACACTATCAAACCAGACACTTAAAAATAATTAAGATGGTATATTTCATGTGATGTATTTTTTTGACCACAATTAAAAAATCATGCAGAGGGGCGCCTGGGTGGCTCAGTGGGTTAAAGCCTCTGCCTTCGGCTCAGGTCATGATCTCAGGGTCCTGGGATTGAGCCCCGCATCAGGCTCTCTGCTCAGCAGGGAGCCTGCTTCCCCCCCTCTCTCTGGCTGCCTCTCTGCCTACTTGCGATCTCTCTCTGTCAAATAAATAAATAAAATCTTTAAAAAAATCATGCAGAATGTGATCTTATATATTTATCTAAGTGCTGCAAGCCGGGCAGTTCAAATGAGTGCGTCTTATGGCATGTAAGTTATATCCTGGTAAAATGGACTTTTATTTTTTTAATTTTTTATTATTTTTAAAGACCTATTTATTTGAGAGAAAGAGTGTGTGCACGTGCACAAGCAGGGACAGGGGCAGAGGGAGAGAATCTTCAAGCAGACTTCCCACTGAGCGGGGAGCTCAACACGGGGCTCCATCCCATGACCCATGAGATCATGATTTAAAGTATTTCCCTACAGGGCCCAGCTTCGGGACATCCTGTAAGTGTACATTTCGTAACCGTTATCAGGATTTCCAGCAATGGCTCGAGCACCCGACTCCGTCACTGGACAGGCAGCGCTGTGGTTTGGTTGTTTTCACAGCCCCAGAAGATAACATGATGCAGTGATTTGAGGGGCAACCCTTAAATACTGTTGAGTGGATGGACCTACCAGTGTGTGGATGCCTGTTCCATATTCTTTTATTGATATCCTTTGATTCATTTACTCAGTCAACAAATATTTACTGAGCAGTCACTCTATGACACGTACTGTCCTAGGTGTTGAGGATTCAGTAGTGACCAAAACAGACAAAAATCTGGAGCCTCGTGGGTTACATTCTAGTAAAGGAGAGACACCTAAATAATACAAATGAGCAAATGTATTCCACAATGCATGGTGGTAATTATGAAGGAGAAAAATCGGCCAGGATAAGGGATAAGGAACAGGGGGATGGTTAGCATCACTGAGAAGGTGACGTTTGAGTGAAGATTTCACAAACGAACCACAGACGTCCACCTTGGTGGTGCTTGGGGGATGTGTAATGTGAGGCAGAGTAGGGAGGAAATTGCAGGAGGAAAGGGAGGATGCAGATGCGTCAGTTACATATGGGGGTGGGGTGGCCAGCTTCAATGGGTGTGCGATCTGTGTGTATGTAGTCACACAGGGACCCATGCTCAGAAGGGCCCCATGCATGCTTTAATGCTCTGCTATCACCATCTTGACCATTTTTAATAGTTTTTAAATAAGGGATCTGTATTGTTTTAAAGATTTTATTTTTAAGTAGTCTCCACACTCGATGTGGGGCTCAAACTCAAAACCCTGAGATCAAGAGTCAAATGCTCTACCGACTGAGCCAGCCAGACGCCCCTCAAGGGATCTGTAATTTCATTTTGCACTGGGGCCCAAAGATTATGTAGTTGGTTCTGCATACAGCACTTTACTCTTTTGGATAGGCAATGCCTTTTCTCCAATACTCCCTTTGAAAGCACAGATACTCCCAAGAAACATGAACGATTTGCAATTCTAATACATTGGCATGAAATGTTTTTCTTCTGACAGTTGTGACATAGGAGACAGGAGTTGTACCAGTCAGGGTAGCTACGTAACATAAATCCCCAGATCCAGTGGTTTAAAATAGCAAAGGTTTATTTCCCTCTCACACTAGGTGTTCATCATGGGTCAGCTGGGGGCTCTGCTGAGTCTTCCTCACTCCTGGACTGGGGCAGAGGGTAAGTGAAAAACATGGGAAATTGTGTAATGGCCCTTAAAACTTCTCAGAAGTGACACCCATCCTGTGAGATCGAGCCCCGTGTCCCCTTGGGCTCGGGATGGGCGTGCAGTCTGCTTAAGATTCTCTCCACGTCCCTCTGCTCCCCTCCCCCAAAAGAAGTGACATCTATCACTCCAACTCACATTTCATTGGCCAGGGCTGATCACACAATGACACTCAGCCAGAAGGGAGGAGGAAACCTAATCCAAACAGGGGCCCAGGAGAATTGGGCAGATTTGTTAATCAGTTGTTCTAACAACTGATTTATTTATTAAATACTAATAATTTATCTTATTTATTTATTAAATAACCCATCCTTTCTCTCTTTTCATTGTCCATTTATTGATCTTCAGGCCTCTTTTTGGATCATCTCTCTGTGCCACTGATTTCCCCTTCCATGCCTGTGCAATACTTACCGTTTTAATTTCTGTAGCTTTGTAATGCCATTGAATATCAAAGAAGATAAGTACTTCGTCAGGGTTCTCCTTTGACACTTTTTTCCCGGCTATGTCATCCTTTGATTTCTAGACTGATTTGAGAATCACTTTGTCAAGTCCTCTGACCCCTCCTGTATGATTTTGATTAGACAGGGATTGAACTGGACACAAATTTACATCTCTTCACAATATATGTTACTACTAATAAAATCTAAGTATCTCAGTAAGGTCTTATGATGTTTTCCAAGTATATTCAGTAACTTGCTACTAATTTGACCCCCAAATATTTATTTCATAGTCACTGTGAATGACACCCTTGCTGTATTATTTTCTAATGATTCTATATTCTAGCCCAGCCGAAGCGCTCTTGATCTTGGTCTTCTTTGTAACTGTTTTATCCTCCTGAACTTCCTTATCACAACTGTTTTATAGGTTGTAATCTGTTTATTTATAAATTATGATTAATCTTTCACTTTCCTCATGAAAAAAAACCAACAATCCAATCTTATACTTCTCATTTCTGCAGCAAGAGGGAAACTTACTGTGTGCACTGATGCAATTTTCATTTCCACTATTTTCTGGGACCTCATGACCACTTCTCTCCAGCCTGGCAGCAGCGAGGGTGCTCTGTGCCCACTGGCTTCGGGAAGGGGTGACACAGCAGAACGCGCAGGAAAGGGAAGTCATGTTCTTGGAATTTTTTTGACTTTATTTATTTGGGAGAGAGAGTGTGTGTGACTGGGGGGAGGGGGAAAGGGAGAGGGACAAGCCGACTCCACGCTGAGCCCGGGGCCTGACACGGGGTCCCACCCCACGACCTTAAGCTCACAACTTGAGCCCAGTCCGAGAGCTGGACCCTTAACTGACTGAGCCACCCAGGTGACCCACGTTCTGTGAATTTTTAGTTTTGGATGTCTTTACCAGATTTCAAAGAACAGAGGAGGAGGTGACAGCCTTCATACCAGGTTCCTCAATGTGGCCTCTGACCTCTGCTGGCCCTTGAGCCGTTTGATTCTGGCCCATGATGAAATAAGTACAGATATGGAGAGGAATCATGTAGAAATTTTTATAGAAATTAGATGTTGCTACAGTATCCAAATGCATGATCAGCCGACTGGCCTCACTGAACGGTGTATGGGCCAAAAACATTGCCCTGACAACCGGAAGTGAAATGGAAGCTGCTTCATCACAGCCTGTGTGATCTTTAGATTCATTTCTTTAGTTGATGGGCTTTAGTTGAGTGCTTCTTTAGAGTGACCAGAAGGCTCCAGACTGAGAGAAAAGAGGAGAGTTAGAAGGAAGCGAGTGGGTCTGGAATGCCGCCCCCACCCCCAGTAGTCTAGCCATAAATGCAGGGCGGAGGCTGGGCGAGGAGAGCTACCAGCTGGAGAACAACGGATATCCTTGACCGGCTGGGAAAGGGGCCCATGCCCTTTTCGAAGGAGAGTCCGGGAAGCAGCGAGGTTCTATCATTCCTTTGAGAAATGAAAGGGCTCTGGGCAGAGCTGGACGGCTGGTTTGGAGACAGCCCACACAGTTCCCATGTGCCCCAGCAGTGGAATAATTTCTGTGTGTCCAGAAGCAGCCCACAGGCAGCAAAGACCCTTGGACACTCCCACTAGGTAGGCACTAGGGCCACCTGATGTCATCATGGGCCCAAAGGGGGTGCAGAAGGAGCTGAGCGACAGAGACCTAGGAAAATATGCAGCTGAGAACAAGGGACACCACAGCTACATGTATGGACCAACTCCCAATGTCTAGACCAAAGTACACCCCGGCAAACACTAGTGTAGAAACACAAGGGCCAGCTGCTTCCCCTCCCCGGAGGCCTTGGCACCACTGGACACCCTCCCTTCTGCAACTGAGATGGCAAACTGGGCAGCGAGGGGACACTCTCGTCCTGACCAAGAGTACGTTTCAGTCGCCTGGTGGCATGGTGACTCGCGGTTGGAATTCAATGGAATTATTTAAAAAGCAGAAAAAATCGAACACCTTCCCTCTTGCCAACTTCATTCAATGAGCTGAGATTCAAGCCCACGTTTGCTTTGTCGAACCAGAATGACAGGTGTTAGTGGACACCTTTCCCCTGCTTCTGATTTTAATGGGAATGCATCTGGTATTATACTGTATGGCATTTGCTATTGATTCCTCATGTTTTTAAAGATCTCTTCTCTGAGTGTCTCCTCCTGAGTCCTGAGTCCATCTGAAAGTAGTATTCGCGGAGTCCAGGTGGCCCCTCTGATGTCCTCTCCAATCTCGCCACAAACATGAAGCTCCTCTTGGCACCCATTTCCCCTGTTACTGGAAGCAACGCTCCCGTCATTTTCCTGCTCCATTTTCTTTTGTGTTCCTGAATCTTTTCATGTGCCTCTTTTCATCTTTACCCAAAAGAGTATGTTTTTATCCAGTGTCAGGAGTTTAATGGGCTTGATCAAAGGCTAGGATTTTCTGTGCTGATCTTGTAGCCTCAGAGAAGGAAAGTCGTACTTTCTGTGGGTTATTTAGCAGATTTAGAGGATGAGCTGAGAGTGAAGAGAAGGGCCAGGCCCCCAGCTGGGGTTGGGGACAGGAGGCTGGCCTCTTTCCACTAGCACAAAGGGCTCTCTGAGATCTCACCTGCCTGCCTCTTCTCCCAGGCCCCTCCTTCACAACATACTGGCCAGAACTGAGTCAGGCAGCTCTCAGGAGACATCTGCTTTGTCGCCTCTCTCCTGGCTGTCCGAGCTGCCCCATCTGCCCAGGATGCCCGTGTGGTGCTCCCTGACTTGACAGGTGCTTTCCTGAGTTTTCTTTTTTTTTTTTTTTTGTATTTCATAAAGTTTATTAAAGTGATATTAGAGGGACGTCTGGGTGGCTCAGTCAGTTAAGCATCTGCTTTTGGGAGTTTTCGTTTTCTAATTATCTAAGCCATACGTGTATGTTTTGCGTGCCTTTTTGTATACGTATGTTATTTCACAATGAAAACAACTGAAAAAGAAACTGCATATGGGTTTATATATGCACTTTTTTTTTTTCCTGAAAAAATATAATGGGAGGGCACCTGGGTGGCTCAGTCAGTTGAGCATCGGCCTTTGGCTTGAGTCGTGATCTCAGGGTCCTGGGATCGAGCCCCACATCCAGCTCCCTGCTCAGTGGGGAGTCTGCTTCTCCCTCTCACTCTCCCTCCGTGCTCTCTAATAAATAAATAAAGAAATCTTAAAAAAAGAAAAGAACATAATGGCAAACCCATAATGGAGGGCGTTTAATTTTTTTTTTACTTGATACAGTTCCACATTTAAATAAATTATTGCTTTCCGAAGCCTAGGAAATGACCAGGTAGCAGGGAAACCCCAGGTTGACCCCAGATGACCAGAGATACTCTCCCAGTCTTGGCTGTGTCCAGACAGATTTCAACATGCAGCCGTCTCCTCCCCAGACCACAGACAACCACGCCTTTGACCTGCTGCCTTCTACCCTCATTGCAGACTGTCAATTACTGCGTTTTGAACTTCAGGACCTAAGCTCTGCCTCATTCTACGGGGCTTTCTAAGGATCTCAAAGAGCAACAGGATGGTCTTTAAAAACGAAACCAATTCGTTCCAATCTGATCTCCCTTAAAAAAAGAAGAACGAGTCTTTTCCAGGGTAGAGATTTGAAAAGGCAGGAAGCCATTCTGGGGACGTCAGAACATGTATTTCTTGAGCGCTGTTGGTTAAACAAGTCAGTGAGTGAAGCTTGGGGCTCCTGACGCGGCGAGGTCAGTGGAAATGTGAGCAAAGACTGAGCGAGCGGGGCTAACAACAGAGAGGGCGCGGGTGACTGGAGGTCCAAGCAGCAGGCGGATGACACTGGGAATGACACCAGCTTATCTGAAGGCGGGGTGCTGGGAAGAAGGCAGAATTCAGGACCTGAGGGAATTTGGGGGAAAGAAGGAAACATGTGCGTAGCAAAGCCCCTGAGTTAATAATCTATGCATAAAAAGCAAAAAATAAAATGAGTTACCCCCATCTCTCCTCCCCAGCTTTAAGCAAAGATCACTCTAGTACCCCGGCAGGAATCTGGAAGTCTCGTCTTTGGAGAGAGTTGTGAAATCAGGCTTTTGATTGAGAAGCTGGGCGATACCAGCTGAGGTAGGAGCAGCCAACTGAGAGCGCGGGGCTAAGTAGAAGTCGAGACTCCCAGACTTTGTTGTCAACTTGGTCCCCAGGCGCTGGTGGCCAGTCGTGTCTGGGAAAGATCAGCCTCAGGGAAAGATCTAAAGTTACGGACCATGAGAACTCCCCAGCGAATGGCCCGGGCAGACTGTGGCGCAGGGGAGCCATCCCACGGTCCACAAGGCACAGAGCTCTGCTGGGTTTTGTGTCTTCACTCTTGCATGAGCTGACAGCTATGGATGACCTGAAAGGTCAAGACTGAAGGAAAGAAATCGAAAAAGCAACCTCGAGAAAAGACCGGCATGCAGGGAGAAGGAAAGTTCACAAAACCAACCATGAAAATCTTCCAAGAGCTTCATCCATTCAGATATCCTTTCACTGAGCAAAGACTACAGGTAGCCCATGTGCCAAGCATGGTTCTAAGGTGCTGGGAACATGAGAGAAAAAAACAGAGAGGTCTGTCCCACGAAGTGGGGTGGGGGGAGGGAGGGGAATGGAATGATGAAGAACCCACAGAGTAGATAAGTAAAATTAGTGAGTTAGAATGTGACAATTGCTATGGAAAAGAAGAGTTGAGTGGGAGAAAGGAGGCCAGGAGTGGGGGTGCTCTAGGCACGGGTGGGACGGGAGTGTGGGCAGGTCGCAGTATTACTCATGGAGGCCTCGGCCTTACCGAGAAGATGCAATCTGAGCAAAATCTTGAAGGCGTGAGGGATTCTGGGCAGAAGAAACAGTCAAGGCCAAGGTGCTCAGGTGGGAGTGGGCCTGGAGAAGTCAAGAAACACTGAGGAGGCCAATGTGACTGGAGCGGGGTGAACAGAGGTAGAAGAGCCGATGACGGGACCAGGGGAAGAGAGAGCACTTTGGGGTGCATCAGTCCCTGCAGGGTCAGGGACTGTGAGTCAGATATGCAGAATCACTGTGGTGTTTTGAGAGGAATGCATGATGTGATGCATTTTTAAAGGACCATTCTGACTGTTATGCTGGTAAGTGAATATTTATGTCTTTTAAAAATATATTTTTAAAAATTAATATTTATTTATTTGACAGAGAGAGAGAGCACAAGCAGGGGGAGCAGGAGAGGGAGAAGCAGGCGCCCTACTGAGCAGGGAGCCCAAAGCTGGACTTGATCCCAGGACTGTGGAATCATGACCTGAGCCGAAGGCAGAGGCTTAACTAACTGAGCCACCCAGACGTCCCTGTTTCTCTTTTTTCTTTCTTTTCTTTCTTTCTTTTTCTTTCTTTCTCTCTTTTTTGTTTCTTTCTCTCTCTCACCTTTTCTATCTTTTCTTTCTTTCTTTCTTTCTTTCTTTCTTCCTTTCTTTCTTTCTTTCTTTCTTTCTTCCTTCCTTTCTTTCTTTTCTCTGCTCTAGACCTAATGTAGGGTTTGAACTCAAGACCCAAGGTCAAGACTCACATGCTCTACCAACTGAGCCAGACAGGTGCCCTAAATGAATATTTACACTGATAATATATTAATATAAGAAAAGATATTGTGGCCACAGAATAAAATTTTATTGCCATAAAAAGAATACCCGGAACATTAAAGAGACTCTTTGAACATTAAAACCATGATAGCAAAAAACCAAAAAGCATGACAGAAGCATTGGAAGACAGAACTAAGTAACTCTTCATAAAGGAGATCAAAAACACAAAATATATATGGAAAAAAGACAAAAATATGAAAAATCAGGGAAAAAAGTTAAGGACCAATAGCTAAAGAAATAATTCGAGAAACAGAAAACAGAGACTTTAAAGGAAATTATCAAAGACATTCATTTCAGAAAATTCCCTAACACTAAGAGATACAAGTTTCCAGAGCACCTGTGTTCGAGACAAATAGGCCAACAACAAGACATGTCACCGTGAAATGTCAGAACACTGAATGCAATCCTACAAGCATCCAGAAAAAAAAAAAAAAAAAAGTAGCCAAATGAAGAACCTGGAATCCAAGTGGCACCAGACATCTCCACAGAAGTCACATGGGACGGCTGAGGGCTCTGCAGTCACGTCCTCACCTCTGGGGGACAATAAGCAGGTAGAGAAGGGGCAGCAGTCTCCAGAGGGAGTTCCTGATGACAAGGACAGAATGCTAGGAGGTACATAGAGAAATGGCGGAGTCTGAATTAGTGACAGTACATAGAAAATCACATAAACAAATGAAACAAGCTTGTCAACTCCAGGGAAAGCTAAAAGTTGTGCCAGAAGAAAGAAGTAAGTCATAACGTATGTCCTGGCCAAGCTGCAAATAGGGTTTATATGTTCTTAGTCACGTCACAGTGTTGAGTATGGATTCATCCAAAATCACACAATTACGTGGAGAAAATGGAGGGCTTGCAAGTATGTGAGTAGGGGGACAGTGAGGGCAAGGAGCAAAATCTCTACTTTCTACCAGATAGAGTCAACTGATTAGGCCTAATACTGAAAATTTGTGAAGTGGTAATATATCATGTAGAGAGCTCCAAGTCGATACAAGGAGATTCGGCCAGAAGAACTGAAGGTGGGTGGTTTGTCTCTTGGGGAATGAGAGAGAAGGGATTGCTAAGAACAAGTGATTTTCATAATAAGCCTGGTTTATTTAACTTTTTATAATATGTGCACTGATCATTTTGAGAAAAATAAAGTTTAAAAAGAAAACTACCATAGTTTCTCATACTTTAGCTGGTCACAATGTAGTCCCACGTAACCTAGGCAAGCTTTATCCCCAACTCTCCCAGCGCCTGGACACAGCACCCATTACCAGTGTGTGCGTGAGTGGGGGAAGGGGCAGCCCAAGTTCACCCAAGTTCCCTCCCATCTGCCCTTGGTCCAGCTTGAGCCCTGTCTCTACCAGATCCTTTCAGAGCCTGCCGAGCCTCTTTTCCTCTCCAATCCACTTGTCAGAGCAACAATTATCTAAATTATTAGGGATGAATATTACTTATTACGTGGGTTAGCTAGTTCAGATATGGAGCTCTCCTCCCTAAGTTGCAAACTTCTGGAGGAAGTGGACGATTCCTTTTTGATGTCTGGCAAATGTCCATGGTAGGTGCCCAAAAAACATCTCATGAATAAACTCGAAAGTAGAATTCAAGGTGAATTAACAGACAGATCTAAAACAAATTCTGGAGATAAAACTAAGGTTAGATTAAAGCTGTGACTGATAATGGTTAAGGCATCTAGAGGACCTAATTGTATCAAGATAGAGTGGCCTTCAAAGCTCTGTGGTCTACTTTTTTGGTTAATGTTTAAGTTGAGTTGGTTTTAATAAAGAGCTATCTTGCCCCCAAAGTACTCTCAAGTTCCAAGTTTTGGTGACCCGGGCCTTGGAAAGTAAATGTACTCTACCCTGCCAACCCCTCTGGGGGAGGGACCCAATGGAAGACAATCTCCAGTCAATGTTCAGAATGAGCGGGAGTCCTTGATCTTGGGCCCATTCATTCCATGCTCTTTTGGTCCCACTGTGCTTTTTCACTCCCACCAAATGGAGAGGATACATGGCATTTTCTGACATCCCCAAGAACGGGAAACTTGGTGCTCTCGGCAAATATTGTCAATATGCTCTGAAGTCTTCAAATGTTCAGATTCTGGCTAAAGGGACAGGAGCCTGCAGCCATACCCAGAGATCTCTCTCAGTCCCGGCTCCTGGTGGTGACAACTCTTGCCTGGTGCTGTCGTCTCCACTCTGCCGGGCCACAAACCCTCCTAGCGGTGTTGGTGGTTCGGCTGTTGTCACCTTTTCAGTTGTAGGGGCATACTGGTCCTGAGGGTGGTGGTCTCAGAGCAAACTCTATGGATGTTAATCCCAGAGAAAACTCTCTTGAAGGACTAGCACCTTAGCCAAGACTGGAGCATTTTCTAGTTGGCTCTTCTTCCGTTAGTGAGAGGAATGACAGAATGGAGGCATCGGAGACCCACAGAGCTGGGAAGGAAAGCAAGCACCTCCAGTGTTCAGGGGAAACTCCTGAGTCGAAAGGCTTGCCTCCCACATATGCAGGAAAATATATCCTGCCTCTCACTGGCTCCTAAATTGCACAGCTCCCTTCCCCTGGCCTTCAGAGCGCTCGAATGTGCTCCCAGGGCTGCTACAGACCTTCCCCACCTGTGGGACTTGTTTCGGTTTTCACACGAAGCATCTTCACAAAGCCTTCCTGTGTTGTGTCCGTGCCATTTCTGGGTCTTGTGGCTTCCTCAAGACACTGGGAGTGAGTGGGTTGGCTGGAGAGTCATGGTAGATCGAGGGGGAGCTCTAAATTCTAGGTGTCCCCCCCTCAGCCATTTGTGCTGCCAGAGGAGGTCCTGGCCCAAAGGGAAGAGATAAATTAGGAGGCACAGGGAGCCCCGAACCAGGGCTCCCGGACACCAACACACCGTGCCTCCATGCTCTCATTCAGGTCTTGTTGGAACGCAGGTTTGGATTTAACAGGACTGGAGTAGGCCCAAGATTCTGCATTTGTAACAAACTTCTGGTTGCAGGCCATGCTTCGAGTAGCAAGGGACAAGGCTGAGGAGGGAAAGTGGAGAAAGAGGTGAGGACATGGCCCTCGGGAGGTGAGCCGAGTAGAAGAACAAGCTCCAGGCGAGGCGGTCTGCTAGTGTTACCGCCGCACCAGCTCGGGTCTCTGAGGCCCTCCTCACAGGGCCTTCTGGGGCAGACACCTCTGTGGCCCGCATCACAGCTACAACGGGGTGCTCTGGTCCTCTCCCTTCCCCTCGCGTTCCACAGGACGGGAGCACACAGTGTGCCTCCCAGCTGCATGCTGGAGGAGGGCGAGGCTGGAGACTACCTCATTCCCTCTATTCCGTCAGGGCAGGGAGTCCTGCCTTGGCTGGGGCCAGCTGCCCTGCTAGCTCGGGCTCCGAGCTCCGAGGTGGTTCCACCGTGGGGAACCGCAGATTCTACAGGCTGGCCCCACCGACAGATGGGCTCTCTCCCCTCCTGAGTTTCACCTGAGAAACTACTCTCCAAAGCCACAGGAGTGACCGCCTTCACTTCCTCCAACAGCAGCTTCCATTAACGGAGTGCTTACTGTGCGAAAGGCTGTGTGTGCAGCGCCCTCCCACACAGTTTTCTTTAGTCCTCACATTTACCCTCACAGCAGGAACTACGTATCCCCACTATATAAGGGAACTGAAGCTCAGGACCCAATTTGCCCACAGCCTCACAGCTAAGAGGGCTCCACCCTCGCCACCCTGGCTCTCAACCATAACTGAACTCGTGAGGCCAGGAGCCTGGGGGATTATGTCTAGGAGAGAAGCCTCGAGATAGTTTAGATGACGTAAGACAACTAAGTCGAGTTAATCTGGTGTGTAACACTTTGAAGGTCAGTACAAGGTCAAAATTGTGACTGTCCCTCCACCAGCTTCCACTGAGCCGGCAACAGAAGGCTTTTCTGTGCCAGCTGGCAGGGACACCCCCAGAACCCCGAAGGAGGGAACGTGCAGGTGGTTGAGCAGAGGGTGCCAGGCAGAGACTGACTTACCCGGTGGCACCAAATCAGTCTGAGGAGGAGCTGACGGGAACGTCACTTAGGACCATCTGAATCAAATGGCACCAGTGCAACTGTCCACACCTCTAGGGAACGTAACAGGGCATCCTGCGATGGAAATGCACTTTCAACTTTGGTTCTTCATGTAGGAAACTGGAGCGCCCACAGACACTGTGCTAGACTTTGTGGGATTTTTTTTTTTAATAAGATTTTATTTATTTGAGAGAGAGAGAGAGAGAGATCACAAGCAGGCAGAGAGGCAGGCAGAGAGGAGGAAGCAGGCTCCCCGCTGAACAGAAGGAGCAGGATGCGGGGCTCGATCCCAGAACTCTAAGATCATGACCCGAGCTGAAGGCAGAGGTCTTAACCCACTGAGCCATCCAGGCGCCCCGACTTTGTGGGATTCTAAGACACCCTCTTGCCCTTAATGAAAACTAGCAGGTTGGGCAGACAAGCAAGCAATGGTGAGGACTGTGGTGAACTGGAGAATTCTGCTCAGACGAAGCTGCTTTACTACCTTGCTTCAGTTGGTTGTAGCCTCTTAATAAGGAAGAAAAATCCAGTGATTTTTCAAGAAAATCCCCCAATCAAAACGTGAACCTTTCCATTTCTAAAAACAAAACTCAGGCCGACACCTGTGCTCACTAGTTTGCAACCTCTGCTCCTCACTGACCATGCTCCGTTTTTCCTGTTATGCCCTTAGTGCCTCACAAAACCTGGCAGGAAACAGTTTGCGGTGGGCATGATGACCTGGTGAAGCTTAGCCACAGGGACCGGGTCTGAATCTCCCTCACAGCAGAACAGCTGAGGCAACTGGGGAGGATTCTGAGCCTTGGCAATGATGAACGAGAGGCCTAACAGTTGTTGCAAATAAGAAAATCTTTATACAGCTAGAGCGTATGGTTCAGCCAACCATATGGGGGTGGGGGGGAGAAGGCTGCTTTTAGGTAAAATATACATTTGACAATTGACTTGGGTCCCCACTACTGTCTATGGCTCTGCCCACCTCTACCCCCTTCTTTACTTGCCCGGCCCTTAAACGCATTTTGGGCTTTATATTTGGTAAGGGGAACTCGGGCTTTGCCTTGAGTCCCATATGTCCAACCTATTACCTAAGAATATTATCCAACTTGGTGTTTTTTCCAAGGATTAAAATGAAACAATATGTAATAAAAGTCCTTGTCACATTTGACAAAGGTTTCAAGAAACATTCACCATTGTTAAGAAGGTTTAGATGTTCTCTATAAAGGACCAAAATACACACGTATTATCATTGCAAAGTCACAGGGAGTCTGATTTTGTCTTACTAAACAACACTCGAGGGGCACCTGGATGGTCATGTAGTTAAACATCTGACTCCTGACTTTGGCTCAGGCTGTCATCTCCGGGTCCTAGGATTGAGCCCTGCTCTTGCTTTGCACTCAGTGGGGAGTCTGCTTCCCTTCTCCCCCATCCTTGCTCATTTTTTCCAATAAAGGAATAAAATCTTAAAAAAAAAAAAAAGGGACCAAATAATTTGGTTTGGTCAAAACCTTCTGGTCTGAGCTTTGCTTTACAAACAGTTCCCAGGATGGGCGCCTGGGTGGCTCACTTGGTTAAGCCACTGCCTTTGGCTCAGGTCATGATCACGGAGTCCCAGGATCAAGTCCTGCATCAGGCTCCCTGCTCAGCAGGGAGTCTACTTCTCCCTCTGACCCTCCCCTCTCTCGTGCTTTCTCACTCTGTCTCTCAAATAATTAAATAAATAAAATCTTCAACACAAAACAGTTCTCAGGACAAAGCTTTATCGATCTCTTTACAACTAGTGTCAAGGTCCAGGAACTTCAATTAGAGCACTGGGCTCCCCAGACTCTTCTCCCATTACCCAACGTACCTAACTTTGGAGGCTGCATCAGGTCACCCCACTGTGTCCCTCATTTCCTGAGTCCTAGGTTTTTTTCCCATAAGCACTCACTTTGTGAGTGGTATCATCCAGCTTCTAGATATTGTCCTGACAATGACTCCCTAATTTCTATCCCTGGCCTAAACTCCCCTGAACTCGAGCCGTGCTTTGCACTTGCCTACTACACAGTTCCATGTGGATGCAGAGTACACATCTACAATTTAACACATCCAAAAGTTAACTCCCCTTCCCCAATAAACTTGTTCCATCCACAGCCCTCCAAATCTCAGCTGATGGCCCTTCCAGGCTTCCAGTCGCTCATTCCCGTAAGCTCACAGTAAGAGGATGACTGAACGGCAGTCTGAGCCACAAGGCCAGTTATCTAAAAAGGAAGGGGGCCTGGGTACTGGGATCAAAGACATCATATAATCATTAAAATGTTTTCTGAAATATACTTGAAATTAACTCACTTTAAGTCTAGGTTTAGATTTTGGCATTTTAATTTCTTTTGAATATGTCACTTTGTGCAAGCTAGGAAACAGAATCAAACTAAGGCAGTCTAGTCCATCTAGGGATCCAGGCTGAGTCTTGCAATCTTTAGCAGAATGACATCATAATGCAAGGTGCTAACAACAGGTTTATAATCTCTAAATAACAACCACTTATCTACATTTTTTTCCTTAGGAAACAGCCGAAGTCCAGTCCTTAAAGGCATGATATACAGAACATCTTGATCTACAAAGAACAGAATAACCCATATTATATGCTGGCCAGCTTACTGGTAGACCAAATCAAAGCTGACCAAGGATTGGTGAACAGAGAAAGTGTTTACCTTCTAGAAACTTGCTCTGAGATTTAAAAAAAGTCCTGGCTGCTGTTAATAACAAGTAAAAAATATTACAGATGCACCCCCACTGACATTTGATTTGCCAAGGTCTTCCACTAGAACACAAAGTGAGAGATGGGTGTAGGGGTAAGACACTTAGATGTTTGCAAAATAAATTACTAGTAATATGAAATTTGACATATTAAATTCTTCCATCTGCTACCAAAACTGACAATGAGGACTATTTAAAAGAAATGCTCAAACTTAGAAAGGGTGGCAGCAGTTACACTCTGCACTACACAATAATCTCCTGCTTTCCCACACCATTAACACTGCTACTCTTCCATATTCCTGTGGAAAAACTTATCAGCTTTTTCCAGAGTCAGGAGATGAAAAATAGAGCATGTTCTAATTAGTTAATTTGTAATCATAAGCTCAGTTGACATCTTGAGGATGGACCGGTAAAATCTGGCCATTCTTTTGTTTAACATCTGCAAACTGCACAACGCCTTAGCCCTTTGCCAGTTTCTGCTCAGTATCTTAAAGCTGGTCTCAGTCCCATCTGTGACTCTTCTCCTCAGGGTTGAGGGTGGGTTAGCTAGTCATCAAAATCTGGAATGTCATCATAGGAGTAACCCCGATAGCCTTTGGATGCATAGTAGGCGATGCGCAGGTGGTAAAATCCTGGCAGGAACACCAGGATGCCAATGATCAGGACAGGAACGGCCCGGTCTGCCCCCTAGTGGCAGAAGGAGGCAAACACATTAGTACCATACAAATTATCAATTTTAAAATAAAACAAAGCCATAGGTTCAACCCATACATCAGTATTTTACACTCTTCAGAGCATTTCCTTTGCTCGAAATGGATTTTACATCTCTTACAACGAAATGGATTTACATCTCTTACAACGAAACATATTTACATCTCTTTTCCTTATTGTAAAATGTAGAAAAACTACAAAACACTAAAAATTATAGTCCATCTTCATCCACATATACTTTGCTTATTTCCTTCTGTTCTCCACTCTAGTTTCTAGTTGTGAACATACCATACCCTGTGCCTTGTTTTAGTTTCCTAGTATAACAAGCAATTGCCAAAGTATTATGAAAAGTTCTGCACTGGGGTGGGAGACAGGCAAAATGGGTGAATATAGTCAGAAGGTACAAATTTCCAGTTACAAAATAAGTTCTGGAGATGCAATGTACAGCATGGTGACTACAGCTAATAATACTGTGT
The DNA here is from genome assembly GCA_028533885.1 of Nasua narica. Lineage (NCBI taxonomy): Eukaryota > Metazoa > Chordata > Mammalia > Carnivora > Procyonidae > Nasua > Nasua narica. The sequence continues at coordinate 94,248,396 of CM052811.1, read as the reverse complement.
TGTGTATTAGCAAGTTGCTGAGAGTAGATCTTAAAAGTTCTCATCACAAGGAAAAAAACTAACTACACGTGGTGATGGATGCTAACTAGACTTATTGTGATCATTTCCCAATATACACTATATTGAATCATGTTGTACACCTGAAACTAACATGTTATAGGTCAACTAATGGTGTCTAACATTCCACTGTAATGGATGCACAATTCTACTTAACCACCCCTCACCGACTGTAGGATACTTCGGTTGTCTCTCACTTTTTGTAACTGTACAGAATACCACAATAAACTTTTTCTTGGCCTTTCAGATTCTTTCTTTAGTGTATATTCCTATGAGCACAATTCACAGGTCAAAGAGGAAGAAATGGTGTTTAGTGTTTTTATCAGTAGGGCTTCAGATATTTGGGGAGTTCCAGGAGGGCAGGAACTTTGTTCATCCCTGGATCCCCAGCTGTACCAAACATATAAATATATTAAGTGAATGAATCTATTCTTACAAAATTGCTCTGCCTTGTTTTTTGGTATAGTTTTAAATGTTCATACAGTTAAGCTTATCTTCCTTTTCTTCTGTGATTTTTCCCCATTAATTTCTTTTTTAACATATAATGTATTATTTGCCCCAGAGGTACAAGTCTGTGAATCATCAGTCTTACACAATTCACAGCACTC
>CM052811.1:94208461-94247231 GCA_028533885.1 Nasua narica | reverse complement strand
TTTAGAGTCAAAACCCTTTTGTTATGAAAATCACAAGTATTTTTAGGTAAGGCAGAAATATTTCTAGGTTAACAAGACCAAATTTGACTTTGGACTTTATTCTTTAAACAAATTGTGAAGAATGAAGAAAAAATAGGTTATTTACAGAAAATATCTACATATGTACTCAAGAGGTACAAATTTGGTGACAGACTTAAGTACATGCTGGCATCTCAGAAGCAGTTCTTGAAGAGCTTAACTTTATTTTCTTGGATTTTAAGAATACCTAAGATCCTTCTTCATCCTCGATCTTGGGAGCCAAATAGTACTTTAAATGTCCCATGTCGGCAATTTTATACTCTACAACTGAAAGAAGATAGGAACACAATTAATGAGAAGTACCACATATACCATCTACAAAACAAGATTCAACAAACCTATTATCTTACCAAGGGGTACATCTGCAGACATACTGAGTGTTACTGTAGGAGAGAGTGGAGTGGCTTTTGTAAAGAAGTTCAGGTATCTCAGTGCAAAAGTTAGCTGAACTGGCTCATTCATCTCTATGGTAACCTGAGAGAAAACAAAAAGATTAATCATTGAAAACATCAAGAAGGTTGCAACCCATTAGTTTAGAATATATTTTTAAAGATTTAGTTATTAGTGTGAGTGCATGCAAGAGAGTGAGTGAGTGGAGGGAGACAGAGACTCCAGGCTGAGTGCTGAGCCTAACCAAGCAGGGCTTGTTCCATGAGATCATGATCTTGTCTGAAACCAAGAGTCAAAGGTTTAACTGATTGAGCGACCCAGGCACCCTTAAAATATATATATATATATATATTTAAAAACAAAACAAAACACTTATTGGGTTACTTTGGAGAGTGATATGAAACTAATTTTGAGGACTGGTAAATAAAGCAAAAGAATCAAGTATTTAATCTGTCTTTCCCATATGAACTGTAGCTCAGGTAAATTATGTGATAAGAAAACTTCTCTTTATGGGAATGTTTCTAATAAATAAATCAGCTAATAACTGAAGGAATGAAATGTATTAATACATTACAATCCTAATGACCTAATGATTCTAAACAATTGTTATAGCTACTAAGAAAATGTAGACACCTTATACCTACTAGGGGTACACATACCACCATCTGTAAAGTATTCTTACTCTCTCACTCCCAAAACAAAACGCTCTGAATATCAAGCCTCTAGAGCTGTAGCTACCAGTTTATAGGAAATATAGGTTAGAGAATCATATTAATTGACATAAGGGATGCAATAAGCAAAATCTAGATTTCGGGAAAACTCAATGACAAAGGACTTGCTTCAACAAATCAATGGAAGGGGGCAAAAACTGAATGTTGAACCAATGGATTAAAAGAATTTGATGGGCTATCAATGAACTACAGTGTATGCAGCTTATTAAAATCTTGATTCAAACAACTTCTGAAATAACCAAGGAAATAGAAAAACACTGAAAAATTCCTTAATACCAAACGTCATAAAACACTCACATTCCAGATACAAAAATATTTACAGAAGCACTAATTTGAGATTTAAAAAAAAAAAAAGTCCAGAATGGCAGGGGAGATACAATGTAATTTAGCAGAAAGATAATACAGAAATAGCCCCTGAACTTTTTTGCTACTAAGATTTTTAAGTCTTCATTTAAGCTGAGGGTTGACTACTCATGCAAAGGACTATAATATCTAATATTTACTACAAATTTAAAATGTCACATACTATGGTAAGCACTTTGGTAAGCATATATTTAGGTGGTAAGCACTATGGTAAGTACATATTTAAGCCTAATAATACTATGAAGTTAGAACCTTCAATTGAAAAAACATCAGTTAACTCTATAAATGAAAGACAAAGGTTAACTGATGTTTTTTCAAAGGACAGTAAGGCTTTTAAAAAAATACAATTATAAAATATTAGTTTATAAGTACTCTTCTAAAAAAAAAGTACTTGATTATATAGGAAAACCTTAATTTAAGGACATTTAGTAGTTAGAATGTTATTTTGTCCCCAAATGGGGGTTCTCTATGTCCCCCAACTGGGCCTACCATGTTGAAACTTAATATAAGCTATGGAATGAATGTCTGTGTTCCCCAAAAGTTCATGTTAAAACCAAATCCCCAAGGGACGGTACCTGGAGGTAGGGCCTTTGGAAGGTGCTTAGTGCTAGTACCCTTCTAAAAGAGACCTGAGAGCTCCTTTGACCCTTCTATTGGGTGAGAAGCCCACTGTCTGTGAACCAAGAAGCAGGTCCTCACCAGACACTGAATCTGCCAGCTTTCCAGCCTCTACAACTGTGAGAAATAAATTTCAGTTGTTTATAAGTCATTGTCTACAGTATTTTGCTACAGCAGCCTGAACAGACTAAGGCACAATCTAATGTTAAGAAGGGTCATCACTGGGCACCTGGGTGGCTCAGTTGGTTAAGAGACTGCCTTCAGCTCAGGTCATGATCCCGGAGTTCCGGGATCAAGTCCCGCATCGGGCTCCCAGATCCATGGGGAGTCTGCTTCTCCCTCTAACCTTCTCATCTCTCACTCTCTCTCTCTCAGATAAATAAATAAATTAAAAAAAAAAAGGGGGGGGGGTCACCATTCTTTTCAGAGTATTTTCTTAGTTAAGAAACTACTTACAGCTTCCTCCTCCTTATCGACATTACTTGTTTGTGACAACTTAATATTTCCATTTCCTAGTTCTCCACTTGCAGAAAATTTCACTCCATCTTTTGCACAGGAAATTACAACAGCATCTCCAATATGACTGAGATCTCGGCATATACGTGCAAATTCACCAGAAGGCATCTTTACTACACAGCTATACTCTTGTTCCTATTTAATAAAATAAAATAAAAGTTCATCTGCTGGAAATTAAAAATTCTCATTTTCTGAAGACTCCGCATCTAGACAAAAACTCAAAAAAATTTTTTTAAAAAACTCAAAATTTTAGATTCCTGATTACTTTGAAATATCACTTATTGTGTAATTTCATAACATACTCTTAACCCTCAAAAGTAAATGTAGATATAAAACAAGTATGTCATAATAATCATACTAAGAAAGCTAAAATAAGTTTAAACCTTTATTGATAAATGCACTATTCAGGGAAAACAGCCTCCCCCAATCACTCTCCAGGGCTAAATCAAGAGGACAATAGGGCATGGCATACAAACGATGACACGTGTGCAAGCAGGCCCAACTGCTTACCAAAACAAAACGAGAAAAGAAGGATTTTAAACATCTCAACTCTTTTATGTTGACAAACCTAACCTTATGAATTTCTGCTAACACAGCTTTAAAGTCTACTCTTAGGGGGAAAAAAAGCATGGAAAGCACGGAGGTTGATGCTAATACACATTTGGCAGCAATGAACTCAACCAGATTCATTTTAGAGTACTGTACTGTAGTTCAATTAAATTATAAATGTCAGTCTAAATACTAAAACTCCACTTTGGAACATGTACAGCAGATATGTAGAAGTTCCGTTAGGAATTGGGCTTTAAATGGTATTATCAACATTATCTTATGTAACTATCATGCCCTGTGTACAGTACACTCAGAAACTTTGATACTCACTGGAATTCCAAGTTGTTCAACATCTAAATCCATTAACTTCATTTCATAGTCTGAAACCTTTTCTTGATCTACCAAAAGAAAGCAGATTGAAGAAAAGCATTTATGTTTGTAACTATGATGTTAAGTTCTACGATCATCACAAACATTTTCTTAAATTTTTCACAACTTTGACAAATACACTGCATTTAAATTTCCCCTAGTATAACGTAGGAGAAGGGTATGACTTACTTGGAGCCTCAAATACTAGTGCCAGGGTGTCCGCATTATCTTCAGCCCTTAGTGTAATGATGTCTTCATTGCCAGCACATTTTAGTATTTTGGACATGCTAGAACACAGAAGACACAGGATTTAAAATCGACAGAATGTTCTCAAGATCAATTTCTGACGCAATTAAAAGGAGTTGCTATTTTTACCAGGGTCGTCTGAGGAATTGGGTGAGTTAGGTAAACTGATTCGGCCATTTTGAAATGCGATTTAGCAGTATTTATACTTTAACAAGCACACACCCTACCGCGAGCAATTTCACTTCTGGATATCAACAAAAGAGCAGTATTTTATCAACTGCAAATCCCTTTGGTGGGTGAAGCAAATTATTCGGTCGTGACGATCATGAAAAATGATTGAGGATACTCATTAAAACACACTGCATGTAGTCGGGGTTTAAGTATTTCTCACAAACCTTAAGATTTAAACATGTTTATGTAGGAGACAAGTAGCGATCAAAAGGTTGAAAGCCACTGCCCTGGAGAAATTTTAAGTCCAGGAATTTAGGATGCTCACTGCAACATTATAAGAAAAAACGAGAACCAACCGATGGTCCCTAGGTAGGGTGACAACTTAATATTTCCATAGGTCAATCAGGCCAAAGGTCTCTCATCCAAGGCCGCCGGCACTTAATGGCCCAAAAGCTGTGCAACTCTTCCTGGCATTGCGAAGAAGCCCGTCATTTTCCCGCCACCACCCGCTTTGTGACTTTGGCGCGGAAAAAGCCGGTTCGCGCGGCTGCCAGCGCGGGCTTTCCGAATCGCGCGCTCCGCTAGATCCCGCCCCTCGGCGTCGCAGGCCAATGAGATGGCGCAGGTCGCCCATGCCAGCCAATGAGGGCCTAGCACGCCGGGGCTCCCGCCAAGAGCAGGAGGTGGGGGTGCACCAGAGCCCGGCTCTCGGCTACCCCGGGGCTCACCTGGTAAGGTTCACACCCATAGCCAAGTTGCGGTCGCAGCGGTACGTGTCGAAGCCCTCGGAGCGCAGGGTGAGCTGCACCAGGGAGACATGGGAGGAATCCATGCTCTGCAGGTTGACGCCGCTCGAGCTTATGTCCCAGCAGGCCTCATTGATGAGATCCTTCAGCGCCTCCAGCACTTTCTTCAGGATGGAGCCCTGGACCAGGCGCGCCTCGAACATGGTGGCCGAGTCACAACGACGCAGCTACAGGCGGAGATAAAGAGGAAGCTGTAGACGGTTTGGACGTCACAGGGTAAGAGCGAGCCGGCGAACACAGGAGCTAAAGTCTTGAGAGCCAAGGAGATCACGACCAGCTCGCTGCGCCTGCAACGGTTTAATAGCGCCGCGTCTGCGAGCGCGCGCTCTCCGCCTCTGCGCCGCGTGTGGATACGTCACCACGCTGCCCCGCCCATTGCCTCGCCGACAGACTTCGGGGCCAATAGTGTCCCTGATCTGCATGTAGCCCGTCCTGCCTGAACATCCATTGGAGGATTGGATACAGGGGCGGGGCAGGAGCGTGGCGCCTCCGCCTCCTGTTGGATGCTGCTTTTTTTGCGGTGTTCTGGGCACCTGGACGCTAAACAAGTCTGGACTTGTGAAGGCCGGACTCGGGTTGTGGGCCGTAGAGTTGGTTTTGTGCTGCCTGCTCAACCTTCCGCTTCAGGAATACCAAGAAAGTGAAAGTGAAACGCAAATCCAACCTAGCTGGAAGAAGACGCCTTGCAGTCTGAGTACAGCTGTTTTAAATGTGCGTTTTGTTTTTGCTGTTATGGAAGTGATGTCCTGTAAAAGTCAAACAGTACGGAAGTGTACAGTTATGATTAGAGAATTATCTCGCCCCCTCCTCGCCCACACGCATGCCAAGTTTATGTTATTTACTGTAGACAACTAAGGTTTTTTTCTCTACACAAATACATTTAAAAAAATATTTCATACCAGAAACATTTCTGCAATGTACTTAATAAGGTATGTTTAATTTTATGTCACATACCACCTCTATATCAGCGCTTCTTAAAACGATGGAATAGTATCCTATGCATGTAGCCAAATATACTAACTTCTTTTTTTTGTTAAGATTTTATTTATTTGAGAGAGAGAGAGAGCATGAAAGGGGAGAAGGTCAGAGGGAGAAACAGACTCCCAGCGGAGCCGGGAGCCCGATGCGGGACTTGATCCCGGGACTCCAGGATCATGACCTAAGCAGAAGGCAGTCGCCCAATCAACTGAGTCACCCAGGCGCCCCAAATTTACTAATTTCTTGTAATTACAAACACCTCTGGGTACTTAGCTGATTTTTGTGAGATCAGCTCCTTGCAGTGGCATACCCATTAAAGTTTTGATAAATGTTACTAAATTGACCGCTGAAAGATTGCAGTTTACCTAAGCCTGTGGGCAAACTCATTCCTCCATATTTTCCTAACTATAGATATTAGCAATCTTGTTTTTTTAAATTTTTAAAATAACATATAATGTATTATTAGTTTCAGGGGTACAGGTCTGTGATTCATCAGTCTTACACAATTCACAGCGCTCACCATAGCACACACCCTCCCCTGATGTCCATCACCAGGCAACCACATCGCTCCCATGCCCCTCCACTCCAGCAATCCTCAGTTTGTTTCCTGAGACCAAGAGTCTCTTAAGGTTTGTCTCCCTCTCTGGTTTTGTCTTGATTTATTTTTCCTTCCCTTCCCCATGCAATCTTGTTTTAAAATCTATGCTTATTTGACTGAAAATTCCAATTTGCATATTAATATATTGTTACGGGGGGGGGGGCGGGCACCTGAGTGGCTCAGTTGATTAAGCCTCTGCCTTCCACTGGGGTCATGAGCCCAGGGTTCTGGAATAGAGCTCCACAGGTGGGCCTCAGCTCAGCAGGGAGTCAGCTTCTACCTCTCCTCCCTCTTCCCCTCCCCCTGTTCATGCTCTCTCTCTCTCTCTCAAATAAATAAAATCTTAAAAAAAAAATTATTACGGGGTATGAGTGGCTGCCTTCAGCTCAAGTTATGATCTCAGGGTCCTGGGATTGAGCCCAGCATCAGCTCCCTGATCCCTCTGCCTCTCACTCACGCTCTCTCTGTCAAATAAATAAAAATCATTACAGGTTGGATATCTCTCATATATATATTTTTAAAATTCTTAACTATTGTATATTTATGTTTTTTCCATTAAACTCCTTTTCCTATTGATTGCAAGGAGCACTTTATATATTAAGCATTTCTCTATAACATATATTCCCCCCCAACACCCCATTTTGTTATTTTTCTTTTACTTTGGTTATAGCATTTCCCTTTAGTTGTGTTTGCTATCTTATCTTGGTCTGTAGAATTAGTTTTTCTACCATGCAACTCGATATGGATTTAGTTTTATTTATGCTGTCCAGGGCGTTTAGTGTTCCCAAATCAGAAGATTTATGTATTGCATCAATTCTAGAAAATTCTTTTATGGTTTTAAATATTGCCTTTCCCTACTCTAGTCTCTCCCTCTGGCAATTCAAATGGATGAATATATTTAATTGAAAGTAAGATAACTTTACGGTAAGATGCACTATTGTTTTATATAGGACAAGAAAAAAATGTTGAACCATCACACAATGCTTTATCATTTATAATTTCTATTTTTTTTAAGATTTTATTTATTTATTTGGCAGAGAGGCAGGCTGAGAGAGAGGGAAGAAGGCTCACCGCTGAGCAGAGAGCCCGATGCGGGACTCGATCCCAGGACCCTGAGATCATGACCTGAGCCAAAGGCAGAGGCTTTAACCCACTGAGCCACCCAGGCGCCCCTATAATTTCTACTTTTTAAAAAAGATTTTATTTATTTATTTGAGTGAGAAGGTGAGAGAGAGAGAGGAAGCACAAGTGGATAAGGGGCAGAGGGAGAAACAGACTCCCTGTGGAGCAGGAAGCCCAATCAATGTGGGGCTTGATCCCCTCAGGACCTGGGACAAAGGCAGAGGCTTAACCAACTGAACCACCCAGATGCCTCTAGAATTTCTACTTTGTAATTAAAAGAATTTTTAGATTATTTAAAATATTTGTATTGTATATTACTCTTTTCCATACACAAAAATATAATCAAAATGAATTAAGGCATTCTTAATATTTCTCCACATTCAGTCTTTCACAGTTGCTGATACTGCTGTTTCCATATGCTAGCATATCCTTATCACAGGTGTTGATGCAGCATTCTCAAAAGTGCTACACTCTTTGGAATCTTTTCCGAGTCTGTGCCACCCATTTGTAAATTAAACTATTTTTTCTTAAGTTTTTAAAGTCAATTTAAACAAAAACAAACAAGAAAGCAGTTCACCCTTTCCTCCAACTCCCACCCCCCCATCCCTGGTAACCACTAATCTGTTCTCAATCAGTTTTTTTGTTTTCCTTTTTTGTTTTAGGTTCTACACAGACATCATATGCTATTTGTCTTTCTCTGTCTGATTTACTCACTTAGGGTAATGCCCTCAAGATCCAATCATATTGTTGCAAATGGCAAGATTCCATCTTTTTTTGTGGGTAAATAATATTCTGGTGTATATGTGTGTGTATCACAATTTCTGTATCCATCAATGGATACTTAGGTTGTCTATACCTTGGCTATATACCTTGGTATATACCTTGGCTAGTGTAAATAAAGCTACAGTGAACATGCAGATATATAGTTTTTTTGGATTTTCATTGGATTAATATACATTTTCTTTGGATCAATATCCAGAAGTAGAATTACTGGATTACATGGTAATTCTACTTTTAATATTTTGAGGAACTTCCATACTGTTTTACATTGTATTTATACCCATCTACATTCTCACCAATAGTGCACAAGGGTTCCCTTTATTCATCTCCTTGCCAACACTTGTTATTTGTTTTTTTTTATAATAGGTGTGAGGTGATATTTCATTTTTTTTTTTAAGATTTTATTCATTTACTTGACAGAGAGAGAGAGATCACAAGTAGGCAGAGAGGCAGGCAGAGAGAGAGGGGGAAGCAGACTCCCTGCTGAGCAGAAAGCCCGATGCAGGGCTTGATCCCAGGACCCTGAGATCATGACCTGAGCCGAAGGCAGAGGCTTTAATCCACTGAGCTATCCAGGCGCCCCCTCATTGTGGTTTTGATTTGCACCTCCCTGATGGTTAATGATGTTGAGCATCTTTTTATATGCCTGTTGGCCATTTGCATGTCTTCTTTGGAAAAATATCTATTCAGACTTTTTGCCCAACTTTTAAATTGGATTGTTCGGTTTTTGTTATTGTGTAAAATTAGCCCCTTATCCTTTATGTGCTTTGCGTTTATTTCCTCCCACTCAGTATGTTGCCTTTTCATTTTGTTGATGGCTTCCCACTGGTAAATTTTGATATGGGTACTTTCTTGCTTTATGTGTGATCAACTATCCGTTGCATACATTTTTTTTAAAATTTTTTTTAATTTTATTTTAACAGAGAGAGAACACAAGCAGGCAGAGAGGCAGGCAGAGGCAGAGAGGAGCAGGCTCCTTGCCGAGCAAGGAGCCCGATGTGGGGACTCGATCCCAGGATCCTGGGACCATGACCTGAGCCGAAGGCAGCTGCTTAACCAACTGAGCCACCCAGGCGTCCCATTTGCATACATTTTAATATCAAAACCTAATAGGTTTGTCCATTTGTATTTTCCTTAGTTCTCTTAGAGTCTTTGTTCCTTTGCAAAATGTGGACTCTGTTCACTGTTCACTCCAGGGAGGAACATTTGCTTCACTAACAACAAATGTACACTCGGCTACTCTGTTTCTTTGCTTTTTCCTTATATAATAACATTTTGGTCTAATGCCAGATCTAAGTGTAATCAATTTGAGTACATTTTAAATGGCAATTAAACACCAATGTGGCACCCACATTGCACACAATCAGCTGAAATGAGGGCATATGAATGGCGATGACTTGTCGGAGAAGGCCTTCCAAGGTAGTAGAATTTTATCAGAAAAGCTACGGGGCGCCTGGGTGGCTCAAATTAAAGCCTCTGCCTTCTGCTCAGGTCATGATCTCGGGGTCCTGGGATCAAGCCCCGCATCGGGCTCTCTGCTCAGTGGGAGCCTGCTTCCTCCTTCTCTCTGCCTGCCTCTCTGCCTACTTGTGATCTTCTCTCTCTCTGTCAAATAAATAAATAAACAAACAAACAAATAAATAAATAAATAAAATCTTTAAAAAAAAAAAAAAGCTAGCTGTTTGCAGTGGAAGAAAGAGTATTCTCGCCTGAAAGAATAGTATGTTGGAAAAGGACGCCATGTTTAGCAGATGTTCAGGTAGTAGTTTGTTTTACAATTCAAATATTTTTTTTTCATTGTTTTTTTTTAAAGATTTTATTTATTTATTTGACAGAGAGAGAGAGAGATTACAAATAAGCAGAGAGGCAGGCAGAGAGAGGGGGAAGCAGGCTCCTTGCTGAGCAGAGAGCCCGATGTGGGGCTCAATCCCAGGACCCTGAGATCATGACCTGAGCCGAAGGCAGAGGCTTTAACCCACTGAGCCATCCGGGCGCCCCTCAAATATTTTTTTATGGGTACTTTCTCCCAGTTTTATTGAGATATAATTGACATATAATAGAACTCAATGATTGATATGTCTGGGAAACATTGATAAAAGGGGAGACTGGTGCAAGGTGACATTGCAAAAGAAAGCAGGAGTGAGAGCTCATAGGACTTTGCAAGTGCAAGGGGAAATTATCAGAAGTCTCTTTAACATTATTTAAATTGTGTTTTTTTTTAAAGATTTTATTTATTTATTTGACAGAGAGAGAGATCACAAGTAGGCAGAGAGGCAGGGGGGTGGGGGGTTGGTGGGAAGCAGGGTCCCTGCTGAACAGAGAGCCTGATGCGGATCTGGGGCTCAATCCCAGGACCCTGAGATCACGACCTGAACCGAAGGCAGAGGCTTAACCCACTGAGCCACCCACAAATTAGAGGTGGCCCTCTAATTTGTGTTTTGAGAGGATCACTTTAACATCTGGTAAAGGTGCTATTCCAATCAGTGAGAGAAACAATGTATTAAGTAAATTATCAAACTTGATTAAATGTCTAGGAAATAATCAAGCTCTAGACTCTTCCTAACAACTGTTCACCAAAATAAATACCAGGTAAATTAAAGAATTAAAATTCAAATAAATAAATTCTAATTCAAATCAATATTGGCTCAGTCAATAGAGCATGGGACTCTTTTTTTTTTTTAAGATTTTATTTTATTTATTTTAACAGAGAGAACACAACAGGCAGAGAGGCAGGCAGAGGCAGAGAGAGGAGCAGGCTCCCTGCCGAGCAAGGAGCCCGATGTGGGACTCGATCCCAGGACACCAGGATCATGACTTGAGCCGAAGGCAGCTGCTTAACCAACTGAGCCACCCAGGCGTCCCAAGCATGGGACTCTTGATCTCGGGGTTAATCCCCTATTTAAAACTAAAATCTTTAAAATTTTTTTTCAAAGAAGTATAAGCCCAATAAGATGTGTAAAAGTCTTTTGGTAAATATAGATCTTGCTACAGGCTTCTAAACATAAAAGGAAAATCCCCATTAAACTAAGGAATGACTACTTAATGACTAAGGTTTATTTTTTTTTTAAGATTTTATTTATTTATTTGACAGAGAGAGACACAGTGAGAGAGGGTACACAAGCAGGAGGAAGGCAAGAGGGAGAAGCAGGCTTCCCGTGGAGCAGGGAGCCCGATGTGGGGCTCGATCCCAGTACACTGGGATCATAACCGGAGCCAAAGGCAGACGCTTAACCCACTGAGCCAGCCAGGCGCCCCATGACTAAGTTTTAAAAGTTCGGTATGGGGGGCGCCTGGGTGGCTCAGTGGGTTAAGCCTCTGCCTTTGGCTCAGGTCATGATCTCAGGGTCCTCGGATGGAGCCCTGCATCGAGCCCTGCATCGGGCTCTCTGCTCGGGGGGAGCCTGCTTCCTTCTCTCTTTGCCTGCCTCTCTGCCTACTTGTGATCTCTCTCTCTCTCTCTCTCTCTGTGTGTCAAATAAATTAAAAAAAAAAAAAAAAGTTTGGGGGCGCTTGGGTGGCTCAGTTGGTTGGGCAACTGCCTTCGGCTCAGGTCATGATCCCGGAGTCCCGGCATCGAGTCCCATATCGGACTCCCAGCTCTGCGGGAAGTCTGCTTCTCCCTCTGACCTTCTCCCCTCTCATTCTCAGTCTCTCGCTCTCTAATAAATAAATAAATAAAAAATCTTTAAAAAAAAAAAAAAAGTTCAGTATGGCTAAGAGCACTGTGTTGGTTAGTACATTTTATGTTTCCATGACAAAGAATCCAATTCAAACCGATCAAGAGAAAAGGGGACTTTATACATCCAAACAAAAACCAGAAGTAGCTAGCTTGCAGTGTCCAAGGCTCTATCTTAGTAAGTGTATGAACAAAATGTTTAGCCACATTACAAAACAAAGAAAAGTATAAATTATATAATTTCTCTGGTAGTAATTTGGTAATGTATATGAAAGCCTTCAAATTTTATTTATTCTTTGACACCCAAATTCAGTCTCTAGGATTTTTTTCCTAAGAAGTAATCAGAGGTACTTACCAAGATGAAGCATGTTTAAGAATATTTCTTATAGAGGGGCATCTGGGTGGCTCAGTTGGTGAAGCATCCAACTTTTGATTTCAGCTCAGGTCTTGATCTCTGGATTGTGAGTTCAAGCTCTGTGTTGGACTCCATGCCAAGCCTGGAGTCTACTCACATTAATAAACAAACAAACAAACAAACAAACAAACAAATAAATAAATTTCTTACAGAATTATTAAAAATTCCTCTAAAATTGGAGATAACCTTGAGATCTAATAAAATACCATTAGGTAAATTATGGTAAATCTTAAAATGGAATACTAAATAGCATTTCAAATACCATTTAAAAAATATTTTGTTTATTTATTTTATTAGGAAAGAGAGAGAATGAGAGAGAGCATGAGAGGGGAGAAGGTCAGAGTGAGAAACGGACTCCCCATGGAGCTGGGAGTCCGATGTGGGACTCGATCGCGGGACTCTGGGATCATGACCTGAGCCGAAGGCAGTCGCCCAACCAACTGAGCCACCCAGGCGCCCTCAAATACCATTCTTAAAGAACATGTAATGATAAAAAGAAGTCAGGTTAAGAAATGGTATAAATAGTAGCATTCCAATTTTCTAAAATTGTTACACTTAGGTGTAAGTGCATGGAAAATAGAATGAAAATGCAATAATGTAAATAATAACAGTAATTACCTGTGGCCGGTAGGACCACTAATGATTTTAATGTTTCTCATACTTTTCTGCATTTTCCACGCTCTCTTTATCAGACATGTATTATTGATCAAAAAATGTTAATGAATGTTGGAAGAGGAAATGCTGTAAACCATTTTATATAATTTCTGGCAACTTTCTTTATAAGGTGATATCATGTATTAGAGTGATTCTCAAGTCTAGCTGCCCCTTAGAAACACCTGGGGAGGGGTACCCGGGTGGCTCAGTCAGCTAAGTCACTAAGTGTCTGCCTTTGGCTCAGGTCACGATCCCGGGGTCCTGGGATGGAGTCCTGAGTCAGGTTCCCTGCTCAGAGGGAGAGTCTGCTTCTCCCTCTCCCTCTTCCTCTGCCCCTCCCACTGCTCATGCTCTCGCTCTCTCTCTCTCTCTCTCTCTCTCAAATAAATAAAATCTTTATAAAAATAATGGGAACTAATCAAGGAATACAATGAAAAGAAGTCCCTGTAAACAAGATATGTCACAAGACTGAAAGAAATGGCCCTAGAAGAAAAAGCTAAAATGAGGAATAGAAGAGAAAAATCAGGGATAGAGGAGGAAGTGTAAGGTAATGTAAAGGATCTGGGGCAGCTGGGTGGCTCAGTCAGTTAAGAGTCTTCCTTCAGCTCAGGCCATGATCCTGGCATCCTAGGATCAAGCCCTGAGTCAGGATCCCTGCTCAGTGGGGAGCCTGCTACTCCCACTGCTTGTCTCCCCCCCCCCTCAAATAAATAAGTAAAATCTTAAAAAAAAAAAAAATAAATAAAGGATCAAAATTTTTCTTCCGGCTGGAGGTAGGGGGAGATTTTTACTTTTTCATTTCTTTCTACGGTTTATACATAGAGAAACCCCAAAGCTTGTCTAAAGGCCTATTAGTATGACTTCCCCGGGTCTGAATACCTGCGCCCTGTTCTCTACAGCAGTGACTTCAGAAATTACTTGGTTTAAGCTCAGCCTGGGAAGGCTGAGAACAATGGCTGAGAAGTTTGTTTAGGCCAAAATGTAGGGGCTTATCTACCCTAGTAATCATACTGTTCATTCTGAAACTGATATATATGTGCTGCTCTACCAGCCTCCTTTATATTAAGCTCCCTTTGAAAGGCAACAGTTGATTTGGAAGGACTGATGTGATGCTTACTCAGCTGCGAGCTTTCACAATTACACACCCTAAGGCTGAGGATGTGGATACATCTCTCTCTCTCTCTATCTCAGAGGATGACCTTGTGGCTTTCTCTGTGTTGACATTCTTCCTAAGTCTTTGAGATAATAAACCTTGCTTAATTTACTCAAGAGGTGTCCGATCTTTAGATGAAGAAGTAACCACTGACATTGGTCAAAATGGTGGTCACAGTCCTCAAGAGATTAAAAGAGCTTTAAGATGACCATTACTATGCTATTTACTTTTGTAACTAACATCCAAGCAAAAGACAAAATAAAATGCAAAAGCAAAGCTTTCTATAAATAAATTATGGCCTAAAAGGAATGGTCTGTTTCTCCACACCCCACCCCCCACACCCGCCCAAAACCCAATGTTGTTGGTAGGGAACAAAGCACACCAGGAATTTGGTATTCCTCCACACCGAGTTTACCGTCACTGTGAAGCAGTGTTAGAGAAACTTGGGAATATACTTATAGAAATCAAGAAAATAGAATGCCTCTCTTAGAAATGTCGCTACTGTACCCAGAACCCACAGCTAAGGTCAAAACTGCTAACATGAAATTGCAAAATTGCAACTCCTATCTGTGCAAGTTTCTCTCTTTGTTAAATTACAGTATGCTTATGGGAAGAGACCCCATTTCATACTTGTTTTACACACAAAGCAGAGAATAGGGACCACTGAAGGCAATGTTTGAACACAGGCATTAACAATGAATTTAGGAAGCCAGTACTAAGTGCAGTGGTTATCATGGGCTTTAGTAACAAACATCTGTGTTCTAATTCCTAGTGGGAGTAGGTACTTTGTAGTTATGAGAACTTGGTTAAATATTTTTCCTTTAGGATAATTTTTTTAAATGATTTTATTTGAGCGAGAATGAGTAAGACAGAGTGAGAACACGAGCCGAGGGAGGGGCAGAGGGAGAGGGAGAAGCAGACTCCCCACTGAGCAGGAAGCCCAAGGGGGGGCTCAATCCTAAGACCCTGGGATCCTTACCTGGGCTGAAGGCAGATGCTTAACCGACTCAGCCACCCAGATGCCCCTCCTTTAGAATTTTTAAATCCATTCAAGTACTAAGGATATTTCAGGCACATAGGGAATCCACTGTGAACGAAGTAGGCAGCATTCCTGTCCAAGAAAAGGTCTTTCAACAGTCCAGATGATAGAAATTTGAAAAATCGTGTATGATCTGTAAAATAAAAATCATATCTACTTCCCGGCAGGTTAAATGAGATAAAGCGATTACTTTAGTTCTTAACTTTTAGTTCAGTGGCTAACATAATTAACAATAAGTACTAGAGACAGCTTGGCAAAGCAAAGCCGACTAAAGTTTGGGTTTCACTTCCTTATCACGTGGGTTTCTTCTCTTACACAGGGGGGGCTCCTCAGGCTTTTCCACTTCAAGGTCTAACAAGTGTCTACCTGTATGCGTGAGGGACGAGCCCTGGCCTCGGAGGACGCGAAGCCTAGAGCAACCACCAACAACCAGGCTAGAGCTTGGAGGATACCGCTTCCCACCCCTGGCTACTCATTTTTTGTCTGGGATTCCGGGTGCCAGCACCAGCCATCCGCTGTCAGGCCGGAGCTCCCATTGGCTGGTCTCCTTAGGAAACACACGCCTTTTCCCGCCTCCTCAAGCAGCTAGTCCAATGCTCGCTTATCCGTTCCACTCCGCCCCGCCCTCAGAACTCCGCCTCCCCGATGCATTCGCGCCATTGGTGGATCTCTGCGGCCGTGATGGCGGCAGTGCGCGTGCGCTCTCGCACCGGGGGCCCTCCTCCCTAGCGGAGCGAGCGGGTTCGTGCTGGAGCAGGCTGGCGGTGCTCGGCCGGGGTGAAAGGGCGGCGGCGGCGCTGGGCGGGGCCGAGTTCCACGGCCGGCAGCCGGGCTGTAGTGGGTCCTGAGAGCCGCTCAGGCGGGGCGGGGCCGGCCGAGCGGAGTCCGCGCGTGCCCGCTCTGAGCTGCCCGCTCCGGCGGCTGCGCTGCTCGCCTGCCGCGACGTCGCGCCGGGGTTTCCAAGCATGACCGAGCTGAGGCAGAGGGCGGTCCGCGAGCCGGACGCGCCGCCCGAGGACAAGGTAGCGGCGGCGTCGGGGCTGGCGCGGCCGGGCAGCGGCGCCCTCCGGAGGTCCGCGGGGGCCGCGCGCAGAGGGGTCGTCTCGCTCTCTGACCCTTTGTCGCAGCCGATGGCGGCCCCGGGCAGCGCGGAGGGTCTTTGGGTCGGGGCCTTGGCGGGGCGCGCATGAGGGGGTGGTAGGTCGGAACCCCGGCCCTGGGGTCTGGTTGGGGGTGGCATCTCCGGGGCGCAGGAAGGAGAGCGCGGGAGGTTGCGCTGGGCCACTTGCCTAACAGGATTGGTTGGGGTCCCCTTCCAATCTCCCACCTCCCCCAGGCCTTCCTGGTGTGGAGACCTCGGGACCCCGCAAAGCCTTCTTTGGCAGGAGATTCATCTGAGCCAGTCTAAGGCTCTCTGCTCCCCCTTTAAAATGCCATTTGGGCCAGGAGATGGCTATTGAGACAAGGCCATGGGATTTGCCTCTTAAGAGATGTAAATTCTTTCTTGAAAGTGAAATCTAAAAAAAAAAAAAAAGAAAGTGAAATCTATTGGCTTTAAATTAAGCAGAGAGGTCTCTTGACTCACGTCGTCCGCAGGTGTTGGAAGGTATAGTACCAGCGTAGGTTTCCTGCTTCAAGTGTGGGCCTTGATGGGGTAGAGCAGAAGGGTAAAAAAGAGGCCATCTTGGCAGGGACGCAGCTGGTTGGGGGGTAAGGGATGAGGGGAGTAGACACCTTTCACCGAACTGAAAGATTTGTGTGGGGGAGTTGAAGAAGGTGGAGAGTGGTTGGTTCTGTGATCGTTGAATGACAGCGTAAGGGTTGGGACTTGGCGGTAATAGTTCGAGCTTAAGGAGCAGTGTATTTGTAGATGGATCTGGCAGTGATGTGTAGAATGGACCAAGGGAACCTCGGCTAGAAGGGAAGATGCTGGTTAACTTGGGGGGTGCAAATGGGTGTCCTGCACATGTTTTCTTTGGTTCACATGCTATTTTCAAAACCAGAAGGCTTCTCCTAACAGTCTGAATTTCAGGCCTGTGTGGATAATTGGAAGATCTGTCATCATAGTCCCACCTGATTAACATGGGGCTGGAGCTGAAGAACGGCTGTTGGCACCAATCCTTGTTTCCGTACACCAGGCCTAGGGCACTCACTTATGTATGTAGCTTGTAGGTTTTGATAACTGGAGGAAAGGGACATTGGGGAAACACCAGGAAGGAAGAAAGCACAAAATTTGGGGAAGGGTGTCAATAGAGCAGTTATACTAGGACGCATGTTTGAGGTGAAAGATAATAGGATGTTAAACAAGTTTTTTGTTACTGTTACTGACAGTGGATCATTCAAGGGGAACTCTTCATATTAATTTTTTGAATGAAATTTGGAGAAAATTTTAGGGTTTCAGCCCAAGTTTAGGAGTCACTTTCAGAGAAACGGTACTTTGAAATCTCTTATCTTCCCATTAAATATCCTGGTTGGGTCTGAAAGAATTCTGCCCTATCCTGCATGTACTAGTTGATGAATATTTAGATGTTTAGAGGTTGGATAGCCCCGTTTAAGATTTAATGTTAATGGGACTTTGTGGCCTTAAAGTGTGTAAAGAGAGGGAGACAGAAGAAGGCACAATAGCCAGTGGGCTATATTTTTTGAAACCCTGTTTGTAATAGACATACTTACTGGTGAAAACAAACACCCCCCCCCCCCCCACCCCATGGGATTGTGAGGTGAAAGTTTTTACCTCCTTGGTAAAAACTTGGATCCATCTCCCAGGCAAAAAGTGCCATTTGAGTCTTAATTATTTTCTCATTCTGTGTTTTAGGTAGGGAGAACATGAGGAGCTGTCCAGCTAAAGGTACCTTAAATTTTTACAACTGCTCTTGAACCGCTTATACAATGACAGAATGCCGGAGGCTGTGAGCTCCGCTAAGTGCTTGTTCCCTGAAACACAGCAGCTATGCATTCAATTAAAAACCTGATTGATATAGTCCATTAGCCCAGAACAAGGCGCTCAGCTCCTCCCGTGTCCTGTCACTCAGTATTTCTGAACTACCACATATGGTATTTTTAATAATAAAGGTACATTTTAAGAACTGTGAAATGCTTTATGTACCTTTGATGAAGGTATAGAATCTTTAAAAAACCTTACTCTATTTCATAGTTTGATAAACCTATTTCCATGATTCTGGCTTTGCTGATATTCTTAATGTTAAGACTTAAGAAAATTAGAATAAAACAAGGCTATTTCTTTAAAGAAATGAATTGTGAAATGAGAACTTTCTTATTTCATGGTAGAAGAATTCAGAAAATACTATCAGGTCAGTTCATTAAAAGAACTGGAACAAGTTTGAAAGAGTTTTAAAATGTTCCATTTGCTTAATGGTTGTGGCAAAATTGTTTTGTAAATAAGCAGGCAACCATTAGTTTCAAAATAATCTGGAGAATGTGTTTATTAGAAGTCAGAAGGTATTTTGTTATATTTAGCATCCTAGAATGGAATTTTCAAAGCCAATTGCTAATAAAGGAAATGTTTTCCTCTGGGAACCGTGCTTATAATTTTAAAGTCCCAAAGCACAGTATTGTTGCCAAATTTAAGAAACTTGGAATTTAAGCTTTGAGAATGATCTTCTCTCCGCCCAACCATGTTTTTCCAATGGAGGTTAGGAAAGAAACGGATGAAACGTGGGCCAAAAGATTGGCATCTTAAAATTTATGTTTGGGTTCACATTTTAGGAGACTTTGTTTTGGAGGTTATAGTGAAGGGTCTTGTATTTAGGTGTTGGAGTGCTACTTAAATTAGAGCTTTACTTGTTTTAAGACTTCCTTTGTAGATGGATGAAGCCAGCATGGGGAGGAAATAGTGACATCATTTAGAAAGACGAGTTTAAAGTTTAACTGAAGACCGTGTTAGAAGCAGGGACTGTGCCACTTACCAGCTGTGTAGCTTTGAGCAAGGCACTTGTAAAAGCCTCTGTTGTCCCTCCCTAAAATGGAGGTGATAAAGTAGCATGCGCCTCAGAGGAAATTCCTGTGGATTAAATGAATATGCGTGTTACAGAGGTAGGGCAGGAATTGTCACATTGTGATAGTGTATTAGCTAAGGTTGTTTCTGGCTGAAATACAGTGTTTTAGAAAAAAATATTCACGTTCCACTCTTGTAAGATGATTAAGTTATCAAGTTATGAGTGTTGGGACTAGTTTTTACCTATTCATCACTTTTTAAGGAAAGTGTTAACGGACAGGGCTTGACCATCTGTGACCTGTGTTTTCAATTCATTTTCTTGCTGAATTTTTAGGTGCTCAGAATCACAGGCAGTTATCCTCCCTTCACGGCACTAGCTGTAATGTGTTTGAGGACAGTCGTGAGTAATTAAAAGTGTTTTTCTGATTTTTAAGAGTGAATTACTGAAATAACGAAATCTTATTTTAAGAGCTATAAAACTATAGATGTAGGAGAAATGCTCTATTTCAACTTTTTTTCTTTTTTTATTGAGAAGTACTTCGGTTGTTGAAAAATCGGTAAACCTTGACTATGGTTCTTTTTTTTTTTAATTTTTGTTTTGTTTGTTTGTTTATTTATTTATTAAGATTTTATTTATTTGAGATAGAGATAGTGAGAGAGAGCATGAGAGGGGAGAAGGTCAGAGGGAGAAGCAGACTCCCCGTGGAGCCGGGAGCCCGATGTGGGACTCGATCCCAGGACTCTGGGATCATGACTTGAGCTGAAGGCAGTAGCTTAACCAACTGAGCCACCCAGGTGCCCTGTTTGTTTATTTTTAAAAGAGGGAGGGAGAGCACATGCATGAGCTCCCGCTGAGCAGGGAGCCTGATGCAGGACTGGATCCCAGGACCCTGAGATCATGACCTGAGCAGAAGGCAGATGCTTAATCGACTGAGCCACTCAGATGCCCTTGACTATGGGTGACTATGGTTCTCAAACAGGAAGAGAAGGTACAAGATTGTCACATAATCCACCATTTTAAATTTCTTATTTATATTGATCCAGGTGTGTAAGTTTAAAAACTCAACTAGCTCCCATTTTGTGACTACTTAAAATTCATTTTTTTAAATTAGTTTTTTAAAAAGCTTATTTTGGGGGTGCCTGGCTGGCTCAGGTGGTAGAGCATGCAACTCTTGATTTCAGGATTCTAAGTTTGAGCCCCACGTTGTGTGTAGAGATTACTTAAAAATAAAATATTTGTTTTTAAAGAGAGCTGATTTTGTTTGAAATGTTTTGTGTTTGCACACATTTGTGATATTTCATTAGAAGAATTTATATCTTTTAAAAATGTTCAATTGTTCTCATGGGTTATTAGAACTAGAAGGATCTTAGAGGTCATTATTTGCTAGAAGAGGATACCATATCCCAGAGAGTTGACTTGCTCAAGGTCATACAGCTTGTTAGTGGCAGAATGGGTTCATAGTATGAAGGTTTTCTTCTTTCTGTTTTTTTCATTATGTTACATAGTGCTGCCTGCAAGGGTACAGAAATAATGTGCAAACTTTAAAAGGATGCCCAAATAGCATCTATTTTTCTTATGGGGCTATGAAAATCAGAAAAATAGCAAAAAGAATCTTTCAAAATGTATGTGTGTATATATAAATGTGTGTGTGTGTGTGTGTGTGTGTGTATTTACATATATATCTGCAAATTCTCAGTAAATGTGGAGATTCTGAAGGAAAAAAAATTGACAGAAAAAGTTGATTAGGTCCAGTTTTCCCGGTTACTGGTGGTTTATATATTTTGACGTCCATCCCTGGGAGCAGCCATTGGGGTATCTCTGGGAGGAACTCCCAGCATAGTGTGGGCTCCTCGCTCTGAGCTGCATGTGAGGCTGCTTTCCGGATGATGACTTTTGGTATCAGAACTGTTTGTTCCAGCAATAATCAGTCACTCAGTATTCAACACACCTTCTCCTTAGAACATTCACTGAATCCCGTGTCTGCTGTGTACAGTCTCTGTTAGCTCTGAGGGAGGGCTCGTGTCTGTGTTCACGAAGTAAACGTTCAGGATTTTTTTTTACCATTTTTGGCTCCAAGTCTCCAAATACTTCATTCTTTCTCCATTGATTTGAAGAACTATAACTGCACAAAAAATGACTCTTGTAACTAATTTCTCAGTTGCAAATAATCATCCTTTAAACCGAAAGAATGTGAGTTTTAGTACAGTAAATCCCCCTCCCCCCCATCTCCAGGGTGTATGCTCCAGGACCCCAGAGGATGCCTGCAACTGCAGATAGTGCTGAATCCTGTATCTACTGTGTTTTCTCCTAGACACACATACCTATGATAAAGCTTAATTTGCACATTAGCACAGTAAGAGATGAACGGCAATATTAAAATAGAATAATTACAACCATGTACTCTAATAAAGGTTATGTGAATGTGTTCTCTCTCTCAAAATGTTGTTCTGTATTCTGTTGTCCCTTCTTGTGATAATGTGAGATGATAAAATGCCCATGTGATGAGATGAAGTGAGGTCTGTGACGTCGGCACATGACTTAGAGGTTGGCTACTGTTGACCTTCTGACGATACCTCGGGAGGATCACCTGCTTCCAGACCCCGGCCGACTGCTGGTAACTGGGGCCTGGGAGACCAAACTGCAGATACGGGGGACTACTGTGTTTCTGATTTGCGCGCTCTTCCATCCGCTCTAGGATTCACCCAAGTAGAGTATATTGAACTCATTTGCGTTTCCAGTAGGCTTGCAGAGTCCCTCTCCGGCTCACGGCTTTGTGCTCCCCATGCTGTGACAGCCTCCCTGACCCTCCGGACCCATGCTGGAGGCTGCTGGGCGTGAGAAAGCACAGCCTTTCGTGTGCTACACTGCCTCTGGTTTGTGAAGGAGACGTAGAGACCCTGACTCTTGATTAGTATTTTTCCAGGGTCGTCTTGGACAAATACGAATTTGTTCCTGGCATTGGGCAGAGTTCTTTCCTTCCAAGCCTCGCGCATGGTGGTGTGGTGCCAGCGATGGTAGGCTGGGTCCATTAGTCAGCTCGCCTTGCCTGTCCCTGGTCTTTGTTCTCATGCTATTTGCCCCAACAATGGGGATGGCATAGGGCCCACTAAGTTGAGTGACCTTTTCAAGAAGGTTAAACTTTATTGCGTCCTTTTGGCTGGGTAGTGCATGGTTCCAAATTTGAGAGGTGCAGAGGGTACACTGTGAATTGCACCTTCCTTCCCCCTGCACCAGAGGCAGCCCTTTGAGCCAAGTTGCAGTGCTCATGAGTGCCTGCTGTTGATGCAGGACCTGCTATCTCCTTCCAAAGTCAGATGTCCTTTTGTTACCTTTTGGCAGCAAGTCCTTCGTATTAGGGTCACCACCCGGCCAGCCTGCGGCTTCTCTGTAAAGACTCCGCTGAAAGAGCCGTTGAGACATGGGATTTATTGGCAATACTCTCTGCTCCTGGGTCCCTGATTTGAGAGGATTTCTGTCATCGATCCCCAGATTCCTCAGTGGGCGATTCTCAGAGCCTTCTCCCCACAGTCTGTGTCCTGTTAGTCCTGGTTGTTTCAGTGACGTCCAGGGCATTCCTTGTGCATATCCCTCAATCAGCGGCTGTATCAAATCTGACTTCTTTTGTTCTAGACATTGACCCTCTTTCTGTCTCCTCTGCAAGTAGAATCAGATCCAAGTTGCTCTAGGTTAAGTCCATTGGTCTCTGTGTCTTCTGCTCCCTCACCCCGTCCAGGTCATAGGTTCTAACCAGGTGTTAAACCTGGATTCCTTACCTGTTGCTCTTGTATACTTCACATGGTTCAGCGCTGTTGAGAACCCTTCCAAGTGAGCTCCATCCCTTCAGGACTTGTGCTCAGTTACTTCTACTTCCATCTGTCCTTTCTATCCTCTAACAGCTCTGAAACCACCCTATAATTAGAGGGGAAAGAAAGAAAAGAGAATCCTGGCTATAGAAGACTATAAAGTCTTCTCTCTTACCCAGTCCCTCCTCTTGCTTGGTGCCCCTATGATAGCAATCTTGCTGTTTCCACCTCCTGAATTGTGCTTTTTCTCTGTCACCCCTCTCCCTACTTCTACCTACTTAAATCTGATTTTCTCAAAATCTATTTTAGTTCTTCTCCGTCTCATTCCTTCATCAGGCATATATTTATTGTAGAAATCACAGAAATGTGTACGTATGAGAATGAAACCCACCTGCAGTCCCATCATGC
The DNA here is from genome assembly GCA_028533885.1 of Nasua narica. NCBI lineage: Eukaryota > Metazoa > Chordata > Mammalia > Carnivora > Procyonidae > Nasua > Nasua narica. Next base: position 94,223,812 of record CM052811.1, on the reverse strand, counting down.
AGGGGAACAACCATTGTTCAAATGCATGTGGTTGCAGACAGCTGTAGTAGTAGTTACCAGGTATGAGCTGACTCTGCCTTTCTATGCTGTCAGAAGCATTTTTCCACACCGTTAAGGTTCGTTAAGTTCTTTATAAGCAGTATTTCAAACTTTTTCTTTTTTTTTTTTTTTAAGATTTTATTTATTTATTTGACAAACAGAGATCCCAAGTAGGCAGAGAGGCAGACAGAGAGAGAAGGGGAAGCAGGCTCCCTGCTGAACAGAGAGCCCAATGCGAGGCTCTCGGTCTGTATGTCATTTCATTGTGTTTCTGTACCTTAACTTATTGAGCCAATCAGGCTTTTATTTTATTTTATTTTTTAAAAGATTTTATTTATTTATTTATTTATTTACTTATTTATTTAGCAGAGAGAGAACACAAGCAGGCAGAGAGGCAGGCAGAGGCAGAGAGAGGAGCAGGCTCCCTGCCGAGCAAGGAGCCGGATGTGGGACTCGATCCCAGGACTCTGGGATAATGAAGTGAGCCGAAGGCAGCTACTTAACCAACTGAGCCATCCAGGCGTCCCTTATTTATTTATTTGACAGAGAGAGAGAGAGAGAGAGAGAGAGAGAGAGAGAGAGATCACAGGTAGGCAGAAAGGCAGGCAGAGAGGGGGAAGCAGGCTCCCCACTGAACAGAGAGCCCAACGTGGGGCTCGATCCCAGGACCCTGAGATCATGACCCGAGCCGAAGGCAGAGGCTTTAACCCACTGAGCCACCCAGGCGCCCCTCAATCAGGCTTTTAAGTTGTTTAAATTTTTTGCTATTTGGAAGCTGCAGGAAATACCCTTGTTGAAATAAAACAAAACACAAAAAACCCTGTCTGCACATGCATATCCTTAGATAAGTTCTATGTTTAGAACTGCTGATTTAAAAAGGGATGTACATTGTTTGAACTTTTGATACAATTAATATATTTCCTTCCTGCAGTAAATTTGTAGCCACCCTGACTGTATGAGAGTGTCTGTCTTTGTGGTCTCTCTCCACAAAGATATACTGCTTATTCACTTGTTTCCTGATCTTAGAAGAGACATTATAGCCTAGTGGTTATAAGCCCAGAGTTCTAGTTTCTAGTTGGATTGCTTGGTTTATAACCTGGCTCCCCCAATAATTTGCCTCAGTTTTCTCCTCTGAATAATGGGGCTTAGAATGAGGTTGTTCTGAGGCATTGTCATGCTTTTCCTATAGGAACTGTACCTTAGAGTAGCCAAATAGTTGATTATTTTTATAGAACAAATGGAAAAAGTGATAGAATATTAATATATTCAACTCCCCACTGAATTGATAGAAGGAGACCATAACCATCAATGCTGCTACCATCAGACAGCCAGATATTTTGTATCTTCTGATGCAAGTACAAATTAGAGGAGTCTTGTCCAAAAATCATACCAGAGCCTGATCAATACTTTAGTTCTAAGTGCTAAGTGTTTACAAGAAATTCAAGGGACAGGAGAACACATTGAAAAACACCATTGGACAAATGACCTGGTTACTTTAGAAAATACATGGCAAGGAGATATCGTGCCCCATTTTAGGAAAAGGGGCAAAAAATAGATATGATAAAACCTACACATTAAAAGACTTAAGGTATATTAATAATTTCTAAACCTTATTTGGGTCCTGATTCAATCAAATTGCTATGAAGAAAAAAATTGAAAATTGAAAATTATTGGAGATTTAATATAAAGGATTTGTTCATTTTTATAGGCGTGATAATGGTATAGTGATATTTAAAAGCCCCTAGTTAGAAAAAAGAAACACTGATTTATAAATTGAAGAAACAATTGGTAAATAGAGCTACATTAAAATTAAGAACTAAATGAAAAGGAAGTCTACAGTTGAAAAGGAAGTCTACAGATGAGAAGATATTAAAAAATATATTTGACACAAGACTCATATTCAGAATCTATGTAAAGAATTCCTACAAAATGCATATATGAAAAAGACAACTCAATTAAATAGGCTCTTCAGATGGTCAGTAAATATATGAAAATGTGCCCAACATCATTAGTTGTTAGGGAAGTGCAAAATAAAACCATCAATGAGATTCTGCTGGGATCATGACCTGAGCTGAAGGCAGACGCTTAATGACTGAGCCACCCAGGCGCCCCTCAAATGGATTTCTGAGACACAAATGTTTGCTTCCTGTGTAAACGTTGACTGAAAACATCACGTTGAGGATCCTGTGCATTGTATGAAGTTGGCATATTAACAATCTGTGTGTGTCTTCCCAGGAAAATGCTAACTGGGGGAGAGGGGATTTGCAGAGTGTACTTGCTCGATCCAGTCTTTTCTTCTGGTCTGCAGAACACACCACTTCCTCCCAGGGCAGGCGGCACCAAGCCTACCCAGTTGCTAGTCCTGGTGGGCAGCCTGGAGTTCTGTAGCGAAGTTTGATGTCCAGTAGTCTCATTGGGTCTGGTTACCATGCACTAAAGGTTATCTTCCATCCCTCTCCCCTTCAGGGACAATTTCGGAAGAGGGTCAGGATGAAGGGGGCAGGATAACCCAAAAAAGCTTTCTCATTTGGACAAGGAAAGAATGAGCAGCAGTGTCTGGGCTCATCTCTCTCCTGACTGGCAACTTGCCTGAGACCTCTGTGGGCGGCGATGGGGCCTGTTGCTTGATAGGCTTCATTTTAGGTTGAGCGGATGGGGAGCCAAACCTCCTAAATCTCATCTTCCATCCCATATGGCAGATCTCAGTCCAGAACTCCTCCAGGGTAGCAGAGGGCAGAGGGCTGCTACTTTCTCTGGAGGTTTTCCGAAGTATATCCTCTTGGCTACACTTTTTGTTTTATTTCCCCCATCTTAGTTCTTCAATCTACCTTGTTATCTCGAAATTTGTTGAAATCTCATATATGTGGCTGGTCCCTGTCCCTTACTATTTCTGCCTAAAAGGCCGTGGTTTTATTCCTTACTGTGCTTACTGACATTCATTTGAGTGGGATATTGAGATCAAAAGGCATGCGCTCTGTCTGCTCTTATCAGCAGGAAGTTTTTAGTTTTGAGAGACTGAGCTCATCTTACATTAGAAGCAGCCGGTTGCAACACTTTTGTTGTTCCGTGTTTGGGGTGAAGGATAAACATGGTTCCTCTTGACTGATGGCCCCTGTGAATTCTGGGTTTCTGCTCTTGACGTTAAGAAGGGCAAGAGCTGACCACTGATCATGGGAAGTGCCTGTGTTCGATTGGAGTTGGCTGACAGGAGAGGATGCTGGGTAGGAGATCAGGGAAGAGTCAGGAGAGGGTGGTATGTTACCAGATTCTGAAAGAGCAAGTCTTTGAGAAGAAAGAAAAGCTGTGTCAAGTACCATGGGGAGGTCAAGTAGAATGGGGAGCAGACAAGGTTTTACCTTGCCAGTGTTATTTCCCACAATGGTCCAAAAATTCTTTTATGGAAGATGGTATCTCAGAAGGTGATAAGATCTAAGTTTTTCCTAACAGTAAACCTTTATTTCCCATTTTATGGATTTTGCTAAGTTCTTATATATTTTTAAAAGATTTTATTTATTTGACAGAGAGAGAGAGAGAGAGAGGGTACAAGCAGGGGGAGGGACAGGCAGAGGGAGAAGCAGGCTCCCTGCTCAGCCTGGAGCGAGTTCCATGTGGAACTCGTTCCCAGGACCCTGGAATCATGACCTGAGCTGAAGGCAGATGCTTAATGGACTGAGCCACCCAGGTGCCCTGGTCTTATGATATTTTTAAGCCTTGTTACCTTATGAAATAACTAGTACTGTGTGTGTTAATAACTTGTTTCTTTAAACATTACTGCAAAGTCTCAGGCTTCCATATCAAAGAGTAGTTGCTGTCCTATTAGGCTGCAAGTGACTGAAAACCACAAATAATAGTGGCTTAAACAAGATCGAAGTATAAATATCCTTCTTCCTCACATGTCACGGATTCAGGTTCCTTCTCTCTGGCTGTTCCACCATCCTGAATGTGTGGCTTCCACCCCTAGTACAGGATGGCTGCTGGAATTCCAGCCATCGCATCCATATTTTGGCAAACAAGAATAGAAGAAGAGAGAAAAGGCCTGTTCCTTTGCTGTAAGGACTCTTCCTAGAAAATGCACTGTTTTTGCATCTACCCCATTGGTCAGAACTCTGTCACATGTCCTTGCCAGGCTGCAAGGGAAGCTGGGAAATGCTCTTTCTAGGTGGCCATGTGCTTGACTAAGCCCTGGGGTTCCTGTTATAATGGAAGGAAAGGAGAACAGATGTTGGGACAGAGACCTTTGAGTGCTTCCGAAGGCCTGAAGATGCCTATGAAAAATTGGCAGGTACTCTGCAAAGCAGTGAAGAAGCAAAGCTGTGGGAAAATGAGGGCGGAGAGTAGAAGTGTCCAACTGTGGCAGGTGAGCGTCACCTTTGGTGGTGGTAGGCAGCCGGCTCACTGACAGACGAGAGAAAAGAGGGACTGTTTTGCAGGTGTGAGTATGGGAAAGAAGGGCAGGGATCAAGCATGGGTAGCTGCCTGTGGCTTAGAGGGAGAATTCTCAAGGCACAGGCCTTGAAGATCTGTTGACAACGAGTGCTCCATACATGTCTGGCAAACAAACGAATAATATCTAGAAAACTCCCTGCATCTCAGTAGCTCCCAAGACCCTGAGATCATGACCTGAGCTGGTTAACCGACTGAACCACTCAGGCACCCCCTCCTTTTCTTAAAGTCATCTTTACCCCCAACATGAGGCTCAGACTCACAACCCTGAGATCAAGAGTTCCATGCTCTACTGAGCCAGCCAGACACCCCTAAAATGATGATCTTAATTCTTATGAAATTGTATGGAAATGATGTGTTAAAGATAGCCAGCGATGGTGCTGCTTTAACTAGATGACTGCAGATAAAAGTTATCACACATGCAGCCTCTTTCCAACATTGCAATAGAAATGTACATTCCCTAGATGTTGGAACAGTCACCTGCTGGTGGGGTGCAGGTCCTGGCCACGCTCTCCTACCTGAGGGGCCGAACAAAAATGCCATGGTTAGGTTCTTAGTGTGATGGGGGCACTTCTTTTGGAGAAATGAATCAGTTACTGATAAATTCGGTCTTCAAAATAATAACAGTCTGCTAAATAAGAGGTTATTGGTGGAAAAATAATCAGTTGAGAAATGGTCCCATTATGTTACATATGGAAGCAGGCTTAGGGGGACTGTCCAGCCAGCCTGCATTCTGATTCCCTTTAGCCAGTTTTTCCAGGAGCTTCCCTCTGAAACCCTAAGTCATAAATCTTCGGCATTCCCTTCAACTGTCGTCGTGTAGTGTCCCATCCTACTTACTGAGTGTGAGGGGAGTTTGTAGAAGCCCAGAGACCTCCGTCACTGGGTACTTTAACTAGAATCTCCCACTGCAGTCCCGTCCGAGCCGTGCCGAGGCCGGCGTCTGTCACCCCCTTATAGATTTGGGAGAGCAAGGGCCACGTGGGCTTTGTTTTTTCACAGAGGTGTCAGCCAGACTCTCAGTTTTCTCTTGAACAGTTGCCATTTCTATCTTCTGTCTGCTCCACAGAATTCTCTGTACAGAGAATTTTCAATTTTCACATAGTGGTCTGTTGAAAACACGCTACAGGAGAGTAGCTATTTTGAGCACTTCTGACCAAGAACCGCTTCTTCCAGAGATATCAGCCTTTCCTAGAGGCTTTTTATCAGATAAGCGACATCTCATCATTCTAGAGGGTCCTGCCTGAGTTGTAGGAGCCGTGGTTAGACATCCTCTTTCGTAGATCTCAGGAAGAATTATCTGCATTATGGGGTTTAGGATTCTAACGCGCGACTCTTACATGTCTCATTGGTCTTAAAATATCCAGAATACGAGCTCTCTGGCTTCTGTGCGCTGGGAGCAGCTCTCCTGCCACAGCCCCTCATTCCCTGAAAATGTCCGTCTGTGCCAAGTTCGTCTCCACCCCGTTCTTGGGCAGGGGCCCCTCTCAGCCCTTGAGCCGATCAATGTCTACAGCGCGCTAAAAGCCCTGGAGACACTGACAGATGAGAGCCTCAGCGGCTTGGCAGCCCCGTGTCCCCTGACCTCACTTATTCCCAGCCGCAGCTGAACCAGAGCCATTTCAAGGGGGCATTGGCACACCAGCCAAGTGCATGGGGGCCGGGGCAGTCACAGTAGGGGTGGCTGGCTCTGGGGCTGGAACTGGGACTGTGTTTGGGAATTTCACCATTGGTCATGTCAGGAACCTGTCTCTGAAGTGACAGCTCTTCTCCTACGCCATTCTGGGCTCTGCTGTCTCAGAGGCCATTTTGCCTGATAGTGGCCTTTCTCATTCCCTTCGCCCTATGAAAGAGCCAGGCCTCCATCCTTCTCCTGTGTCTCGTCTGCCCTATATGTTCCTTTTCTTACACTCCCCAGGCAGCCTGGGGAAAGTGGTTTTGGCTCAGGGTTTGACAGAGGGAAGGCAAATAAGTCCTGTATTAATAAGATAAAAGAAAATCCAAAATATAAGAATGAGCCATTATTTGAAGTTGAAGAACCAAAGACTTTTAGTGTCCAGGTCATGAAAAGGGAGATGGCAAACCAAGATGGTTTGAGATTTTTCTGGGCCCCCTTTTTTATCCAGGGGAATTTGGCCCGGGCTTTTCATCTTCATTCATCACAAATGTCTCTTAGCTTCTATGAATTCAGTGTAGATAGTGTATTTGGGGAAGTTGACCTCAGGGGCTGGTTGTTTTGGTTACTTTGCAGAATCTCCTGTTGCCTCCTGTGGTTATCCCGGTGGGGGGGGGGTGGGGGGGACGGACGGACGACTAGGGCTTGCTCCTTGTTCTGACCTATTTAGCATGGCTTGGGGGTGGGAGCAGAGGACGGGCCTGTGGGGTGGTGACATTTGAGCTGAAGGAGCAGGAATGTGTCTGGAAAGATGGACCAAGAATATGTCAGGGGTCCCAGTGGGAAGGCCTGAGGGCCAGGCCAGAAAGTTTTAGGGGAAGCCAGCACAGAGGAGTCGAGAAGCTTAGATATATCCATTTGATACTTTTTAAAAGTATGGAAACAATGCTTGTTTGGTGGAAAATGTGGAGGTGATGGGAAAATATTTAAAAATTTAAATTACCTTTAATTTTACTTCTTAGAATATAACTGCTGCTAACATTTTATTGTGCCCTGCTAATCTTTTTTCTATGGCTGCTTGGTGTTTTTCCCTATCTTTGTTAAGTAGATCATGTAAGTTGTTTCTTCTTTTTTTTTAAAGATTGTATTTATTTGAGAGAGAGAGCAAGAGTGCACATGAGCTGGGGTAGGGGTAGAGGGAGAGGGAGAGGGAGAAGCAGACTCCCCGCTGAGCGGGGAGCCCGACATGGGGCTCGATCCCAGGACCCTGGGATCAAGACCTGAGCCGAAAGCAGATATTTAACCAGAGTCCGAGCCACCCAGGTGGCCCAGTTGTTTCTTCGTATAAGGACATGATGAACATGTAAATGTAAATGAAGTATTTCTATAGATACTCACTTTGGGTATATTTCTCACCAAGGAATGACTAGATCAGAGAAGATGTGAACCATTTAAAGGTTCTTAATACATATTTCCAAACTGCCTTTCAGAAGGGTAGTACTAATTTACATTTGCGTGAGTACTGTATGAGCATACTGGTTTTCTCCAAGCCTGGTCTACTGTGAATGTTCTTTTTATCTATTCACTCTGATGTGAGAAAATGGCTTCTCTGGCCATTTTATTTTTTTATGTCATTGATTATTAGTGAGGTTAAATAAGTATCCAGGTTATTTATATTTGGCAAATTGTCTCTTGCTGATTTCTTTTTCCTATGGGCATGGCCACATTTTATTGGTTTGTAAGAGTTTGTTTTGTTTTGTTTTTCATAGTTAAGGTAGCTGAAAGATCTAATTTTTCACAGACATGCTGCGGTGATCCGCTGGCAGGTGTTTGAGGGCTAGGGGGCGCTGTTCAGCAGGGCTGTGTTGTGAGTACCCATCCGGGTCATACCGTGACCAGCTGGTGACTTGTGTGTGTGTGTGTGTGTGTGTGTGTGTGTGTGTATATATATATATATATATATATATATATATATATATATATCCAGAGGTAGGCTTCCTGGGTAATCAGAAGTATTGGCTCCTGTTTTACAGGCATGAGCAAAAAGGCCTGAACTTCAAGTCAGAATTTGAACCCAGGTAGGCTGAACTGGAGTTCCATGCTCTTTGCTTTAGCCATTCTGCCTTCCTGGACTCCTGGTCTCCCTAGTCGTTTCCTTCCATGGCTTGGCCAAAGAGCCTCAAACAGGGGAGGACCTGTGAGCATTTTGGGGTTAGCCAACAGGGCTGTGGGGGTGGGAGAGCACTTGCCTCACTCTGCACTGTTTGGACAGAGGAGGTGGGATAGTGGCCCCAGAGTTCTTTGGGTCCTGTGTGCTGGAAGCAGGGGCGTCTATCTCAGCATGGGCTCTGGGGGACTCACCAATGTGTGGCCTGTGCCGCATGGAGCCCTTAACCCCTGGTGCTCACTTCAGCCCCAGCTTCTCCGTGGAACCCTCTCTGCTCCTGCACCCCATATCTTCATCTTCCTTCCTTGTCCAGTCTTCTGTGGAATTCGAATTGACTGTTCAAATTCTTATTGGGTGCTGTAAGCTCTTAAAGGTGCTTTACTTTCTTATCAGCAAGTCAAGTCTCTGGGGTTGGGCTCCTTGTCTTGGAGTTCCATAGCTCCCACAAGACTGAGTAAAGGATGCATGTTGACTGGTCCTGATGGTTTCTGGCAGGGAAGCGAAACTGATTGTCCCCGGGACAAGAAAGCTGGTAGGCACAGCCCTCCCGCCGACTTGGTCAGAAGCTCCTGGTTACTGTCAGACTTGGCTCGTCCCTAACACATGTGGCTGTCAGAAGGTGGAGTAGTGCTAAGTCAGCTGTGAAGATTAGCGACTGGCTGGGCAGTGAGAACCAGGCTTCTGGTTTCAGGAGGAATTTGTTGAGCTTAGTGACTAGCGTTGGAGAGCAAAAAGAAAATCCTGGCATGTCAGTATTTATTTCTAGTACTGAAGTACCACATTATGTTAATGTGACGTGTACCCCTTTCAGACGTAGCCTGATTCCTGGCACCAGATTTTATTTTATTTTTTGCTATTTTATTTTATTTTTTGCTATTTGCTAGTCGTGATCCACCGAATTGATTTTAAGACTCAGTAGGTTTCAATCCACAGCTCGAAAAATACCAATACCCCTGAGATAGGAATTGTTTCTGTCAGATGAGAAAGCTGAGGCCCGGAAGGTGACATGATCTCTCCTAAGATCACACAGCTAGTACTGCTTCCCCCCTTTCCCCATTCTTCTGTGGTACTCTTCTCCTTGAGACAGACTTGCTTCTTTGGAAAGTCAGTTGCAGCTTTTTTTTGTTTTTGTTTTTGTCTAGTTCACCACGCCCTCTTACTTGTTTTTACGGGATTGATATTCATTAATAATATGGCTTTAGTGAATTCCAGTGTTACAATTCTTTTTTTTTTTTTTTTTTTATTTGAGAGAGAGAGTGAGAGAGCATGAGAAGGGAGAAGGTCAGAGTGAGAAGCAGACTCCCCTTGGAGCTGGGAGCCTGATGTGGGACTCGATCCTGGGTCTCCGGGATCATGACCTGAGCCGAAGGCAGTCGCCCAACCAACTGAGCCACCCAGGCGCCCCAGTGTCACAATTCTTAAGTACCAAGAATATTTTTGTGACTCCGAGTAGTATACATTTGCTCATTGTTTTGGAAGTTGTGTGATTTGGAGCCTTTCATGGTATTCATCCTCTGCGTCCTCTTAATAGAATGAAACTCGACAGGTGCATAGCTAGCATGCAGGTGTGACAGATGAATTGGACTAGGTATAGACAGCTCCCCTCTGTCATCAGCCGCAATGCACGCTGACTCACATTTCTTTCTCTGTGTGTAGAAGCATATGGATAGATTCTTCCACCCGATGTCTTCTCGGGCTGCAGAATACCTACCCGCGGGGCCTGTGTGTCCTGTTGATCCTGTTAATCTCAAGCCTTTCTGGTTGAGAGCGTCTTTGCTCGCAGCCAGGACCTCTGGGAGTAAATGGCTCTGGAACAGCGAGGACTGATGTTTAACAGTGCATTTCTAGAAGCCTTGATTGGGCACCGAGTCTGAGGACCCCCTGGGACTGTGAATTGCTCTCTTGCTGTGTCCGTTCTTAGGTAAGGCCTATTTCTAAGAGCTGGGCCATCCGAGTTCTCCATCCTTGATAAGAGTTTTCTTGGAGAGAGGCTGCTTGGAAACACTGTGAAGACAGGTCTGGAGTTAGTGGCCTGAGAATGAGGGAGGATCCTCTGGGATTCAACTTTGAGCACTGAAGCACTATATAAGTGCTCTATCATTGGGGTAGACAGCATCTTCATTCATTAGTGCCTGAGTCCTTCCCAGGCAGAACAATAGAGATTCCAGGCACTGAAAACAAGATAGCAGGGCGCAGATGGAGTCCCTTATGCTAAGCCTTACATCACCAAACTGAAATCTAATTAGTTTTGGCTCTCCCAGAAATGGAATCTTAAACTAGTCAGAAGTCATCCGACAGCACCAGTTAGCTAATCTGCCTGATGGACCTCTGTCATCCCCTAAAGGAAAATGACCTCACAGTAGCCAGTCTGCTTTGGCCTAGCATGACTTCCTTATTCCTACTCACTTCTGTCTATAAAAGTCTTTCATTTTGTAAAGCATCTCAGAGCTCCTTTCTGTCTGCTAGATGGGATGCTGCCCCATTCATGAATCATTGAATACAGCCAATAAAATCTTTAAAATTTACTCAGCGTAATTTTGTTTTTTTAACAAAGAAAATCTAGGATGATGTCGTTAAATAAGTGTCCTCCTTGGAGAGGTGCATAATAATCTTTTGGTAGAAGATTTGCAACCCTGAACATTTATAAGAAAGCATTTTTTTTTTTAATTGATGAAGCAGGTACATTTTGGTTATCTAGAAATTTCACTGCGGATTAGTGGACTTTTCCTTAATGCTAGATAACTGAGGTGTTAGAGTTTATTCTATTCGCCAAACCTCAACTTCTCGGCTGAGATGGAGTTGGGCGGGGACAACAGCCAGCCTGTCCACAGCGCAAAGTTTGGAGTGGCCGCTACAGCTGTGCTTGTTACACAGATGGTGAGTAATGTTTGTGGTCGATGCTTCTGTCTGTCTTTGCGTGGGGTGACAGCCAATTTGGCAGGAGCTTAGCTTCTGGAAGCCCAAGCTGCAGGAAGCAGGTATTTCCCTTTTGCAAGATTGCTGGACAGAAAAGCAGTCAGCAGCTGCTGGAGATTATTTTCTTATTCTACTACCTACCTTTATTCTGGATGTTTGATGTCTCATCCTTAGAATGTTCTTAGGAATTTCTCATTCCTTCCGCTTGTGGAATTAGCAAATCTGGGTGAATGCCGTGATCCGGTGCCTTTTTGGGCAGAGTGGCTGGCTATGTGAGAAATTATGCTTGCCATTTCAACCTACAGACTCGGAAGTGGAAAACTCCTTAGTTGTTCCTTAGCCTGTCATCTTCTCTCTCTTCCTCCCTTTGTGAAGGAACCTGTATTGGGGACCTCGTATGTATCAGTCAGTGTTGTAGGCGATGGGGATGTTTTAGGTGGCAGTGAATGGGGGGGCAAATGTGTAATAATTTCAGGTGGTAGTGAAGTTATGAAGAACAAAGCAGGCATTTTTAAATACGAGGAGAGCATTTTGAAGTGTTTGAAGCCCTTCCACTAATGAATGTGTTCTTACTCTTTCTGGAGCATTTTCCATTACTCAGGGGAAATGGGCAGAGACTTCTACCTTTTGTAGGGCAGGACTGAACCATTTAGGGCTCTGAAAGGTTTTACTCTGCCCACTTATTCATTATTCCTGGCAACATTAGTTACTGTTTGCAGATAAAGAGCTCATGACCACTCTGGGTTTTATGGGCGCCCCCAGGGATCTCCCTCACCAGCCTCCCTGGCCCCAGTCATTTTAACCTTTGGGAAACGCTGAAAATGCAGCCCTTTCAGTCATTAGTCATTTAGTTGGATGTGTATAGTTGTAGTTCTAGGGTGGTCTTCCCCACACAGCTGCTGGCACACCATTATCTAGGCTTTGGAGATAAAGGGTGATGACTTTGATTAAAATGTAGTGAATTTGGGGGCACCTGGGTGGCTCAGTCAGTTAAGTGTCAGACTCTTGATTTCAGCTCCGGTTATAATCTCAGGGTCATGAGATTGAGCCCCACATGGTCGGGTTCCGCACTCGGTGTGGAGCCTACTTAAGATTTTCTTTCCCTCCCTCTGCCTTTCCCCACTACTCCTGCGTGTTTGCTCTCTCTCTCTCTCTCTCAAAAAAAAAAAAAAAAAAAAAAAGAAAGGAAAAAGAAAAAAATCAATGACTTTTAAAAAGACACTTATTTAGCTTTTACCAGATTCAAGGCCAGGAGCATTCAAGATAAACAAAGATAAATAATGCAGTCCCTACTTTTGATGAGCTCAAAATCAAATCAGCTTATGGAAAGTTCCCTCTTAACATAAATACAGATGGGCAACAAATGGTGCGAGAGAGGTATAAGTAACATCCTGTGGGAACTTTATTTGTAGGAGATAAAGCTGGTGGGAAGGATGGTCTGTTAGTTTCCTGGGGCTGTTCTAATAAACTCCTGGGAACTGGGTGGTTTGAAACAACAGAAAGTTATTCTCTCACTTCTGGAGGCTGGAAGGCTGGAACGAAAGTGTTGGCAGGCCTGCATTCCTTCCAGAGTCTCTAGGGGAGAACCCCTGCCTTGCCTCTTCCCGGCTTCTGGTGACTATTGGCATTCCTTGGCTTTTGGCTGTATCTCTGTCTATGCTGTCTTCACATCGCCTCTCCTCTGTGTGCCCAATATTTCTGTGCCTCCCTCTTAGAAGGATACAAGTTACTGCATTTAGGGGCCAACCGGATAATCCAGGGTATGCCTTCTTTCAGGACCCTTAATTCAATCACACTGCTGTATGAGGGAATATTTACTCTTTTGGCATGTAAGGTAATATTCACAGATTCCTAGGTCAATTTATTTTGAGGGAGGGCCATTTTTTATTCCTGTCTGCTACCGATGAGAATCAGGAAAGACCTTCCTTGAGTCTTGGTGGCTTATAAGATGGGACTCGAAGGACGAGCAGGGAGGAGAAAAGGCAAGGAGCCAAGGGGGAGAAGAAGGAAGGGTGGGATGTAATCAGGGCCAACGGGTAGTTAATTGTGCTTGGATGGAGCACGTGGTGAGTGCAGGGTGCAGAGGGCCTGGACTGGAGATAGTTTGTCTTTAATTCACTAGGCAGAAATGAGCGGAGGAGGGGTGTGATCAGAGCTGTGCTTTATGAAGATTAATCTGGGAGTGTGTGCAGAATAAATTAGAAAAGGGAGGAACTGGTGGAGAACCAATTGGGAGGCCAGTGTAGTAGAGATATGTTGACCTGCAGATGTCAGCAAGGGTACTAGCAGTGGGAAGGGGAGTAAGGAAAGACCCTGTAATAAGAGGATCACGCAGTTTGAGAATTGATGAGGGGATCGTGTGTGTGTGTGTGTGTGGGGGGGGTGCTAACAATTGTTCAATTAAGTAAATTTAAGAAAAGATCTAATTGGCTTTTATTAAATGATTCATGAATTGGGCAGCATCCTATCTAGCAAGTAGAGGGGAGCTCTGAGGAGTTGGGTGGAATGGAAGGTTTTTTATGGGGGCAGGGGGTGGAAGAAAGTTACTAGCAAAAGGATCATTCCAGGCAAGGGGAGAGAAGCTGGGGGTCTTCTCATGCAGATAACCTTATCTTCCTTTGGGGGATAGAGAGGGTCCATGTGGCAGACCGATGGGCGCTGATCAAAAATTCCTGACCAGCCAGTTAAGATTTCATTTCTGGGGGAGGTTGAAACTGCAGTTAGATTTGGTGGTAAGTTCAGGTTTGGGAAGTTGGTGTAAGTGATGCCATTTGGGGCCAGTGGTTTTCAATAGGGGATTGGAGACAGTGGTGAAGATCAGTGTTTCCCATGAAGTGCATCTTGGGTAAATTAGGGTCTTGAAGGAGAACAGATGGAAGAGCTTGTATGGGTTGGAAAAGAGGTGATGAGTTTGGACCTATTGAATTTGAGGTGCTGGTTGGACATCAGAGTGTCTTATCAGCAGGTTGAAATGTAGTGCTGTAGCTTGGGAGAGAAGACATAACTAGTGTTATGGAGGATGAGCCCACAGAAGAGAGGCTGATGGCAGTGGATCGCTCACTAAGGATACAGCATACAAACACAACCTGCATTTAGGAAGCGTGGGGAAGAAGAACAGAAAAGATGTAATTGGGGACGCCTGGGCGGCTTAGTCATTAGGCATTTGCCTTTGGCTCGGATCGTGATCCCAGGGTCCTGGGATCGAGCCCTACATCCGGCTCCCTGCTTGGTGAGAAGCCTGCTTCTCCCTCTCCCACTCCCCCCACTTGTGTTCCCTCTCTCACTGTGTCTCTCTCTGTCAAATAAATAAATAAAATCTTAAAAAAAAAAAGATGTAATAGGAAAGGAAGAAAACTAAGACTGTATTAGTTATAAACATAGGAAACTACTCAAATTTGATGAAAAAGGAATTCATTGGCTCATATAACTTAAAGACCAAGGGAATTCCAGCTTCAGGCCTAATTTAATCGAGGGGCTCAAAAAAAAAAAAAACAAACCTAGGGGCTCAAATGTCACCAAGCCTTGGTCATTCTCTTTCACATTGCTTTTGTTTTCACATGGTGGCAAGATTTTCCAGCAGGTGAAAGTCCTATGGACCAGGTCATGCCTTTTTCCTGGGGGCTCCAGAAGTAGTATAGGGAATCACTGTGATTAGTTTGTGTGTCCAGTGATAACATACCAACCTTGACCCAAATATATTTATCAATATTCTCAAAACATATTGGTTGTTGAATGCTATCATTTTGTCAATAAACAGTTTAAGGCATGTACAGTTGTAAGTAGGGATTTTAGAGTTTCTGGTAGGGCTTGATTATAATGTCCAAACCAGTGTTCTCTTTGTATTGAGCCGACAATGATTAGATTTCCTATTGTTTTTCCCTCTCTGGGGCCAATTGTTGGGTATCTCTGGTCAGTTTTTCCAAATTATCATTTGGGAGAACATCCTTTTGAAACATGACAGAAGTTAGGCTGTTGGTTTCCTTGAGAACAGTGTTTTTGGCAGAAATTTCAGCAGGGTGTTCAGTTTGGCATCCAGGGTGTCGAGTCTGGGATTCCTAGGAACGTTAATAGTAGGCAGACCAACCAACAAAACTATGGCATCTAATAAATTTTGGACATAGGCGCCATATTTAATTTTGTCCCCATTGGAGGTAGGGACACCTCCCTTGTT
>CM052811.1:94178912-94207961 GCA_028533885.1 Nasua narica | reverse complement strand
GGGGGCCTCTGGGGTCCTGGGAGACTGAAGCTGGGTGCTCACGAGAGCTCTTAGCAAGAAGCCTGGAAAGTCAGCTTCGATTTTGTCTTCTATTTTCCCCACATGCTTTCTGGTCAAGGAAGAGGAATTTCCTAGCCTAGTAGCCAGGCATACAAAGCCACCTTGTGTCTCTGTCTACACATAGTGTTTTTCTTTCTCCCATTTATTGTGATATTTCACCATACAGACAAGATTGCAAGAGACTATTTTAACATACCCCTGTGCAGATCTTCATGAATGGCGAAACTTGCTTCAGATCCATTTTTTTGTGTGTGAGAAATAAAATGTGACTGAAACCGTGTGCTCTCCCTTGTTGTGACTTCCGTGTCTCCCTTCCAAAGCTGGTTTGATGTTTCCCACTTGTTTTTGCATCATAAATATCGTGCAGTCCTGGTTTAGAGACTTCTGTTTTCTGCTCTGAAGCTTGCACTTTCTCACAGCGGGCCCCCTGAGGCACCGCAGGCAGGAGTCCTGAGCGCCTTACCGCTGAGGACGGGGAGGCCCGGAGCAGCGGGAGCGCTTCCCCAGGGTCACGTGGCAGAGGCAAGCCTCACTCCACCTTGCATTCTGCTCACCGGGACAGGGATGGTCCCTAGCCCCACTCGCTTTTGTGAAAGTGGTGTTAAATGTACCGGGAATCCTGCAGCATCCGGGTCTGGTCCTCAGGCCGAGGAGGCCCCCCCTTGTGCCCCAGGTTGGAGCTTAGGGAGGGAGCTGATGAGCAAGGCTGTCACGGAAACACGTCCTCCCTGGTGACTGCTCACGGGACATCCCAGGTCTTTTCCCTGGACAAGGGCTTGCCACCCCCTTAACCGCCCTCAGCGTTGAGAAAGTACACAGGGATGTTTTGCTTCTGAGAGTGAAACCCCCTAAGGCAGCCTGGGTCTTGTTTGTGTTTATTATTTTTTGCCTATTTCTCATTCTGGGCAGATTAGTAGCTACAGTATAATTTTATTTAAAGCGTATTTACTCTTAGTGTTTTCTATATTCTGTCTGAGTTAGTGTCCTTTCACTTGTAGAAAGGTGAAATGTATTTCATCATACACAGGTGGACTTTATATATTTTTGGAATCTTCCTGCATATCTTATTTTAAAGAGATTAAACAGACCCTGATTTGAGTAAGCTAGTTTCTGAGTTGGCTAGAGGCTGATCCGAATGGATCCTTGAGTCCAGATCTTCCAAGTGTCCGTGAGTCCCCAGCTGGCCCAGAGGCACCCCTCATGTGGATGAGGGAGGGCGGGGGGGGGGGGTGGGATGGGAATGACTCAGGGAAAGTACGTCACTGCTCAGAAAAGTCACTGCTCAGAAAACTCGGCAATGGCCTTGCTCTGTAAGGAGCCTGCCCTAGGTCAATTTCTAAGCAAGTAGCTTTTCATTACTCTACCAGATGCGATCTCCGATTGCTGGAACCTCTTCCCGTGTCCATAGTATCTTCGGCACCATCACGGTCTTTCAGACTAACTCTGTGCCCATCTTGCTTTCCCATTGTGGTGATGTGCTGAGTAGCAGGTAGAGTGGGGAGGGAGGTGGTTTCCCTTGGACCCAGGGTTCCTGTTCTTCCAAAGTCAGGGAGGGGGAGAAGGGCTAAGAGGAGGCTGTACAGGTGGCTGTGTAGACATCACAAGACGGCAAACCGTCTGCAGACTCGCTATGCTCGTCTGCGGCAGGGGCTCCGAAGGGGCAGCTGGAACAAACCATCCGCTTCCCGCAGAGAGGGCCTCACTCTTGGGCAAAGTGTCATTATTCTGTCCTCGTCATGGTCAGAACGAACTTCTCTTTCCCTTGATCGCTGTCCACACAGTTGCCCAGTTTCTAGTTTTTGAAGACATTTGCTACTCCCACAGCCTGACTTGGTTTCCCTTGGTGAGTGAGGACCTGATGGCCTGAACTGCAGAGGGTGCTGCTCTTTGGATCAAGTGATGATGAGTGAAAGGTCTCTTTGAGGCCCACCTCCCCTCGGTCCCGGACTCTGCTCACGCACACCCTTGCAGAAGGCGGCCCTCTTCCCCGTGAGGAACGCAGTCCCAGCTGCAGACTGCTTGTACCACTGGATGGTGACCCTCCTGGCTCTGCCCTCCCACTCTCCCCCTTTCAGCTTGAGCAGCAGTGACCTCACTCACCTGGGCTCTCCGCTGGGTAGAGGCTATTTTTCCCTGAGGCTGTCTCCTGACTGAGTGAAACTTTCACTGGTTTGTATGTGGACTCTGCTTTCCAGGGCAAAGAGATCCCGGCTGTGAGGGCCATTTGGGAGGTATATTTGGATGCTGAAGTGTTAGGGTTTGTAGAGCGTGAGGGTGAGTTATGAGACTGGGGGCAGAATATGTGACATCTAGGACCTTATAGCCAGTGGGTTTCAAATCTGTTGGCCGTTTGAAGACCCTGTCCCTGTCTCATTTCCTCCCTCTCCACCAATGCTTGTCCGCCGAAGCTCCTTTTATTCTTGAGCCAGTAAGATACCGGGAGTGTGTTTATTAATAATAATTGCAATAATAGTCATAGTGCTTAATATGTACCAGGTATAGTGCTAAGGGCTTACACACATTATCCCTTTTAATCCAGAAAACAACCTTGATTAGCTATTATTCCCATTTTATAGATAAGGAAACTGAGGCACCGTGACAGGCTCACCTCAGTGGCGAGGGAGATAGACTTCCGGCTCCGATAGCCCGAGGTCTGGGCAGGTTACTGGGTGTAACTCCAACCTGGCAGGGTCTGAGAGTTGCACGTCCCCCGTGGGAGTGTTGGGAGGATTTTAGGAGACGACACATGTAAGCATTTAGCACAGTGCCTGGCCAATAGTAAGCGCTCAATACATGGTAGTTATTTTTGTTGAACTCAGCGAGTAATTTGAACCCAAGTTGGTGTAACGCCCGAGACTGGGTTCTTAGTCACTGCATTGTCACCTCCCCGGCACACAGCCTGGGTGTTCACAGTCCAGAAGATTTTGAGAGAAGCGATCCAGCCTTCACACCCACCTACAGCCTCTGGGCGCGTCACACTTCTCTTTCCTTTCGTCAGGCTGGCCTTCTAAATGGCCGTGAGGATGGTCAGAGATTCTCCGCTCGTAGTTGGGATGGTTTCCTTGAGGTCCGGCCCACTTCCTGTTGCCCCTGGTCTAGGCTCTCCCTGGAGAAGGAGGGCCCTACCTCCTGCCTGATGGTGCCTCCGCTCCATGAGAGGGGAGGGCCTATGACTCACCCTGAACCCTGTTTTCTTCTGCCCAAGGACTGTGCTCTTTGGACACAGCTCAGGGGCCTGCCACTGGTCCCTGTTTGGGGGGCGCTCTCAGTGGGGGAGAAGAGAAGCCTTCCGTGTGGCAGATTATAGTAGCAACAGGAAGCCCAACAGCTCTGCCCACATTCTCACAACACAGCCAGTCAGGGGCCTGGTGTTTCGAGCTTCCCTACAAGTGTTGATGGGCTAGAAGCAGGTGACCTCGTGAGGACAGATGGTGCGGGGTGTTTCTCTTGGAGCCCGGGTTAGCAAGGATCGAGGTTCGTTTAAAGGATCACATGGGTGTGTGATGAATGAAGGGAAACAGGCACTGGGTTGTGTGAGAACTCTGTCACTTGGTTTTCCACATAGAGATGGGGACTTGGGAGGGGGGCACATGGGTGTGAGATGGAGGGTGAAGACCAGACTCAAAGACCCATCGTATATAAAGAACCGTTTCTCCTCTTCAGTCGAATAATGGAGTACTGGCTGTGACAGGAATCGGGAGAAGAAGGCTGTGGAAGCGTTCAGTAAGCAGTAACCTGCTGCGACAGGCTGCCTTGCCCTCGCGCCCTTCTGGGCCAGCGTCTACCAGGCCTGGCGCTTCTTCCCTGACTGTTGCGTCGGATGGTCGCAGGCCGCTTTCTGCCTGTAGAGACGTTGTCCTCTCGACTGGGGGCGAGGGCTCCCTGGTCATCGGGCTGATGAGGGTCCTGCGTTGGTCTCCCAGGCGCTGGGCAGGGCCTGGCTCCTGTAGGCTTTTCATGTATGTAGCACCTCAAGGGGTTTAGGTGGGGTTGGCCACCCGTGATTCTGTTCCACGTGAAATTGTGTCTCTGATCTCATCCCCATTGCTGTTTTTGTCCTCGGCTCCTGGAACACGTCTGCCTCTCACCTCTATTCGGTTCCTGGCCTGGGCTTGGCAGCCGTGGTGCCTGGAAACGCCAGAATAGGGAAGGGAGTTAAGAATATTTTCTAGTGGGCGCAGTGTATATACATGTTTTTCTAAGAGTGTCCTTCGCGTGCTGCTTCGTTTTCATACACAGAGCGTTGTGTTGCTACCGTATGTCCCACTGGCTGCGTGTCTGGGAACTGGCTAGAGAGAAAGAGCTGAGCAGACACCAGGGCCGATAAAACCGAAGGACTTGGAGCCGAGAGAACAAGTCAGGACAGGATGCAGAGCTGGGGGTTTCCAGCCAGAAGACCGCCGAGGAGCCCCACGGCTGAGGACAGACGGACGGAGGCCAGCCCTGTGTCTTATGGGTGTGGGGACCAGGAACAGGGCTCAGAAGCCCATCCAGGAAGATTCCAAGCTCGTGGATTGTGGATTATCTTCCGGAGCTGATGTTGATGCCAAATTGTAATTTTCATTGATGTTTAATACTTTGCAAAAGAGGAAGGGGAAGCCAAAGTGGGCGAGGTGAGAGGCCCCCCCCATTGGAGGCCTGGGGGCCCTGGGAACCCCTGCGTTGTTGGGTGAGTTGGGCGCAGCTGTGAGCTGCTCGGGTCTCTGTGCTCTGAGGCTCTGTTTAGTGGGAAAGCTCCCTCCCCCCCGGAAATGGCCTCCCCACCCGCACTGGGGAGCATGAAGCAGTCGCTTGGGCCCGTCACCGCCTGTGTGGCCTGTCACCCAGAGCATAGCCTGGGTGTACCCTGTCCCTCAAGGTCCGTTTCACTGCCCCTCCCCTCGGGTGATGCGACTCAGGGGTCCCACACAGAGAAGCCGGGTGCTGATATTCAGTTTCCGACCCTCAGACACGGGGGACCTTGGAGCAGCTCTAGGGTGTGCGTGGAGCCCACCGGACAGCCCCTAAGGCCTCCCCAGATAGGTTGTGTGTGTGTGTGTGCGCGCGTGCAAGTGCGCGCTGCTGTGCCCTTTGGCTGACGGAGTTCACGGAGTCCGCGTGTGTTCCACAGCTGACCCGTGTGCGCCGTCCGATCCGCGTTGAACAATACGTGTAGATTCCTTTTCAGCGCAGTTCCAGAGTATCCTATATTGTACATTAGGAAGTATTTACCTTATTTATATACCTGAATGTTCCTGTTACACAAATAAACATATTAGATTCTGTATTGCTTGTGGTTTCTGCTGGGGGAGGAGCGCCTTCGAAGGACGTGGGTGCGCACGGGCTTGGCTCGAGAAGGGGGCGGCTTGGTGGAACCGGCATCCTTTCCCAGAATGCTGCTGACCGGCGCCTGCTTCCAGAGACATACCGCCCTTGACCTTCACAGCCCCTCTCTTGGCTTTCCTTCTGCTTCCCTAACTCTCCCTCCTCAGCCACTCCTCTGAGTATCTTCTGCCACCGTCGCTCCGACGGCGGCACTCTGCGCTCTGCCCGAGGCTCTCCTCTCCCCACCGCTGGACTCTGTCTTGTGTCTGACCCACTCCCGGGCTCTGACCACTCACCTCCACGATTCCCAGTCCACACCCCTAACCCGCGTGGGCTGTGAGGCCTCTTCCTGTGCATTTTGCACACCCAAACCCAGACGCTGGCCCTTTACCCACACGTGCCCCGGTCCGGCGTGTGTCCCACAGGGTTGGGTTCCGCGGCCAGGGCCTAGGAGCGACCTCGCCGGTAAGCACGGCTTGCCCGTCCTCCCTTCATCCTGCCTGCCCGCCGACTCTCCGCAGCCTGGCCATCCAGCCCCACCTTCCTCTCCAGCTGGGCCAGCCTTTCCCTGCTGGGAGCCCTCCTGCGGCTGAGGGCCAAGTCCAGGCTTGTTCATGACTTCCCCAGTCTGTACCCTCTGACCCCATACCTGGGCCCTCTTCTCCCGTAACCGCGCTCTGTGCCTGTCCCTGCTTTGTCCCCGCCACTCTCACCTCCTCGCCCCTATGCTGTTTCTTCTGCCAGATTTCTCTTCCCTTCTCCCCCTGGTCTCCCCCACCTGCCTGACTCCTACTCACCTCACCGTCCCACCCCAAGACTCTGCTTTCCCAGCAAGACTGCGGGCCTGGTGTGGGGGAGTGGAGGCCACCCGGGGTCTGCAGTGCTAGGATCCAGTGGGCCAGCCCCACCTGGGCTAGCACCTTGGGCCAGTGGGACCTCCAGTGTTTGCTTTTTGCAAGGGGCCTCTGCCTTTCTCGCGCACAGGGACCCTAAGTGTTGGGGGGGACTTCTGGAATGAATTGCTTTCCGGTAGTGAAGGTGCAAAAAATCCTGCATTTACTGGTCTTAATCCAACAAAATCTCCAAGCCTTCGGTTTCCAAAGTTAGTGAGAAACCCAACATTGGCTGTTTTCCCCGGCTGCCTGCCCCCCTGATGTACTGGGAGCCATGGGCCCACGTGGTGCTGGAGAAACGGCGGGGGCCCCGGTCTCCTGTCCACGTGCTGCAGGCTCTTGTCGTCCGGGCCTGTGCGGTCCACCTGCTCGTTCTGAGGAAGCCCCTGTCCCCCGGGGGCACCCCTGCAGTCGTCTGCTGCTGACGTCCTTCCACCTCAGAGCCCCCGGGCTCGGGCCTGGATGATCTTCACACACTCAGCACAGGCTCCTGCTTGCAGCCCCGCTCTGTGCTTGGCCCGTCCGGACACTGGGCATGCAGCAACCAAGTCCCTGTCCTCGTGGAGTTCATTGAGGAGAGCACGGCAGACGCGTGAAAAAGGTAGCGTGTTAGTTCGCTGGAGAAAATGTAGCCTGGTCCCCTCTCGTTGCCTGTAGTTGCGAATACGTGTGTGCATGCACACGGGGTCCTGTGGGGACTGAAGACCCCTAGTAGCTAGCCCAAGAGGTAGCGTCTTCCTCCTCTCATCTCGAGGGTCCGCGTACGCCGTGCCTGCCGTAGTGGTCGTGGCTATCATCATGAAGAGGGGCCCTGAGGGTCGTGCGTTTGTGGTCTCCTACAGACTCCGTCAGCTGCCAGCCACCGTCTCTGCGGAGCTGTGGCTGGTGGCTTCCTGAAGGTACGAGTATTTAGCTTCTTATTTGAAATAATTTTAAAAAAGATTTTTGTTTATTTGTTTGACAGAGGGAGAGAGAGGGAGAGAGCAAGCACAAACGGGGGGAATGGCAGGCAGGAGAGAAGCAGGCTCCCCACTCAGGAAGAAGCCCGATGTGGGGCTCGATCCCTGGACCCTGGGACCATGACCTGAACCGAAGGCCGCAGCTTAGCCCACTGAGCCACCCAGACACCCTTGACATAATTTCAGATGTACCAAAAATAGGGTAAAGAATTCCCTCCATACTTCACCCCGGTTCCTCAAATGTTAACATTTTACCAACTTAATTATTCCCTCTCTCTCTCTCCACACACACACTTTTTCACGTTGTTTCGAGTTCTAGACATGATGCCCCTTTACTGTTATGTAACCTTATTCAAATTTCAGCAACCATCGCAATCATGTTCTTTATAGCAAAAGAATACGTATAGCTTGGACTGAGGCAATGTGTCGTTGTCAGTGGCTCTGCCACTTAGAGAATGAGAAATACCAGCCCTACCCTCCCTCCACCCTGTCCCCCCACCACGTCCTAGTCAGGTGGACTCAGGTGTAGGTGACACAGTTCCCCGCACAGCGGGGCAGTGCTGCCATGCGCCCAGCAGAGGGCAGCCGTGAGTCACAAGTGAGGCCCAGTGCTGTGCTTGAGGAAACACTCAACCACTCTGCTTCCTCCTCTACCAAATGGAGAGAGGTGAGCAAATCTGCAAAGCACTTGTCCAGCAGCTAGCACCTGCTATGCACCCATCAGAAACTTACGGGTGCATCAGAAACTAGCCCCTTGGTCTGAGAAGTGAATTTCTGCGGAATGCAGGGGAAGGGGCTGGCACCGGTGCTCCAGCGAAGGCAGAAGCCGGGCCAGACACCGAGAGTGGGGCACTGACCAGGCAGGAGGCTCTCAGGAAGGACGGCAGGGGAACCGAAGTTATCACAGCAGCTCAATTACTGACCTTGGGATCCTAAGGTCAGTTAGGTCTGAAATTCTCCCTGGGGTGCTGAACTTGTCAGGGCATCGCACAGATTCCCATGTGGTGCTGCAAACCTCCCCCCCACCCCCCTCATGGTGGCCTTCACAAACCCACAAAAGAGGCGTGGCGGGTCTTCTTTTCCACTGTGGCTGGGAGAGTGACCTACCTTGTCTCCTGACTCGGTCATTTCCTGCTGTGACCTGATGTGACCTGGAGGCTTCGGGCAAGTTCTTTAACCTTTCTGTACTTGCTTCCTCGGCTGTGAAACGGGCATGATGAGAGCCCCCACCCCATGGCATTGTTGTGAAGGCAACATGAGTTAGGACTTGGGAAGACCTTAGACTAGTTTCTGGGACATGGCACGTTTTCATAAATATTAGCTCTTATCATTTCAGTGTTTCCCTCCCGCTGTATGCTTCGGGGTCTGTATGCTTGGCCTTTGCACATCACCCTGGAGATGGTCCCACGGGGGTGAAGGAGTTAGTGGGGCGGGGTCGGCCCTCCCTAGCTCGAACATTTCTGTTGTCCAGGGATCGAGCCCCACATTCAGTGGCCGCTCGCACTGAATTCCCCACAGCCACCAGTCAGCCTTGTGGGATTTTAAGCTGACCAAGGGCTCCCTACCCGCCCATGAGCTATTGCTACAAACACACCGGAGAGCAAGGGAGCTATAAAAAACAATAGGGCCGTATCAATAGGAAGAGCCTGCCAAAGATGGGACATTGTGAACATCAGTAAGAATAATAAGTGCAGCTGATTGAAACCTATCAATTATGTTTAAATACATGAATTCAGGAGGATACTTAGACTCAGTGGATTGCTGAGGGATGCTAGTCCGGGAAATCTATTTCTAGAACTTGTAAACAAAGGGGCAGAATCAAGCATGGACCCTGCCTTGTCTAAATAAACTGTACCCATGGAGTCAAATACCTGCTGCACGAAGACGAACGAACTAGCAGCCTAGGTGGTGATTTTGAATTTGGTAAATAAAGTGAAAGAATTAAGAGCGAGGAAACGGACTGCACATCTATGATCGCTTGGTGCATGACCAAGGTTAGTGCAGCGGGGAAAGGATGGTCTTTCCCATAATTGTGGGCCGGGTGCCACTGTTGCCTGGGGGAGAGATCCGAGGGAATGGGCACGGAACTGGGTAAAGGGCGTGAAGGAGGATTCAGAGGAGAAACACCTGGACATCTCCCGCTTTCCCTCTCCCCGCGCTGCAAATCAGAACTTCTCGTGGTGAAATCGCCCTCGTCTGGGAGCAGAGAGCACCGGCCGGGGCTGACTGCTTGGGTGCTTTTGTTTCTGCTGTCCCTGCTTTGACAGCCTCTCTCTTTCTGGCCTTTGGTGGGCGTCGGCATAATTAGGTTGGCAGAAATAACAGTGCTGCTGCTTCTGCCCACTGAGTGCGACTGATCTGACCGGCATTTGCGTGTGTTCGGTTACTCCGTGAAAATGACTCCCCATCTACACTGGAGCCCGCAGAACCCGAAGGGCTGAACGGAGAATCAACATGGCTAGTCCTTCAAGGTGTGGGAGGGGTGTGGAAGTCACAGCTCCATGCAGACTTCAGAGTCCCCTGCAAATGAAGGTCCAGAGACGAGAGTGAGTTAGTTGTCTTAAATAATGCAACAGGAAAGTTGCTGTCTGCACTCCCACTTCCGGCAACGTATGGAATGGACCTTCCATGGGGAAGGCAGTGAAAGTTCGGAGAGGGTCTTTGCCATGAGGAAAGGAATGAGGAGGAAGGAGGGCGGCACTAGCCAAGTAATTGGACACCACCCTTCACCTCTCTGAGCCCACACCTTACATAAGCAGTGTCCACATCTGGCTCTCTTCTTGCCGTGTAGGTTTTATGGCATGACTTTCCAGGACATGACTTCTGGTTCAAATGACATTTTACTTACACTTTCTCTTGAGAATGATGTACTTTGCATCCAATCTCTTCTTGCCCTTTTCTATCACTTTGGAATGAGCCACTCTCCTAACCGATATCCCTTTCTCTATCCCTTTCTTCATTCTAGTAGCATCACAGCTGCCAGAGTGACCCAGCCCACTCAGATCCTGTCTCTCCTCTCCCAGAACCCTATGGTAGATATCTTCTCACTCAGTAAAAGCCAGGGTCCTTACGTGTCCTGTACTATCTGGCTTCATTTCCTCCTCCTGTCTCCTGTAATCATTCTGTACAAATCATACTGGCCCCCCGGAATAGCATGTCCCGCCTCAGGGCCTTTGCACTTGCCGTTCCCTCAGTTTGGATTGCCCTTACCCCAGACATCCACATCGCTCCTTCAGATCTTTATGCCAACGTCTCCTCCACAGTGGGCTTCATTGGGCCACCTGTCTAGCAGCACGCACACCTACACCCCAGATCACCCCTGTCCTCTTGCCTGATCTTTCTTTTTCCATAGTGCTTATCACGATCTAACATACTACGTATTTTACTTATTTGTTTATTAGCTCTCCCTCGGGTGAGATTCCCAAGGGCAAAGATTTTGCTCACTTTGTTCACTGTTGTGTCCTAATCTCCTGGAACAGGGCCGGGCCATTGTCGGTGCCCTGCAACACAGATCAGATGTGAACCGCGGGAACCAAGCGGTGCTCATTCCATGAATTTATTAGCAACCGTACCACCTGGGCCCTGGGATCACCTCCCTTCTGGATTCCCAGGTATGTGAAAGGTTCGGTGTTTTGGCTTCTCCTTCCTAACCCCCTGTTTCTATCTAGCTGTATGGACAAGAGATGACATGAAGTCCTCTGGGCTACGGTTTCCTATAAAATGATGGGTTTGAACTGGATGATCCCGGGGCTCCTAAATTCTAAATTTAGACTCCTAAGCTTTAGATTTTTTTTTTTTTTCCATTTCTACCTTCATGTGGCCAACCTTCAACAAAACTGTACTATCAGGGTAATTCCTGATTCCTTCTGGTGAGTCTCGGTCTTGGCTGCCTACAGGAGCCCCCCGCCAGTGACCCGCCCAACTCTTGGCACTCACCATTCTGGGACTGCGTTCCTTTGCAAGCGCCGCACCTTTCTGCATAAGGCTTTTCTCTCCACGGGGAGGAGGCAGGAAGTTCTGGGGAGTAGGCGTCCCCTGGAATTACCTTCAGCTGCTGATGTGTAGGGTTGGCAGATAGATGATCCAGTCCCTTAGCTCACTGGTGGGCTAACTCTGAGGCGTGCCTTGTGCTGGGTCCCAGAGCTGCCCAAAGACTGAACCCCAGTTTCCCAGGGGGGTGTCCTGCTTGTTGCTGCTTCCTGCCATCTCTCTATCTCTCACCCTACTCCTCTTACCACTGTTTCAGTGTCTCAGGGGATCACCTCCCTCATCATCTGCTAGCACTCAAATCCTATCTCAGGTCAGCTTCTGGGGAACCCCCTAAGATGCTGCTCCCTGACTTCTGCTGTCCCTCAATGTGCCTGCCTCCATGGGTCCTCCTTTCTCTGGGACTGATGACAGTACTGGCCTCGTCATCCCTTCTACGGTCCCTTTCTTCCACTATTTGGTTCCATTTCCCCTTCCACAGTCTCCACACTTTTTTCCAGGCCCCAGCAAGCAAATCCCAAATCATTATGCAGAGTGGTTAACTATTCTGTATCCCTATCTCTCTCACCTAGGCAATGCCCACAGGGATTGTTACTTCTCTGCCAACCTTACCTATCAAGATGCTTGGCTAAGCGAAATGGTAAGTCTCACCCTGCACATTTTGCTTACTTCTGTGAGCGTTAGCTGTTGTTCACACCGCAAACAGTTTTAAAACTGTATTTCCCTCATTACATCTGGCACCATGAGCAAAAGTTAGCTCAGGGTACGCCAAGGAGCCTTAAAGCCACAGCTGGAAAGTTCTGTTTGTTAGCAGTGTTCAGGGTAAGACATACTCTCTGTTGGTCACATGAATGACAAGCAGAGATACAAATTGTACAAGAAGATAATGTTCCTTCTTCCTGGAATCTCTCTAAAGGAGGAACGATGAGGACTCTGGGTATTATTATTTGAAATACTAGCATATAGCCTCAAATTGCCAATCAACCTCAAGCATACACTTGAGCCTGTAATTTTTCTTGAATGGTCGAGCATACAGACGTTAGCCTCCATGTCCTTAACTAGACTAGCAGCGTGGACACACTGGAAATACTGAATTGCCTGCCTGGAGGCAAAGTGGATTGGAAAATAAATAATGCATCCCACAACCCCACGACATCATGCCCCATGGAGCCTGAGAGATGTGATGTGCTACCGTCACTCTGTGCTCCCCCAAGCATTTTTTTTTAACGATTGTATTTATTTATTTGACAGAGAGAGAGATCACGAGTGGGCAGAGAGGCAGGCAGAGAGAGAGAGGGGGAAGCAAGCTCCCCGCTGAGCAGAGAGCCTGATGCAGGACTCCATCCCAGGACCCTGAGATCATGACCTGAGCCGAAGGCGGAGGCTTTAACCCACCGAGCCACCCAGGCGCCCCTCCCCCAAGCATTTCTGATTAACCCAAGGACTGTGGGCCCCTGTGTGGGACTGCGGGAAAAGGAGCTGTGGGAAGAGAGCACAGACCAGAGGGAGGTTTTTTTGCCTTCCTTCTCATCTTCATGTCCATTTGGCCACCCTAGATCTCTTTGTCTCAATGATAAGGGGCAAAACAAAACAAAACAACTTCCCAAACTCAACTAATTGCAAATCCGTCCATCTAAACACTCAACCCTGAGAGCCAGCTAGATGATCAAGGTGTGACCATATGTCATAGCCCTTACAGTCATGTTTTAAAGAATATTGATATACAGGGGTAAATGTTCACAATAGATTGCAAGCTGCAAGGCAGAATATACAGGAAACCTTCACTGTGATAAATTATATAGGCAAATAAAAATCATAGAGACATTTGTAAATTACTCCTATACACATGATATATGCTTGTATTTTACATGTAAATTACTTACACATGTTAATTACATCTACAAAAATACAAGGAGAGGGGATATGACAGTATTCATAATGGATACATTGGAAGGAGGGGTGATTCAGAATTTTGGGAAAAACACTATTGGTTTGTTTTCACAGGGTTTTAAATTGACCATATTCTTTTTGTAAACAGAAAAATACATCAACAAAAAGAATATTGTCTTTGCTCCTATTGATGCAGATAATTTGAGCAAAACTACTCCTTCTCCCAGTGGCTTCTCTTTCAACCTCAGCTGTGGCTCTGTCATCATACTAACATAGTTTACCCAGGCTGGGGTGCCGGTCAAGGTCAGTGGACCTGAGAGCGGGCCCCTCACCCATGGGGACTCTAGGCCCATGAAGAAACAGCTGTGTGCCCTCTAAGTCTTGTCAGAACACGTAACTGGCCATGGGTTTATGCTCTTCATTGTCCTTCGTATCGACTTAGACAGTGAGGAAATTGCTTTGAGTGCAGAGGTGACCCTAGGTAACGACAGCATGGCCCTGCTTACTACAGAGATGGACCTACCTACTGTTTCAACAAGGGCTCAGCCTGTTTTTATAATGACCCGGTTACACTGAGATATAACTTGCCTTGGCACCAGAAAAATCTGGCTTTAACTCCTAGGTTAGAGTTTCAACCCTGTGTGCTGTGTGACTTGGGGCAAGTTACTTAACTTCTCTGAGCTTCCCTTTACCCATCTGTAAAACAGGATCCATGAGAGGATTAAGGATCCATGAGGATTAAGAAAGTCCATAACCCAGTGCTGGTGTTGGTGACCAGTTAACACGTGATGGTCATTATGATGGTCTACTTCATCGCTTTCTAGATTTTGACCTTAGGCTAGAATTCTGTCTTTCTGAGACTCAGGTTCTGCGTTTGAAACGTAAAAACAGAAACGATGAAAACCAAACTTGCCTGGCCAACCCCCATGGAATTGGGGTGAAGATTAAGTAAGGTGAAAATGAGAAATGGTTCTTAACCAAAACCAACGGGAAGAACTCAGTATTCCCTCGAGGAGAGGAACCAGAGAGTAAGATTAATGAGTCATTCTCACTGCAGAACTGGTCGCAAAATGACTCCACTTCTCCCTTCCATTGTATCTACACCCCTTGGCAGGGTGATTTCATAACGCCTCCCATCAAGAGGCGGAGTTCATACTCCCGAAATTGGGCCAGGCCATGTGACTTGCTCTGCATTGCCATAGAAGGCATCAAAAGCCCTTGCCCAGTGGAGCTTGCCCTTTCACGGTGCTCTCTGGAACCCTACTACCGCTGCTGTGCGAATGAACACACTGCTGGATGAGCAACACATGCTCTGATAAACAGACCTTTATGGCCCCTGCCGACAGGCAGTCACCGCCGGACGTGGGAGTGAGGTCATCCACCGAGAGCTGACTGCAGTGCGGGAGGGAGCCCAGCCAGCACCTCGGTGAGCAGCCATCCCACTGGCCCAGCCGTTCCATGGCGTACAACATTCCTCCGTGTCTACAAGGGAAACCGCTCTCTGAATTATTGCCCTTGTTAGTTACCAAGAGACAGTTTCCAACTTTATCCTTCTTATTCCATGAGTGTTTGAAAGCAAATGGTACAATTCCAGGCTTAGGCAAGGCATGTGCTGAGTGTTTGTAGACTGATAGCTGCTTAGATGGCGAGGGTAGGTCAAGGCAGGACACAAGGCTGCGGGGGTGGGGGGGGCTGTTTTCTGGTGAAGAGTAGTTAGAACAGGGTTTCTCAAACTCAGTACTGTTGACATCATTTTGGTCCAGATAATTCTTTGGTGTGTGTGTGTGTGTGTGTGTATGTTGGGAGGAGGGACCTTCCTGTGCATGGTAGGACACTTGGCAGCACCCCTGGCCTCTATCCACTAGATCCTAGTAGCGATCTAGTTCCCCACAGTGTGACAGCCAGAGAAGCCTCCACTGTCAGATGTCCCCTGGGGAGCAAAACCACCACCATGCCCCATCCTCACAGAGTTCAGGGAGAAGGTTCTGAGCAGCCATTGGGGTTACATCTGGGTCATGGTGAGCAGCTGCCCGAGACTGAGGGCTTCATCTACGGACCGTGGAGAGCACAGAGTGGTCGGGAGGGCTGGCTGCAGCTTCTGGAGCTGAATGCCAGAGTCCTTGAGCCACGGGCCCTAACGGAGCTTGGAAGCTCAGGTCTAGGGTCAAGTGAGAACCGAACGATCTAGTCTGTGATAGGCGTCTCTTTCCCGGCCTCCTCACTTCTTTGTTGGTATCTCCACCGGCCAGTGGGCAGAAGAAATAAAGACTGAAGAAACCTTAGGGAGCCAACATTGTTGCTCGCTTTAAGGGTGTGGGGAAGGGAGAGGAAAGGAATCCAAGTGGCTTTTGTGAATTTCAGTTTCCTTGGGCTTCATCCCCATTATGGAAAAGGTAATTAAGAGGTAGCTTTAGGGGCACCTGGGTGGCTCAGTCAGTTAAGCATCTGACTCTTGGCTTCGGCTTAGGTCGTGATCTTCAAGTCGTGGGATCGAGTCCCATGTCAGGCTCTACATGCGGCAGTGCTGGAGTCTGCTTGGGAGTCTCTGCCCCTCCCCCACTTCATGCTCCCTCTGTCTTTCTCTCTCTCTCAAATAAATAAATCTAAAAAAAAAAAAAAAAAGAAGTAGCTTTATTTCCAAATAACGTCATACACCCAAACTGACAGCAGTCCTTACCAAAAAGCAACCGATTGGCGATTGTTTAGGAGAAGATGGTGAAGTCAGAGCATTAAAGGTTTTTCCCCGTACAACGCAGTAGAGATCAATAGCTATTTGAGTGCTTTTCCATCATAATCCAGCCATCCACAAGCCTCTGGCTAAGACGGTGCTCTTACAAAGCCTTGGCCCACCGATGACGTTTTAATGTCCCCTGACACCATTACGGAGTGAAGATGTTCTATAAACAGAAGGCAGCAAGCATGCCTGAGCTAATGGCTTTTCTCTCCCACTGTTACTCAAACCTCCCTAATGCAGAAGCTCTCACATTTATAATTCTCAGCAAAACAAAGCCTGCTTCCCGGTGGTATGAACCACTGGTATGGGTGTGGGAAAGAAAATACAGTGAGGAGATGCCTGAATGTCCATATGTCTCTACAGAGGTAGAGCCTTAGATGAATTTGTTTTTATTGGCGGCTTCTGGGCACTGGGGATAATGAAACACCACAGCCAGGGGTTTTCTAGCAGGATGGGAAGGTGAGATTTCCAAGCGAACCAAATATCCTGGCCTTTTGGAGAGCTAATGAATATCAGTGACTTTTTGCCATATTAGATTATTAGTTTGCTATAACAAAGTACCACAGACTGGGTGGCTTAGCCACCAGAAATTTATTTATTTTTCACAGTTCTGGAGGCTAGAAGTCCAAGATCAAAGTGGCGCCGGAGTTTCACCCGGTTTGCGGATGGCTGTCTTCTCCCTGAGTCTTCATATGACCTTCCCTCTACGTGTGTCTGTGCCCTAATTTCCTCTTATAAGAATGCCAGTCTTAATGAATTAAGGCCCACCCAGTAACCTCATTTAACCTTAATTACCTTTTTATTTATTTATTATCTTTAAAAGATTTATTTATGTGAGAGAGAGAGAGAGAAAGACGGAGAGAGAGAGAGAGAGAGAGAACGAGCATGCACAAGCAGGAGGGGCAGGCAGAGGGAGCCCAACTCCAGGCTTGATCCCGGGACCCTGAAATCATGACCAGAGCTAAAACCAAGAGTCGGACGCCTAACCGACTGTGCCACCCGGACGCCCCCTAATTACCTTTTGAAAGACCCTATCTCCAAATACACTTACATTCTGAGGTCCTGGAGCCTAGGACCTCAACATACAAATTTGGTGGTGGTGATGATGGGAACACAGTTCAGCCCCAGCAGTGACTATAGCCAGGCACGCATCCGGTCTGTTCCCAATCCACATATCACCAAGTGCACGGAAATGCCAGGCCCCCTTCACCAGCCGGGGTACCCGTCTCTCCTTTACTGTGACTGTTGGCAGCTAGTGGCTCACAGTTGCCCCTTTCTGTGCAGAATTTTCCTTGTCCAGGAACTTCCTCAGGAGAAGCTCTGCCTCCTCTCTGGCAGCCCACAGCCATTGATGACTGACTTGGGGGTCCAAGGGGCCGGCCCGTGCCTTAAGGTGGGACTGACCATGTGGTTCACTTCCCACTCCCGAGCTCCCTGTGGACCAGGCTGACGCTAGACTCCGGCTGAGACCACAGCCCTGCTCAGCTCCTTCCCTGCCCCCTCCTACTTCTCTTACCCCCCTTCTCCAGAGAGTCCCCCTCTCTAAATCGTGCACCTGAACCCTGTCTCGGCCTCCATTTTTTTCTAAGATTTTAATTTATTTATTTGAGATACAGAGAGAGAGTATGAGTAGGAGAAGGGGAAAATGGAAGAGGGAGAAACAGACTTCCCGCTGAGCAGGGAGCCCGACGTGGGGCTCCATCCCAGGACCCTGAGATGAAAACCTGAGCTGAAGGCAGAGGCTTAACCGACTGAGCCATCCAGGTGCCCCATCAGTCTCTGCTTTCAAGGGACCTATCTGGAGACTGAATTTCAAAGAAAGCATTCAAATGGAATGAATGCTTAACAGGAACATTCTTCAGAAGATAAAGTAGTTGTTCCTGGATGGTTCAGAAGAGACTCCCTGACCCCGTGCAGTGTCACTGGGCTCTTATTATGAATATCGGTTATTTATTTCTCCAGGTGGGAGGAAATTGCCCTGCACAGGGCACTCCTCTGGCTAGAGGGTGCAAGGACACACTTTGATTTAACAGCAGCCAGAACCCAGTCCAGCTAGATCCAATTAAAGCCAAATGTGACGGCAGAGCCAGAGATCAGAAGATCTCTGGTTGACATCCTCTGTACCAACCGTCACAAAGCCTGGTCATGGTGCTCTCTCCTGTGTAGCTTCTTCCTCCGACAACAGTTCCCATTGTTCATCTCATTTCTAGATACACCGGATATTAGTGCAGGGAGGGTCGGTCATCATTCCTCCTATAACTATTTAGAACTCTGTGATGGGGTGAATGGTGTCCCCCCAAAGATACGTTGAAGTCATAACCCCTGGAGCTTCAGAAGATGGCCTTACTCGGAAATAGGGTCATTGCAGATATAATTAGGACGAAGTAACACTGGGGAGGGGGGCTAATTCTAAACACTCTACTTTCTCATTGTTTTGCTTTTTGAAATCATGGGAAATGGGATTCAGAACTTGACAAAATTTTATGAAACTTCATGGCAAAGAGCCACTTTGTAATATTTCCTACTTAAGAGTTTAAAGATAGAAAGTTCCACGGCATTGTGTAAAATGTCTCATCCTACTGGAATAAAAATGATTGAAAGAATATATGAAAACAGTCTGGTAGCAAAACCAAAATGCAGTCCTTGGTCAGAAAATATGTGGAGGACTCCTGGAGATTTGGAAAAATGTTAAATGACACAGGTGGGAAGTGTGCAATGTGTTCGAAGTACAGAGAGGTCTTGCTTATGTGTCCCCAGGGTATCGTGCCTGTTAGCTTCGATCAGTAATAAAATGCGGAAGGTGTTTTTTTAAATGAGGCATGAAAGGAAGGATAAACTAGACAGTCTCAGTGGTAATGACTTTCCAAATAAAACCAGCGTTTGATGAAAAGGAAAGCCACCAAAACCTATAGCCACCCGGGATCGTTCGCTTTGAATGGAGAGGGGAACAGTGGGGTGTGAGGGTCTTGGCCATCCCATTAAAAAACGTGTCCACCATTGTTTCGGAGGCCCTGTGCTGCAGCAGGGCAGGAGAAATCAGAAGCGCTCTGTGGACATCGCTTGCCGAATAAGAACATGTTTGAGAGGATGGGTGGAAAGCATTTGACAACATGAGAATTCATGAGTGGTCTGGTAGCAAAGTTTGTTAAAGAGCTAAGAGCTTCTCACTTGAAGATAAATTACACAGTTTTCCTTGAAAACAAGACAAGAGTTTCAAATTCGGGAGCCTATTCTGGGAAGACAAGTGACTATCAATCGAATTGACAAATGACATAGGGGGAGGGCTCAGCCTGGCGGAAAGCCAAGGAACACTCACGGTCGGGTAAATCAGCAAGGCTTACTCATTTCACAGACGGGGAAAGGGAGTCGGTTATAGTCAGAATTCACTGCAAAGAGATCAGGAATGTTAACTGAGCCACACGGAGGTGTAAACTTGTGCACTAAATCCCTCAGAGCTACGCAATGTCAGGTGACAAAATCTGATCAAGTAAGGATTCCAACAGACCTTCTGGAAGCCTGTCTCTTTGGCTCCAGCCTTACCCAATAAATTCTGCACTAGAGCCAGAAGCACCTCACCACTCTTGGAGTTTGCGATATGAAATATTATTATAGGTCCCAGTCCCCTCAGCCATGAACACAGCCTTCTGTGTCCCCTTTGCTTCCCCAGGCTAACAGCCTTGTCCAGATACATTCCTGAACTTAGTGTTGCCCAGCTGTCTTTGTATTAAGAGGGACCCGAGAGGCCTGCCAACCAAATGCAATGTGTGGTCCTTGTGTGGATCTTGGCCAAGATGGACCAAAGGCAAAACACATTATGGCGACAATTGGAGAAATCTAAATATGGACTGGGTACCAGCTGACATAAAAGAATGATTTGTTCATTTTGTTGGATATAGTCGTATAGGTTTATGTAGGAAAGTCCTTACTTTTAGAGATCCATATATGAGTATTATGAGGTAAAAATGTCACAGTCTGTAATTTATTATAAATACTTTGGCAAAAAGTATGAAGCTAATTTGGCAAAATGCTAACAGTGGTTAAGTTTAGGTAAGGCATATATGGAAGATTATTACACTATTTTTTTCTATTTTTCCATATGTTTGAAAATGTTCATCATAAACATTTTTACAATAAACAATTAATAAAAACAATCTGTACCATTAAGGTGAAAATGATGGGTCAGCATTGAGAAAGCAAATACTTTTTGGAATAAAATAAATGGAGAGGACATTTTGGAAGTGTATATTTTATTGATAAAATAAAAACAAGTGGGCCATCAACCTCCTGCCTTACTATAAAAAAATTGGGGAAACACAACAAACAACCCAAAAAGGAAATTAGGAAAGTAATTTCACTTATAATAGTAATAAAAAGAAGAAAATACATAGGAATAAGCTTAACCAAGGAGGTGAAAGACTCTTGTCCTGAAAACTACAAAACATTATTGAAAGAAATTTAAGGGGACAAATAAATGGAAAGAGATCTTGTATCACAGATAGGAAGACTTAATATTGTTAAAATATCAATTCTAGGGATGCCTGAGTGGCGCAGTTGGTTAAGCTTATGACTCTTGGTTTCAGCTCAGGTCGTGATCTCAGGTTGTGAGATCCAGCCCTGTGTTGGGCTCTGTGCTCAGCTCAGAGACAGCTTGGGGTTCTCTCTCCCCCTTCCTCTGCCCCCCCACTTCGTGTTCTCTCTCATTCTAAAAATAAATAAATAAATAAATAAATCTTTTAAAAAATATATCTATTCTATCCAAAGCAGTTTACCCATTCAGTGCACTCCCTATAAAAATACCAAAGACATTTTTCATAGAGATAGAAAAATACATTCTAAATTCATATAAAATCTCAAGGAAACCTTAGTAACCGAGACAATTTTGCAAAGGAACAAAGTGAGAGTACTATGTTGAACAATAGTGGTGAGAGTGGGCATCCTTGTTGTGTTCCTGGGAAAGGCTCTCAGCTTTTCCCCATTGAGAATGCTACTCGCAGTAGGCTTTTCATCGATGGTTTTTATGAAATTGAGGAATGTTCCTTCTATCCCTACACTCTGAAGAGTTTTAACCAGGAAAGGATGCTGTATTTTGTCAAATGCTTTTCCTGCATCAATTGAGAGAACCATGTAATTCTTGTCTCTTCTCTTATTTATGTGTTCTATCACATTGATTGAATTGTGAATGTTGAACCACCCTTGCGTCCCAGGGATAAATCCCACCTGGTTGTGTGGATAATCCTTTTAATGTAATGTTGGATCCTATTACCTAGGATCTTGAGAATTTTGGCATCCATCTTCATCAGGGATATTGGTCTGTAATTCTCCTTTTTGATGGGATTCTTGTCTGGTTTTTGGATCAAGGTAATGCTAGCCTTATAGAAAGAGTCTGGGAATTTTCTGTTTGTTTTTACTTTTTGAAGCAGCTTCAGGAGAATAGGTATCATTTCTTCTTTGAATGGTTGGCAGAATTCCCCAGGGAATCCATCAGGCTTTCATGATTAAAACTCTTCAGAGTGTAGGGATAGAGGGAACATTCCTCAATTTCATAAAAACCATCTATGAAAAGCCCACAGTGAATAGCATTTTCTTTTTCTTTTATTTATTTATTTGAGAGAGAGAGTATGAAAGGGGAGAAGGGCAGAGGGAGAGTCAGACTCCCCATGGAGCTGGGAGCCCGATGCGGGACTCGATCCCGGAACTCCGGGATCATGACCTGAGCTGAAGGCAGTGGCTTAACCAACTGAGCCACCCAGGCACCCTGAATAGCATTTTCAATGGGGAAAAGCTGAGAGCCTTCCCATTGAGATCAGGAACACGTACAGCAATTCAGTAATGTGGCAGGATACAAAATCAATGCCCAGAAATCAGTTGCTTTCTTATACACTAGCAATGTAACTGTAGAAAGAGAAATTAGGGAATCGATTCCATTTACAATAGCACCAAAAACCTTAAGACACCTTGGAATAAACCTAACCAAAGAGGTAAAGGATTATACTCTAGAAACTACAGAACACTTATGAAGGAAATTGAAGAAGACACAAAAAGTTGGAGAAACATTCCATGCTCATGGATAGGAAGAATAAACATTGTTTAAATGTCTATGCTGCCCAGAACAATCTATACTTTTAACACCATCCCGATCAAAATACCATTGGCATTTTTCAAAGTGCTGGAAAAAACAATCCTAAAATTTGTATGGAACCGGAAAAGACCCCGAAACACCAAAGAGATGTTGAAAAAGAAAAACAAAGCTGGGGGCATCATGTTGTCTGATTTCAAGCTATATTGCAAAGCTGTGATCACCAAGACAGCGTAGTACTGGCATAAAATCAGACACATAGATCAATGGAACAGAGTAGAAAGCCCAGATATGGACCCTCAACTCTATGGTAAACTAATTTTTGACAAAGCATGAAAAAATAGCCAATGTAAAAAAAGACAGTCTCTTCAATAAATAAAGCTGGGAAAGTTGGACAGCTATATACAGAAGAATGAAACTCAACCATTCTCTTACATCATACACAAAGATAAACTCTAAATGGATGAAAGGCCTCAATGTGAGATAGGAATCCATCAAAATCCTAGAGGAGAACATAGGCAGTAGCCTCTCGACATTGGCCATGGCAACTTCTTTCAAAACATGTCTCCAAAGGCAAGGGAAACAGAAGTGAAAATGAATTTCTGGGACTTCACCTAGATAAAAAGCTTCTGCACAGCAAAGGAAACAGTCAACAAAACAGAGACGACCCATGGAATGAGAGAAGATATTTGCAAATTACACCACAGATAAAGGGCTGATATCCAAGATCTATAAAGAACTTTTCAAACTCAATACCTAAAAAACAAATAATCAAGTAAAAAAATGGGCAGAAGACATGAACAGACACTTCTCCAAAGAAGACATGCAAATGGCTAACAGAACATGAAAAAATGTTCAACATCATTAGCCATCAGGGCAATTAAAATCAAAAGCACATTGAGATACCACCTTACACCAGTTAGAATGGCAAAAATTGACAAGACAAGAAACAACAAATGTTGGAGAGGTTGTGGAGAAAGGGGAACCCTCTTACACTGTTGGTGAGAATGCAAGTTGGTGCAGCCACTTTGGAAAACAGTGTGGAGATTCTTCAAGAAATTAAAAATAGAGCTACCCTATGACCCTGCAATTGCACTACTAGATATTTACCCCAAAGATACAGATGTAGTGAAAAGAAAGACCATATGGACCCCAATGTTCATAGCAGGAATGTCCACAATAGCCAAACTGTGGAAGGAGCTGAGATGTCCTTCAACAGATGAATGAATAAAGATGTGGTCCATGTATATATGATGGAATATTATTCAGCTGTCATAAAGGATGAATACCTCATATTTCCATCAAAATGGGTAGAACTGGAGGAGATTATGCAAAATGAAATAAGTCAAACAGAGAAAGACAATTATCATATGCTTTTACTCATTTGTGGAACATAAGGAATAGCATGGAGGACATTAGGAGAAGGAAGGGGAAAAGGAAGGGGGGTATCAGAGGGGGAGACAAACCATGAGAGACTATGAACTCTGGGAATCAAACTGAGGGTTTTGGGGGGATGGGTAAGCCCAGTGGTGGGGTTTAAGGAGGGCAGGTATTGCATGGAGCACTGGGTGTTATACACAAACAAGGAATCATGGAACACTACATCAAAAACTAATGATGTACCATATGGTGACTAACATAACATAATACAAAACTTTTATTAAAAAAAGGACCAAAGGTGGAAGGCTCACATATCTTGATGTTAAAACAAATTACAGAGCCACAATAATCAAAAGAGTATGCCATTGGCATAAACACAAATAGAACAATGGGACAGAATGGAAAGCCCAGAAGTAACCCTTGCATATATGGTCAAATGACATTTGGCAAAGATGCCAAGACCACTCAATGGGGAAGGACAGTCCTCTGAACAAATGGTGCTGGGAAAACTGGATATCCACATGTAAAAGAATGAAATTGGACCTTTATCTTATACCATATACGAAAATTAATTCAAAACTGACTAAAGATCTAAACTTAAGACTTAAAACTAAAACTCCTAGAAGGAAACTTAAGGGGAAAGCTCATGACATTGGCAATGATTGCTTGGATATGACACCAAAAACACAGACAACAAAAGCAAGCAGACAAATGGGGCTACATCACACTTAAAAACTTGTACATCAAAAGGACACAACCAACAGAGTGAAAAGGTGAGCTACAGAATGGGAGAAAATATCTGCAAATCGTATATCTGACAAGGGGTTAATATCTAGAATATATAAAGACCTCTTCTAACTCAATAACAAAAATTCAAATAACCCAATTTAAAAGTGGGCAAAGGACTTGAATAGATATTTCCTTAAAGATGATGTAGAGATGGCCGACAGACATATTAAAAGATGCTCAACATCATGAATCATCAAAGAAATGTGAATCAAAACCACGATGAAGGAGCACCTGAGTGGCTCATTCTGTTGAGCGTCTGACTCTTGGTTTCATCTCAGGTCATGATCCCGTGGGTTGTGGGATGGAGCCTCATGTTGGGCTCCACTCTCAGTGGGGAGTCGGCTTGAAGATTATCTCCCCCTGCCCCTCTTCCCACTTGCATGCACATGCTCGCTCTCTCTCTCTCTCTCTCTCAAATAATAAATAAATCTTTTTAAAAATCCCATAATGGAGTATCACCTCACACTCATTAGAATGACTACTATAAAAAGTAACCATAGAAAACAGTAAGCGTTAGGGAGGTGAGAGAATCAGAACCCTAGTGCACAGTTGGTGGGATTGTAGACTGTTGCAATTGCTATGGAAAACAGTACGGAGGTTCTTCAAAAAATTAAAAACTATCATATGATGCAGCAATTCCATTTCTGAATGTATATCCAAAATAATCGAAGTCAGAATCTTGAAGAGGTATTTATACAATCATGGTCACAGCAGCACTGTTCACAATAGCCAAGAGACAGAAGCAACCCAAGCACCCACTTGTGCACCAAGTATCCAACAGCTGAATGGATAAACAAAATGTGGGGACGCCTGGGTGGCTCAGTCAGTTAAGCGTCTGCCTTCGGCTCAGTTCATGACCCCAGGGTCCTGGGATCGAGCCCCGCATTGGGCTCTCTGCTCAGCGGGGAGCCTGCTTCCCTCTCTCTCTGCCTGCCTTTCTGCCTACTTGTGATGTCTCTCTGTGTCAGATAAATAAATAAAATTTAAAAAATAAATAAATAAAATCTTAAAAAACAAACAAAAAAACCCAAAATGTGATACGCACACATTATTCGGACTTAAAAAGGAAAGAAATCCTATCATAGTGACAACATGAATAAACCTTAAGGACTTTATGCTAGGTGAAACAAGCAAGTCACAGAAAGACAAATATTCATGATTTCACTTACATGGGGCATCTAAAGTAGTCAAATTCAGAGACAGAAAGTGGAAAGGTGGTACCCAGGAGAAGGGGAAAGAGGAGTTAATGGGTATAGAATTTCATATTTACAATATAAAAAAATTCTGGAGATTCATTCGCAACAATGTGAACGTACTTAACATTACTGAACTGTACACTTAAAAATGGTTAAAATGGTAAATTTTATGTTCTATGTTTTTTACCACAATAAAAAGTGGGGGGAAAAAACTTGGGAACAGAAGGGTTGAACTGTTTAAAAACCTTCCAAATGAAGTATTTCAGTAGATTTTTTTAAAGATTTTATTTATTTATTTGTCAGGGAGAGAGAGAGAAAGAGAGAGAGAGAGTGCACGCACGAGCAGAGGGAGCAGCAGGCAGAGGGAGCAGCGGGCAGAGGGAGCAGCAGGCAGAGCTAGAAGCAGGCTTCCGGCTGAAGGATCCCAGGACCCTGGGATCATGACCTGAGCCGAAGGTGGACGTTTAACCCACTGAGCCACCCAGGCACCCCTTCAGTAGGTTTTGAACTGAAACAGTTTGTTAATATATAAGAACACGGCACCCTCTCATTAGTCTGCAAGAACCTCAGGGAACAGAGTGATTTACTTGCCATGTGTCAACAAGAGTCTTTGTATAATTGATGGTGGAAGAGAGAAAAATGAGCATCGCGATTTAGGAGAGCACATCTGATGATATCTTTACTATATTCACTTCTTGTGAGGAAACTTTTTTGGTTAGAACAGATATCAAAAGCAAGTGTTGAAAGGAACAGACCTCCCTTCAAATGATAGAACACAAAATGTTAAGTCAATATTTAAAAAAAGGAAGGTGAGTCAAGTTATGTTTAATTCAAAATAATAAACATTTTCATGAGAACTACTGACTTATTAATGCATTTCCAAAAATATTTATTAAGTACTTATTTCCTATTTAGTTTATTCTTTTAAAATTTCCTTTGGTTCCAGCTCCAGTATTTTTACTGACGTATAACAACTTCGGGGTCATTGCTGGAAAGTTTATTCACACTCACAAACCCTGTCCAACCTCTTCCAGGAATTCTGAACCGGATGTCAGAAGAGGCTGTGGTAGAAAAGGAGGGAGGGAGGAAAGAGGAGAGGAGCCTGGGAGGAAAGAGAAAGACCTCCATTGTAACTTGATTTTCAATTTCTTCCACTTGCTAAGAACAACTCAGAGCTTTCTGTGATGAAGAGAATGTTCTAGTCCCTGTGCTGTCTGATCCAACAGCTACCGGTCACCTGGGGCTCCTGAGCCCTCAGAATGTCGCTACTGTGACTGAGGAAATGAATTCTCAGTTTTGTTTAATTTTAATGAGCTAAAATGTCAATGGTCACATGTGGCCGATGGCTACCGTAGGGGGCATCGCAGTGCTGGAAAGAACCCGCCCGAAGTGTTGAGGGGCGGAAGGGAAGGAAGAAATG
Organism: Nasua narica; assembly: GCA_028533885.1. Classification (NCBI taxonomy): domain Eukaryota; kingdom Metazoa; phylum Chordata; class Mammalia; order Carnivora; family Procyonidae; genus Nasua; species Nasua narica. The sequence goes on along the minus strand of CM052811.1, from coordinate 94,181,273 downwards.
CGTGAGCCTGGCCGGGGAGAGCAGTGCTCGGGGTCAGCCTGAAGGAGCGAGCTGCCCGGGGATGTCGAGCTGGGACGATCCGAGCGCTGTAGGTGGCTGTTAGGCGGAGCTGCTCGTACATTTTCTTTTTCACCTTGCGGAAAGGTTTCTAATTTCTGGGCTGTTACAGAATGGAAACTCAGGTGTCACAACTTACCGCCTACAAAAGGCATATGCAATATGCTTTCTGTCAGTTTAATCATATTTCATAGTTTCAAATTATTTTTCCTTTGTGAAGTTGCAGGTAGGGGGCTATGCACACCTCCCTCCCCCGAAATCTTGTACTCTCGGCTTGTCATTTCACTGCTGCAAGTCTTTTTCTCTTCAGGGTTATAGATGGCCTCCGGATTTCAAGTTCTCTCGTTCCCTTGGTTAAGCCCCTTCCTCCAAAAAAGATCTCCTTCCATGCTGACATGAAATTCCTTTAACAGGGGCACCTGAGTGGCTCAAGTCAGTGAAGAGCCTCAGGTGGCTCGGTTGGTTTAGCACCTGCCTTCGGCTCAGGTCATGATCCCAGCGTCCTGGGATCGACTCCTGCATCGGGCTCCCTGCTCAGTGGGAAGTCTGCTTCTCCCTCTCCCTCTGCCTGCTTCTCTGCCTACTTGTGATCTCTCTCTGTCAAATAAATAAAATCTTAAAAAAAAAAGAGTCTGACTTCAGCTCACCTCATAATCTTGGGGTCCTGGGGGAGCTCCCTGCTCAGTGGGGACTCTGTCCCTCCCCCACTTGTGTTTTTTTCCCTCTCTCTCTTTCTCAAATAAATAAATAAAATCTAAAAAAAAATTCCTTTAGCAGCAAGTAAAGTCTTCTGTTCCCCAATTAGAGATGGAGGTTTATTATAGAATACTACATCATACAAGAAAGACACATGCAAGAAAAAAATTCAATCAGTGAATTGAAGAGGCCATCAGCTCCTTCTCTATGAAGGAGAGGTAGATTGAGAAAATGAATGGACCAGTGGGTCCATTTTTTAAAAATGTATATTGGGCAAGCCTGGTGGTGGGTATTGAGGAGGGCACGTATTGCTTGGAGCACTGGGTGTGGTACATGAACAACGAATCTTAGAACACTGAAAAAATAAAATTAAAAAAAATATACGTATATTGTGGGGATAAAGAAGAACCATCTTATCAGGCATCATCATCGCTTTGTCTTCAGCTAAACAAGCTAACAAGAACAAAGTGAAATCAGTGTTTGAGATGCTTGAAGCTCTGGGCTGTGGAGTTTAGAACAACTTGGAGGTGACTTGTCTCTCTAGGGAGAGATTGTAAATTCTGGGAGGACAGGGAACAACTACAATAAACTTCCCACCCGCATCCTGGTTGCTTCCAATATGGAGCTAAGCCCATGGAGTATAGGTGTCTGTTGGAAAAGTAAAAGGATATAACTTTTAAAAACCTATTGAAATCCTGGAGCAGTGCCCAAGAAGGGAGCACTTTCTTTGCCCCTTGAACAAGTAGATGAGAAAATGAAGTAACTAAAAACCTCCTGGGAATGATGCTCCCTCCCAGCCTCCGCTTCTCACTGATGAGAATGCAGACTGGAGAGCTCTTCTCGAAGTTCTTCAGCAAGAGCCAATTTACTAATGAAAATCAGTGTTAATTCCACGAGCATTTTGGAAATTGAGATAAGGAGGCTTCCCGTATAAACTCAGATTTTTTTCATTTGTCAAAGCAAGATTTATTATGGGAAAGATGATAAGCTTGTATTGAAAGATGTTAAGGAATATTTAAATAATTACATAGAAATACCATGTTGATGACTAGGGAGATGCAGTGCCACACATGTGTCAGTTTCCCCAGAACTGAGCTATAAATACAATGTCATTCCAAAAAAAAAAAAAAAAAATCGAGACACTCCCGACACAGCAGAACAAGGCAGTGCGATGTCCTGCTCTACTCCATATCAGGACTTACTGAAAGTTCAGGGTTCAGTGTGATATTGTCACAGGAGGGACGAGTGGACAACTGGAGTGATGAAGCCTAATGGAAGAGCCAGACACGGAACCAGGTCCATGGAAACTGAAGATGGTCCCTGGGGGCCGTTGCAAGAGGAGGAAGGGATGCATTGGTTGAGACATGGCTCCATGACCCCGTAAAAGACTTGGTGCTCTATGCTGTCACTTCCCCTCGTAAAAGCACCCCAACCCATCTTCAGGGTTAGCGTGCCTCAAGGGTACTCTCTCCTTGCTCCATGACCTGAGTCCCTTGATGTGTAGCAGAACCGACTTACTTTGAGATTTGCAGGCCACTGGCCTTGAGGAGTGCCGGACAAGACTTTCCCAGAAGAGAAGGCCTGACCACATTCGCGAACAGCTGCCCC
>CM052811.1:94158394-94178812 GCA_028533885.1 Nasua narica | reverse complement strand
TAAGCATCTGTCTTTGACTCAGGTCATGATCCCCAGGGCCCTTAGATCAAGCCCTGCATCGGGCTCCCTGCTCGGTGGGAAGCCTGCTTCTCTCTCTCCCATTCCCCTGCTTGTGTTCCCTCTCTCACTGTCTCTCTCTCTCTCTCTCTTTTTTTTTTTTTTAAAGATTTTTATTTATTTGACAGAGAGATCACAAGTGGGCAGAGAGGCAGGCAGAGAGAGAGGAGGAAGCAGGCTCCCTGCTGAGCAGAGAGCCCGATGCAGGGCTTGATCCCAGGACCCCAAGATCATGACCTGAGCCGAAAGCAGAGGCTCTAACCCCCTGAGCCACCCAGGCGCCCCTCACTGTGTCTCTCTTGCTGTCAAATAAATAAAATCTTTGGAAAAAAAAAAGATTTATGTATTTTAGAGAGAGGGAGGGAAGGAGAGAAAGCGAGTGTGCACAAGGGTGGGAGGCACAGAGGGAGAGGGAGAGAATCCCAAGCTGACTCTTGGCTAAGTGTGGAGCCTGACTCAGGGCTCGATCTCATGACCTTGAGGTCATGACCTGAGCTGAAATGAGGAGTTGGATGCCTAACCGACTGCGCCACCCAGGAGCCCCACTGCTTTGTTCTCTTCCTGTCTCTTCCACAAGCTTGTCAACACTGAGAGTCTTATTCCCCCTCTTTCCATCACCTAACACAATGTCCAGCACATAGAAGAATCTCCCCAAGATTCGGTTCTATCTTTTATGAAAATTTGCCATTTACCCCATGGGGTCACTGAGAATCAAGCAGTAATTTCAGTAAATCTGCAACAGCTGTGCTTTGCATAGAGTAAGCAGCCTAAAATGGTCATCATAATAGTTAGCATTCATTGAGTCCTCCTCTGTGCCATGCGCTGTGCTGAACTCTTCCCAAGAATCACCCCAGTTACTCCTTGCAGCAATCCCGTGAGCCACGGGGAAATGGAGACCCTGAGAAGTTCGGTGCTTCGTCCGATATGCTAGAAGGGGAGAACTGAGGCTTTAAAGCTAGGGAGTCTGGCTTCCGTTGGCCTTCCACTGGAATCTTGACCCTTACATTAGACTACGCTCCATACTCGTGCCTTAGTTTTGTATAAAAGAACACAAAGAAATATCTGTGGCATGGATAAGCACGTGCGCGATCCCGAGTCCTCAATAAGAAGTGGAGAAGGAGAGAAATGTGCAACATGTCTTTGAGATTTCCACTTTATTTCGTCTTTAAGGAGCTCTTATGAACTGGAAGAGGTCTAATAAGGGTGACCTGCCTCATCTCCGAGTACGCGGGAGAAAGAAGGTGTTGAAGAATGACAATGCTCCCCATCCCACTCAGAGTCCCCCAGCAGAGACAGGAAAGGCACCTGTAAATCCTGGCCATCGGGGAGGCTGGCCCCATTGATGGAGATTTGTGAGTCCCTAGCCCCACACGATGCCTAACCCACAGTGCAATACCACTGTATACCTAGCAGAATACTTCCATTGTGATAGCACAAAATACAAGTGAGAATTCAGAAAGCTTAGATCATTCAGACACTGATTGCTGGAAATGTAAAATGGTACAGCCATTCTGTTTCTTAAATGCAAAGATGTGGGGCGCCTGGGTGGCTCAGCTGGCTAAGTCCTACTCTTGATCTCAGTTCAGGTCTTGATCTCAGGGTCATGAGGTCAAGTCCTGCGTTGGGCTCCACACTGGGCATGGAGCTTACTTAAAAAAGAAAAGGAAAGAAAAATGTAAATATGCAATTAGTATATGACCCAGCAGTTACACTCCTGGGGCATTTATCTCAGAGGAATGAAAACACACACAAGAGCCTGCATACAAATGTTCCTGGCAGCTGTTTCGCAATACCCTGAAAATGGAACAACCCAGATGTCCTTCAATGGTTGAACAAACCACGGTGCCTCCAAGCCATGGAATATTCCTCAGGACTAAAAAGGGATTCTAGGCAATGCATACAACAAGCTGCACGAATCTCCGGAGAATTGTCCCAAGTGAAAAAAGCCAATCCTACAGTGTTACATACTGTTGAATTCCACTTATCCCACATTCTTGAAAGGATGAAACTGTAGAAAGGGAGAGGAGGTTACTGTTGGCCAGGGGCCAAGGAAGGGGTAACGAGGGGAGGGAAGTGGGTGTGACACTGAAGGCTAACATCCTGTGGTGATGGGACTGTCCTGGGCCATGACTGTATCCATGTCAATATCCTGGTTGTGATATTTTACTACAGTTTTGCAAAATGATACTATTGGGATAAACAGGATAAAGGGTATATTGAATCTCTGTACAATTTCTTGCATCTGCCTGTGAATCCACAATGATCTCAGATAAAAAGTTGAAGCAGGGGACGCCTGGGTGGCTCAGTCAGTTGAGCGTCTGCCTTTGGCTCAGGTCATGATCAAGGGTCTTGGAATCAAGTCTCACATGGGGGGGGGGGCGTCCCTGCTCAGTGGGGAGTCCGCTTCTCCTTCTCCCTCTGCTCCCCCAGCTCCGCCCAGCTGATGTGCTCTCTTTCTCTATCTCAAATAAATAAATAAATAAACAAACAAACAAACAAACAAATAAATAAATAAAATCTTTAAAAAAAAGTTGAAGCGATCTCATCATGTCTTTAAAAATATTTTACCTTTGTATTTAATTTCTTTAAATGTATACATAATTTTATATAAATGCACCGTGTTTATTTCAGTCTTTTTTCCCCCCTTTTTACTTGTCCCTTCCTCCTCCTTCTCATGTTTTTATCTACCACCACTCCTCCCCACTCCTCCCCCCACACTTAACTGTTGTTAACAGGCTTCTGCAGAAAAAAAGAACCATAGAGAATGTTAGTAGATAAATGACAGGTCGGGAAAAATGTCAATAATGCAGATGACACAGTTAGAATCATTAATATTCAAAGAGGCTTTACAAATTTACAAGAATAAGATCAAGCACCCAAAAGGAAAAAAAAAAGGGGCAATGATTGAAAGAAAGGATTCACAGAACAGCGAATTCATATGGTCAACTTACCGGTGACAAGATCCTGAAACTCACCAGCAGGCAGGGAAATACCAATTAAGATAACAAGTATCATTTTGTACCCATCAGTCCCGAAAAAACACCCCGAGGGATGTGAGGGCCAAAGGCACTTTGCTGGTTGCTGTGGCCATGTGAATTTAAACAGCAATCCGGCGACATCTATTAAAATTAAAAATATTTATCCTTTAAAAATTCATTGAGTCATGCACTCAAGAATTGTGTACTTTACTGAAAAACATCTACTTCTGCCCAGGAAAACTCTCCTAGAAGTCTGTCCCCTACACTAAAACCACTGGTCCGTACAAAATGGAGATGTTTATCACAGCATTGTTGTGCCAAAAGAAACTGGGAATAAAGAAAACGGGTACACACGGAAGCATGCTTGAATCTGGTGTAATCGTGCTAGGGAATATCACGCCATCATTAAAAGGAGTCTGTTAGAGTTACACAGATGGCTTGGAGCTGTCTTCCTAAGATACAGTGGAATGAGAAAAACTAAGTGTTGAAGAGCATGTATAAGGTGATCCCATGTTAATAAAGTAATGGCCAGGGAACCTTGTATGTATGTATGTGTATCTGCTTGCGTATGCACATCCTTGTGTATGTTCTTGAATTTCCTCTCCCATACTTACTATTTTTGAAATTGAGAGGGTTACCAAGTTGCAAATGTCTCCATTTGCAAATGTATCCAACCTGCTACCATTTCCTATACTGTGCACATACACTCCCGGCTCCCATTGTCCCATTGGCGGGGCTGGTGATTTAGCCCCACTGACCTGCCAGGGAACTCTCCAGGCTTTTCGGCTCATGAAGCAGGGATACATCCTTGGCGGCAGCTGAATGTCTGTGTTAACACTACCCACTTCCTGGTGGATCGGATGTGGCACTTTCAATGACTTGATGTCAGCCACAAACAGCAGAGGACTCTGCAATGGAATCGTGTTGCTAAATTGTCTTGCCGGCACTTTCTCCCGATGGCGTCTGTTTTCACCTTCTTATGGAGCCACTTAAAATACATTGAGTTTCTATTTAAAGATGTTTTCAAATGTTTTGGAATGTTCTGGGATAATAATAAAATCGTGATACTTAACATCTGTTGAGTCTAGTGTAGGGTAAATGTTCTATAAACGTTAGCCTCTGAGTGGCAGTCAGAGGAGGGGGAAGCGCAGAAGAGAGGGAAGGGGGGTGAGGCCAAAAGGGGGAACCAGCTGCTCCGAGGGCAGGGGACACCTCCCGTCCTCGCCCAGAACCCCTCAGGCTTACGGTGTCCTTCTTAGATTTAATTCTTATGTGGAGGACAGAGGCCAGCTTTGTCCTTCACTTAAGGAGGTGACCTTTAATGTCAGGAGGCATTTAAACGTTTGTAAATTATAGTCACAATTAAATTTAAAAATATTATAAAAATTAACTAAATGCAACGGCATGACTATCAGAATGGCCCAAATCCAGAATACTAGTGGCAGGAAATTCTGGCAAAGATGTGGAGCGACAGGAACTCTCATTTCTTTGCTGGTGGAAATGTAAAATGGTATGGCCACTTTGGAAGACAGTATGTATGACATTTTCCTACAAAACCAAACAGACTCTTACCATACAGTCCAGCCATCATGCTCCTTGGCATTTACCCAAAAGAGCTGAAAAACTGCAGTCCACACAAAAATCCCCACGTGGATGTTCACAGCAGCTTTATTCACTTATTCACTGCCCAAACTCGGAAGCAACCAAGGTGTCCTTTAGTAGGTGAGAGGATTAACTGTGGTCCACCGAGACAACGGGATCTTATTGAAATGAGCTATCAGGCCAGGAAAAGACATGGAGGGAAACACTAAATGTATACTACCAACCGAAAGAAGCCAGTCTGAAAAGACTACATTTTGTATGATTCCAACTATGTGATATCCTGGAAAAGGCAAAACTATGAAGATTATAAAGGGATCAGCAGTCGCCAGGGGGTGGGAGTGAGGGCAGAGATGATTAAACAGAGCACAGAGATTTTTTAGGGCAGTGAAACTATCCTGTGGTGGTAGATCTATGTCATTACACATTTGTCTAAACCCACAGACTAGACATGAAGAGTGAACCCTAATATCTACTATGTACTTTGGATGGCAATGATGTGTCAAGACGGGTTCATCAGCTTTCACAAATGTCTCACTCTGGTGAGGGACTGATAATGGGGAGGTTATTAATGTGGGGAGGGCAGGAGGTAGATGGGGAGTCTGTATTTTCTGCTGATTTTGCTGTAAACCTGAAACTCAATTTCAAGGCTGTAGAACTCGAGAGTGCAAAATTGAAACTTCCTTTGTTTTCTTTTCCTTTTTTTTTTTTTTTAAGATTTTATTTATTTGACCGAGAGAGACACAGGGAGAAAGGGAACACAAGCAGGGCCATCGAGAGAGGGAGAAGCAGACTCCCCACTGAGCAGGGAGCCCGATGCAGGGCTCGATCCCAGGATCCTGGGATCATGACCTGAGCCGGAGGCAGATGCTTAACGACCGAGCCACCCAGGCGACCCCAAAACCTCCTTTGTTTTCTAACAATCAGTGCAGTCATCTGAAGCCTCTGTCACAGATGCTGTTGATGGCCCCCCATGCCCACCTCGCAGTCATTGTTCCAGTGCCGGAAACCCTATGGCTTCCTGCTGCACCTTTTCCCCCGGGAATGTTCTCTGGCTACGCCTATCAGACAGCGTGGGCGGGAAGAACCAGGGAGTTGGCCTGGGGACCGACTTACCACTGACTGGCCCACCATCCTTATTCCCATCGACGAAGGTCAACAACTCCCAGGGGAGCTCGAAGCAGGCTCCCGGATGGCTCTTGGGTGGAGCCCCGCTGTCCATAGCAGTGATCTGCTCATCAACACATTCTTTGTGGGCCCCCTTCTCTTCGCTGTCTCTCTTCCCCACTCCCCTGTGTGTAGTCTTCTGACACTATCCCCCGAATAAGCCGCTTGCACTTACATCTGTCACCCCGGAGTCTGCTTCTAGAGTAGGCCAAACCAAGATGCTCTCACGTTCCACCTGAATACGTAAAACTTAATCCAATCCCTTACAGGTGAATAGAGTTACTTCAACATTTTGAGTCATTTCAGATCTCAACTCCATCAATTCAGGGTTCCTCCCTCACCCCTACCACCCGCCCCATGTTTCCCCTACTGCATGCGTCTGGGCTGAGCTCCTGGGGCTGGCGGCGGGGGAGGGGTGGGGATGACGTCACAGCACTGCTCCGGGCAGTGAGGGCGGGATGTCCACCAGCCTGGGCCAGGCACAGACCACAAGTACAATAGAGGGAAAGTGGCAGGGAGAAATCTGTCCCGTCCCTTTGCTTGCAGAAGGAATGGCTGCTTTTCCATATCTAAAGGCCACGCCAGGGTGGGGCCCTGAAAACATCCTGAAAGACCTGAAAGAAATAAACACCCTAAAAGTGGAATTCGGGATTAAACCCCTGGCTTGTGTTTGGGAACAGAGCTGAACCCCGTCGTGCGACTTCACCAGGCGCTCTTTTAACCCGCCGGCTATAAGAGCTACCCGCTTAGCCCTTTTGTGGCCAAATGGGCTAAGCCCTGGAAATCGGTGGTGAGAGATTTCCCAAAGCCACATCAGACAGAAACACTGGGGCAGAGTCGGACCTGGAAAGTTACATTTCCTCCAGTTCCAGGCAGAGGAACTCACTTGGGGAGTCGCGTATGTGAAATGTGTGTCCCTTTGGGACTTAACTTCTTTTAGTCCATATTGATTTTGAATATGCCCAGTAATATGTATATAGCTGAGTGCCAGTCCTTTTCCTGCTGTATATTCCAAAATAGAAGTATAACAAAAAAACGTAAAATCCTTGCCCTGCAGTGTTCCATTTTATGACTCTAACCACAATTTATTGATCCATTCTCCTGTCAATGGACATTCAGATCGTATCTGGCCTCCCCCTTTTATAAATTAGAAATAATTTTGCTTTGAATATTCTATTTACGCCTGCTAGGGCACATGTATAGGAAGAATGGAATTGCCATAGACATTTTATTCTAAATACGTATATTTAAAGAGAATATTATGTATTTAATTTATATCGCACATTTATATAAATAATATATTTTAATATACAATATGCTTATATATATCATGTATATGTATATATAGATCCCCCCTTAGTCACTTTCTTCTAATTATCATTTCTGTCTCTGTCCATGGCTTTCCTCAGTTATTGGGTCGTCTGCTCACCTTGGAAGGGCATGTCGCTAAGAATGATGAGAGTCTGTGCTCACGGGTGACACTTGTTGACCTTTGTGTCTCCTCGTAGAGTGATGTGGCTGGGCCCTTTTATTAGGGAAATTCCATTTCGATATCTTTAGGTCTTTCCTCTCTGGGCTGGCTGGGCCAATTTCCAGAGAAGAAAACTTCTCTGCCTGCTTCCAGGGATGTGACCCTGGTTGCCAGAATTCAGGGGATAAATGGAGGAAGGGGGTTGGAGTGTAAAGTCGGTATGTAAACATATTTTTGCCGGTGTTCCCGTTTTCTGTATGGTACTTGCTGCCTTCTGCTGTGCCTGGTGTTTCTACTTTGTTCTCTCTGGGGTTGGAGGGGATCCTTTAGTCTTTGGATGGCACTGAGGAGGAGAATCTGGGTGTCTGTTTTCTTTGCCACCAGATTCTCAACCTCATCCTGTTTTCGGCATTGCCCTTAACCCTGCCCCCCATAACACCTGGAACTTATGGGGGTTTTGCTGAGCAAAGCGGGTTGCTTCTTGGATTCTCCCACTGTTGACTTTCAATTCTCAAGTCTCCTAACTCAATTACCACACAGCCTCCTGCTCCCCAGCTTTCAAAACGTGGTGCCTGTCTCTTCTCCCCCGTCTTTATTTTTGTGGTTTATGCCTTTTAAGAAGCATTTTTGTTGTTTTTCACGGGAGGGGGGTTTTAGGAGGATTAGGAGATAATTTGTATGCTCAGTTCCTTTTTTTAAATTTAAATTTTAACTTTTTTTTTTAAGGCACCCTATACCCAACATGGGGCTCGAACTTGTGATGCTGAGTTCAGGAGTCAGGTGCTCTATCGACTGAGCCAGCCAGGCGCCCTAGTGCCTTATTTTAACTTAGAACATCCCAATTTACTTCTCACCCAAATGTTTCTTAAAACTGTCCCAGCTGGGAGTTGGCAACGGCCATAGTGACGCCCCGCCCAGAGCACCTGTTCTCAGTCCTGACTGGCCCTTTAGAATCACCTGTGGAGCTTATGGAACCACACAGATCCCCCTGGGCTTCACTCCAGAGGTCCTGATTTCCGGCCTGGAATGTGGCCCAGGAATCTGTATTTCAACCTGTTCTGCAAAGCCATCTGCAGCCCATCGTGGGAGGGAAACTTCCCTGGCAAAAGGTCCAACAGATCTTAGCTGACACCTTCGCTGGCACGCTGTGGAAATAATTAGGTGACTGAATATTGAAAAGTGATTTCATATACACAACTTAACTCTGTATCCCCAGGAATCTTCTTCTTTTTTTTTTTTTTAAGATTTTATTTATTTATTTGGCACAGAGAGAGAGAGAGAGAGAGATCACAAGTAGGCAGAGAGGCAGACAGAGAGAGGGGGGAAGCAGGCTCCCTGCTGAACAGAGAGCCCCAGGCAGGGCTCGATCCCAGGACCCTGAGATCATGACCTGAGCCAAAGGCAGAGGCTTTAACCCACTGAGCCACCCAGGTGCCCCTCCCTGGGAATCTTCGGTCATTACTTGTAGTTTGACTCTTTGAGACCGCTCCTCCCATGCCTGGTTACGATGCCAATACTGAAGGCAGCTACTATTTTCACTTCTCCCGTTGGCTTCCTCTTTTCTTGGGTGAAATCACCTACTTCTTCACCATCCCGTGCAGCCACAGCTGGCAACCAGCTCCAGTTTCTCAATATCCTTCAAGGAAACGTGGTGGTGTTTCAAAGGGAACCCAGTACTGAATGTGTGAGTGCAGAGGGGAGGGTAGTCGTTATGTCCCCAGGGTCAGACTGTACATATATTATCGTGGCCACTGATGACACTGTTTTGTTTCAGCTTTGCTTTTATTTATTTATTTACTTACTTACTTATTTATTTATTTATATTAGAGAGAGAGAGACTGAGAATGAGAGGAGAGAAGGTCAGAGGGAGAAGCAGACCTCCCGCAGAGCCGGGAGCCCAATATGGGACTCGATCCCGGGACTCCGGGATCATGACCCGAGCCGAAGGCAGTCGCTCAACCAACTGAGCCACCCAGGCGCCCTCAGCTTTGCTTTTAAAGCCTATTCTTACTGATGGTATGATGGGGTCTTAGAAACAGATGCCTTCTCCCAGGGAGATCTTCCATCTAGATAGATCCCTTCTGTTGGGTCTCCCCCACCACATTCGATCCTGGACTCTAACAATGTGTTGAGTTAATAAACAGATGGAGGAGTGAATGAATAAATGGGCTTCCACAGGAAGTTGAAAGGGCTTTTCCTGATGTCATGGGATTTTGGTGAATCCCGGAAGGTGAGGATAGTAGGCGAAAGTTACCCTCACTTCCCAAAGAGAGGTACTGGAATGAACGATGTAAGATGTATTTACCTACATCACCAAGAGAAGCACTAGACACACCTATGCCAGACTTACTAGGAAATATTAAAAGTTCAATGGCCATCAACCCCTTCCTACCTCTAGTCTTTATGAGAAACCTCTCTTTTTGAAATGGTTATGGGGGAGTCCCTGGGAAAGGAGAGCTCGGGCTAGTATGAGCTGCTGCGGTATTTTTCTCTCTTCTCTCCATGGTTCTTCCAAACTCTCCTGCCTGGCCTCTTACCTCCTCACTGGTGACCTTCAAGATGCAGAATTCTGCACACGTCTTGGTGCAGCCATGGGGAAGGAGGGAGGTGAGAGTGTGCAGGCGAATCTGCAAGTGGGGGGTTTATGTGAAACATACCGGAGCCCGTGACTTAAGCAGGTTATGGTAAAGGTGGAATGTTAGTTGGCACTGATTGATGGCAGGGGTAGGAGCAAAGGTGAAGATCACTCTTCATTTCAAGAAGGAAGGATCAGTGAATGGATACTATGGACAGTCACCAAGTTTAAGCACTTTTGATGGGAGGTTGCCCAAGAGATGAGGGGATTCCAACAGGAAGAAATTTTAGGATAAAGTGGTTGGGCAAGAATCAGCAAGGAGGAGGCGTGGGGGTTATGCAGAGAGTACATTGCTCACGTCAGAGAACTATACAGTGTGGAGGTTCGTGCAAAGATACTTCCAGAGGACTCCCCGGTATACCCCACCAGGAGCGAGGCTGAGGGCCTTCCACATCCAGAAGACCTTCACAGTCGAGGCACGCCCCCAGACAGCACTAGCTAAGTACATTGATGCTTCCTCATTTTCTCTAATCCTTCCTTCTCCTGCTTTGTCCCATTGGAGGGAGGAAGTGGAGGAAAGCAAGGACAGCTGACAGCGCCTTTCCTCATTACAGGGCCTTGAGCCACAGTTTAGGAATGAGCCACAAGGGGAGCTGATGCTTAGAATTGCACAAGACACTGGAGTTTTGACTTGGAATGGCCTGAACTTGGCTTTCAATAGCTAAACAGTGAGTCAGTATCAAAATGAGACTGTTCTTGTTGTTGAAAGTGATCAATTAGCCTGAGATGTCTTCTAGGGGTGGGGGCTGAGTAATTTTGAAGGAAAGTGGGTAAATGAAGCTATTTCCTGTTTAGACCTCAACAAGCTCAGCCTATTTAGTATTGAACGAATGGATTCAGGATTGGTGCTAATGGATTCCTATCCTTGTGCACTCCAAATCCTAGAGAGCTACTACTTTCTTGGACTCCTGAAGTCCCTGTGGTAAGATCTTCATTCATTCATTCATTCATTCATTCATTCATTCATTCATTCATTCAACTTTTAATTGGCTTCATGTTTTGTGCTTAGCATTGAGATAGGTCCTATGGGTCCTGGATGAGTGGATTAGCAGGACCCCTGACATCCAGGAGCTCCTGAGAAGAGGGAGCTCCTAGAGAAGGAGGGGATTCCACTCAGCCCTAAAAGATAGCTCAGGCCTGGGTTCATTCATTCATCTATTCATTCATTCATTCATTCATTCAAGAAATATGTGGGGGAGCATCTGCTTAATTTCAAGGTCATCTGCTCAGCATCTTTCTTAGAATAGCATGACATAGGGTGCCTGGGTGGCTCAGTGGGTTAAAGACTCTGCCTTCGGCTCAGGTCATGATCTCAGGGTGCTGGGATCGAGCCCCGCATTGGGCTCTCTGCTCAGCAGGGAGCCTGCCTCCCTCTCTCTCTGCCTGCCTCTGCCTACTTGTGATCTCTCTCTTTCTCTCTCTCTGTCAAATAAATAAATTAAAAAATCTTAAAAAAAAAAAAAAGAATGGCATGACATGTCTATTTCTCCCTCTCTGAGAAATTTGGAGGAGCAAAGAGGTAGTGTGGGTTAAATGTTTTGGAATCCATATTTTCTGACTTTCCCAGTTAACACTAACCTTTTCAGGTGCTTCCTCATGCTCTGTTGACTTCAGACTAGAACCAAAGCCGGAAAACAGGGCAGATTCAATTTGCTGTAAGGTCTCAGGGAAAGAAGGAAGGGCCTGTGGCAGTCATGGTGTCCTTGCCCCTCCGTCCAAACCTTAGGGATAGGGCTGTGGATAGAGTTGTCATATTTCACCACTCTTATTTTAAAATATTACTCATGTCTTATGTGAAAGTCAAATTCACCAGGACATCCTGTATTTCAATTTGTGAACCTGGCAGCCCAACCCAGGAAGGGCTTTCTCTGCCCTGAGAAAGATCCCGAGACCCCTTTCTCACTTTTCAAGAGCCTCCTCCCCCACAAAACTTCTCCTGAGGCTGGGCCCAGCTGGACGCTGCTGTGGGCTCTCCACCGCTTGTCCCCACGGAGGGAAGGGAGTAGCGATGGCCCAGTGGGAACGCCTTCGACTTCAGGCCAGACCTGGGTTCTAGGTCATGGTTTACCCTCAACAGGTTCTGTGACTTTGCATAGGGCAGTTTGCCTTTCTGGCCTGATTTCCCTCTTTAGAAAGCGAGAGAGCTGAGGCTTCTATGGACCACTCAGGCATCACATACAAGCTTCCGAGGACAAGTGGAGCAGGAGCCTGGTGTCATGTGTCCCCTCTGCTCCCAGCCAGGGCTGTGTGTGTGTCTGTGTCGAAGGATGCACAAAAGCCCAAACTGCCCGAGATGATGCTGGAAATGGCTAACATAGGTGCGAACAGCCTTGCTTTTTCGATTTTGTAGTGTGGCCACAACTCCTGTGTTGACAGGTAGTGGGTAGCTGAGGAGCGCTTGGGGGTCCTGTCCCCTTTCTGTCTCAGAATGACCTCGCCTCCGTCCCTCCTCACCACCTGGAGAGCACAAACGTTCCTCTTCTCGTCCGTGGAATGAAAGGGAACAAAGACACAATGGCAGACTGTTGAGTTGAGCTTGTAAAGGCCTGGCCACAGGAGCCCAGGTCCCCCCGGAGCTGCCCAGGGCTTGGGTCGCCCCCTCCGGGAGGCTGCCATCTGCCAACCCTGGCCACTCGTTCATTCAGTCCTGCTCTGAAACGTAAGGTAGAGACGAGGGGCAGAGGTGCATAGACTCTGTGGGGAAGCCAGAGAAACAGCAGCAGTAAGAGGAGAGAAAAGTGTCTCCCTCCAAAACGCTGCTTTTATCCCTTAGCCTGGGATCATGAACATTCGGTGACAGAGAGAACTAGCGGAGTGGCGTTGGACAAAGCTCCTGCTAGGACTGGAAATCCAATCAGTGCGTCCTCAGAACAGCCTGGGTGCTGGAGTGATGGCAGCAGGAAGGTGGAGCCGGCTGTCGCCCTGGAGGAGAACTGTGCTGTCCCACCCGGACCCCCTGAGGTCCCTCTG
Organism: Nasua narica; assembly: GCA_028533885.1. Lineage (NCBI taxonomy): Eukaryota > Metazoa > Chordata > Mammalia > Carnivora > Procyonidae > Nasua > Nasua narica. The sequence goes on along the minus strand of CM052811.1, from coordinate 94,165,935 downwards.
CCCAGCTCTCTGTGTGCCTCCCCGGCCGCCTGGCTTGGCTGTGAATGCTGGCACCTGTGCCTTTGGGAGGATCCACTTGGGCAGTGACAAGAGCTAGAGGGACCCGAGAGCTCCATGACCTTCCCCCCAGAGCCTCCCTTCCTAGCCAAGGACCAGTGTGGAGGTACAGAGCTCAGGTCCTCAAGGTAGACAAAGCCCGAGGTAATGTACGCTCCAGACCTCCCCACGGGAGCAGGCTGAGCCACCAGAAATGCTCCCCTCCTTGGCTTCCTCCCCTTCCATATCTTGCTTCGCCTGCTCTCTTCCTGGATTCTCCCTAATTCATTAATTATCTGACGCATTAAGGAACTTATTTTGTGATTACCACTCACACCTGAACTCCATTCCCAGGACCAGATTCAGATCTGATCCCGATGTGGGGGGCGGGTAACCGATGTTTGGACCCCGGGAGGGTATTCTCGTTAATGCTCCGGGTTCTCAGGAAGGAAGAGAACTAGGGGAGCGTTAGCTTTAACCAGCAATGGGCCAGAAGCAGAATTCTCACTTACAAAAGCTGCTGGGAGGGCAGGGCCAGGTGGAGAGCAGGGGCTCCTGGAAGTGGGCATCAGAATCTATCTCATGTTTGTGTCTCCACTTCTGGGTCCTTGAAATGATTTATAAAGGGGACTTAATTTACTGGTTCAGAGCACGTGTTTGAGAGCCGGACAGACCTGGGTTCCTGTCCCCCTCCTGACACTCGCTAGCAGCATGACCTGGGACAAGTCGTTCAACCTGTTTGGGCCTTAGTTTTCTCATCTATAAAATGGGACTAATACTGGTTTGTACCTAACAGGGCAGTCGAAGAGTTAAATGAGCAAGTGTGTGTGTGTGTGTGTGTGTGTGTGTGTGTGTGTGTCTGCCAGCCAGTGGTGGATGTGTTGGTTCTCCCTCCCGAATCTCAGAGTTAACATAAAATAGAAGCCCACACCCTCTGTTTTGCCAGGATGTCATACGAGGTGGGACATGCCAACCGCTAAATAATGCAGCCCGCCCGTGATTTTTGCAAGTGTTGTTATGGCAACCATATTTTTTAAAGTCACGAAAAGTTGGCAAAGAACGTGGAACTGGGACTAGGTGACAACACAAAGTGATGGGATGACATAAATAAACCTAGAAAGAAGGGAGAGGCAGGAGCTGGGAGTACAAGATGCAGGGAGGACAGCGGGCACTAAGTCGGAGCAGACAGTGATGTCCGATGGGGGCGGGGAAGCTGGGCCTGGTCTGGACAGAACAAAGCGTGGGAACTTGGAAAGGGTACTGCTACCTGGTCTGTAGCCCTTTAGGGCTGCCTGAGCCATTCTGTGCCTTGTTGGACACCCCCTGGCAGGAGAGAAGGGACCGTCTCCCTTGAGTATCCCAAGTGATTGGACCAAAGGGTCCTGGCCTGAGCTTTGCACTTCTGTGGTCTTCCTCCCTTTTGCTTCTGTCCCACCTTCCTGCCTTCCCACTGGGAGCTCCCTGGTGGGAGCCACACCTTCCCCATCCTCTCTCTAGAAGTTCACAGTCACTCCTGACATCGGAGAAGTACCAGAGACCCTCCACCTCCAGGAGTGGGAGGAAGTCCGAGTCATAGCTGAGTAGTTGGAGTAGCATTGTGGGAGCCATGATGCCTTGGCAATGGCCAAGTAGACACTTCCTGAAGGACTTAAGAGAAACTCCTCTCTCTAGGGGCCAGGAGAACCCATGTGGTGGAGCAGAAGCTCTCAGGGTTGCAGGAGACAAGAAGGACCTCCCATGAGAGGTAGGATGCTTGTGCTGTTGGTTCACCCCAGACTCATTTTCTGCCCTTCTCTGCTCTGCTCTGCACTTAGAGACTGACCCTAGGGGTGGAATTTTGGGGGGCTCACATGCCAGCTGGATTCTTGTTGGGTTTGACCAATGGGAGGCATCTGAGACTGGAGGGCAGCAGGAGAGAGAGGTCAGAGTATACTCTCCCTGCCCCCTGCTTTGACACTGGTTCCAGCCCTCCAGGAACGGCCCCTCCATAGCCTGTACCTCTCTCTGGGCTCCTGTGCCACCAGTTCCTTCCCTTGCTCTCCAGTCCTCAGGGCAGTAAAGCTGCCCTTGGCTGCTGGTGTCTGGGAGGCCAGTCACGGCTTGTTGGTTTCCTTAGCCCCACTCACACTTCTGTAAATAGTCCCTCCATTAAAGTCTTCTCAATCTGTGTCCCGGGTCCCAATCTGTGTGGGATTGATTTTCTGAGGCAGCAGCAATGAAAGTTAGAGGGGAGAAGGAGGGGGAGTAAACTCAGGACCCGTGGAGCAGGACCCGGGAATCAGGCACAGCAGTAGAGCTGGCTCACGTGATTCTAAATGACAGGTTATTGTTACTAGTCCGCGCTGGTGCTGACATTCTCTGGGGAGGGGTCGTGGGCAGTGGCCATACATCTGGGGACAAGGTTCACTCTGGAAAGTTCTTCTGCATCTAATGGGGCTCAGTCCCAGTGGGGTGGAGAGCCCAGACCTGGGCATGAGACCGGAAGCAGCCAACAATCTTAGAGTCATGAGAAAGAGGCAGTTCCACCAGAGGAACTGGAGTAGGTAATAGGGATGAGGGCAGGGAGGTTGAGAATTATTTTTGTAGAGGAGTCTGAGTAGGGATGAGACCAGAGGCAGGCAGGAAAGGGCACATGAAACAGAAGCCCACCCCCTCTGTTTTACGCGGTGGTAAATGTATGGTGGCGGAATCATAGCTCCTGATTATGTAGCTTTGACTTACTCTTTAGTGACAGTAGGGGGAAGGAAAGGATTATTATAAGAATGGGCAAAGACACTGGAAACCTGTCTCTGGCACATGAGGGAGATTGCAGAATGTTTAGGAAGTGAGTTGCTGGTGTGTTATGCATGAGAGAGGAATTCTGTTGGCAACATATGGCATTGACTGGGCTTGGGTAGGGTCATCCAGGGACCAGCCTCCCAGCCTCCTGGCCTCGTGTCAGGGGAGCTTCTCTTCAGTCCCGCAGGAGTTAGCTACCTGGAGTAGCCAGGCCATCATGGCTCCATCTCTGCCTCTGCTCACTTTGCTGCTAGCGACCCCAAAACGCCTGGACGCCGTACTCCCCCATACTACATTTCTCTTTTCTCTCCTGTCCCCTTATCCCTTTCAGCACCTCCACCATAGAGTATGAGAGGAGGCTGGAGGTGTAAATTTTTGGTAAAAAAAAAAAGTCAAAGTGTGTAAAAGTCTCACTTTATGTCTCTATAACAGATTAAATTAGTTCTTGAGTCTTAACTTGTACCTTTGGGAGAAAATTTGATTTTTTTTGCCAATCCCATATATAAATGCATCTGTTTCTGTCTCTGGGGTTTTGTATTTTATTTCCTTGGACTAGTTAATGACCATAGCTTTATAATAAATATTGATATCTGGTAGAATCAGTCCCTTCCTTGAAAAGGTGATTTGGCTTGAATTTTGGAATAAGCTTGTCAAGTTCACTACTGATTTTTGTTTCTGGATCTTACAGCCAACTACCTTGTTTTACTCTTTTATTAGTTCTATTAGTTTCTACTAGATTCTTTTGGTTTTTTGGTGTAGACAATTATATTATCTGCAAATAAGGACAATGGCCTTCTATAATTCTTATATATTTTTTCTTATTATGTTGACTTCTGCTACGGGTTGAATGGAAAGAATGAAAACAGACTTTTTTTTTATCTTGTTATTGCTTTAAAAGGAGCACCAACTTCGATTCTTTTTTTTTTTAAGGTTTTATTTTATTTTTAAAAATGTTTTGAGAGCATGTGTACTTACACACGCACATGAGCTGGAGCAGGGGGCAGAGGGAGAGGGAGAGAGCGAATCTTAAGCAGGCTCCACGGTGAGACTAGTACAGATCCTGACGTGGGGCTCCATCTCATGACCCTGAATCATGACCTGAGCCAAAATCAAGAGTCCATACTTAACCAACTGAGCCACCCAGGCATCCCCTCTTTCATTCTTATTATGGGACTCCCACTCGCTTTTTAAGAAACTCTTATGTTTACCCAAATGATTTACCTCACCCAGGACCAATTCCCGCGCCCCACCCACCCCATCCTTGGCAGGACTTTCTCCGGTGCTGAGGAACTCCGGCTATGGGAATGCCCTGAGGGCTCCATAAGGCAGTTCAAGGCTTTTGACCTTCCAGGTCCCACAGAGGATGAGCTCTTCCAGAAGTCCCCATCTGCATATTTTGTAGGCATACCTCATCACCCTTCACATTTTTCAGTGAGCTGCTGTTAAATCAGGTAGGAAAGCATGCGGCTATGTGTTTTCTCTCTCGGTTTTTCCCTCCCTCCTTCTCCTCTTTCTTTCTCCAAGGAGACCAAACTTTTTTCTTAAAGATTTTTATTTATTTATTTGAGAGAGAATGAGAGAGAGAGAGAGAGAGAGAGCACGCACAAGTAGAGGGAGGGGCAGAGGGAGAGGGAAAAGCAGATTCCCCACTGAGCAGGGAGTCTGATGTGGGGCTCGACCCTAGGACCCAGAGATCACCACCTGAGCAGAAGTCAGCCACTTAACGACTAAGTGACCCAGGCACACTGAGAGAACTTATTTTCTGAACTACTTCTGGATGAGGTGAGGTGACTTGTGCTTCCAAAAGCAATTCACAAGGGAGCCCCGATAACAACTCACATTTCACTTTGCTCACCGATCTCACTCTACATCAAGGACTTCCAGGTAGGGTAGGGGTGGGGGAATTTAAGTACCTTTAAATGATGAAGCGAGATGACATGGAGGTTTAAGCATGCTTCCACATGTCAAGAGTGTCTCAAAGAACCTGGCAACCAAGATGGCGGCCTTTTCCACCACCGGTTCACGATCTCTCTTGGTTATATGCAGGACTCTTCTTAGGGGTGCTTGAGGAAGAGTGAGCTTGGGGAAGCATTCCATTGGTACCTCCCTATTTCTTGATCCTAGGCTTCCCCATAACTTAGATGCTTCTATTGTATCCCCACCTCCACCACCTAGATTGAGCCTGTAGAGGAGAAAGCAAGGACAAATACTTCTGGTATTCAATTAACATTTTTTCTTTCTTTCCTAATCTAATAGGGACTGGAAAGAACAGTCTTTGTTTTTTTTCTTCCTCTATAGAAAGGACTTCCCCAACATCCTAGTCTCCTTCCTGAAGGTTATTAAACTTCCTGGCTCAGGCTTAAACAGTGGAGGGGAATCCTCACATTATGGAAAAAAATTCTGTGATTTGAGCTGGCCTGGTATGATTGGGAGTCCAAGATGACTAGAGACTTGAGATCACAGAAAATAAAAATATTCTGGTTTGATAACTCCAAAATATTGTATCCATTATACATGACACAATGTTCTGGATTCATCTAGAAGAAAGTCTGTTCCTACAATTAATCATCCTAAAAATAATAGATAATATCTATTGACTGCTTATGATGTACTAGGCAATTTTCTAAGATGTATATTTAGTCCACATATAATCCTATGATGGAAGTACTTGCTCCCATTTAAAACACAAGGAACTAAGGCCTGGATAAGGGCTATCCAGATGCACAAGGTTAAGCAGGAATTACTGTTTGATCTGGTATGATTGTGCATTCCAGCCTCTTTCAGGCCCTCCCCATCCCCTGGCCTCTTTCTTCATCCTGCTCTTCAGCCTATTGCCCAGGTCTTCCCACCCTTTAAACACTGCATTTTTTGTGCCAACCAAACAATCCATCATTCCATTTGTAGCCCATCTCATTTCCCCTCTTCACATCGTGGTTCATCCTGGCCCCTTTGCCTGGGATGCCGTCTTCCCACCATTCACTATGGTCCAGGGCTCTGCCTAACTACTCCACCACCCCAAACCTTCTCTGATCCCCATGGCTGGGGGGAAACTGTCTTCCGAATTCCTTTTATTTTTCTGTTTACAGTGTCTCCATTTCAACACAGAATTAGCCACATATTCTTTCTTTTTTTTTTTTTTTAAGATTTTATTTATTTGGAGGAGAGAGGGAGAATGAGAGAGAGCATGAGCAGGGGGAGAGGCAGAAGAAGGAGAAGGAGAAGCAAGCTCCTTGCTGAGCAGGGAACCTGAAGTGGGGCTCGATCTCAGAACCCTGGGATCATGATCCGAGCCAAAGGCAGACGCTTACAAACTGAGATACCTGGGCATCCCCTAGCCATGTTATTTCAGGAGTCACCTCGGGATTCTTGCATCTCCATCACTACTGTTCCTTGCTAGCAGCCAGCAGAGACCCAGGATGAGTGGGTAGAAGACCCTTGTTTGCACACAGCGGACCATCCCTAAAGCAGAGTTCAGCCAAAGGTCAGTGTTGGATCCAGAGCCTGGGATTAACATGACGAAACAAGATTAAACAAGATTCTGGGAATGACCTCTTTCATATCAGTCTGTGACTCAGCTGTGGAAATTCAGTATAAGAGCCAGCAAAAGCAAAAAAAAAAAAAGGAAGAGTCAGTAGAAGGATGCAAGGACCTTGTGTCTACGTGGCCTTCTGCTCCAAGGGCTGACCTTGGAATAGGCAAACCTCCTGTCTATTGCCCTATCCAGCCATGACTTATTCTTTCTAAGTTCCAGTGAATCTCTTGCCTGCCCCTAGTGTTCTCTCTGAAGAAAGGGCCAAACATATATATATATTTTTTTCTCATACCAGTTTCTCTCTTGGAGAGACTGTCCCGTATTTGGAGCTCTTCGAACATCTGTACAGGATTAGGTAGTCCAAGTGAGTCCGCCAGGTCACATGTGCCTGGTTGACATACCTCAGGAGGGAGGCCGACCTGGGGACCGGAAGGCATTTGGTTCTTGGGAAGTATGAAAAATGACCACTGCTCGGGGCCAGCTGGTAGTGACTTGGGTGAAGATTGCATGCTCTATCTTGGGTGGCCCTAGACTTGCTTTGTCTTTGAATATGAACCCCTTCTCCCACTATCTTGGTCAAGGTCACCTTTCCCTCACGCTCTCGCATCATTTCCAAATAGCTCCGGGTACCTTCAAATCAATGTGTTCCGACCTTCCTCTCTCGTGGGGTAAAGAAACACAGGAGCAGTAGGGGGACCCTGGTGTAATTCTCTTTGGTTTCTCTGGAATCTTGGAGTCTGGATGACAAAGTCACATGGATGGGATTCACTCTTTACTTGCTAGAGGGAAGGAAAGTATCTTTTGAGCAATTTAAGAATCTCCCAGGAGGTCAGAAACCAGTTTCAATGGCCCTTTAAGCATGCTCAGAGAAGGTTATCTCCTTTGGGCTCTGGAATACATAACTGAGTGCAGTTTATGGGACCAGAGTCAGACCCTGGGGCAATGTTTTGACTCCAACGAGTGTTCACTGTGTGTCCTTAATCAAGTCTTTTCTTGATTTTCCTCATTTTAACCCAGGTTGGGGGTTCCATTTTTTTTTTTTTTTTTTGCCACAGGGGATAGGCTGCACCGTGAAGAGTTCAGGGGTCTCTGGTCCAAAAAACAGGAATGCAAAAGGGGGAGTGTTTCTTCACATTAAATTACAATGGATGGGTTTCCCTTATCCAAACTGTTCGATATCGTACTCATTTTTATC
>CM052811.1:94063593-94157894 GCA_028533885.1 Nasua narica | reverse complement strand
TTTTTTTTTTTTTTTTGCCACAGGGGATAGGCTGCACCGTGAAGAGTTCAGGGGTCTCTGGTCCAAAAAACAGGAATGCAAAAGGGGGAGTGTTTCTTCACATTAAATTACAATGGATGGGTTTCCCTTATCCAAACTGTTCGATATCGTACTCATTTTTATCACTGGTAGAGTTAAAAAGCACTTTCAGCAACTGTGGCCTCCGTGGCCTCTCCCAAGAGTCCTGTAAGGTAGACAGTAGAGGTGTTTTCATCATCCTGGTTTCACTGAAGCAGAACCAAGAAGCAGAAAGCAGCCAGGTCAGGTGAATCTTGGAATTAAAGGTTGAACCCAGGCCTTTCCTTTCCAAGTAGAGCTCATTTTGTTTGTTCTCAAAAGAGATTTGTTCTAGAAAGTGGTCAGGACCTAAGCCACATGGATTATGTTTACTGCCAGGGGCAAGCTGGAGCCCTTTCTCTGTCCTCTTCCTCCCTGACCTTACAAGCCCCCGAAATCCTTCACACTAAGGTGTCAGACACTGGGTGTGTTCCTCATTTCACGACTGCATGTCTTCATCCGAAAGAACGATGAGCTTTCGTTGGAAAGCTGTGGAAAATCTGTGGAAAAGAGATTTTTCTGGTCCTTTCCTTTGAAATTACACCATTGTAGAAAACCAATGGCCCTGTTATGAGAAAATTGTTTTTCTCACAGCCAGAATCTTAGAGAATATCTTTAGGGAGGTAGTAGGAGCTGAGTGGGAAAGTTCAATGGGATGGCGTGAACCCTCTTCCCATGAGGCTATAAACTCCACACTCTGACGAACTTACCCTTACCTTTCTGTCATGTCTAAGTGGCTTATTCTACAGGCTTCTGACGTTTCTGCCCTGATGAGCTCCAGAATGTGGGTAGGGACGTGGAGAGTGAGTGCAGCTAACCATCTGAGGCCCCTGACTGGTGATTCCCACAGCTTCTGCCATTTTGTCTCGTTATTTAATTTTTGCCCACAGTAGGTAACGGGTCAAGGTCAGCTCCTGGGGCCTTGTCCGAGCTCCTTGGTGCGGCCAGCACACAGTAGGTGTTCAGTCTATCTAAGCTGCTGTTAACCCTGTCAGCCCCGAGGAGCCTCCAGCCCCTTGAGGGCCGTGAGGTGCGGCACACAGTCGTCGTGAACTTGGCTCCCGGTGGATGACGCGCGGAGTTCCGCCCGCGGTCTACTTGAGCCTGATACAGTCCACCTCTTCAGTGGCGGGCATGCCGCTGGTTTTGAGGTCCAGGTCGGCGCTGGACTTGCTCCCGTGGTGCGAGGGCCGCCAGTGCAGCAGCATCATCTTCTTAAAGTACTTCATGGTGTTGTTCTTGACTGTCACGAAGCACACGGTGTTGATCATGCTGTTGCTCATGGCGATGCACTCGACCACGTAGAAGGCCGTGAGGTAGTGCTTCTCCTTGACGAACACCGCAGGGAAGAAGTCGCGCACGATGGTGAAGCCGTAGAAGGGCGCCCAGCACAGCACGTACGCCGTGAGGACGCACACGAGCACCAGCACCGTCTTCCGGCGGCAGCGCAGCCGCTTCCGGATCTGCTCCGTCTGGAAGCCCGGCACGGCCTTGAACCAGAGCTCGCGGGAGACCCGGGCGTAGCACAGTGCCATGGTCACCACGGGGCCCACGAACTCCACGCCGAAGATGAACAGGAAGTAGGACTTGTAGTAGAGCTGCTGGTCCACCGGCCAGATCTGGCCGCAGAAGATCTTCTCCTGGCTTTTGACGATGAACAGGACTGTCTCCGTGGTGAAGTAGGCCGACGGGATGGCGATGAGGACGGACACCACCCAGACCAAAGCGATCAGGAAGGAGGCCGTTTGATAGTTCATGCGTGGTTTCAAGGGGTGAACGATGGCGAGATATCTGGGGGGGCAGGAAGGGGGGAGGAAAGCCATCAGTAATAAGGAGGCGTGCTGGGAAACCTTCGTCTGGAGCGAAGCCCAAACACGCCGCCAGAGCAGAGAGAATGGCACAACGAGTCCCTGTGTAATTATCCAGCTTCGACAGGCTTCGTCTTATTTTAGCAACATCGTCTGGCATTTGGAGTAGTGCCTGGGGTTTAGTGGAAACAGCACAGGCTTTGGTCAGACGGGTGGAATAGATCCCAGCTTTCCCCCCTTGATGGGCTTTGGGGTCTGGAGTCAATCCCTCAGCCTTTATGAGATTTGTTTCTTCAAATGCAACATGGGCTAAAGTGACACCTACCTTGCGGGGCTGCTGTCAGTATTAAATATGATAATGTTTGTAAAATGCTTTGCGGGTAGTAGGTGTTCAGTGAATACAGATGGACTTTTACTGTTAGTCCTATGGATACCACCTTGACTTTCTGTCTTGCCCTTCTGCCCGAGAACCTAATCCTTTCAGAACTCTTCGTTCTAAATGTCTCATGGGTGAGAGGAGAAAGAAGGGCTCTGGAGCTCAGAGAGAGAGGTGGCGATCTTCTCAGGCCGTGGAGTAGGGCTTTCTCTCTCCTTCCCCCCAGATGTCACCCTGCATTACGGAGCAGGATGGAGAGCAGGGAGTGGGCTTGGCGTGGACTCCAAGGAATCTAACGAGGGAAGGAAATGACATGACCAGCCTCACTGAGTGCAGGGACCAGAATGCCGGCTCCTGATAAAAAACTTTTACACCCTCCCCCCGGGGGTGTCTCAAGCTCAGATGAGGTGTGTGACGTTGCCTTGACATCATAAAGCAGCTCACAGCAGGAGGCTTTATCCTGCTCCTGCCAGTGAGCAACACCGCCTGGGAAAGAGGGGGGAGGCCTTTGTGGGGTCGGCTGGGAAGTCAATATAGGCTGTGTTATTGAGCAAGGCTTTGCTGTGGGCAGCTGAAGCCTGTTCCTGCCGAGGAACCCCTGAAGCAGATGTGGGGCACCCAGAAGCAGGAGGGAGCTGGGATAGTGATACACCAACCATCAAAGTCATTGGTGAGGGAGCCAGAGAAGGCCTTCAAGCATAGAAAGGCAGGAGTTGGCAAGTGGGAGCGGACAGGTGTGCACCGAAGTGACAGTCACGAGGGGATATGAGAGGGGCATCAATTGCACCCCCTACCATCTGGTAAATGCGTGACAGGTTGCTGGTCCTACTGTGTGCTCAGCCTACGTAGATGGAAACGAAGTAGAAGATGACACAGTCCTCGACCTCAGAGAGTTTTTCTTCCACCCCAGACCTAGAACTATCAAGCGATAGGTTAAGAATAACTTGAAGGAAGACACGGTCATTTTGCTAGTGACATGTAGTCTGGAAGTGCATCACGAAGATACTGAGATTCTGGCCACCTCCCATTCGCCCTGCTGATGAAGGCAGGGTTCTCCCGATCTACACAGTACGAGCTGAGTAAACACCACACCTGACCCTGGGCGGACGAAATCAACAGCCGTTAGCGAGTCACATATACTCACAGGCCAGGGAGAGAGACCGTGCCCACTCTCAGGGCCACGTGGGTGTCGCACCCAGGGAGAGAAGGAACTAGCGGGGCTGTGGGCAGCAGGCTTTATAGTGACAAGAGGATGAAGTGGCCCTTGACTCCTATAGGAGGATGCGGTAGGCTTGTCTGAATAATTTTGCCAGCTGGTAGCAAGAGGAAACCCATCAGCTTGAGGATCAGGGGTGCAGCTGGCCCAGCAGAGAGAGGAATAGCAGGTCAGGAAGCTTTCCTGCTGGGTGGAGGGGGGCATCTGGCGAGAACAGAGGACTTCATGGCTGGAGACCTTAGAGGCTCTGAGGGGCTTGAAGATGTCAAAGCAGCCCATGGAATTTCAGACTTTACAACACGAGAGCCTAATAAATAGCACTCAGGTTCCAAATCAATTGAAAAATAGGGCAAAATGATAAGAAACATGGATGGCCAAACTTTCCCTTTCACTGTGATGACACTGGTATTGGATAGTGAGCAACAGGACTACTTCATACTCAATTAGATAAGCTTACGAACCCCGACACAGGCGGGTGGGAGAGACACGGGCCTCCCTGGGCACTTCAGTTTACTCCCTGGTAAAACATGCCTGTCCTACTATATAGAAGTATCGGAAGGGCTATCTACTAGTGTTTCTGGACGCCACAGCCAGAAGAAGAGCGAGGTTCATGTGCAGAGGACCTGGCTTCCTAGAGACCTCTCATAGAGACGCTAGGAGAGTGCGGATCTCAGGACACACACGTCCAAGCAGGCAGATGGTAACAAAGACCTTGCAGATGTCCCTCTCGCCAATGGACGTGTCATGGAAAACGATCAGTTTTAGCAGAGACCTATGGCCACCAACATGCTTCATGTCTGTTTACCTTCTCCGAACCTGACAAGAAACTGGAGAGGTGGTCAGCGAAGTTATTACTCTTTCCTTTTCACAGATGAAGATACTTACGTCCCAGGAGGATAAGGGATTTATCCAAGTGCACAGCTGGGAACCCAGATATTCTGAGTAATTCCTAGGCCAGTGTTCTTTCCTTTCTGATTTATTTGATATCTGCATTTTGCAACATCTTTTTAATGAGGAAGATGTTATGGAACGAGAAAATATTAGAATTTAAGAGTTGATGACCGAATAGGTAGGAATGTAGAAATTCTCTCTGGCATTGGTTATTGAGATACTTTTCATGCTGGAACTACAATGGAGGAGAGGGGCAGAGGGAAAGAGAGAAAGAGAGAGAGAGAGTCTTGAATTAGCTCTGCTTCCACAGTCCTCTTGGTAGCTGCACAGCATTTCTAGAACAGTCCTCACCTTCGCATCTCAGGCTCTGCTTCCCACGCTCCAGTGGTCAGCTGCATGCCAAAGAATGAAACCAGACCACTTTCTTACACCACACACACAAGTAAATTTCAAAAAATGGATTAAAGGCCTAAGTGTGAGACCTGAAACCCTAACAATCCTAGACGAGAGAACAGGCAGAAAAAAAAAGAAAGAGAATAGGCAGTAATCTCTCTGACATTGGCCATAGCAACATTTTTCTAGATCTGTCTCCTGAGGCAAGGGAAACAAAAGCAAAAATAAACTACTGGGACTACCTCAAAATAAAAAGCTTTGCACAGCAAAGGAAATGATCAACAAAACTAAAAGGTATCCTCTGGAATGGGAGAAGATCTTTGCAAATGACATATCCAATAAGGGGTTAGTATCCAAAACATATAAAGAACTTATCAGGGATGCCTGGGTGGCTCAGTTGGTTGAGCAACTGCCTTTGGCTCGGGTCATGATCCCGGCGTCTTGGGATCGAGTCCCGCGTCGGGCTCCTTGCTCCGCGGGGAGCCTGCTCCTCTCTCTGCCTCTGCCTGCCTCTCTGCCTGCTTGTGTTCTCTCTCTGTTAAATGAATAAATAAAATCTTTAAAAAAAAAAAAGAACTTATCAAACTCAACACCCGAAAAACAAATAATCCAATGAAAAAATGAGCAGAAGACATGAGCAGACATTTCTCCAAAGACATACAAATGGCCAACAGACAGCCTCAGCATCACTCATCATCAGGGAAATGCAAAGCAAAACTACAATGAGATATCTCCTCACATCTATCAGAATGGCTAAAATAAAAAAACACAAGAAACAACAGGTGTTGGTGAAGATGTGGAGAAAAAGGAACCTTTGTGCACTTTTGGTGAAAAGGTAAGCTGGTTCAGCTGCTGTGAAAAACAGTATGGAGGCTCCTCAAAAAGTTAAAAATAGAGCTATCCTCTGATCCACCAATCCCACTGCTGGGTATTTACCCAAAGAAACACTAATTGAAAGGGATACACACACCCCTATATTTATAGGAGCATTATTTACAATAGCGAAATGATGGAAACAGCCCAAGTGTCCATCAATTGATGAATGGATAAAGAAGATGTGGTATATATATGTTAGCATATATTGTGCATGTGCGTGCGTGCATGTGCACACACATACACACACACAGGAATATTATTCAGTCATAGAATGCAGTCTTGCCATTTGCAACAACATGGATGGAGCTAGAGAGTATAAAGCTAAGCGAAATAAGTCAGTCACACAAAGAAATACCATATGATTTCACTTATATATGGAATTTAAGAAACATGAGCAAAGGGAAAAAAAGAGAGGATCAAACTGAGAAACAGAGTCTTAACAACGAAGAACAAACTGGTGGTTACCCGAGGGGAGGAGGGTGAGGGGACGGGAGGAACAGATGATGGGGATTAGGGAGGGCACTTGTGATGGGCCCCAGGTGTTGTATGAACAGTTAAATCACTACCGTTACACTGTATGATAACTAACTGGAATTTAGATAAAAACTTAAGGGGAAAAAAGAACAATGGCAATGTTTCCCGCCTAGATGACCTGTGGACTGCAGCGGGAAAGCTGGTTGGGGTGAAAAAGGAACCACTCTTTGTTGCCTAAAACTCCCAACACGATAAAGTTTCAATGGGACAAAGGGATGGGAAACAGGGCTAACTCTCCCTCCCCAGGGAGCATCAGAATCCCTCGGGGAATTTAATAAAAATGCAGATTCTCAGGACTGAGCTTAAGGGATTCTCATTCAGGAGGGCTGGGGTGGGGCGGAGGGATCTGTGTATCATTTGCCCTGGGCAATTTTGTACCTTTAGTTGAAGGTTACATTTTATAAACACTGGTTTTGGGGCTGGAGAGCCCCAGAGCTGCAATAACAAAACGGTTTTTCCTGCAGGAATTATGTTACAAAAAGAAGATGGCTCTTCTACCTCTGTATATATTTCATTATGGAAAATAATCAACAGGCTGATTAAAAAGAATGACACCGAGAACAAGGAAAAAACTGATAAGTTTGAAGGACACCAAAAGGAAAAAAAAATGTTTACCCAGAGGATGTTCCCCCCCCAAAAGAGCTACTGGAGGTCTGACGCTGGCCTACAGCGGTTTACATAATTAAAACGTGTAAGATTTGTCCTAAGCTGCTACTAGAAATGTTATAAATTTTGTAAATTTATAATAGAGCAAGGACTTCCAGAACATCTCATGCAAATGTATGCAAATAAGCCCATGGATGTACGCAAGAAAACAAAGGGAAGGATGTCCTTCCCTCTTTCCTACAAATAGGCCGTTACCTTATTTTAAAATCAGCTCTACCACCAAGCCGCCAGGAACGAGGGTCCATTACTGTAGGATTCCGTTTTCATGAAGTTAAAGAAGAGGCAAAACTAAACTGTGCTGAGTGAAATCAGACAGCTGGGGTGGGAGGACTGACTGGTACAGGGCACAAGGGAATCAGGAATGTTCTAGATATTGACTTGGGGAAGGGTGGCAGGAAAGACTCGGTCCCTATTCTCTCGACCGGAAGTTGCCCTGGTGAAGTCGCTCGTGGCTTCTAAGTAGTCAGTGGCCCAACCCTTCTCCTTTTGCTTTTGTGTTTGAGGCCACGGCGGTCAGGTGGCATGCCAATCCGTGGTACCTGCAGGCATGGCCCAGAAGGGGGGCTTGGGTGCCTTGCTCTAGTTAGGGGGGAGCCTGAACCACAAGTGGGGACACCGGGCCTCGCCTGGCCCCCCCATCTGTACCACGCTCCCCTGCCCGCATCGTCCTCACCTGTCGATAGCGATGGCCAGCAGGGCGTTGGTGGAGACGTACAGCGAGACGGTCCGCAGGTAGTTGACGGAGGCACAGAGCACGTGGCCGTGCTCCCAGGAGAGCTGGCGCACCACGTAGTAGTCCATCTCGAAGGGACAGCAGATAATGGCCACCAGGAAGTCGGAGATGGCCAGGTTGGCGATGAGCAGGTTGGTGAGGTTGCGCAGCTTCTTATAGCGGGCGAGGGCGGCGATAAAGACGAAGTTGCCCACGCCGCAGACCAGCATGATGCCCGCCAGTGCCACGCCGATGACGATCTTGGCAGCGAAGAAGGTCCGGGTCTTGGTCATGTCCTCATCCTCGTCCAGAGGGAGGTCATAGTCACCGTAGCTGAAGTTGAAGGGGAGGGGGGAGGTGGGGTCTTGAGCCGGATTGAAGTTGGGGGCAAAACTAGTGTTTCCATGCTGGGCTGCCATGGCGGAGGCGGCAGGTGGAGGGGTGTGCGGGTCTCAGCTGGGGGTCCGGGCCTTCCGCTGTCACGACTCACCCAGCTTAGCCCCCTGCCCGCATCCCTGAGGAGCGTCAACACGCCGTCCCGGACCCTGCAAGGAGACACAACCAGTGGGCACCCTGCAGGAGAAAGCCTGGTAGTGTGCTCCCAGAGTTCCCCAAGTATAGGCTGGCCAGACCCAGTGACTCCCCTCAGACACAACTGGCCGGGGTACAGGGGAGGGGAGACATGAGATCTGGAAATTGGGAACTCTTCCACCGGCTGATGGGCGGTACTGGGCATCGGATGAACTAGACTCTCCACAGACATCCAACAAGAACCTGCGTCTTTGCCCTTTTCCCAGGGGCCAGGACCGGCGTGACTGCCCCGTCCCGCTCCCCTTTCCCACCCTCTGCTCCCGCAGGGTGTTTGCAAAGTTTCCCAAGCCTGCTCCAGGCAGCCAGCCCAGGCTTCCGCAGCAGTCACAAAGTCGCGCCATCTGTTGGTTCGGGACAAGGAAGCGCCAGGACAGGGACACACAGAGCAGGGTCTTTCCTCCAAAGCAGGGCACTGCTCCCTACGTCCTGGCCAAACCCTGGACGTGGAAATCACCAAAACAATTTTCACATGAACAGGCTGAGTCATCTTGGGCTAGTGATTTATATTGTCTGAGTCGCGATCTTCCTGTAAACCAAATTCCTGCTGCCTAGCCCAGGGCCTGGCACGCAGTAGGGGCGGGACAGGAGCCTGCGGACTGAATGAATGGGGATCCGCCCAGGATTCTGTAGGTGAAGGGGACTGTGGATGGGAGGGAA
Source organism: Nasua narica (assembly GCA_028533885.1). Taxonomy (NCBI): domain Eukaryota; kingdom Metazoa; phylum Chordata; class Mammalia; order Carnivora; family Procyonidae; genus Nasua; species Nasua narica. The sequence continues at coordinate 94,149,078 of CM052811.1, read as the reverse complement.
TTCTGCTGCTGCTGCCTCTGTGCTTAGGGAACCAGATCTAAAAAGAAATGCTTTGTCTGCTTCTCCTCCCTGCTCTCTCTCTCCCTCCCTCTCCTCCCTGCTCCCACTCTTCTGATCAGCTCCCTGTCCCCTTCACCAGACCCCCACCCGGTTCCCCACCAGAGCCAGCTCTGACTGGAAGCCACATCTGGTCACCAAGATCTTTGTCCTCTGAAAGCGGTGGCTCCTCCACTTTAACTGAAAAGCGGTGGCTCTTTTTGTTTGGGGGTGGAGGGGAAGGTGGTGTCAGCGAGGACCCAGGAGGGCCTGAGTCTTTTATGTTCTCAGGACTTAAGATGCCCAGGGCAAAGGGAAGTCAAGTCTCTGAAGTATGGAGCCCTCAGGAGAGAGGACACCATTGGGTTCAAGGCATCGGAGGTCCTCGGAACCACAACCGCCCAGAGCCCCAAACACGCAGAATGAGGACCCCAGCCATCAAGCCGTGACCCGCCTCTCTCCGCTTAACACAACTGGAAACGACCCCAAGCGTGGGGGCCACGGGATGCTGGTAGCAAGAAGTGGACCAAACAGGACCGTGGATTTGGCCCGGCCCTGTCAGAGGAGGGGGAGAGCGAGGGATGGGAATCGCAGCAGCAGGGACAACAGTGGCAGGGTGGCCGGGCCACTCCGACCTGCAGTGCAGCTGCGCGCTGCGTACCCGAGGGAAGGACCTCCGACAGATGGGGCGCCAGCGGCGCCCGCGGCCGGGAGTGTCCTCCGTCCGGGTGGCTTCTCCCTCTCCCGCGAAACCCCAGTCCCCGCAGACAGTGCTCAGCCGGAGACGGGGAGCGGGACTCGCGTCCTCCCGCCTTACGCGCTCCGCGGCTCTCCAGTCCCCGACCCTGGAGGAGAGGACGTGAGCCCGAGTGGCGCAGATCCCGGCCCCATTTTTCGCGGGATGCACTCCCTGCCCCAGTTCCACCCGCTCCGGGAGCCCTCTGCCCTTCCCTGCCCTCCCTTACTCACCCCCAGCGCGGCCGCGCGGTCCTGGAGGCGCCGCCCAGCAAGGGCGGGAATCGAGTCAGAAATTGAGGCTCGAAAAGCGCGAAGCGTGCGGGGCCCGCCGACGAGAAGAAAACTGGGGGTAGGGGCAGGATTCGGTGAGCGGGAATTCTCCCGGAGAGGCTTCCCTTTTCAGCCTTCCTTTCAACAAGATGCCCCCCGCCCCCGCATCTGCCCACCCCTGCAGTTTAGTGTTCGCCCGCCAGCCCAGCACCCGCCGGCCCGGCCCCCTCCGCCCGCGCGCCCCAGTCTCGGCTTCCCGTCGCCTGGTTCTGGCGGGCGGGTGGTGGGTAGTAGACTCTCCCGGCACGAACTCTTCCACTTAGAGCCAGCCCAAGCGCCTCCCGAAAGCTGCGGGAGGCAAAGCCACCGGAATCCCGCCCCCCACCCCGGAAAGAACTGGGCATCTGCGCCCCCAACACCGGCGAAGCCCCCATCGCACCAAGGGAGACCCCGGGCTCAGCACCTACCTGCCTGGGCACCTTCTCCCGGCTCACTCGGCTGCCCTGGCAACTCGGTTTGGTCCCGGGGGACCCCAACTTGTGCGTGCAGTAGCTGCGTACGGGGTGTCCTTCTTTCTCCCTTGCTCCAGCGCTCTTCCCCCACCGCGCGTCGCGGTCTCTGTCTTCCCGCTGGAGTTGGTGCTCCGCCCCTGCTGTTCAGCACTGCGCCTCGGACCCTGCCCGGTGCGCCCCGCCCCGCGCTCGACTCCGCCCTGGGGTCCCCAGCCGGCCTCCCTCGGTTCAGTGGCACAGGGTGGGCGCTGCGCTCCTGCACCTGGTCTGCCCGGGGAGTGGGGCGCGCAGAGCTCTGGCTGCATTGGCGCGGATCGCCAGTCCGCAGCGTTGGCCGCTCTCAGGGGCTTCTGCGTCCTCGCACCCGAGTGTGAATGGGACTTCAGTAGCTGGGGTTAGAGGGTGCGGATTCCGAGGAACCGGCAAGGCCTCCAGTGCCCCGCTGAGGGACCTCGCGCGAGTTGCCAAGCCGAGTGTCCAGGTTTTGGCGGGAGCCCCGTGCTAGGGTCGGCTCCCGAACAAGGCGACTGGTTCAGGAGGAGGCTGGGGCACATTCCGTTGTGCCGGAGAGATGGTGCTGGGGAGACTTTGGGGGTGCAGAGTGGGCCCTTTGGGGTGGGGGGTGGTGGAGAAGGAGGCCCCCAGGGAAGCTTGGGATTCCGGGCGGGTTGCCCTGCTGAAATCTCCTGCCCTGAAGTCCTCACCCAAACCCTGCGATAACCATACCCACCACTGCCAGGGTCCTTGGCCTTTCAAAGACCATCCCAGTTGGGCCTTCGCCTGTCTCTCCACCTTGCTTCCTCCAGGCTCTGATTTTAGGCAATTTTTATTACCTCTCTGGTCCTTAGTTTTCTTACACAGATTGGGCAGATTCTTTTTTCGGATTGGAAAGGAAGAAATAAAATGCTTTGTGTTGCAGATGGCATGATGTCTAGAAAATCCGAAGGAACTGACAAAGAAAAAGCTTCCTGTAACAAATAAATGATTATAACAAAGTTTCGGGATACAAGATTAATATACAAAAGTCAAATGCTTTGGGGCGCATGGGTGGTTCAGTTGGTTAAATGCTGGACTCTTGATTTTGGCTCAGATCATGATCTCACAACCCTGAGATCCAGCCCCCTTGGGGTTGAGTGGGGAACCTTAAGATTCTCTCTCTTCCTCTCTGCCCCTCCTCCAACCTCTCCCCCATCCCCCCCAAAGTCAAATGCTTTCCTAGATACCAGGAATGAACAAGTGGAACTTGAAATTAAAAATACAATACTATTTACATCAGTAGCCCCCACAATACAATCCTTAGGTATAAATCTAGCAAAAAATGAATAATGTTCAAATGAGGAAAACTGCAAAACCCCAAAATCAAAGAAGAATTAAATAAATGGAGAGATATTTCATGTTCATGAATAGGAGGACTCAATATTGTCAAGATGTCAGTTTTCCACAACTTGACCCATAGAGTCAATAAAATCCCAACCAAAATCCAGCAAGTTATTTTGTGGATATCAACAAAGAGATTCCAAAGTTTATATGAAAATCCGGAAGAGCTAACACAACACTGAAGGAGAAGTCAAAGTTGGAGGACTGACATTACCCAATATCTAGACTTACTATAAAGCTACAGTAATCAAGGGAGTGTGGTATGAGTGAGAGAATAGACAAATAGATCAATGGAAAGGAAGAGAGAGCCCAGAAATAGATCCACATAAATATAGTCTTTTGATTTTTGACAAAGGAGGAAAGGCAGTACAATGGAGAAAAAGTCTTTTCAACAAATGGTGCTGGAATAATTAGACATCCACATGTAAAAAAAAATCAATCTACACACAGACTTTATAGTTGTCACAAAAATTAATTCAAAAGGGATCACAGACTAAACTGTAAAACGCAAAACTATAAAACTCCTAGAAGATAACATAGGAGAAAATCTAGATGACCTTGGATTTGGTAATGGCTTTTTAGATACAACAACAAAGGCAGGATCCATAAAAAAAGAAATAAGAATGTCAGCTCTGCAAGAGACACTGTCAAGGGAAATTACAAAGCAAACTACAGACTGGGAGAAAATATTTGCAAAAGACACATCTGATAAAGGACTTTTACCCAAAATACACAAAGAACTCTGAAAGCTCATCAATAAGAAAACTAACAAAACAATCAAAAATTTGGCCCAAACCTTCACTAATAGCTCACAACAACATATACAGATGGTAACTAAGCATATGTCATCAGGGAAATGCAAATTGAAACATCAATGAGATACCACTACATACTTATTAGAATGGCCAATGTCCAGAACACTGACAACACCAAATGCTGATGAGGAAGTGGAGCATTAGGAACTCTCATTCACTTGATTTTTATGATACTGTGATGGTGGATATGGGTCAATTAATACATTTGTTCAAACCCATAGAATGTACCAGAGCAGGAGTGAGCCCTAAGGTGAATTATGGGCTTTGGGTGATAACAAGGTGTCAGTGTAGGTTCATCGATTACGACGAATATACTGCTCTGGTGTGGGACGTTGGTAATGGGGGAGGCATGTGTGAGAGCAGGGGGAGTATGAGAAATCTCTGCACCTTTAGCAACATTTTGCTCTGAACCTAAATCTGCTGTAAAGAACAAAGTCTCTTTTAAAAAGCGGGTGGAAGTTTTCTGGAGTTTGACTTGTTAATACTTTAAAAAGGTTTGGAAATTTTATATCTCTTAATGCAGAAATTATATTCTGATGGGTTTTTCCTCTGGAAATAATGAATGGGGCAATTAAAGATTTCACTACAAAGACATTGATGGCAGCATTGTTTAGTTTAACGAGGAACTGGAAACAAACAACCTGAACTTCCCATACTTCCACACTTGATTAACATGTGATTAAAAATGTCCTTTATAAAAGACCACCTTACCATAAAAATTTTTGACTCAATAAAAATTCACATGATTCAAAAATCAAAGATACACGTTGAGAAGCATCCCTCTCACCTCTGTCCCCTTCTATATTTCCCCCTTGCACCTTTTGTTTTATATCTATTCTTCTAGTGTTTCTTTTGGCAAATTCAATGATATATTCTCATTTATTTCCCTCAAAGAAGTTTCCGTATCAAAATACAGGGTGCTACTTCATTATTTTCCAATAGTAGATTAGTCTTTGAGTGGCTTTTTTTAAGTTCCCTTAAGTTTTTTTAAGTTAGACACATTGGCTTAATATTTTCAGACTAGGTCTGTTAAATTCCAAATTCGGTTATTTCCCAATGTTTGGCTGATGTAGTGCTATGCATAGTGCTCTAATATAAAATTACCAGTGCTTTGGTAGATAACTGTATGTCACATCTATTTGTATATGTGCAAATGATAGTAAGTTGGGTAATAGATTCCTAAAAGTGGTATTGCTGAAAGCAATAATAATAATAATATAAATTAATTAATAATAATAAAAGTATTTGGGGCACCTGGGTGGCTTAGTTGGTTGAGCAACTGCCTTTGGCTCAGGTCATGATCCTTGAATTCCGGGATCGAGTCCCACATCGGGCTCCCAGCTCCACGGGGAGTCTGCTTCTTCCTCTAACCTTCTCTCCTCGTACTCTCTCTCACTTTCTCTGTCTTTCAAATAAATAAAGTCTTTAAAAAATAATAATAATAAAAGTATTTGTAATTTGGGTAGATATTGTCACGTTCAAGTTCATAGGGGTCTCGCCATTTTGTACTACCCAGTCTTTGGTGGAAGTGAGTGGCAGGGGCTGGGCCAGAATCCATAGCAAATATCTGTTGAAGCCCTAAGAAGGCAATCATCAAAAGCAGGATTTCTCAGCAATGCTGGTCTCTCACACTTGACCTTAGTTCTGAACACAGGGTGTCCTCTCAGTCATCCCAAATATGGTAGGGAGGGCCGCTGTTCCCAAGAAAGTCACCTCAAGTTATGTTTCTGTGTCTCTGAATCTCTCATAATTAATCATCAAATTAAGAAGCTGCCCTTGTTATCAACTGTAGACACATTTTTAGGTAAACTTTTAAATTACTTTGCAAGTAAATGTAATTAAGTTCTCTGAATTATTGTTGGAAAAAGTGGGATATAATTAATGGGTCAAGGTGTGTTGGGACTGGCTTCTACCCTTCATTCCATCTACCCAGTTTTCGCAGCATTCTAGAAGGAGTGGCTCTGTTAAGACGTGCTGGTTGACTCACCTGACCCAGGTAAGGTATTTTTCTCTCTCTAGTTTCCATCCGCTTCCAGGGCAGTGCCAGGAAGATGGTAATTGGGAGTGAGAAGACGCATTAAGCTCTGTGCCAGCCAGCACACTCCCTACCAATGGGAGACACAGGAACGTGGTAGTTTGGAGCACCTGGGTGGCTAAGTGTCTGCCTTGGCCTCAGGTCATGATCCCAGGGTTCCTGGGATCGAGTCCCACATCAGCCTCCTTGCTCAGCGGGGAGCCCGCTGCTCTGCCTGCTTGTGCGTTAGTTTGCAAGAAAGCTAGATTTTTGGTTAGAACTTTGTGATTGTTTAAAAAAACTTTCCAGAAGTTTTCAGAGCTCTCAGAAAGAGGCAGTGGTAGGGACAGGGTGGGTTGAGAGAGCAAAGTCTTTGCAAGAAGAGGGTCCTCAATGGTCCCAGTAAAGGGAAGTTTAGTTAATGCAGCCTTCTTGGTGGGAATGGCATTGTTCTCTGGAAGGACGGTCTCTGAGTTATTTAACTGGAATAGTAAGAAGAATGTGACTTGATTCATGCCCAAAGGGGAAAGGAGGCTGTCTGAGTTTGGGTTCCCCTAAAAGCAGATTCCGAGATAAAGATTTGAAGGCGCTGTGTTAACTGGGGAGGTGATCCCAAGACATGAAGTTAGGGGAGTAGAAAAGTGAGACAGGGAAGGAACGGCAACCAATAAGATGGTGGGACACGGTGCAAGTTACCACTGTGGGCAAATGGAACTTAATTGCCCCGGGCAAACTCTGAATGCAAGCAAGGAACAAGCGCTCCAGAGTTCTACCAGCAGAGGGGAGCAGGGAGCTCGCAGTCATCTCCCGAGGGGGATGTGTGTGTGTGTGTGGGGGGGGGGGGGGTCAATTCCCCAGACTGTTCAGTGGGCCTGGCCCAAGAGCAGAGAATAACCTTGGGATCAGAGCGTCCTCCAGCAAAGAGATGTCATTGCTGTCATTTGGCAGACATGCACAGAAATAGTGTGTGTGTGTGTGTGTGTGGGTGTGGGTGTGGGTGTGTGTGGGTGTGTGGGTGTGAATATTTGCCACATGGGCATTACCTTGCATGGTTGTACCATAATTCTTGGTGGGCCCTGTTTTTTTCTCTCACCTCTAACAAGTTCATCGGAGTGTGTCCTTTGCACGGTGATGGCCGAGGTGCAGGAGCAAGGAAGTCCCAACGTTTAAAATCACTCCGAGCCTCTCTTGCAGGACGTCCGCTAACATCCCATTGGCTGAAGCAAGTCACGTGGCTGAGTGTCGAGTCACAGTTGGCGCAGGTGACCCTACCTGCTACGGGAAGGTACCGCGAAGTTCCATTGCAAAGTGCATGTAGGCAGGGAGGAGTGAGGGGCATTGGGCGGCGCAACACAATCCACCTCAAATTGCTCCAGTGTCTCAGATCCCAAGGCTGCCTCTCCTGCCGCTTCGGTGCTGCTCTGATTCTGGGAGCCAGCCTGTGGGCTCAATAATTACCCCTTTGGGCGTAATTGATCCAGGATTGGATATGGGTGCTTGCTACCAAGGAAGCCGATCAGATCCAGGTATTCTCATGCAGGCGAGAGAACTGGCCCAGAGAGGCTAATGAGTTCCAGAGTTCACAAAGCTAGTGGGTGGTGGAGTTGAAACTCACGCCACGCTCCCAATTCCAGACTCTTCCGTTGTACTAACTTGAGAACGTGGTTTCCCTGGTGCGAGGGAGACAGGCGGAGGTCAGGATTCATCACCCAGGCTCCTGCTCTGGTCAACTCTGCCTGCCTCGGGGGGTGGAGCATGGCATCGAAGCCAAGGCCATGGACAAAGCGGGAGAAGAATGAATGAGATCCCCAAGACCCATGCTTGACTCCGGGGATGATGATCCTTCCAACCCAGACAGGACTGACCAGGATGGCGGTTCTCAAATTGCAGTGTGTCAAGAACTTTCTCAAAATACACAGGCCTGGGCCCCATGCTTGTAGATTCTTATCCCTATATCAATAAGATTTTCCCGTTTTTGTTCAAGTATTTATTCTTTACCGGGGTGCCCATTAAAAAAAGAAAAGAAAAGAAAAAGAAACAGCATGGAAACTAAGACTAGCCTTCATGGAAGTCATTGACTCTAAGAAGCGGACCTTAATGAATTCTGATGAAAAACGGCCGAGAACCTTCCCAGCAGAACTGCATTTTGCTTTCTTGCTCGTAATCTCTTGTAACAGCCCTGGTTGTGGGAATACTCTTTTTTCTTAAGCACAAAATCAGTGTTGGACTTTTCCCCTATATTTAATGCAGTGTGGCCATGTTTGAACCTCTACTAGTTGGAAATGGCACTTAAAGAACACAGGGGGCCAGGAACAGAAAGTTAAGACCAGTAACAAATCAACAGGCTTTTTGAGTCCCGGCTCTCTGGAATACTTTGCTAGTCAATGTAAAATTTTCTGTGCAGCTGGGAGTGCAGCTGGGCCGGGCCAAGCTGGGGAAGGTGAGAGGCACCCGCATATACAAAGGCACACCTTGTTCAGGGAACGGGAAGTAGATTTTAAGAAACTATTTTCCCCATAAGTGGTTTGAATCCTGCACAGGTGTCTCTTTTTAAATAGAAAGCAACTGAAATTTAAGTTTAGAGATGCTTCCATAGGGATGAGAGCCACAGGGTGCTGGGGTGGCTCCCAGCTCAGAAGTCCACACGGTCCAGTTGGTGGCACATTTTTTCTCACTGATATCCCTTTGGCAATAAAGAAGACTGGAGCTCCTGTCACAGACATAACTCAGCAGAAGAGATAAAAGATGTCTTTAAACAAAGGCATCCAAGGCCATGGAACTTGGGTGCCCTTGCCCCTGACTTTGAGGAAATGGTAGGTGGGAGATGGGGGTAGGGGGCTGGGCTAGGGGAAGGGCACGCGGGCTTTGGGTCCCATCTTAGGATACCTGCACTCTCTCCTCCACTCAATGCTGTCCTTGTCCCCCAGGGGGCTTTTTATAAGGAACAGTGAGGACGAGGGTGTGGGCAGGACCAGCAGGGGCCTCGGGGCTTCCCCCTGCCAAAACTGGGGTAGAGGCTAAAAGGGGCCACACACAGACACATAGTGTTTACTGAAACCCTCCCAACCAAGGGACCCCCAGTTGGAGACGAGGCTGGAATAAGAGAAAGAGGAGAAAGGCAGACAAGAGACTGCAAAGGTAGGATATGGTAAATATTCATGTTCATACTTACCCTAGAAGGTGAGAGGAGGAGGAGTAAGGCCCCCCATTGACCTTGTCTGTGTCTGAAGACCCAGAGGTGCCCACACTCTCCCAGTTCCGTCCCCCCACTTCTCCACTTCCTTCCCCTCCTTCCTCCTCCCTCCTCCCCACCTTTTGTTCAATGGCAATGGCCCTCCTTGATTTTTATTGCTTTCCCCTGGGGCTGTCCAATTCCCACAGAATGCCCCGAATGCTTTGTACTCTGCAGGGCTGGAGTTCAGAGGGCAACTTCGCTGTTCTTTAAGGCCAGCTAATTCAAGCCGCATCTCTGGATATTGAATTGCAGGGCGTCCAGAAGTCTCCCAACTCCCTGTTGACTTATGCAACCCTTCCAAAGTGGGTTCACACCTGTGACCTTTCTGAGGCCCTGCTATGTGTTTGAGTTTCCCAGCGCTAGAGTCTGGCTTCTAGGTTATACCCCGACATCCCGATTGTTGCTGTTTTCCTGAAAGTAGAAAGTTCTTGGCAGGACAACTGCTCTTTTCTACTTTTTTGCAGACGGCACTTACTCTAAGGGGAGGTCATTTTGCTATTGGACGGGTTTCAACAAAAGTCTGGCTACTCCTAGAACTAGTAAATAGTAATCTGTCTTCTTTAATATATACCTCTTTTCTGTAGTGCAAAACATATAATATTAGATTTACCATTTTAACGATTTTTAAGCATGGAGTTCAGTAATGTGTGTTTACATTGTTGTACAATGCAGTTCTAGAACTTTCCCACCTTGTAAAACTGAAACTCTATACCCGTTAAATACCAATTCCTCCTTCTCCCTCCCCCCAGCTCTTGGCAATCACCTTGTTTCTACTTTCTGTTTCTGTGATTTTGACTAGAGTTGATTGTCCACGTCTATCCCAAATGCCAAAACAGTTCCTTCACCATGCCTGATGATTGCTCAGGGAGGTTACTCCGATTATTTTTTCCCCCTAAGCTCTTTCAACTTCACTTTAAAGACTATTATTAATGAAAATGGCACACTAAGCCAGGTCAGCTGTCCAAGAAGTCAATGCTTTGTAATAGAAAGCTGGTTATAATCCAAATGCTTCAGACATAGGAAAAAAATCTCAGAAAAAGAAACTGCAACATGTTAGCCGTGATTATTTCTTTCTTTTTTTTTTAGATTTTATTTATTTATTTGACAGAGAGAGAGATCACAAGTAGGCAGAGAGGCAGGCAGAGAGAGAGGAGGAAGCAGCTCCCCGCTAAGCAGAGAGCCCGACGCGGGGCTCGATCCCAGGACCCCGAGATCATGACCCGAGCCGAAGGCAGAGGCTTCAATCCACTGAGCCACCCAGGCGCCCCTAACACAATTTTGAGACTTACCACTGAAAAACAAATGGTTTATTAAAGGAAGGAATAGGAGTTCACCTTCAGGACGTTTTCATTCTAGAACCTTGGAAGTGCCTGCGATGGAAGGGGATTGTGTCTGCAGGAGGGGAGCAGGGATGAGTGGGGTCTGGAGTATATCTCTTGGCCCCTCCGGAACCAGGAGACCTGGCTCAGAGAGGGCAATCAGATTTTTCCTTTTTGAACTCTGCTTGAACCCACTCCTATAAACTGGCTCATGGTTTTCTGATATCTGTTTGTAATTGTCAACCGTGTTCCATATTGGACATGAAACCCCATCTGTACTTTGGGAAAGCCACTGGTCTCTTCTGAGTCTGTTTCTTCTCCCCACTCTCTCCTCTCCCCTGTTTGATGAAACTCCAGGCTGTGTTGGGGTCGCCTGGTTTCCTTTTCCCCCTGCACAGCAGGCACTCCCACTGGGCCATCCTTCCCTCAGGTTTCCCTTCCCTGCCCTTCTAGGGACATGGGACTGCCAAATTTCCTTTGAGCCCCCACCTCCTGCCTCCAATGGCTCATTCCCAGATCCTCATCATCCCTTTAGACCCGACAGAACTAGGCACACATTTCAAAATGTCATTCTCTTAGCCTTTGTGATACAAGTCATTTTCTCCTCTTGTAGATGGAGATCAACACAATTGACCTTAGAATATTTCTTGAGACTCGGGACTGTTCCTAGGGTTTCTGCTTCAGATTCTACTGCCTATGTGATACCACAGAATCATCCTGACTAGATTCGATTCATGGTACTTCAGTACCAACTCTGGGCCGAGGGGGTCATCCGTGATCCCCTGATGCTGACGTCAGCAGCTGGGGCACGATTGATGGCATTAGCCCGGTCCCGAGATTGTGAAGTCTCCGAAGGTTTCCTAACCCAACAGTCCTGCTGTGTTTCCTTCTTGTTCGGAAAATACTGAAGTCTACCGCATGTCTTATGCTCTAGCTGTGATGTGACTTAGGCAATGAACGGTTGGATGGTGCCTTGGAAGTTTTTCAATGTCTAGGGAGAACAAAAGTTTGGCTTTTTTTAGTTAAACCACTGGTTTAACTAGCTGCAGAGGACTTGGAGGAGCGAGCTTGTAAAACGTGGACAGAACCCCCAAGTCACAAACCCACACCCGACGGGAGAGTCCCCGGGAAGATGCCATGACTTTTCGCACACACGGTTCTAGGACTCCTGTGGTTAAGCCATAAAATTGTTAGGAGGTCAGGGCCAAGGAGCTCAGAAGAGCAAGCCAAGAATAATTTTCCAAATAGATTTAAAGCTAATTCTGGCAGCCAGGCCGGGAGAGGAGGAGGGAATCCTCCAAGTGGAGTAGGCTGGTGAAAGAACAATTATGTTATTTAATCCTCTAATCAAACAGCTGGACACCTTCTGGGGGTATTCTCGTAACTGCCCAGAGTTCAGGAGACATTCTAGAAAAGGAAAGATGGCATTAAGCTTTATTGGATAATTGGGAAGTTGGATCATCGGATCACTCATTTTACGTTGCCCTCTCTGAATATTATTATTTTATTTTTTTATTTTTTTCCCTCCCTGAATATTAAATTGGCAGAAGTAGAAATCAGAGAGTCATGGACATGCCTTCTGATGCGTTGGTAGAGAGTGTAGTGGAATGTGTAAGGGGTGAGTGGATTGTGTGCTGTCTTCTTGCTTCTCAATTACCCAGACTGTGAATGACTTACATCTGTGAATCTACTTACAAGCAGGCATATTTGGTGAGGGAGTCTGCTCCTCGGGCTTGGCTATCCCCTGGAACCAGCAGGGGAGCCGTAAAAAAAAATAAAGGTAGGAGGGCCTATCCCCAGGGATTCTGACTTAGTTGGTCTGGGGTATGGCCTGAGTATTGGGCTTTTTTTAAAAGCTTCTCCAGATGATTCTAATATATAGCAAAGTCTGACCAATTGTGGGGATTTTCTGACTACTTTAAACATTTTTCAACACATTGGCTCCTTGAGGTTGGATTCTCTGACCTTTACTGAGGCTTGGGGAGTTTCTACTGAACAGTGTATTTATGTTAAGTCCTGGCTAAAGAACATTTAGAATGTTCCAATTTATCCTTCAACTGCACGTCTATGTCTATTTGTATTCAAAGTAAGTATGTATGTGGAAACTCACAAGATGTGGATTTTTGAATTCAGTTGGATTTAGAAACTGCTGAAGCCATATTAGATTTTTCTTTGGAGAACCTGCTAAGGATTCTGTGTTCATTTTGTTTTGAGAAGGGTTATAATTGGTGCAAAGGGATTCGATTTTTTTTAAAAAACAGGTAATAGTTTATATCTGGAACCAGTTGGTGAGTTAGAGTTGTTCCCAAGTGTATCACTTAGCTTTGGCCCTCTAACAAACTATTCCAACATCTGGTGGCTTAAAATAAGAGTATTCATTACTTCCCATGAGTCAGTGGGTCAGCTGGGCCATTCTGCCGATGTGGGCTGGGCGTGGCTCACCTCAGCTGGGCTTGGCCATGCGTCCGAGGTTGGTTGGTGAGCTGGATGTGGGCCAGGTGGTCTTGGATGGCTTCATTCATCCATCTGCTGGTTTTCCGGCCAGAGACGGGGGCGACAGGAGTGACCGGCCTGTGTGGTCTCTCCCGCTCCAGCAGGCTGGCCTGGCCTCACTCACATCATAGTCTCAAGGTGCCAAGAGCAGCAAGAGGGCAGGTTCCGACGTGTGAACCAACACTTCTTCATTCTCTGCTTGCATGGCGTGCTGTTGTCCCTTGGCCGAAGCAAGTGGTCTAGTGAAGTTCAGAGCCCCTGTGAGAGGACGTTAGCAAAGAGCTTGGATAGAGGAGGCCGTGGACAAGCTGGGCTCACTACCACAACCCAGCCACCTGCCGCCTCAGGGCCGCCCGTGCTGCCAGCATTCTGGCTTACCTTTTCCTTTCATTTGAAGATAGGGTGGCTTCGAACCCTCATCCCATAAACCTGGAGTATTCCACGATTGCGCTGGCCAGCATCTCCAAAGATGCTTGGGGAGAGGGAGGGAAGGAGGCAGGGAGAGAAGAGGGGGGTGGGAAGCGGTGCAGGAGGGGAGCACTAACTTTCGTCCCCCACGTTCCTGCATTCGTTTTCTTCTTTCACAGAGCTGTCGATGAATCACGGTTTTCACTCCACCGTGAGCAATTGCTCTTCTCCTTCCAGACTTTATTCAGCCTGGAAGCCTCAGCCCTCACGTTGCTTGTTATGTATAAGGGAGGAAATGTAGCTTTAGATAACTCTAGAGGGCATCACTTTAGCCAAGGGGTCAAACGCAACATGCCCAACTATGCGGTAGGGCGACATCGTGAGACTTCTGCTGTGGTGCACGGGGATGGGCACAACCTCCTGTCTGTGGCATTCCTGCGCGCAACGCCTGAGCTGAATCCCATCAGCAGAAAAAAGTCACAAACATACAATCAAGGTGCGTTGTGCAAAATAATTGGTTTGGACAGTTCAAAAACAGTATCATAGGAGACAGCATGGCAGGAGAGCTACGCTAGACAAAACAAAATTACAGGGGCGCCTGGGGGGCTCAAGGGTTAAAGCCTCTGCCTTCAGCTCAGGTCATGATCTCAGGGTCCTGGGATCGAGCCCTGCATCGGGCTCTCTGCTCAGCAGGGAGCCTCTCTCTCTCTCTTTCTGCCTGCCTCTCTGCCTACTTGTGATGTCTCTCTCTGTCAAATAAATAAATAGAATCTTTAAAAGTAAAAAAAATAAAAACAAAATTAAAGAGACATGATGGGGCATCCGGGTGTCTAGGTTAAGCATCCGCCTTTGGCTCAGGTCATGATCCCAGGGTCCTGGGATTGAACCCGACATGGCACTCCCTGCTTAGCAGGGATCCTGCTTCTCCCTCTGCCTGCAGCTCCCCATGCTTGTGTTCTCGCTCTTAAATAGTAAAATAAATTATTAATTTTATAAATAAATAAATAAAATCTTAAAAAAATAAAGAGACTTGAAAATCAAATGTACAATGTGATTGTGGAATGAATCCTGGTTTGCTAAAAGGGTTAAAAGGATATTTTGGGGAAGATCTGGGAAAATTTGAATATGAACTGTGTTCAATATTTGAACTGTGTTCAAATTTGAATATGAACTGTTGAATATGAACTGTGTTCAATAATATCAATTTAATATTAACTTTCTAAGGTGTGCTAATGGAATTGTGGCGTGTAAGAGAATATATACTCTTAGAAGATACGTAGCCAAATATCTCAGGGTTAACTATCACGATGTCTGCAACTTACTTTCAAATCCATTTCAGTAAAAAACAAGCTAATGTGACAAGACAACAATCAAGAATTCTGGGCAAACGATACATGGATGATTGTTGTTCTATCCTTTCAAATTCTCATAGGTTTGAAGTTTCAAGATAAAAAGTCAGAGAAAATGTTTTGGAAATTTGCACTAAAACCGAAATGACAAACTGTCATCCTCTCTCACAGTCTGGATTTTCTGAGCTTGCTTTTTGGCAAAAAAACAAACAAACGAACAAACAAACAAGAACAAGAGCAAAACCCACAGAGGTTTTCTCATACTCCATCAGAGGGAGTCTTTGGACACAAGCCTTTCAGGAGGCTGGGGTGGGAATAGCCTAGAAAATCGCCCCATCCTTCCCAGGGGCATCTTTCTTCTTAAAGTCAGGACTTCCCTGCTGTGTGCAAACCACCAGGTCTGACCGTTCATTTTGGCTCTTGAAATCAATAGTTTTGCCATGGCAGGTGCCCTGCTCTTCCTTTGACTGCCCTTTCTGGGATGTCTTGGTGTCACTCCACTTTGGTGCCAGCTACCTTCCTCCCCAGGAAACCCCAGAGAGCATGGAAACTGTCATTATCACCTGTGAATCCCTCCGCTTCCCAAACCACTCTTCTTAGACTCAGCTGGGAAACAGGAAGCAGATACTGTTCTGTGAAACTGACTGATTCCACCTCGGGTGAATTCTGGGCTCACGTCCTCACATTGGCCAGGCATGCATTACTTTTAAAAATTATTTCTGAGCAAGACGTGAAATTGAGAATTCAAAATCTTCCTCTCTCCTATGGTTCCTTCCCAGGGCGTGCCCTTCTGAACCCTGGGTGGTCTATTAGACCTCTCCCGGCACATTCTAGGGTCTCGTGGTGACTTCCCAAAGCTGGGCGGCTGCTGTCCACTTGTGCCTCCACCGTCTGACCCAGCAGCTCCTGGTCTGAACGCCAGCAGCCCTGAGCAGATAGAACCCAGTTCTGAATTTCGTTCTAGAATGTTCTTCATATTCTATTGTAACGTTTGGACGCGGTTTTAAAATACAAATAGTAAGTAGTATGCTGTTGATTTCTTTCTCTGACAAGAAAATCATCAGGAATTGCCTGTTAGCCAAACTAGGTAGGGGAGGTGACTCTGAATGGGTTTTGGATAATGAGCTGGTCGCCTAGGGGAGGGAAGTAAATGGGCAGGAGAGGGGAGGACAGTCCAGGTTGGTGACCTTTGGTGTGGAGATAGGGAGGCAGCGTGATCTATTCTGGAAACCATAGGCCATCTGGTGAGGCTGGAGAGTAGGGCAGGAAGCAGAGAAACCAGAAGAGGTGGCCACGGGACAGACCACAGGCAGTCTCACTCCTGGTACATTAGGAGTTTAGACTTCATTCCCAAAGTCAGTCGTTTTTCATTTTTGTCACCTGGGAACCACTTATTGAATGCCATTATTCTAAAGGATCACTGATTGCTGATTATAGGTAAATTAAGAAGAACCAATTCAACGCCGTCTTAAAGAATACAACTGAAGCATGTGGATTTTTTAAAGAAATGAAAACAATGGTTTCATATCAGTGAGACGGCATTTTCTGTGCTCTCATCAAAGCTCAAGAAGAGAAAAGTTGTGCCATCATGTTCCATCTTTTCTTAGTCTTTCTAAAATTAGAGATTCTAACTCACAATACATCCTGGGAATGGTAGCCAATATCTGGCCACTCTTTCAAATGGATCTGCACACACAGATTGCACAGAGACAGAAATTATGAAGGATTCTCCCAGAAAACCACACTCAGCACTTTGCCGGACGCAAAGTCAACAGGAACCCCACACTCAATGGCTAGAGAGTCGAGTGTTTCCACCTGGGAGGGAGATGTGAGTGGCAGAATTCAGTTCCAGAATATTCTTCATATTCTATTGTAACACTTGCATGTGGTTTTTAAAATACAAATAATAGTATGCTATTGATTTCTTTCTCCGACAAGACAATGAAATCATCAAGAACTGGCAATTGACCAAATGCTCAAGAATTGAGCCATTTGTACATTTCAGTTTGTTTCCCTTGTTTTCCTCCAGCCCTCTAAAGATATTTATCACTCAGGTGACTTCTGCAGCCCAGTTGTTAAAGACAAACCTGAGTCAGTATGTTTCTTGGTCCTTTGTAGCTAACTTGCTTTCCACTCTGATTGCTTTCGGGTTTTCTCTTTCCCCTTTTTTACTTCTATTTGCAATAAGCCTGGGAGGAGTCTGGGTCTGAAAGTGCCTTCAAAGCATCCGTGATCACCAGGAGTACACATTAATTCTCATAGCTCATTCTTCATACTTCACCGATACATGAGCCAAGAGACCCACCAACTAAGGTATCCTTTTATTTTGAAGCATGTGTGTATGAATTTAGAACAAAACAAGAAAAAACTAGACCTATCTTATTGAGTGCTTGTCAGAATATTTTAATCTGTTGACTCCCGTCTTTATTCAATGGGGAGAAATTCTCAGTCATTTCCTCTTCAGTGGTACCTCTGAGCCATTTTTTTTTTTCTGATTTTTATTATCTTCCCTCTACTTTCTTTTGGGTTTACATTGCTTCTGCTTTCTGCAATCTGGGCTTTTTCTTACACTGTCCCCTCTGTCTGGAATGCACTTTCCACCAAATCTGCTCCCCCTTATCCCCCAAATTCATCTGAAATAACTCCTCTTCCATGAAGCCTCTTTTGATCCCCAACTGGATATACCTGGCTCTCAAATCACGCGAAATAAGAAACCCCCTGACACCAGGTGTCTTCTGTTCCTTGTATTTCTCAAATCCTAGTTCGGTGCCGGACCCAGGTAATTCGTAGCCTGTTGGCTGGATGCTTTTGATACAGGAAAAGGGCTGGAAGGTCACCACCGAGGAGGAAAACGGAACTGTGGTTTCGGGGACATTCTTCTTGGATAACACACCGCATATAGGCAGACATCAATGATGCGAGCAAACGGAGACGGCCATCTCAGAAATAACAAGCCACCAATGGGTGATCTTAACTGAGTCTCTGTTGTGTGACAACCACTGGGCTAAGCTTTTTAACTGGTTGTTTCAGGTCACATTCAAAACAGCCCCCTGGGGGGACAGCGTGATTCTCATGTTCCAGCAAGGACGCCGAGGCTGAGGGGTGGGGGACGTGCACACAGCCAGGGAGCAGCTAAGCTGGGATGGGCACCAACTGTGGGACAGGGTGCACCGTGTGTTTGGATACCCACCGGGTTCCGAGGTCCCCCGAAAGGCGACAGCAGTGGACGTGGGACTAGGTCACTTAGTGACTGTTAAGCATTTTGAGTGGGCTGTGAACCCAGGCTACGACTGAAACTTGTTTTCATCCCGAAAATGTGATTTCTGTGGCCACTGGGTAGTCTCGTGGCCCAGCCCAGTCTAAACCAAAAGCACTCCATGGCTTTTGGCATCAGCTCTGGGCCACTGCTTATGGAACCGATGACTCTTAAAGAGTGGGAGGTAGTTAATTGTGTTTACTTTTGACGTATCGTTCATGTAGTCCTCAGGGAAGGTGGGGAGAGTTTTATACTTTTTAGAGAATTAGCAAATTTCTTTTTTTTTTTTTTAAAGATTTTATTTATTTGACACAGAGAGAGAGATCACAAGCAGGCAGAAAGGCAGGCAGAGAGAGAGGGGAAAGCAGGCTCCCCGCTGAGCAGAGAGCCCGATGTGGGGCTCGATCCCAGGACCCTGAGATCATGACCTGAGCTGAAGGCAGAGCCTTTAACCCACTGAGCCACCCAGGTGCCCCAGAATTAGCAAATTTCTTTTTTTAATTTTTTTTACTATTTTTTTTTAGAATTAGCAAATTTCTTAAATATTGACTTGCCAATAAGTCAGTGACAGATGAAGAATCTCTCCACATTTATATCTTCATATGAATAGGGGAGACCACAATTCCTATAAAATTGTAACCCCCCCCCCCAAAAAACCCCCATCATTTATGGAAAAAGCCTGACAAAACCTGCCAGATTTTTCTGGCCATAAAAAAAAAACCAAACAGATTTTTCTGGTCATAAAAAATTTTGTTTTGGCTCGATCTACTTTAGCATTTTAAAAGAGTTGTGATTTTCTTGCAAAGTATATGAGGCTAATTACATGACAGCAAAATGCTCTCTCTGCAATTTTGTAAATAGGTCTGAGAATAAGGTAGGGAGGGTGGGGGTAACCATCTTCCAAATGTAGACCCCAAGGGTATGGGTTTTGTTTTCTGGAGTGTTGAGGTCATGGTGGATAGACTGAGTAGTTTTCTCAAAATCGAGTGGGCAAATTGAGAGGTGGCTTTATGTTTTGGGTGAGTGGGAGGAAACGTGGGAAGGACGGGTCATGTAAGGTGACGGTCACCTATAGTACCCCCTTAGAACACTCTTAGCATGCCTGCCTAAGCTGTAACCTCCTTCTGGAAGGTTCCTATATAAAGGTCAGTGTTACGGGTTAGTTGTGCCCCGCACCCCCCATCACCCCCCGAATACTTTGAAGTCTTAACTCCTGATTCCTGTGTTGTGACTTCATTTGGAAATAGATTCCTTACAGATGTAATCAAGTTCAAATGAGGTCAATAGGGTTGGTCCCCATCCTGCAGAACTGGTGTTCTTTTTTTTTTTTTTTTTTAAGATTTTATTTATTTATTTGACAGAGAGAGAGATCACAAGTAGGCAGAGAGGCAGGCGGAGAGAGAGAGGAGGAAGCAGGCTCCCCACTGAGCAGAGAGCCCGAGGCGGGGCTTGATCCCAGGACCCTGAGATCAGGACCTGAGCCGAAGGTAGAGGCTTAACCCGCTGAACCCCCCAGCTGCCCCTATAACTGGTGTTCTTAAAAGAAGAGGGAAATTCAGATACAGCCTGTTACACGGAGTAGACAGCCATGGGGAGATGGAGACAGGGACTGGAGCCAAGGAATGCCTAGGGCTGTCAGACACAAGGAAGAGGCAAGGAAGGATCCTCTATTAGACACATCAGCAGGATCGTGACCTTATCAGAACCTTGATTTCAGACTTCTAGCCTCCAGAACTGTGAGCGAATAAATGTCTCTTGTTTTAAGCCAGCTTATGGTACGTTGTTACAGCAGCCTTAGGAACATAGTGTGGCCAGCAACTCTTAACGCTGCTGGTATTCAGAAATACTTGGGGAGCTCACAGACAATATGAATGTCTGGGCCCCATTCCTAGACTGGTAGGATTTCCACGGTATGGGTTTTGGTCTGGGTATCGCTCCCCGCCCCCCGTAGGTAATTCCGCTGTGCAGCCGAGGCTGGAAACACTGAGAAGGTCATCCTGCTTTGTGCCCCATGCCCACGTTTCTCAGTCTCCTGCTAATGAGGCCAATGATTGGCACCCTTGAATGACAGGGAGGTATGACCTGGCTTTTGAAGTGCAAGAACCTTGTCCGACATGAGCCTCCTACACAGGAGAGGCGACGTTCTGACCCGATCGCATCTTCTCGCCTGGGAATTTGAATGTGAGCTATAGAAACAGTATGAGCAGATGGTCGAGAAGCACAGAAGTGAACAGAAGGCAGTGAGCCCAAGCTCAAGCAGGAGAAGCCATGAGAAAGCAGATGACAGGCATAAGTGGGAGGCAGAGGATGTGAGGGTCAGTGCTGGGGAAGGGGTGGAGAAGCTGCAGAGAAAAGCAGAAGGGTTGAATCTGAGTTGGGAAGACTTGAACTGCGGGAGGGTCGTCGGAGCCGCCCATGGGTAACCAGCAATGCTGCTGCACAGTCTCGTTACTCTGCGGACCGGCCACACCAACGTCATCTGGGAGCTCGTTAAGAATGCCTTGGGCCCTGGGGCGCCTGGGTGGTTCAGTTGGTTGGGCGGCTGCCTTCAGCTCAGGTCGTGGTCCCGGAGTCCCAGGATCGAGTCCCACATCGGGCTCCTGGCTCCATGGGGAGTCCATTTCTCACTCTGGCCTTCTCCCCTCTCGTGCTCGCTCTCACTCTCTCTTTCCTAATAAAATATATATATATATATTTATATATATTTATATATATAATATATATATTTATATATTTATATATTTATATATTATTTATTTTTTTATTACCTTATATATATATATAAGAATGCCTTGGGCCCTGCCCTTGACCTCCTGACTAAGATCTGCATTTTTGCAAGACCCTGGGGTGGTTCATTGGCTCAATAACTTTGTCAAGCATGGCTTTGTACAGCCTGGCTGATTGTCTTCTCATATTTTATCCTGGACTTCTTTTGCTCCCTGGTTCTCCTTATAAAAATGGAATCACCCAAGGGAACCTGAGTGGGTCTCTGTTTCTTGTAACCAGAAAGATCTATCCCCATGAAGGCTGGTCCAACTTTCCACGTAAGAGCCGTATAAAGTCAGAGCCGTTTTGAAAATGAGTCCGGGCATTAGGGATCGCTGCAGACCCCGCCTGGACCCTTCATCCAGTGTTTTCCATAACAGCGGGTCCCACAGAGGTGGAACTTCACGAATATCTCTAGTTCGGTGGTTCTCCAAGTGGTCCCTGGACCAGTAGCTTCATCATCACCCAACAAGGTGCTGGAAACACAAGTTCTCAGGCCTGGTCACAGACCTACTGAATCAGAGACCCTGGGTGGGGTGGGGGTGGGTATCCAGCCATCTGTGCTTTAAGAATCCCTCCTGGAGATGAACACTATTATTCTAGCTCCTTGGTTTTCTACCACTCATCTCTTACCTTCAGAACCACTGGGTAAATGGCCCCTGGATGTCACAACTAATCCTTCGATAAAAAGACTGGTGGGAGGGCTCTCTTGGTGAAAATCCCAAACTTTTAGTGGGACCGGAATGCCCACAAAAGGGGAACGAATAAACAAATGGAGGTATATTCACGTACCGGATGATAGTAACAAGAGCGAATGATTTACAGGTATAGACAAAACATTGAATGAAAGAAGCCGTGTGCGAAAGAAGGCATAGGTATGATTCCATCGATACAAAAACCTGGGCAAAAGTAATGTATGTTGTGAGCAGTTGGGCTTTGGACACGATGCTCCCCCTCCCTGGGACACTGTTCCCATCCCCCAACCCCGCCCCGCCCCCCCCTCCACCTGCTCTTTCCTCTCTAAATCCTCCTCATCTTGCCATTCTTAGTTTAGATGTACTTTTTCAGGGGCCTTTCTCTGCTACCTCATTCAAAAGTCACCTTGGAAGGAGAAGTGTCTGGAAAGAGGCACGAGGAGGGCTTTTAGGGGAACTAGTAATGTTCTATTTCTTCCTCTGGGTGTTCTTGACACGGGTGTATTAATTTTGTAAAAGAAAAAAGATGTATCAAGCCATACACGTACCATTTGTGTACTTCTTTGTATCTATGTTATATACTTCTGGGAGTTTTTTTTTAAATAATGGTAGGTGTTGTAAAATGTTTAATTCCTGATGTGATTTTTCCTAGAGCATGTTTTTTATAGCCTATAATTTGGGGTTTGGGCCCAATTTCTTGTTTCAATGCATGGGACCAGGAACATTAGTGACCCACATGGTGCATTAATTTCCAAAGCCTTAGCTGGAGCAGAGTGTTGATACTGGAAAATGATTAGAAGTTTACAAAGGGTTCTAAAATACATCTCGCTAAGGTTTCCGAGTCAAGTTTTGCAATATAATTTATCTTTTTGATCCACGAACAATTTCCCTGGATTGCTTCTCTGATATAGTAATTTTACTATAGTATTTTACTATCTCCCCCGCCCCCCCCCCCCAGGGGACCCTCTTAAATCACCTTTGGAACTTTGTGGAAGAGAAAATTCTGTGTGATTATTTGTTCTCCATCAGCCCACTTCGTCAACACACGGGCAGACCTTCTTGAGGAAGTAATTTTATTGAGTAAGATGAATGTCTAGGAGATGTTATAAACTCATAATGAAGACATTTGCAAATCATTACAGCTTCATTCCAAAACGCACAAATACTTATTACATATGCATGGCCTAACCTGCATTTTAGGGAACTAATCAGAAAAGAGGGAGAAACAGAGAAACATACCAACATAATCAGCATTTATTCAGACTCAAAAGGGCAAGGTACAGCCCCTTTGCTGTTATAATTTACAAGGTAGTTGAAGAAAGGATAATGTTTCTTTTGAGAGTCACAGGGCTTGGTTTTATTTCCATTACCCAGATTCAGGTTTAACGGAAAATCCTGCCACAACTCTATCCAAATCAGGTTCCTGGGCTTTTGAGATGGAAGGAGCATTCGAGATCCTTTTGTGCAATTTGCCTCTTTTGATAGGTAAGTAAAATGAAGCCCAAAGAGGCCACGTGGCCTCCCCAAGTCCACATACCTGGTTAGTGGAAGAGCGTGGCTGGACTCAGTGTGTGAATCAGTCCATCAGGGCTCTTCCTAGGGACTCACTGAAAGCCCATCAGAGAGCTGGTCCTGGTGAGATAGGGGTGGGGGGGAGTGATGTGGGCCCCAGGAGCCCAAAGCAGAAGCAAACCACTCAGAACTGAGATGTGCTCACAATGGAACTCTGGGGCGTTGTGATTCTCCCTCCCTGACTGTTTTTCTTGGAGCCTGTTTGGACTAGATTTTTTTTGTATCCTGCGGATTTTCTTCCTTTCTACTTTTCTTTGCGAATTCAATTCAGGGCATGAGGTTTTGAGAGCTGTGTGTCAGACACTTAGCTAGATGTTGGAGATTTATTTGGCAGTGATCATCGCTGTCCCTCCCTTTATGGTGTTGAAGGACAGATGTTCAAAACACCATTGTCGGGGGGAAATGCAGGGTGTTGAGAGAGGTAGAATAAGGTTTTGAAGCTACTTGACTTTTGAACTGCTCGACTCCCAGGACTGTGAGCTGGTCAATTTTTTTTATACCTGAACTTCTTCAAACCATATTAAACATATTTTAGAGGGGCACCTGGATGGCTTAGTCATTAAGCATCTGCCTTTGGCTCAGGTCATGATCCCAGGGTCCTCGGATTGAGCCCTGTGTCGAGTTTGGCTCCTTGCTCAGCAGGGAGCCTGCTTCTCCCTCTCCCTCTGCTGCTCCCCTGCTTGTCTTCCCTCTCTGTCAAATAAATAAAATCTCAAAACAAAAACAAAAACAAAAACCCCTACATATTTTAGGAGACAAGTAAAGCCCAAACACAATTATTTACGTGGTAATTCCCTTTCAGAAAAATACAAGGGAAATTGTAAAAATTTGTCCTCCAAAAGTCTTTGTCCTCATTTCTGTGTGCTTCCATAGGCATATTAAAAGAAAACCCTCTGAGTGTAATTTGATTAAAATATTCCATTTTTAAAGTATTAAAATAGACATACTTATTACTTGCTCAATGCAAATTATCTATTTTATAAACACTTCTGGAACAAATAAGAAGAAAGTCAAAATATACATAGAATTCTATGTTCGACCTCTCTCTCATCCCCCCTGAAGGAGGGAAGGTATGGGGACCATTTATGAGTTTTGGTCCATTACAAGAGTCAGAGGTCGAGATGGAGAATGATGAGGAAATCAACTGATTCAAGGAAAGATTGAAGGTGCTAATGTATCACAGTTTGAAGAAGAGGTGATTTGGGCAGGAAATAATTTTCATTCTACCGGTCAGGGAACTTGGTTTCAACCAACAGAAACCAGATTGGTATTCATGGAAAGGGAATATGGAGTTACATAACAGGGGTTAGGGTTGGGGTCTGGGCAGGAACTAAGCGGGGGAGGGGTGTGCACCTCTCTTCAAGACATAGGGAAGGTCTGGTACAAAGGCTGCCAGGATCTCCAAATGTCCCCCCCACAAGTCGTGCAGTGAGAAAGCATCTGACTGGCTGACCGAAAGTCACATGCCGAACCCCTTCTCCACTGGGGACCCAGGAGGAGGCAGAGGGAGGCTGACACTGGGACAGCCCTTATACCAAGACCATACAATATTGGGAACATCCAAATGGGGTACATGGCCAATCGTTGTTATTTCTTGCTTACTTATGTCTTCGCTTGCTTATTTTCTCTCTTGCCCCTGGAATATAACCTCTTTGACAATTGTCCACTGTTGTCCACTGCTGGATCCCTAGACTTTGAGTGGTAGACAATAAATACTTGTGGAATGTATTAATGAGTGGACATCCAAAGGATGCAGACCTATTCCACATTGCCCCACATGTAGACAGGAATGAATGTGTCATTGGTTTAGAGATGTGAATTTTGGCTCAAGATAAGGAAGACTTTTTTTTATTATTTTATTAAATTCTTTGATTCAAGTGTAGTTAACATACAGTGTGATGTTAGTTTCAGGTATACAGCATAGCGATTCAACAATTCTATACGTTACTCAGTGCTTGTCATATGTGTACTCCTTAACCCCCACCTCCTATTTCACCCATCCCCCACCCACGTCCCCCCTGTTTGTTCTGCATAGTTAAGAGTCTGTTTCTTGGTTTGTTTCTCTCTTTTTTCCCCCTTGTTCATTTGTTTTGTTTCTTAAATTCCATATATAAGTGAAATCATATGGCATTTGCTTTCTCCGACTTATTTTGCTTAGCATTATACTCTCTAGCTCCATCCATGTTGTTGCAAATGACAAGATCCCATTCCTTTTTATGGCTGAGTAATATTCCATTGTGTATTTATACACCACATCTTCTTTAAGATAAGGAAGACTTTTCTAATAACCAGAGTTATCAGATAGCGTTATAGTCCATCTCATGAATACTAAGATTCTGAGTTTGGAAGCAGCAGTGGGATCTCAGCATGGACATCCATTACCTTCTTCCCTGATAACAGCTCGTGCAACTTTTGTTTGGGGTTCTCTCCTTTTACTCATAGGCCACGTGCTTTCTGGGAAGTTCACTCCACTTCAAAATCCACAGGCTAACCTAATTGGTAAATTCCATTCCCCTGGGGTCAGTGACTAGTTTGAGAGGGGCATGTGACCCAAGTTACGTCAACCAGGGCCAACGGGGACCAACCCAGGGCTTTTATGTGAGTTTTAGGGGAAACAGACTCTCCTGAGGGATTTCATGTCATGCCGATGGGGGTCTGGAGTCACCAGGGGCCCCCATGTGAAACTTGAGAATGGAGCTGATTTGAAAGAAGGTAGAACTGGGAGAAAGAGGCAAGCCCTGATCTGTGTGTGCCTGAAGCCGGATCCACCCGGAATTCCTATAACATGAGCCAACATTTTTCCTTGGGTTGGGTTCTCTGTTAGTTTCAACAACACGAGTCTCCAATGATGTAAGTACCAGCTCTGATCGATCCCTAGTGACCCTCCAGCACTGTGTTGAGCAGGATCCTGGGGCCAAATCCTGATACAGTGGAAAGAGTAAGGTTGGTGAGTCTTTTTCTTTTTTTTCCTTTTTTTTTAAGATTTTTTTTTTTTTTTACTTGACAGAGAGAGAGACAGCGAACACAAGCAGGGGGAGTGGGAGAGGGAGAAGCAGGCTCTCCGCTGAGCAGGGAGCCCGATGTGGGGCTCGATTCCAGGACCCTGGGTTCATGACCTGAGCCGAAGGGCAGACGCTTAATGACTGAGCCACCCAGGTGCCCCAGTTTGGTGAGTGTTGTCCCAGGAGCGGGAAGGGGAGTCGTGTTGATCATGCCGTGTGTTTGCCATCCTGGTGCTAGATGCTCATTTCTTAGCATATCACAGTCCAGATTCCTATCACAAACTTTGGGCCAGGTGGTCTGAAACTGTTGTTCAATGGAAATATAAGGTGTACCATGCAGGCCGTTTAAACTTTTCTAGTAGCCATGTTAAAAAAATAAAAAAGAAACCATAAAGTTACTTTGAATAATATCCCTTATTTAATACAATGTATCCCAAATATTATCACTTCAGTAGGAGGCACTGGCTGCATTTCCAGTGTTCTGTAGCCACATGTGGCTAGTGGCAACTGAACCGGACAGCACGGGTCAAGAACCATAGAGTGCTGGAACTAGAAGCAGCTTCTACCAGCACCTCACTGAAGAGATGGGTAAATGGCAGCCAAGAGAGAAGTGAGTAGCTTTCCAAAGCCCACGAGTGATTGCAGTGACTTTCTGTGGTGCATTTCCTCCCTTCCCAACAGAAAGCCTGTATGGTGGGTGTGGGAGGCGGCATAATGTCCCCTCTCCCCAAAGATGTCCCAATGCGAATCACTTGACGTGGCAAAAGGACTCTTTGCTGGTGCAATGAAGTTAAAGGTCTGGAGGTGCAGAAGTTATCCTGGATCATCCAGGTGGACCCAATGTCATCTCAAGGGTCCTTGTAGAGGGAGGTGGTCAAAGTCCATCTCCAAAGGAAATGGGATGATGGAAGCCAAGGTTGGGGTGATGCATTTTGAAGGTGTACGAAAAGGCCAAGTCAAGGGCCATAGCAGACCTCCAGGAGCTGGAGAAGGCAAGGAAATGGATCCTTCCCTCAAGTCTCCAGAAGAACCAGAGTGCTACAAACACCTTGATTTTAGCCTTAGAAGCCTCATTTCAGACTCTGGACCTCCAGAACTGTAAAAGAGTAAGTGTGTGTTGCTTTAAGCCACTTAATTTGTGGTAATTTGTTATGGAAGCCATAGGAAACCAAGGCAGAAACTCTACATAGTGAGTTGACAAAATTTGTTCTCTTGATTGTTTTAGGTACAAATCAATGTCCCCTGCAATGAGACCATTCATCTTCACTCTGGCAAATTCTGAGGCATATGTGATCATTTTCTGTCCTCCATCCCCCTGGGGTACAGCTGAAGGAAAGTTCTCTAGCATAGCTCTTGGTGGCCCACCAAAGCTCTTATCAGTAAAATGTGACTAGGTGAATCTTTCCACTCTACCTTGGGGAAGTGGTCTCCAACCCTTTGGTGGGCTCCAAGTCTGGGCTGGGGAAGGGATCCCCAAGTTTGCTGGTGGGTTATTTTCCTTGGCTCCTTCTAAGTTATTTTCCTTGGCTCTCTGGCATTCCAGGAATAATGTGGGCACAAAAGGACAAAACAAGTAAAAAACACCATAGTTCACATCATTCTTTGCTTTTGTTAAATGCCAAAGCACAGCTAGAGAACTTTATTTTATTTATTTATTTTTTAAAGATTTTATTTATTTATTTACTTGACAGAGAGAGACCGATAGTGAGAGAGGTAATACAAGCAGGGAGAGTGGAGGAGGGAGTAGCAGGCTTTCTGCAAGCAGGGAGCCCGATGCGGGGCTCGATACCAGGACTCCGGGATCATGACCCGAGCCGAAGGCAGACACTTAATGACTAAGCCACCCAGGTGCCCCCGCTAGAGAACTTTAAATGTGACATTTTGATCATCCAATTTATCCATTTAGAAAATGGAACTTAAAAAAGCAAAATGGGTTAGTTCTAAGAGCACCAGAGAGTCCAAGGACTTAGATTCAACCAAAAATTAGCTCATCACTTCTCTGGGTCTGTGTTTCTTCACCACCAAAAAGAAAAGCTGAACTCAGACTTCCTTTGTGGCTCTCCAATTTTATTATTTTAATTGGATATAGGAAGTTTACTGATGGTTTGCAAAACAGCTATCAAAACACACGGCACTTGAGGGCATCCCCAAAACTCTAATTTCAACTGCAGAAACATTTTTGCATCATGCTCGACTTGAGCCTTGTTTTGAATCTCACAGGATCCTGCAGTGTTGAAGGGGCCATTGAGACTCTCTATCCCAACCCCTCCCGTCACAGTTGAGGAAACCAAAGCTCAGAGACGTTGAGTGAGTTGTCCAACATCCTGGGACTAGAAATGAGGTCTCTTGAGTCACAAGCCAGGGCTCCTGTTACTCCCTCATCCACTCCTATGTGTAAGTCTATAGTTTCTCCTAAGAGGAGCCAAGAGGTGCGCCCCTCCTGCCCAGGTCAGGGCAGTGGTGAGGAAGGAGGTAGTGAGATGTTGGGTGTGCCGTCGGATGAGAAGATCCCCTGTGAGGTTGGGCTGGCGGCTGGTAAGTAACGTAGGGTGGAGGCATGGCCATCTTTGCTGCGCTGGGCTGGTCGTGGGTGGTTATAGATCTCCTTCCAATGGCGGTGGGGGTAGGTGGGGGTGGGTGGAAGGGGTCGCAGGGCTCAATCTCACCACCCTAAGATCACAGCCTGAGCCCAAACCAAGAGATGGGTGCCCAATCTGAGCCACCTGGGTGCCCCTAGAAAAGCTTTCTTAATTAAGTAGGTTCTAGATCGAAAAATTGGATTCCATCAAAATCTAGAATATCTGTTCACAAAAGACTGCAAAGGGCAAAAAGGCAAGCCACGGAGTGGAAAGAGATATAAGTAAGATTTATGTCGGGCACCTGGGTGGCTTGGTTGGTTGAGCAACTGCCTTCGGCTCAGGTCATGATCCTTGCGTTCGGGGATCGAGTCCCCCATCAGGCTCCCAGCTCCATGGGGAGTCTGCTTCTTCCTCCAACCTTCTCTCCTCTCATGCTCTCTCTCACTTTCTCTGTCTCTCAAATAAATAAATAAAATCTAAAAAAAAAAAAAAAAAAAAGCCATGACTGTCACTGGCATGAGCAGAAAGGAGAAAAAAAAAAAAAAAAGTAAGATTTATGTCTGTCAAAGAACACGTATCCAGAATATAAAGAACTTCTACAGACGGATAAGAAAAAAGTTGGTGTGGACTAAGAATTGAGCAGGCGCTTCCCGAGGAGAGCGCCCAAGACACCCAAAGCCAGGTGCTGTGTTGGGCGTTTCATCCATGTAGTTATGGGCTACCATTGATGTGGATACACTTTCCGCATATGTAATAATACACCGTGAGGTTTCTTACTGAATGCGAGTCAAGATCAATGTGTCAGGTAGAAGCACAAAGTTTGGCAGCAGATAAAAAATCAGCAAATCCTTACTCATGTGTTTAATTATTTCTTTTGAGGCATCTCAGTAGAGAGAGGTGAACTCTTTTAAGGATGGCTAGTTGTGGACTAATCCAAGGACAGACTGGGGCGGGGAGAGCAAGGAAGCCAATGATTCCCTGAATGGATTAAGGAATAGCTGGTTACTGGTTCCAAAGGGAGGTAACATTTTAATTTAAATATCCATTTTTTTTGCAGTATGCCAGAAATTACCTTGCTTTTCAACCACTGAAAGTTACGATGAGAATATTTAGATGCAAACATACCAACGTGTGGGTGAGGGAGAGACAGAGCTTTTGAAACTTCCTTAAGTTTACAACAAAAAAGGTTGAAGAGGATTGGCCTCAGAGTGTTCTAGAAGGCAGGGGTGGTGGTGAAGGAGGCCCCAGCAAGCTCCCCTGGGCTTCTGGAAGCCCGGGATCCATGCAGGAGGCACGCAGGGGGCCTGGCACACGGTGGGTGCATCCCAGATGTTTTTGACTGATGGACAAGGTGACCTTCCTCACTCACCACACACTTTATCGTCATGTCCGGTGCTTATCACGTGGGCCGATGACCCAGTTGTTCCTACTGGGAACTTGCTGACTCATTACACTAGTGGGCAGTTCTTATAAATCTACCTTCTTTTCTTTCTTTCTTTTTTTTTTTTTAGGTTTTATTTATTTATTTGACAGAGAGAGAGAGATCACAAGTAGGCGGAAAGGCAGGCAGAGAGAGAAGGGGAAGCAAGCTCCCCGCTGAGCAGAGAGCCCGATGAGGGGCTCCATCCCAGGACCCTGAGATCACCACCCAAGCTGAAGGCAGAGGCTTTAACCCACTGAGCCACCCAGGTGCCCTTTCTTTCTTTTTTTTTTTTTTTAAACTAAAGGAATCACAGATGGGAAGGCCAAATGTTAGGAAGCGTATAGTAAAAAACAACAACAACGTCCCCCCCCCCCCACCCCCCCGGCAATGGAAAGCGGCATACATTCAGCATTTAAATTGTTCTTTGAGAAAGTGGTCTGGGGATGAAAGGGTAAGTCACTTAAGTTGCATTGTTTATTAATATAATCTTAATTTTCCCCCTGACACGATAAATTTCCTGTTATCTTGCCTAGGTGGAAATGGTACATTTGGATCAATTAAACAGTTACTAAGTATACTTGATATTGTTACCTAATTACTTCTTTGGCAAATCAGAAGACAGTTCAGGATTCTGTATGTCTTGGGACCTTTCTTATGAATGCTAATTATCCTTGTCTTATATGTATGAGAAAACATTCAACCAGAGATACAGAACAGCAGAAAAATTTGGTTTTCTTGTGCTCAGAATGGAGACTGGAAAAGGCTGACAGACCCAACAGAAGGCATACAAACCACTGCCTGAAGTATTTGCACCAAAATCCAGGAGCATTTTATAAGGCTTTGAATCTTAATGAATAAAATGGGCTTCTCTCTGGCTATCACCGTTCAGCTTTGATTTTCTCAAATAGTTCTCCGAGTATGAATAGCTCTGCATATTAAAGGAAACAAAGAAGCAGTGAATTAATAAAACAGTTTCATTTCCTATAATCAAAGAACCAAGAAGATTCTTGGATTTGGAAGAAACTTGGTAAGTTATCTCCATAGAGAGAGAACGCTGGGCATAGTTGTTCTTCCAAAATTCAGCCTTCAGAGTTGACCCTAGTAATTTGGTGCCTACGAATCAGGGGGACTCTTGCCTGGCATTAAGTACACATTATTACTCACGGCAGATGCCTGGAATGTGATGATGTGGACAGTTCTCATTTCACTAGCAGGTTGGGTTCCAAAATGTGCAGACTGGGTATCTGGAATTAAGAAGATGATCAGCCACAGAATCAATGTCCTCAGTGGAGGTTGGACGGCCAGGCCATAAGACAGAAAATCCTTAAGTGCATTGTGCTCTGAAAGCCAGCGACCCCACCTACCTTTTCGCCTAATCACCGCCCAGGCTTCAGCATTGTCTCTGAGCGGAGCTGGACTCGAGGAGACCAGGGTTCCCGTCCCAGCTCCGCCACACCTCAGCTATGTGTCTTTGGGAAAACAGACTTACCTTTCTGTGCCTCAGTTTGCTCTGCTGTGAAATGGGGATGAGTATCCATCCCTGAGGTCACTGGACTCCAAGTGTTCCCCAGTGATCCTCCCTCTTGGCGTCCACGCCCTTGCATATTGTCTTCCCACACACAATAGGGGTGACCTGGGTAGCCAGTAGGGTGTTATGGAAATGACAGGCTAGGACTTCTGAGGCAAAATTGTAAAACATATGGCGGTTTGCTCTCTCTTGGATCTCTTGCTCTGGCGGAAGCCAGCTGTCATGTTTCGAGGACCCCAAAGAGTCCCACACTGAAGCAGTCCATGGGGCAACACCTCGGTTCCAACAACTGGCACGACCTCACCGGGAACATGAGGGAGGATCCTCCAACCTTTGTCAAGCCTTCAGATGGTGGTGGCCTCGTAGAGACTGAGCCAGAGCCACCCATGATGTCATTGTCATATTTCTGACCCACAGAGACGGGGTGAGATAAGAAATGTTTCCTGTGTGAAGCTGCTAAGTTTTGGGGTAATTTGTTAGGCAGCAATAGATAGCTAATATAGTATCTCATGGGTGAGATAATGTAGCAATGTAGTGTCTGGGCAGAGAAAACACAATAAATGGCCGCTGTTTATGTTATTATCCCATTGTTATGCCTAGAATGCCTGGCGAGCCGATAGATTTCAGTACCAGAAACAAAACAACCATCCTCTTAGTCATCAGTCTGGAACACAGATCACTGAGGATGGCAGGAGACATTTTTTTCTTCTTCCCATTGGGTTTCCCTGGAATCCCACAGATCGGTGAGCCTCAGCTGGTGCTCACGCTCCCTTCTGCCCCTTGTCTCCCTTCTCTACGCCTCCCTACCCCCCTGTCCTCCTCTCAGGATCCCGACTCCATCAGGGGGCACCCAGGTGTCAGGAAGGCGGAAACGGTCAGGTGGTTCCCGATTCCAGCCTAGGGGGTCCTTGAGGCTTCACAGGAGGGTGTATAACTCTGGTGTTCTGTCATGTGAAAGACCCATTCCCATCAGGGACAGGGGTCCACCCAAAGGGTGGCTGTTGGCAACCCAAGCAGTCCCGGTCTTATATTAACATTATAATATTCACCTTCCCATGGCTATTCAACAGCGCATTTCCATCATACTCAAGGACCAATCTTATTTCTGCAGTGCCTTTTTTGGCAAAGGGCGGAGGGAGAGTTGGTTTCCTGATACCAGTTGCAATTTTTTATGTGAATAGCCCTCAGTAACCCTGAACTGTATACTATCTGAGTTCGTTGATGGGCTGTTCCCGATGTTTTCTGGTCCTCCCGAGAAGCACTAACTCTCCATCAACACTGAGGCACTTGAGAAGCACGAATCAGACACCAAATTACCATCCAGAACTTGCATTCACGCAGACATATTAAATTAGAGCCAATTAGCAATTATGGTAAATTCTTCCATTGTTGTGAGGCTTAGTGGAAGAATTCAAGAGAATAGAAGGAATTCTTGAGAGTGCTTATTAATTCAAACAAACATTAGGCTGAAGATTTCACATGGGAAAAAAAATCAAGATGGAAATAATAAAAATACGATTAGGAGCTCATTTTCAAAGAGATCCAAGATAATTGAAATAAGAACTGACATTTGCCTTTATAGCAGCACTTTACCTATAACCAGTCCTCGCTTACAACCCTGTGAAGGATGTTGCCACGTCACAGATGAGGGTACTGAGCACAGAGTGGTTAAAGAACATGCCAGAAGACACAAATGGTAAGAAGCAGAACCAAGCCTCTGGTGTCGTTTCCAAAATCCTGTGAAGCTACCTTTGGGTGACAAGTTTTGTTCTATGAAAGCATATAATTAATAAAAGAATGGATTATTAATAGATTAAAATAAGTAAGTTCCTCACTCTTCTTTTATTATAAAAAGATACATGACATGAAATTGACCCCTTTAAAAAATTTTAAGTGTCTGACTTTTGATATTATACTACTTTATCTTCCCACAGTGTTCTAGAGCATCATTGTCCAGTGACAATACAACCGGAGTCATGGAGATGAGTCTAAATTTTCTAGTAACCACTTAAAAAAGCAAAAATAAGTGGGGCCCCCTGGCTGGCTCAGTCAGTGGAGCATGCAACTCCTGATCTCAGGGTTGTGAGCTTGAGCCCCACGTTGGGAATAGAGATTGCTTAAAAATGAAAATCTTAAAAAAAAAAAAAAAGGAAAATTAAGTGAAATTAATTTTAATGCTAGATTTATTTAATTCAATATATCCCAAATTACTTTAACATGTGGGCAATACAAAATTTATTACCGTGATATTATAGATTCTTTAGTTCTATCCAAGTCTTTGAGATCCTGTATGTATTTTTCACTTACTGCACGTTGCAATTTGGGGGCTCAGTTTTCATTGGAAGCATTTAACCTATGTTTAGATTTCATAAAACTTACAGTTGAAAGGTTGTTCCAAAGTTAAAAGTTTCTTTTTTCTTTAAGTTTTATTTATTTGAGAGAGAGAGAGAGGGAGTACATAAAGCAGGGGAGGGGGCAGAGGAAGAAGGAGAGAGAAAATCTTTTTTTTTTTTTTTAAAGATTTTTTATTTATTTATTAGAGAGCGAGAGACTGAGAATGAGAGGGGAGAAGGTCAGAGGGAGAAGCAGACTTCCCGCAGAGCTGGGAGTCCGATATGAGACTCGATCCCGGGACTCCGGGATCATGACCTGAGCTGAAGGCAGTTGCTTAACCAACTGAGCCACCCAGGCGCCCAGAGAGAGAAAATCTTAAGCAGGCTCAGCACAGAGTCCAACATGGGGCTCAATCCCATGATTCTGTGATCATGACCTGAACCAAATCAAGAGTCAAATACTTAACTGATTAAGCCATACGAGCACCCCCAAAGTTAAAGGGTTCTTTTTAAAAGATTTTTTAAATTCAATTCATTAGTTTCAGGGGTAGAATGTAGTGATTCATCAGTTGCATATAATTCAGTGCTCATTACCTCAAGTGCCCTCCTTAATGCCCATCACCAATTACTCCATCCTCCTCCCCACCTCCCCTCCACAAAGTTAAAGCTTTTAATAACCGAATACAGTATCAGTTTTTAAATTTAAATGCACTTAAGTTAAACAAAATTAAAATTTCAGTTCCTCATTGCACTAGCCACATTGCAAGGGTCCAAAAGCCACAGGTGGCTAATGGCTACCATATTGGACAGCATAGACCCAGAACAGGGGCTCACAAACTTTTTCTGTGGACATATTGAGGGGAGCCTAATTAGGCTGTAGAGCCATATTAGGGTGTGGACATATATGGGGAACCTACTACAGGTATGATTATAGTCTCATCATTTTTCTAATATAAAGACCTTATTTTCTTAGGGCAGTTTTAGGTTTATCACAAAATTGAGAGGAAGGTACAAAGGTTTCCCATATACCCTCTGCGCCCGCCCCCCCCACAGCCTTCCTCATTATCACATCTCTCTCCAGAATGGCACTCTTTTTTTTAACCTAGGATGAATTTCCACTGGAACATCATAATGACCCAAAGTCCATTGTGTATTTTAGGATTCACTCTTGGTGTTGTACGTCCTATGGATTTGGACAAATGTATGATGTATATCCACCATTATAATATCACACACAGTGTTCTCTCTGCCCTCAAAGTCCTCGTGCTCTGCCTGTTCATCTCCCCACTCCACGCTGCCCCCCCAACTGCTGATCTTTTTATCGACCTCATAGCTTTGCCTTTTCCCGAATGTCATCTAGTTGGAATCATTGCAGCATGTAGCCTTTCCAGATTGGCTTCTCTCGCTTAGGAACATACATTTAAGGTCATAGTTATTTTTTTTTTTAAATTCCTTAACTCTTGGAGTTCCACACTGAAATACTTATAGAAGGAATGATGTGATAGCTAAGGTTTGCTTCTAAATAATCTATCCAGGGTAAGGGCAATCGGTGGGTGGCGACGACATGAGACTCGGCCATGGGTTAGTAATTTTTGAAGCTGGGCGACAGCTCCTTGGGGACCATTGTATTTGTCTCTTTACTTTTGTGTGTGTTTGAAAATTTTCATAGCAAAAAGTTTTAAAAAACATTTCAGTTGTTGTGAGTTTTTCTTTTCTTATTTGTTTATTTTTTAATATCTTCTGATGATTATTTAAATTTTTTTTCTTTCCCAGTGCCTGGGTGGCTCAGTCAGTTGAGTGTCTGCCTCGGGCTCGGGTCCTGATCCGAGGATCCTGGGAGCAAGTCCCACGTGGGGCTCCCTGCTCAGGAGGGAGTCTGCTTCTCTTTCTCCCCTTCTGCCCCTTCCCCTGCTCATGGTCTCACTCTCTCTCCCAAATAAATAAATAAATAAATAAATAAATAAATAAATAAATAAAATTTTAAAAAATAAATTTTTTTTTCCCTATATTTTACAGTTATGTTCTTAGGTCTCTACACAAGTTTTAACTATCGGATATTCTTGGTAGAGTGTTCCTTTTATTATTAAGAAATAGCTTTTAACCTTAATCTATTTTATTTTTACCCTATAGTCTTATTTGTGTGGTGTTAATATTGCTACACTAGCTTCCTTTTGATTAGTTTTTCCCTAACACTTTATTTTCCACTCTTTTATTTTTAACTTCTCTGGGTCATTGCTTGTTTCTGTCTTATAGAGAGTACAGAGATGATTTTTTTTTAAATTCAAGAATCTCTCTTTTTTTCTATGTCAGTTAAATCTGTCTCCATTTATCATGATTGTTGATATACATGAACTTAGTTCTACTATACTATTTGTGTTTTCTATTTATTCTTTTCCCCCCATGACTTTTTTGTTCCTTTTTTCTGCAGTCTGCTTCATCCAATTTTCTTTACCCTCTTTTGTTTTGAATTCTACTAAATTAAGAATTGTTATTTTTTCTTATTCTTTTAGCGATAAACCTTAATAATTTAAATGTTACCTTTTTTTTTTTTTTAATCTAGCATTTTGGGAAGTGTGCACACACTTGGTGTTTAGCATTTGTTAACATGGCCGGAATTAAAAGATGAAGCTACCTACCAGGTACCTGGGATAGAAGGAGGTACCCCTCCTTCTACAACGTATCACTGCATTGTATGCACTGAATTGCTTACCCATCTGGCTCCAGACAGACTAGGGTGTAGTTCAAGGGCAGCAGCTGTGAATCTCAGACCCCACCCTCTCCCCTTCCCCCGCCCCCCAACCCCAGAAGAGCTTCTAGTGTTAGCAGTAGGTAGTCAACAAACATTTGTGGATTATGCGTAGACTGGATGGAAATCACATGGTTAGTACATAAACTACCAGGAACGAATCATCAGATTTGACAAACAGGAGACTTCACATCCCCAGAAGTTATAGGTTAAAAAGAAATCTATAGATAATAAAAGAAATGAAATCAATTTATCAGGGGAAAATTGAAGAAATACTGACAACTGAAAAAAGGAAAACTAAAATTAGCCCACCCTGAGCTAACACTGTTAATATTTGTGTGTGTGTGTACCTTTAAAGTTGTTTTTTTTTCTCCCTTCTACCTATAGGAATACGGATGTAGGTTTTTTTAATCCTAGTTCCTTTTTTTTTTTTTTTAAATCACTCTAGCTGCTATCCCTATGGTTACATTTCTTACGGAACTCGTATAATCTCATGATTATTTTCTAGGATAAATGCTTTAAAGTAGACACCGAGCCAGAGGGTTTGTGCCTTTCCATGGCTTTTGATACATGCCACCAATTGCCTTTTGGAAAGGTGACACCACTTTGCTCTGCGGGGTTCAATGCCATGAATGCAGCCGCCCGGGGGGGGGGGGGGGGGGGGGGGGGGGGGTGTTCGTTTCCCCACCGATAATTGAGTCGTATGAGAAATGTTGGTGGGGGTAGAGGTAGGAAGAAAAATAAAACCGTCTTTCTTCCTCCCTCCCTGTGCCATAGTGGTAGAGAGGAAATGGCTTAGAGAAATACTGAAGAAAGAGGTGAACTAATCTGTCCTGAACGATTTCAGTCTAATTAGGGGATTAAGATGTACAAACAAATGAGAAGGGGCTGCCTTTGCAGATGGGAAGCACACCTACATATCTGGGGGTGGGGGGACGGCGCGTCTCTTTTCGGTGCCAAACACAGCAAAACTCAGACGCAGGTCTCCTGACCTTTCCATTTGCATCAGAGCAAGCGGGATAGGGGAAGTCAGGCTAAGGGGTCAGGGAAGTTTGGAGGGCTCCACACTGCTCGGGGCTGCGCAGACATGAGAGGTGAGGTGCCGCATTCCCACCCGGACCCCGACCCCGGCTCCTGCCTGTTGTCCCTCCCTGGTTCTGTGACAGGCTTTCCTTGTACTTGACTTCAATTCTCATTGTACTTTCACAACATCGCGGATCGGAAATTCTGTGCTCTTGGGGCACTTTGAGCATTCTACTTTGAGCAGGGGACGGTGGTGAGTAAGAACACCATATGAATCTTCTCCTCTCCTCGGCCCACCCCCACTCATCCACCAGACTTCACTTACGAAACCCAAGTTCAAAGGTCAAGTGATTACAAGGGTCAAGGCAGGAACAGCAGAGCATTAGGCTAAGCATGAGGCCCTGCTGAGCACACAGCCCCCAGGTCACTCAGATCCCAGGGCTGGTGCTGTGGGCCTCTGGCAACCACTGATCTGTTTTCTGGCCCCACGGTTTTGCCCCACGTAGAGAGAATCACACAGTGTATGCCTTGTTGAGTCTGGCCATTGCGCGGTAGCACACGCATCTCTGCAGAAGCGTGTCATCCTCCCTCCCGTGTGTGCCGTGCTCTATGTACCCCCTCCCCCAGTGGAGGGAAAACCTTCATCTTAGTGCTGTTCTGTGAATTTTCAGGTTAACCGGAATTTTTTTTTTTTTTTTTTTGAGGCAGCTCCTGGATGCAGCTGCCTGACCCACGCCACCCCCCCCCCATCCTGTTGCTTTGGCCCTAAGCCCTCTCTCCTCTTCCATGGGGGTATCGCAAGGAAAACAACCTGCAAATGAAGTAAACGGCGAAGGCCAAGCTGAGGAAGGTTTGGGGAGGGCACTGGGGGCACTGGGGGAGGGCACTGGTTTAGACTTCAGGAAAGGACACACAACAAACAGGAAGCGTGTGTGTGCATTGTGTGTGAAAGGGTTACCTCGAGTCAGCATGCTGAAGGGAACGCTGACTTCTTCCTTTTCCAGTCGAAATCACTCTTTCAGCATAAATCCCTAGATCTGAATCCTCTTTGGAGAGCGTGGTCTACTCCAGCTCTGTGCTTCAGAGAAAATTCTGGAAGTCAGGCATGCAGACCCGTCACTGCCCGTTCGGGACACTCCAGTGAGCTCCTGCAGGGCCTTGTGTCCCGGTGGAGGGTTGGACCCCCCCAGAATGGGGAGCAGATGTCCACACACCTCATGGAGATCATGAAACAGGACTCAGGCGGCTGAGCCAAGACGCTAAGGCGGCCCGGATGTAAAGATGCATCTGAGGCTTTCAGTGCTGCCCTCAGCCCATCCTGCTCGAGGCTGCTTTGCTGCACGGGCTCCCTCCGGCAAGCCCCAGGGTTTTCCACCTCCTGGAGCATGCTTGGCACCTGGGCAGGACTGGTCACCAGTGGTGGCGGTGAGTAAAATGACGGTCAAGTCTGGTACGGCGTGTGTGTCTGTCTTCCAGGGGCCCCGGCAGGACTGAGCCCTGAGTGCCTGCAGTGGGCCACGTTCACATTCCGGGCCTGGCCCTCTTCCCCTCCTCTTCCTCACTTCCTCACTTCCAGGGACCACCCCCTTACAGGACCTTTTGCACTTGAACCTCGGGGCCAGCAGAAGAGGTCAGGCCCCTTACATGGGGGTCCAGTGTATCCAGTGTATCCAGACCCTGGCTTCAGAGTCTTCTTGGTCTAATGGGCACGAGTCTGCTCAAGTGGCCTCTGGACTCTCCTTCCGGAACGTTCCGCGTAACATGTTAGCTGCTGGTCTTGAGTTTGCAGCTAAGGTGAAACTTGCCTTTTCCTCTTCCTTTTGCTTCCCCCCCCCCCCGCCCCCTGCCCCAGCATGAGTCAAGTTCCTGGCACGGACCAGGGCCTGCATGTCATTGCTTATTGTTGGCCAGGGTGAAATGCTGACAGAGCCGTGGGGAACGTGTGATCCGTATCGGAAGAGGCCACCGGAGAGCGGGGAAGAAACCGCATTAAACTCTGTCATCTCAGGCTGCGCCCTGAATGTTTTGCATCTTGGCCTTTCCCCTCCTTGGCTGGGCGGTGGGGCCTTTCCTGAGCTGGGTAGGGAAGCGATAGGCCTGAGAGTGTGGGTGTCTGCCTAAATCCTCTCGAGGTTATTTAATTTATTTGCCTTTTTTTTTTTTTTTTGCCTCTTACTGAATGTCAACTTGGGGTACATAGGGGGCAGGATCCGGTTAAGCGGAAGGCTCTGGTGTGGGGGGTCTGGTCACTTGACATCTGCGGTTGCTCTCCCTGGGGGCCACTTCTGGCTCATTTGTTACCTGCTTCGTGGTCACATGTCGTACCTTCACCCCCAAGACCCCTACCCCCGTCCACCGGCTCCCCACGCTGCCCGCGTTCCTGGCTGTGTCCTTCCGATCCCTCGGGCTCACTGCGGTGGAAGCTTTGCCTGGACTAGCCGGGGCTGTCTCCCCATGGTCCTCGGTTGAAACTTACTTCTTAAGAGAACAAGCCGTGAACAGTGAGCAAAAAGCAGCTTGCTTCGCTGGGGGGCTCTGCTGTCGCAGTGCGGAGCACAGGTACTTCTCATTCCTGTCCCCCAGCCACGCCCCCCTCCCCAAGGACACCGCGCGGCCAAGGGCAGCACCGTGCATGGGGAGGGGTTGGAGTCCCGCGTCCTAGCCTCTGGCTTCTTCCAGGCCTCAGTCTCCCCATCCGCAAAAGGGGCGAGCAATGATAGCATCCCCCACACTGGAGTTTTGGTTTTACTTCTCTTGAAGGGTAACATCTGTAAGTCCATCCGCTGTATGGGTATAGTAGACAAATGTTTCCAAACTGACCGCACTCAGGTCACCGGCAACCAGATGAAGTACCAGAACGTTCTTCAGACTCCTCGTTGCCTCCTTTTCTGCAGTAGAAGGTTGTTTTGAGGATAGATGAGCCGATGTTTGTGAAGTCCTCAGAACAGTGCCTAGCACGGAGTCATCACTTTAGCACTAGTTGTTAAAAAATAAATTACTGAGAAGGGAACTTTGGCTCTCTGAAGCTGCAGCCACTTACTTTATTTTAGTGAGAACATAGCTATCTTGCAAGTTCACCCCCCCCCCACTCCTTAAGGTGCAGCAGGCAGGAGGGATTAAGACTCTTCAAAATAATCAATTATTTCCTTATCACAGAGGACCAGATGGTGCATTATTCGGAGAATGGCTTCTGTGGAATGCCAACAATTTTGCTTTGATGAGAAAAGAAATATGCAATTAGGCTGCTGTCAGCCTCAACAAAGAGCCAGGTGCACGGCAGCCAGGGCTCCAGGAGGGGCCGCAGAGTCTGGGCCCAGGTTAGGGCTCTAGGGGCGGTGGGGGGAAGGAGGTCGGGTCAGGAACGCGGCTTCCTTTGTCCCCTGCACCTGCCACGAGAGACACAAGGAGAACCGGCCTGAGGACAGTTCCTCGGGAATTGGCCAAGATGGCCTGAGGCAGGTCAAGGAGTGTGGACACAGTGTTTTAAAACTTACAAGCAGAGGAAATGGTTATGCCATTTACAGTGACGTGCTGTACTTTTATTCAACCTTGGAATATATCTGTGTTCCTTCCCTTGTCTTTGTTACACAAAGCCAATTTAAAAAAAAATCAAAAAATCACTTTGAGCCATTTAGAAGGGGGAAAAATGATGGTTAACGACGTATTTTCTAGAACACATGAAATTCTGGGAAGGTCTTCAAGTATTCTCTTCTACCATCACTTGGGCCACTTGCCGAGCTACAAAGACACAGGGAAGAAGGCGAAAGAGAATCTGGAGACATCTCCTGATGGGAGGACGAGAGGGCAGGAGGCAGTTCCTGGAGCTGTTGGGGTATCACGTGGCTCTGGAAGGTTCTCTCACATTTTGGAGGGAGAGGTCTTCACAGTAATAGCAGTAGGGGGAACAGCCAGGTACTGGTTTCCAAAAATTTA
Organism: Nasua narica; assembly: GCA_028533885.1. NCBI lineage: Eukaryota > Metazoa > Chordata > Mammalia > Carnivora > Procyonidae > Nasua > Nasua narica. The sequence goes on along the minus strand of CM052811.1, from coordinate 94,107,656 downwards.
TAACATTCTCTAGGTGGCAAAGAGAACTTTTTAGTTCTTAGATCTTACAGATTTCTCTAGACAAGTGTTGATAACGATTTTTTTTTATTAGTAAGTCATTTTGCTTCTGAGTTGTAGGTTCATGTTCCACCTTCTCGAAATGAAGAACTTTTTTTAAAAAAAAAGATTTATTTATTTATTTGAGAGAAAGGGAGTATAAGCTGGTGGGTGGGGAGGCGGATAGAGAGGGGGAATTTCATCAAACTCCCAGGTGAGCACAGAGCCCGATGTTGGGCTCCATCCCACGACCCATGAGATCATGACCTGAGTGGAAGGTGCCACAGTTCCCCCCCTTTTCTGAGTGCCCATTCCCTGTACTTTGGCATGATGTGATACGGTTCTGGGATTCACTTCTGCAAAAGGTCACAGGAACACCTAACACATCAGACATGACCACTTGGTCACTCCCTCCGTGGAGCAGGTAAACCGATAAAGTTAAAATAAAATGTATGCCCTTCACCCTAGAAATTCCAGTCCTAGGATAATTTTAATGATTAATTGCTGTGACTTTGTTTAGTGGAAAATATTTAAAACACCATCAATACAAATTAATAGGTGATTGACTTAATACACGGAAATTCATTCTTTCCAGGGAGTGTCTTGTTGATTTGAAAGATATGTATCACAACTACATCAGTTGATAGGACAATGTAAGTGCCTAGAGGAGTGCGTGACACGTGTGTGTTCAAGAGCTAGCAGTTTTTATTGTTATAAAGAGAGAAAAATAAAGATGCAAGTAGATAGCTGTATAATACATATGTATGGATATGTACATGCGTATGTATGTATGATTACCCTGGATCTGTAAAACAAACATTTAAAAAGCCTTATTTATGTGAACACATACATTTATATGATTAGGTAAATATAAAGAAAATTATGGAAGGGCAAAAAACAGAGAATGGGAGCTAAGGGGGGAGAAAGACTAAAAACAAAGAAAAGTTTCCAGGATGAAACAACTTGTATGATATAATTCCACCTTTGAAAGTTTGTGTGTGTGTATACCCAAAGGGAGAGAGATGGAAAGATTGTTTTCAAAATACAAGTAGTGGTGGGGTGCCTGGGTGGCTCAGTCTTTAAGTGTCTGCCTTCGGCTCAGGTCACGATCCTGGGGTCTTGGGATCGAGCCCCACGTCAGGCTCCCTGCTCAACGGGAAGCCTGCTTCTCCCTCTCCCACTCCTTCTCCTTGTGTTCCCTCTCTCGGTGTCTTTCTGTCAAATAAATAAAACCATTTGTATGTCTTCTTCGTAAAAAGGTGAGGCTCCTCTGACCATTTTTTAGATTGAATTTTTAGGTTTGTTTTGTTTTGGTTTTTTGCTGTGGAGTTGTCGGACCTCTTGATTTCTAATGCTGTGTCACAAAGAGAAAATGCTAGATTTTTTTTTTAAAGATTTATTTATTCATTTAACAGAGAGAGAACACAAAAAATGCTAGATTTTTAAAAGACAAACAACTGACTAGAAAGTACAGAAAAGGAAATGATAGAAATATTCTAAGCCTTGATCTGGGTGGTGGGTATACAGGTGCAATTTACAGGTTCAATGTCACTGAGCTGGACGCTTAAGATGTATACCCTTTTCTGTATAGAAACTATACCTCAATAAAATTAACAACAGGTATAGGAGGTACACTAGTTGGGGAGACTGTCATGTACCCAAATATTTTCAAAACAAGATAGGAGTTGAGTCATGGAGGTAGTGTGGGGTGTGTCACACTCAGGAGGGGCCCAGTTTGTTCCCATAAGATTGTTACCATGATCTCCATTTCTTAGCCAAGCATCCCAACAATCTGAAACCATTTTTGCTTCATCTTGGATGGCTGGTAGGTAGACGCAGCTTCCTTTACCAACTCCTCTACCCCGAAGAAGTGGGTTTGCAGGTAAAACGCATAAATAAAGGGCACTGGAATGGATGCTGAGGGGAACAAAAGAAAGGGAAAACACAGTCCTGCTGAGTAATGCGTTCTCGGAACAAATACTGAACCATTTAAGTCATATGTGTAATCAGAGCCTAGAATAGGTAGTCGGGTTAATACCTAGCAATTGCTTTGGCTTTGGGGGTTCAGCATTCTAAACAGGTGTCACGGTATCAAGACTTCATCACCTAGGAAGACTTTCATATTTTTAAATATTAATTCATATTCTTAATAACCTCTTTCTCATGGCCACTCAGCATCCTCAACCCCATGCCTAGGCTCTTGGAGACATTTCTCACCATGACTGAACAGTGCGTAGAGCAACCCTGGGGTGACTTCTTATTTTGAAAGCATTGTCAGCCTTCCAACACTGGCTTGCTGGGCTTTTCAATTTGGTACCTGCGCCTGGTGTTAATCTTCCTCTGTTTACTTGGAATTGGGTTATTTTCCCCCCATGTTATCAATCTCCACTATTTTTTATTTGGGGAAAGTATTTTCACTGTCAGTTTTCACTAAGTGCCAATGAGATGACAAAAGCAGCAGGCTTTTGAAAAAAATCTAATAGTAAGAAATCAGTCAGACTCTTTCCACTTAACTGTGTGCCTTTCATACGTGGATACAGCTTTATTTTATACTTTTCAAGCCTTATTATAGCCGTAAAGAATAAGCATTAGAACTCAGCCCTCCATGGTGGCTGCTCTTTGCTCTGCATAATGGAGGGAGGAAAGCTTTGAGCCGTTCAAGATGGGAGAGGGGGCAACCAATGGAACAGTATTTACAGATTGGTCATTTAATGTGGCTTTGGCAAAACAACTTTCAAGAGTACCCAACCTTCTTCCTTTCCCCCACCCCTGTTTTTAGAGCATTTTGTAATTTACTGGTTTTAGCCCATTTAGTTCACGTGGTTAACTAGGGATGTTGGTGAGGTCAAGATCATATGACTAGCATTCAATAATTTCCAATATTGACCAACTGAGAGGCAAATTTACACAACGGAGAAGCATGGGTTCTAGAACCAGACAGATCTACTATGACCTTGGATTGGTTAATTAACCTCTCTGAGTCAGTTATAATGACAAAAAAATGAGTAATATTATCTAGTTTTCAGGGTTGTTAAGGAGAATTAAATGAGATGAAGTATATACACGTCTGTCACATATTAGTTACTCACCAAATAAACATGGTTTTATTAGCTTGTCTCAAAAAAAAAAAAAAAAAAAGTTTCCAAAACTGCAGATGGCATCTTACCTCTTTCTGGCCAATTGACTTAACAAAGGTTGAATGTCTAGCACCAAGGGAGTACTGGGCACATAGTATGGTTTCAATACACATTTAAATAAATGATATGCGCACCACTACTTTTAAGGACACTTCCATTTGTGGCATGTTTTGTGTTCAGCAGAGGAACTCCCTTACTTATCTGGTCTTCTTTGGGCAATGGTTTATCTGAATAGGTGTGAGGTGGGCTCTGGAGGGGAAGAGGGAAAATTGTGTTCTGATGAGAGGGAAAGGAGGGACCAGTCCCACCAGATGATCCCAGTCACTCAACACATGTAGGGACATTCTGGCCTATCTATCCTGAGCCTCTGGAATAAGGGCATGCCACTCTACTGGGCTGCCTGGCCCCCTTACCCTTTCTGTGTCCAGATATGGGATGTGGACCTTCCCTCCTCTCTTTCCAGATATACAGTGGGGCTCTTCCCAACTTGATGCCTGCTTTGCCCTGGTTTCCCACCATCTTGGCCCCAATTTTCACTTCTCTGCAAGACTGATCCTTAGAATTGATGCTTTCTTCAAGCTGTCTCTATCAGGGAAAGAGAAAAAACATACTGGAAACAGAGTCCAAATTGAACACATGGAGACAACAGGGACCAAAAAAAAAGGGAACGTTTAGGTACAAGGGGGTAGGGTGGGGAGAGGCCGAGGCATCATCTAGTGAAACCACGATTATGATCACTTCCCGAAACAACAGAAGAGGGAGCTTGAGAGTTGTGAATTCATTAAAGTTGTCCTGGCTTATCTTTTCATCCTAAGAATATGAACAACTTAATCCTTCTTGAAAAGGAGCCACAGAAAAAGTTTAGTTTGATTCCGATGCAAAATTACTATAAAGAAGAGAATGTAGGACAGAGTAACACTTTTATAAGCAATAAAGGCAGCGAGAAAGACATGCTCACAAAGATGATAAAGACTGGAACCACGTTTTCTTATAATTTTTTAAGTTTATTTACTTATTTATCTTAAAGTAATCCTTATACCCAACATGGAACTCAAACTCACGGCCCCAAGATTGAGAGTTTCATGCTTTTCTGACTGAGCCAGCCAGGTGCCCCTGTAACCACATATTTTAAAACAAGTTAACAGAAATCAAGGAAGTGATAAAAAGTGATAAAAGAATGAATCAAAGTTAGAAAAATTAAGAAAGGGGCACCTGGGTGGCTCAGTGGGTTAAAGCCTCTGCCTTCAGCTCAGGTCATGATCTCGGGGTCCTGGGATCGAGCCCCACATTGGGCTCTCTGCTCAGCAGGGAGCCTGCTTCCCCCTCTCTCTCTGCCTGCCTCTCTGCCTACTTGTGGTCTCTCTCTCTGTCAAATAAATAAATAAAATCTTAAAAAATGGAAAAATTAAGAAAATAAATGATACAACAAAAGGTCATTTTAAAAAGAAAGGAAGAATCATAGTACAAATTAAATATAGGAAAAGTTATTTCAGAAGTTTACAGATAAAATTAGAAGGAACTCAAAAGTAAAATATAACCATAAATAATGGTTTAAGAGAAAATTTGCAAGGGAGGAAAATCTTCAAAACGATTGCAGGGCTGCCTGGGTGTCCCAGTTGGTTAAGCATCTGCTTTCAGCTCAGGTCATGATCTCAGGGTCCTGGGCTGGAGCCCCGCATTGGACGCCCTGCTCAATGGGGAGCCTTCTTCTCCTCCCTCTGCATCTCCCCCTGCTTGTGCTCTCTTTCTGTGTCAAATAAATAAAATCTTTAAAAAAATGCAAAATAAATAAATGCAAAAAAGATAAACATGATTCAAGAGAAAGTTAGATATAAAAAACAAGAAAAATGATCCTATATGTATATATATAGGATAATTTTTATGTATGCATACATACATATATATATGTGTGTGTGTGTATATATTCCTACTATATATAGGAAACCCCAATGCAGAAAGCCAACACATATACATATATACACATATACATATATGTATACATATGGATCATTTTTATGTATACATATATACATATATATGTTTTTTTCCTATTGTATTTAGGAAGCCCCAATGCAGAAAGCCAACACAACAGAGGAGAGAGATACTACAACCATAACTCAATAAAATTTTTCTGAAATAAAAAAGACACAAAACTACATATTGAGTGGGCACATTGTGTATATGGGAAAATCAACACAGAATGGCCAAAACTGAGAGGGAAAAAGCCCGGACATCCAGGGAAAAAAGATCAAGTCACTTATAAAGGGAAGAAAATCAGATTGCCATTAGGCTTTTGATGTAATACTTTATGTCTAAAAACAATGAAATAATATCATTAAGACATTCAAGGAATATAAAATATGAGCCAAAATTTTGTATTCAGCCAAAATCCCTGTTGAGCTCAGAACCCAGCACAAGATTGGATCTCACAGCCGATGAGATAATGACCTGAGCTGAAACCAAGAGTCAGATGCTTAACCAACTGAGCTACCCAGGCACCCCCAAAAAGCATTTTCAAAAAAAGAGACTTTTAAGGCTAAACTTTTTATGAAGAAAGAGCTGTTATTAACATCTATGCACTCAATAACAGCTTTCATAAAACAAAAATTAGAAGAAATATAAATAGAAGGGAAAAAATATATTAAAAAAAAGTACTAACACATCTTGCTCAATTCCAAACAGATCATTTAGGGGAAAATCAGTAAGAACGCAGAAGACTTATGCAACCTAACAATCAAGTAGATCTTATAAAAGTCTAACTCTTCACCCCAAGAATGAAGTATATATCTTTTCCACTGTACATGGCACATTCATGAAGCTTGACCACATCTTAGGTCACACACACAAAAAAACTCTTCCACAAATTGTAAAGAATTTGATCCTGATCAAAATGCTGTAAATTGGGCGCCTAACCTTCTCTCCTCTCATACTCTCTCTCACTTTCTCTCTTAAGTAAATAAATAAAATCTTTAAAAAAAAATGCTGTAGGGCGCCTGGGTGGCTCAGTTGGTTGAGCAACTGCCTTCGGCTCAGGTCATGATCTCGGAGTCCCGAGATCGAGTCCCACATCGGGCTCCCAGCTCCATGGGGAGTCCGCTTCTCACTCTGACCTTCTCCCTTCTCATGCTCTCTCTCACTCTCTCTCTTTCCTAATAAATAAATAAAATCTTTAAAAAAAATAAAAAAAAATTTAAAAAATGCTGTAAATTAATTACAAAGTCAGACCACCCGCTTGGAAATTTAAAAACTCACTATTCAACAAACTCTTGAGTCAAAGAAGAAATACTAAGTGGAATTGTAGGATCTCTTGAAGCTAATGATAAGCTGTAAACAGAAGAAAAAGCATATCTATACATAATTAAATCAATAAAAATGAAACATAAAGTTAATGAATTAGATAACCAACTTAAAAAGGAAAAAGAACAAAAGAAAAAAGAAAAAGAAAAAAAATAAACCAGAAAAAGCAAAAAGATGAAATTAATAAGGATGAAAGCAAAAATTAATAAGAAAAATCAGTTCTTTTCTTTTTTAGAGAGAGCATGTAAGTGGGGGTGTGGGGAGGGGGAGACGGAGAGAGAATCTCAAGCAAGCTCCACATTCAGGGCACAGCCCGACGGACAGCCCTGCTCATGATCTGAGTCAAGAGTCAGATGCTTAACCAATTGAGGCACCCAGACCCAGAAAAACTGGTTCTTTAAAAAAAAAAAAATCATTTGGACAAATAATCTGCTAACCTAATTAGTCAGAATTAGGAATGTCAAAGGGAAAACCCATCAAAACAAAGGAAATTTTTAAAAAATCCATAAAAAGCTACTTTGCACAACTCCATATGGAAATACATTTGAAAATCTTGATAAAATGAATGTATTTAGAAAAATATGCTTTAGGGGCACCTGGGTGGCTCAGTTGGTTAAGCATGTCCCTTCAGCTCAGGTCATGATCCTGGAGTCCCAGGACTGAGCCCCACTTCGGGCTCCCTACTTAGCAGGTAGTCTGCTTCTCCCTCTGCCCCTCACCCTTCTCGTGCTCTCTCTCTCTCGCTCTTTCTCTCTCTCAAATAAATAAATAAAATCTTTAAACAAAAAAGAGAAAAATATGGTTGAGGAAAAAATACAGTTGTAGAAAAATACAGTTTACCAAACTGACCCCAATGGAGAGGTATAAAAAGCCTACCATACAATCTTCTAGATCTTCAGTTACATAGAGAAACTGATCAAAATAAATTGCAATGTTGTCCCTGGACACCCTGAGAAAACGCTTTCCCTAAAACATTATCCCAGCAAATTTATTTTTTATTTATTTATTTTTTAAAGATTTTATGTATTGTCAGAGAGAGAGAGAGAGAGAGCACAAGCAGGGGGAGAGGCGGGCAGAGGGAGAAGCAGGCTCTGCTCCTTGCTGAGCAAGGAGCTGGATGTGGGACTCGATCCCAGGACGCTGGGATCATGACCTGAGCCAAAGGCAGCCACTTAACCGACTGAGCCATCCAGGCATCCCATTACAGCAAATTTAAGAAGAAAAGCTGATGATATTGTATTTATAATCCAAGAAACAGTTTTGTTTTGATGGGTGAACTCCACCTGGAATGAGCATGAGCCAATACAAGAATTAATCCACACACGGATAAGCACCAAAGCCTACAATGTCCTTAGAATGTGAAGGACAGCCTGGTTGTGGGAAAACTGGCCCCCTGCTTCCTTAACCTCCCCTTGTAAACTGCTAGCACTGCCCAAATGCTATGCTTCTCCCAACTCCGTCCTACAGAGGCGCCCCAAGGCACCGAGGCACCCACCCCATTTGCTGCAGCGAGCTCAATAAGCCCGACTTTCTGACTACAGAAGTGTTCCTGGGCATCTTTGACTGATGGACACTGGCCGACGACTTTGTACTAAAATCCCTTAAACCGTGGGACTCGTGTAGTCAAATCTCAGCATAGTGTTCCATTCCAGGAATTCGACTCTAATGACAAAAAGGTGATTTTATTTTTTGAAAGATTTTTTTTATTCATTTGAGAGAGAGAATGAGAGGACAAGAGAGAGCATGAGAAGGGGAGGGTCGGAGGGAGAAGCAGATTCCCTGCTGAGCAGGGAGCCCGATGCAGGACTCGACCCCGTGACTCCAGGATCATGACCTAAGCTGAAGGCAGTTGCCTAACCAACTGAACCACCCAACCACCCCACAAAAAGGTAATTTCAAGAAAGAAATCTGATCTGTGTGAAGGAGCTCTAAATAAACCCCACCCCCCAGAAGCCTTTCTTCTGTCATTGGCTCTGTTTACACATCTGTCCATTGTTTGGGAGCATTTCCTTGTTACCGGAGTCTCAACACTCTTTGGCTCTCCCTCTGGCCTCTTCTCTCTTTCTGTTCCTTCATGATGTTGGTCAATTTAGTCCTCTCAGCCAGGAACACTCTTCCCCAGGAGGAGGAGGGGAAATGAGGTTTGGGTTTTAGGGTCTTTTGGGCGGGCCAAGGGAGAGGGAAAGTGACAAAACCGCCCTACAAGTAGCTTTTTGTCCTCTTGACTATTACAGCATTTGACAGTTTATGAATGGGTTCCTTTTCATGAACTCATCCTGACAGTGCCTCAACAAACGAGAAGGGGTGTTGGCAGTTGGGATAGCTCCCGCAGTTGAGGAAAAATCTCAGAATGGCTAAGCTCCCCATCCCCTGCCCTGAACCTCTTGTTCCAAGCAGGCCCTCTATCCTATGCACCTTGAACTCACAGCCTGCATTTTACCTTAGTAAGAGTTACAGAACTACCGCCTCCCCTGAGAGCCTCCTACTATGTGCCAGGCTAATCTAGGTGCTTCATGCAAGGGCTTCTCCAACTGTGATATGTACACCCATCACCCAGGCATCCTGCTAAAAGGCAGACTCTGATTCAGCATGTCTGATGGTGAGGTAAGAAAGACGTTAGCGTTCGAAGCAGATGGCCAAGAAAGAATTCTTGGGACGTCTTTGGTACAAAAAGGTGTTTTTATTCAAGCATGAGGACAGGATCCGGGGGGGGGGGCAGGAAGAGCTGCCCTGGGGTCATGAGGAGTGGGCCATTATATACTTTCAAGTTGGGAGGGTGTTAAGGATAGCGTAAGTCTCTAGGGAATTTGGAAGTGAGGTTTCCAGGACCTTGAGGGGGCAAGCTGTTGTTGAGAAAAGGCCATTTATTACTGTCTAATAAGACCTTAGTCATGAGACCCCTCGGTTGAATATGCTTGGGGATGTATCTTGGAGGGGGTAGAGATAAAGGAAGTTTCCAAAGGAATTTTTATATGTTAAAGTAGACTTTACAGGATCCTGGGGGTTGGTCTAAGACTGCCTTTTGCCCTTAGCAAAGTTTTGCTCTTTTTTTTCTTAAGATTTTTATTTATTTGACAGAGGGAGAGATCACAAGTAGGCAGAGAGGCAGGCAGAGAGAGAGGGAAGCAGGCTCCCTGCTGAGCAGCGAGCCCGATGTGGGGCTTGATCCCAGGACCCTGATATCAGGACCTGAGCCAAAGGCAGAAGCTTTAACCCGCTGAGCCACCCAGGCACCCCGCCCTGCAAAGTATTAACCCTGAGGAGGCTGTGTTCCTAGAGGAAGCTCACTCTGCCCATTTGAAGGGCTTGTCAGTGGGCTCTAGGTAATAAGGAAATTTGATTTTTCTTTTTGCCTTTGTTTCCCACATCAATGGGACCCAAGAGTCTACATTTCTGACAAGTTCTCTGTTAGAGCCGATGCTGCAAGTCCAGAGACCACACTTTGAGGAGCTAGACTTTCTAGGCACCATCTTGGTTCAGCCTCAAAATAAACACTCATGATAATGCATCTCAATCCTGACTGCAGGCGGCAGGGGGGATTTTAAATCTTCTAATGCTCAGATGCAGCTGTACTAAGTATGTCACTATCTCTGGGAGTGAGGCCCAAGTGGCTCCAACACAAGCTAAGGTTGAGAGCCACTGCTATATGGACTAAGTAATAGTACCCTCATTTTACAGCTGAAGAAACTAAAGCTTAGAGAGATGAACTACTTTATCTAAAGCCCTATTCATAGTCAAAGATGGAGGTGGGGCTTGAACCCAGAGCTATCTGGTTTCAGAATCCATTCTATTACCACTCCTCTCTATGGGCTCCCGTAGAGACAACATTAACTTGCACTCTTTTGTTGTTTACTGAGGAAAGAAGAGCCACCCACATCAAACCGTTAGAAAAGAGCCCTAGCCCACAGATACCCCAGTGCTAAGACTCTCAGGGTGATTTACGGCCCTTTAGTAACTTAGGAGGGTAGGTAAGTTCTCCCTGGGGCCGAAGGTGACTGCTGCTCCCTCCCACCCAGCTCATGCTCTGGAACTGACTATTCACCATTGGTCCTCTAGCTTTCCAATAAATGCTGATGGGTCAGAGTATTTTCTCTCCCATTGAGATTTTAAGTGTAGGAGAAAGCCAGGTGCATTAAATCAGTGTAATTAGCTCTGAAATGCTTGTGATTGAGAAAGTGGAGTCCCAGAGAGAGAGAGAGAGAGAGAGAGAGAGACTCTCCAAGGCTTTATCAAAGTGGAATTGTGAAGCCTTGGGCTGGGTGGAAGCCAAATGTCTGCCCCTTTCTGATGGGAAGTGAAGGATTCCCTGAGGGACGGATGTGCTGGCAAGGGCTAGGCTTATTCTCCCATCTGGGGGATTCATTAATGAGGGCTTAGCTTCAAAGGCAGATAACAAGCTAATCAAAAGAGGAAGGGAAGCCCTGCAAAACATGCTGCCTAACGAGTAATGCCACGAGTGCAGGTGAGACGGTAGAACAGGCGGAGCGATGCGATGGGGGTAGGGTTGTTTTCTTGCTAATGGTGCTGTCTGAACACTGACTTTGAAGCAAAGAATCAGTAGAGAAGTCAATGCCAGGACAAGAGTATTTTTGAAGTCAGTAATGGCACAACCCTCTGATGCCAGCCGTCTCCCTTAATCTTCTTTGCCCCATCACCGCCTCATCATTCCACAGACTGAGACTGGCGAGCCCTTATCCACCAAGAATGCCACCCAGGACCAAGGTCAAACCCACTAGCTGAGTAGGGCAGGAAGAAGAAGAGCCCACATGAGAGGGTTCCTTTGGCATGTGTGTTTCGGAGAGAACACACAAATGCACTGTTTACACTCAAGAATTCAACTTTTGCTTTATGCATGAAAATAGGTATTGGGGGTATCATCAAATTGAACATTGTTCTGTGTTTGAGTTGCTAAGGTCCGTAGGTTGGGAAAGACGTGGCAAATGTAACAAAAGTAGTTACATTTGTTTGGTTTTCTTTCTCCCCACATGACATCTTAGCTGTTTTTCGTTGTCCAAGTGTCTAAGTACTGGCTTGAACATTTATGGATGATCAGTACATCTACAGAGATGAAGGAGGCCTCAAGTCTTCCCCCAAATACCACCTTTGTAGATCTTCTCTAGTCATGGCTCTCCTGTGAGTCATAGAGCTTGGGAAAATCTGAATATTGATGCCACCAAATTGATTATCCACATGGCCTCTGTCTTCCCAGGTGTCTTTCTTTTGCCCATTCCTCTGTCTTCTATGTTTCTCTCCCTCTTCATCCTTCCCCAAGATTCAAACTCTTTCCTCCCTTTCAGCATGAAGAACCATTAAGTTCCCACCTCCCCCTCGAGTCTTACCCATTCAGCAGCTGGTGGTGACCTCTGACATGATCTCTGCCCGTGCCCGTTACCGGAGCTCAAAGTCCCTATGTGGGAAGAAGACGTGAGGTGTGAGGCCCCTCCACTCCAGGTAGAATCCCTTTCCTCTTTCCTGAGAGCCTAAACTCATAGAGATAGCTCACAGTGTTACGGGTAGTCTTCTGTTGGAAATTTACATAGTAGATTTATCTACCCACCTCCCCAATACGTTACAAAGCCCTCTCTCAATAGCTTGAGAAGGAAAAGCTCTATGCCAAGGTACTCATTCCTAATACATGCCAAAACCTGGAACTACCCCCCAGAAGTTCTGACTAATGGATGTGGGATGCAAGCTGGGCACTGGGGGTTTAAAAGTCTCCCCCAAGTGAATCAAATGCACAGCCAAGGTTAAAAACAGATATGCTAACCATTTTCTTCTTTCAGATTTTCTAGCCTGGAGATCAGCTGAGAAAACTTTTTGCTAGTAAAGCAGATAAACAAAAATACCTGTGATCTATGGGTTGATCTTCTTTCCACAGTGATTTACTGTACTGAATATGCAGACAGTATGGAGTCATTTGGGCAGAAAGCACGCGGTTGTCAGTTTTATTCTACCAGCGCCCCAACTCCTTGAGCGGCAGCCTCCGGGTCTGGGCCATGATAAAATTGTGAACAACAAATAAGAACAAGTGGGGTAACTGAGCCATTCCTACTGAACTTCCACTTTTAATTGAGTTCTAATAGCTAGTTGCTAGAGGAAATCAGATAATGCAACCTTCCCCAATAGAACACTGTGACTCTTAGAAATACTTATGAAAAGAATCTATCTTGTGTATGGGATCACATTAGTCCGTAATGGGACAGTAGCCTGAAGACAAGGAATTAGAAATATTGTGAGCTCAGGGCATTGACTTACTTTACTGTCTCCACATCTAGGGAAAGATAAAGATTTGTGGAAAATCATAAGGGGAATTAAAAATTATTTCAGAATGTTTAAGTAGGTAATTATTGGAAATAGAAGGTGAAACAAGAGATCCCTGATTTCTGCCTAACAATTTGTGGCTCATATCCATGGCAGGAGAAAAAAAAATTTTTTTAAGATTTTGTTTTATTTATTTGGGGAAGAGAGAGAGAGCACCAGCGGGCTGAGGAGCGGGGGTTCGTGCTAGTGAAAGAGGGAGAAGCAGACTCCCTGATTGGCAGGGAGCCTAATGGGGACTCAATTCCAGGACCCCGGGATCATGACCTGAGCCAAAGGCAGACGCTTAACCCACGGAGCCACCTAGGCGCCCCAGGAGAAAATATTTTTAAGGAGAGCATTAGACCTAGGAAGATTACAGATTCAGTCTGGTGGAACACTTAGGCACTTGCAGCATTTCAAGGATGCATGTGCATGTAGAAAAATATACTAAGAAATGGGAGTGTTTATCTCAATAAAGGTTGTAAATGCAGAGTCAATAGAAAAGGTCCTTCTAAATTCGAAGTGATGAAATAGATCTCAGATTGCCGATTCCTAAATTCTGTAGTTTGCTCAGACAATTGTGTGTCCTCACTGCTTTTTCATCATTATTTTAAAATATTTATTTACGAGTGAAACAAGATATTGGTTCAATATAAGACATGATGTCTGCCTTTATACTCTCCTTAACTAAGAATCAGTTCATAGAGATCATGTAGTTAACAGGTCTGTCTGTGCATCGTGATTGGAAAAATTTGGTGGTGGAGCTGCCAAAACTTGTGCTGAAATGAATCACATGGCTTCCTTTCCTTCACTATCCTTAACTACTCTTGAGTAATTGTGCTAATTAAGTGGCTAAAAAAGCAAGCAGTGGTAAAAAGGACTGAGTTCAGAAGCCTGGAGAATCCCTAAGGATCAATTACATCCCCTGCATAATCGCCAGTTGACCGTGGACCTAAAAGAAGGGAATCCCATATGCCTAGCCTTCTTTAAACATGACATCAATTCACTTTGGGGACATATCTATGTAGATATCTACATGGTGGATCAAGCAATTAGAGTGTAGGGTTTGAGACCCAGGGGAGCTCTCTCCAAATTGGTTTATTACAAAGAGCCAAGTGGTAAAAAGGCAGGCATCAACTTATGTGATTGCTCTATGTTGCAGCATTCCTACCATGTAGGACTCTTGCCTTTGCAAGTTTAACACTGTATGGATCAACAGTTAGGAAGGAGACAGCTAAAGTCTAAACCAACCTCTGTGAAGCCAGGACCATGGCTCCCTTGCTCTCAGATGAATCTCAGCACTTCCTAGCACAGAAGGTGCTCAGTATGAACTACTAGTGTTCAGTAGACACCATTTCTCACTCTCTTGGTCATCCATCACTCTCTAGGCAGGTGAGGGGTTGCTTGTGAAGTTTGGGCTCAGTCATACCCCAATGGGGAAAAAGACCCAGATAATGGTGTTGACTTTGTTGCTAAATAACCTCATGACCTCGCTCAAGCCATCTGAACTCTCTGTGCCCAATATTCTCCTCTGGACACTGCACATATCTTCTTTTTCTGACCTTACAAAGATATTTTGGTAATAAAATGGATTAAACAAAAAAGAAAGTCCTCAAAGACATTCATCTTTGAGTCTTGTTCATAGAAGGTCTTCATAATTTTAAAGTGATCTCTAAACCCTTGTTTTTAGCTCTTAGGTACTAGGCTTATTGTTTCTTTACTTGGAGTCAGACGTAGGAGGAGCCAAGGCCATGGACATCCTCAAATATTGATTTTTATAGTTACTACATCTATTCAATGATCTAATTACAGATGCTTGCTCACTGACACTCCCTATATTCCCATAGCATATGGGACACATGGGATATCCCTGTGTGCCTTCATGCCTTCATGCCTTTGCCTTTGCCCAGGCCCTTCCCCTCACCTGGACTGGCCTTCCTTCTCTTCCCAGCATAACTGAATTCTGCATGTCCACAAGCCTCTTCTTTCAAGCCATTCCCAATAGTAGCCTCTCCCTCCTTAGAATGCCAATGTTGCTTCATATAAATATCATTTTAATGTGTAAATATTTTGTCCACCCAATGAGATTGTAGGCTCCATTAATACATCTTACCTTTCTTTGGAGCCAGTAATAATCATATACTTGGGACGCCTGGGTGGCTCAGTCATTAGCGTCTGTCTTCATCTCAGGTCATGATCTCAGAGTCCTGGGATCGAGGTCCATGTCAGGCTCCCTACTCAGTGGGGAGTCTGCTTCTCCCTCTGACCCTCATCCGACTTGTGTGCTCTCTCTCTCAAATAAATAAGTAAAATCTTTTTTTTAAAAGAATCACGTATTCATATATGTAGAAAATGTAAAACTCCCAGTTTTCAGTGGAACTTAGTTTACATATCTGGATAATCATAGAATATCCAAGAAAATTTTGCATAGTTTTGCAGATAAAAGGAAGAGACTAAATGTATGTGTAATCTTCAAGTGAATCCCAAGATAGGGGAGCCAGTTAACCTGGGCCAACATGAAGTCAAGTCGGTATGGTTAAACAAAAATGCTTCTTATTGCCCAGGGATATGGATATGGTCCTCCAAAAGGTTGTTTAGCACCTTGATGGTCACAGGGTGACTTAGTGAGAACCTGACTGGGAGCTGTCCTCAGTTGTGGTGCTGAAAATTAACTTTGAACTTGAGCTAACCAGAGATTTTGGAAATGTAGCAGAGTCTAAGCAATGAACAAGAACAGTTTTGGGGAATATCCCTTTTAGGGTGTCCTTCAGGCCCCTCAAACTTTAAAGTGCAAGACAAAATTAATTTTCTTTTGTCACCTGTTCTCTTTTATATTCCCTAAGTCCTGGCATCTCTGCTTCTTAAATAACTTTAAAAACCATCACATTTCCATTCCCATTGTCACTGAAATAATTTCCTAACTGATTTCTCTCAAACATCTTGCTCCTCGGTAACTGCGATTAACAATTTCCAACCCCAGTGCCTATAGAAGTTAATCCAAGGTCATAAAAGTAGGAGAAACTGCAGCAAGCCATTCCAGAAACTCTGGCAGTTAAACTATAAATATCAACTCATAATAGATGAGAATGATAGATGAAAATCTCCTTAGAGATTAAAATAGTTCCAGGACCAGAAATTGCAAGAATAAACAGCCTGTCTATCTGATTCAGACCAATCCCAGGCATAGTGAAGGTGATGTCCATGTTTAAAGATCTATGAAGAATGGGGCACCTGGGTGGCTCAGGGGTGCCTGGATGGCTCAGTGGGTTAAAGCCTCTGCCTTTGGCTCAGGTCATGATTTCAGGGTCCCGGGATCAAGCCCCGCATCGGGCTTGATCAGCAGGGAGCCTGCTTCCTCCTCACTCTCTGCCTGCCTCTCTGCCTACTTGTGATTGCTCTCTCTCTTTCTCTGTGTCAAATAAATAAATAAATAAATAAAATCTAAAAAAAAAATCTATGAAGAAAATATGTCCTTCATAAGGGGTAGGGGTACCATCTACAGATGATAGGAAGGTGAGTTTCCAACAAAGAAGAACTAACAATGTTGGTTCAAGCATTGCTCAGGAAGCTTGTCTTCTCCTTGTCACAGATGCATCTTTGTTGGGTGAAGAGGATATGCAGGTTATTCTCAGTTGGCCCCTCTACCCTACTCTGGCATTGGGAAGCTGGCCTGAATGGACAGCGACCCTGGGTTCCTTTGTCCTCTGGATTTATACTGGGTTTAGTTAATGGACATAGAACATAGTCAGGAGGTTAGAAATAGAAAGGAGCGTGACATGAGGTTGTATTATTCATTTCTCCAGCTCCATTCCATGCTGGCTGTCCTGACTTAAGGCCATAGCTTCAGAATTCTGGCTTCTCCTAAAGTTCTCTCTCTGACTTCCAGCTGCCTCTCTCCTGTCACTCTTTCTAGCCCACAGGAAATAATGGTGGTATTGCACTGTCCCCCCAAATTATCCAATTCAAGTGCGCCATCTGTTTTCTGCTGGATCCTTGATCAAGGCCTGATATCATTAAGCATTCATGTCCCAACTCCCTTGCCCCATTCTCATCCTCACCAACCATTATTCTGTTTATAAATTGGTTTCACATGTAAATCCATCTACACAGAGAGAATTAACACGGGTCATGTTGATGCAAGCATTCTGTTCTGCCTGGCATTTATACTTCTCATTGTTAATTAAGAAATTGGTGTTCTAGTTTTATACTTTCTTATTAAATTAGGTTTGTTGGTACAATTCAGCCTGCCTGGGATTAATGAATCTGAAGTGCTGCCAAAAGTGAAGGTCTGGGCTGAATTCCCTCAGATGATATTACCTTCTGAGGCTCTGGTGACCATCCACTCCCACCCCCTCCCCAAGCTGCTTAGGGTCCCTCACTCACATCGTGCTTTCATGCCTCTGGGCTTTTATTCAGGTTGTTCTCTCTCCCTATGGATCACCCTCTCAACTCTGGGGTCATTCCTATGACTCCTCCAAAGCACTATTCAGGCATCCCTTCCTTTGTGGAGTCTTCTTTATCTTTTCTAGAAATAACCTATTTTGCAGCTACTTATTGAGCACCGTTGTACCAGGAACCCTGAAATGTCCTGGGAACGTGGGAGTGACTCAAAACAGTTCACAATATGCAGTTTCAAAGATGAGGTGTAAAATGATGTAAAAAATCCTATCTAAATGACAGAGTAAAACATCTGAAAGTACGTGCAATGGAGACAGGAGAAGAGGGCAATGGTGGACTGGTGCTTAGGGAGAAGGCTACCTCAAGTGATAGTATTTGACTTTGTTCATGAGTGATTATAACAGGCAAGGATAAAGGATAATAAGGAATAAAGGGATTTCTGGGATTTTTGGTGGGGGGCTGGTTCAAAGCATCCATCTGGGGTTTGCCAAGCTTCTAACTAACCTCTGAGTTCACGTCAGCCCTCCCACTTTAGTCCCAGCTGAGTGGAGCAGAAGTGCATACCAAATCAAAGGGCAGCCACTCTACAGGCTGGCCAGAGACGTAGGAAGGTACAGACATGAGAACTGCCTTTTATATAAATAAGCCAAAGATGGCCTCTGTGTATTGGCCCCCAGGTTGATCATGTCTTCACAGCAGGCTGAGACTTGTTAGCTCAAAAGCCCGGAAGCACCAAACTCAAAAATTTACATATTATTTTAAAAATAGACCAAAGGAGCAGATTTTTAGCTGTTTAGGGCCCATCTGCTTGGCATACACTATGAGACTACATCCAGAATCTACTGCCATTGATAAGACAGAATCTTGTGGTTATAAGGCTCCAAGCTGCCACTTGGAGCTCTCCGACCCAGAGACTCCCCACTGTGTTGCTGAATGACATCACCTAGACAAGTAAACCCCTTCCCCAAACCCCCTCTCGCTTGAGAGTTCCCCTGCGCTCCTCTCCTTCTGGATAGTGTTTCCTGTGCTGTAAGCCTCCGGATAGTCTCATGCTATAAGGGACTTTCACTCTCGCTCAACCATGTCCAAGCACTGCTCAATAAAGACTTTGGTGTCTTACTGCCTCTACAGTCATGTCTTTTTCCTTGATCAGCCCCCAATTCCTCAACTCCCCTACAATCACACCCTGAGTACTGACTGGCGCAACCCATCAGAGCCCTTCTTTGGGAGAGTTTTAATTTGAGGGGGAGAGATAATGAGTGTTCGGCAGCAGGGAGCAGAAACAAAAGGCATGCAGAGCAAAGGAGGCAGTAAGCAGGAGCCACAAGGCAGCAGGAACCATGAATCTGATGGAAGGGGCAGGACACTCAGTCACTGGTAGCAAAAGACAAAGCACAGAAATATTGGACTGGAGCGGCTGTGTGGCGAAACACTGGGTGGGAAGCTATGGGTACATACAGATAGCTTGGGAGGAACAAAACCGTACCCAAAAGGGCATTTCAGTTCCTGAACCACATTCTGGTCTCCACAAGGTCAGTGTCCTGGTTCCAGCCCTGCCATGAGGACATGCTACTCAGTGTAAATTTCATTCTGAAAGTTAATAGCACCTTTCCCAAGGCAAACCCTATTATGTCTGTATTCTTCATATCGGAAAGAACCTACTTCCACATGGGCTATAGGAAGAACATGGACAAGGTCTGCAGTGGGGAACTATGTGGTTTTTGGGGAAATTCCAAGAAATTTGATATTCCTAGATAGTAAAGGACAGGTCAGAGAATTGGTGGAAATGAGATTGCAGAGGTAACGGGGTTAGGTCATGGAGTCCTTGTGGGTCCTCTGCTGAGAGTCCCCAGTGTCATCTTTCAGGGAAGTAGTGGGCCAGTAGTGATACATCAGATTCATGTTTTCATCTAGTCACTTTGGCAAAGTGTAAGAGGAGTTTGAGAAGGGCAAGCCTGGAGGCAAGAGAAATCTGGATAAGATATGAGAGAATGCTTAGCAGGAATGAAGAAAATGGGACATATTCAATAAATATTTGAGAGATAAAAGCAGCAAAAGTTGATTACTTATTACCTGTTGGGATGGAAAAAATAAATTCATGATAAATAATTCCTGTTTTTCAGTTTGGGGCACTGAATGAATGAGATGCCATTGACTGAGATGGAAGAGGAAATTGGGATGGAGAAGGGAGGAGGAAGAGGAAGAAGCTATGTTTGAGGAATGCATAAGGCATTAGGTGGAGAAACCCAGTGGGAGCTGGCTCCATGCATCTGGGTTTCTGGGTGAGTCCTAAGTCACATCTCAGCAGTATCCGCCATCTTTCACTCATCCTTGTACTGTTTAGTCTGTGCCCTAATATAGACCAATCCTCCAAAACCTCTCCTCCATCCCAAAGCCTTCCTCTTGTATGCCAGCAAAGTTTCCTGTCAGCAACACCTTCTCGAAGCTTCCCTTCCTTCTGGACTTGAATGGGCTCTCCTTCAAGGACCCTCTTTTGCATATAGCTCTCCCAACTGAAGGCTGGCTTTTATTTTTTTTTTCCCCTCACACAGCACAAGTTCTTCAGGACCAGGAAGTGGAGTTGGAGTTCTTCTTGATTTCCATTTCCACACAACAACCATTTCTTCTGGAAATCTTCTGTTCCTTTGAGGATTACTCCATTTGTCTTCTCTCTCTTCTCTCTCATTATTATAAATCACCAACATCCTCATCACTTTCCCTCATTTGCCAAAAGAGGCAAATCCACCAAAGAAGGTGGATTCTATTTTCGTGGTCTTCTCTCTTCAACATTTGCTACATTCCATGTGAATGAAGATTTTTACTTCTGTATGGACAAATCATCTGCCACTTTGGATCCTCAGTTCCTCAACTCAATCATCTCTAAAGACTTCTCCATTTTGCCTCAGACATCCATTCCTAGGGTCAAACTTCTGAAATGGCAACTTTATTTTTTTTTAATTTTTTTTAAATCATTTTTTTTTAATTTTTGTATTTATTTAACAGAGAGAGAACACAAGCAGGCAGAGAGGCAGGCAGAGGCAGAGAGAGGAGCAGGCTCCCTGCGGAGCAAGGAGCCCGATGCGGGACTCGATCCCAAGACGCTGGGATCATGACCTGAGGCAAAGGCAGCTGCTTAACCAACTGAGCCACCCAGGCGTCCCTTTTTTTAAATTTTTAACATATTTATTTATTTATTTATTTGACAGAGAGAGAAAGAGAGATCACAAGTAGGCAGAGAAGCAGGCAGAGAGGGGGGGAAGCAGGCTCCCTGGTGAGCAGAGAGCCCGATGCAGGGCTTGATCTCGGGACCCTGAGATCATGACCTGAGCCAAAGGCAGAGGCTTTAACCCACTGAGCCACCCAGGCACCCCTGAAATGGCAACTTTAAATATCACATTCTCTAACCACCACCTCCTATCAAAGACTCCACTGAAACTATCTTCTAACCTTAGCGTAACACTTGAACTTTTGGTCTTTACCTTGTATCACTATCTAGGGCGATTATCAGCATGGTAATTAAGAACATGGCTTCAGAGCTAGATGCCAGGTTAATTTCTGGGAAAGTTTAAGAAGGTGAGGATACAGCAATTTAAAAAGTGAATCCAGATTCCAGAGTTTATCTTGGTGGTTGGGAAAAGTGAGTATGGGCACTGCAGAGAGATGGATATCACTAATAGGTGGTTTTCAGTACAGTCCATAGCAGAAAAGCAGAAGAAATGCTGGAATCCATCCCTCACATAACTCTTACCACTTATTGCCTGCCTACGATGTTTTTTGGCTCAATCACTGGGCACTTAATTACACACTCTTTAATTTTTCACATCTGTCTGTCTGGAGCCTGGAATGTGGTCATGGAAAGCCCCCAGGGCCTGTATTCAAAACAATGGATTCCAGATACAACTTCTCCCTGCAAGGTCTTGAGCAAATCATTTAACTGCACCTAGACATGTAAGTAATAGTCCTGACCTCATCAAGTCATTGCAAAGATCAATGAGATAATAGATTTAAAAAAACATATGGTAAGCTTGAAAATGTTTTAAGAACATAAGGTCTACTATCTCCCAATTATATTTGAGAATAGGAGTTGTGTGTTCTTTGTGTGATTCATCAGGGATGGTGCTCAAGTATTTGGTGAATGAATGAGTGACTTAATGAATGAATGAATGAGTGAGTGAGTGAGTGAATCAGTAAATGCTTAAGAGCAAGCTGAGTCTTAAGCTTTTTGGTCCCAGTCCCACAAGGAGAATTGGTACCTTGTCAAGTTAACACTGTTAATATTATTTATTTGTCCATTCATTCATTCACTTACTCAACAAACATATTTGCTGTCTACCATGTCTGGTAATATGTTTTCCTACTTGCTGTCCATCAAAACTGTGTGCCTGACCACCAACAGTACACAAGGATTCTGTTGCCTCTCCATCCTTGCCAGCACTTGTTACTTCCTTTTGAGTCTAACCATTCTGACAGATGTGAGGACTATCTCCTTGTGGTTTTGATTTGCACTTCCCTGATGATTAGTGAAGTACAGCATAGGAAATATTGTCAACGATATTATAATAGTGTTGCATGGTGACAGATGGTCGCTCCACTTGTAAGCATATCACAAACAAAAACAAAACAAAACTGTGCCTCTATCAGGAATTTCTTTTGAACTCTCTCCTACAGATGAGGAATCTGAAGCACAGAAAAGTTAAGTAACTTGCCTCAGGCCACACGGGTAGAGAATTACCGAGCTTGTAAGTACAGCCAAGCCTCCCAGATACACACAGAAGCCAACCTTGAGGGGTGCTCCCCAGACAGTATGGAAAAGAGGGGACAGCGGTTTCTAACAGCAGTTTCTAAATGCACAGGTACAGCCAAGAGAGGACACATCGAAGTCAGCTTAGAGTCTATTAGGGTTGGTATCAGAGTGGCAGTCGTCTTGGGTCGTATTTTCCAGAATACAGCCTCTGAGACAGGAATTTGTACACTGGACGCTATGAAGGCCTGAAGAGGGCAGGTGGAGAAGTTGGGTATTGGCCTCAGCCAGCCTCATGGGGAGCTCTGGAGCTGACAGGGCCTGTCAGTGTGAGTTGGGAGGGGGAGGTGGGCTTTTATACCTACTCATGGACCCATCTTTGGGTGCCAACTGTCCTTAGGGACAGAGGAGGACCTTGGATGAGGAGCTTCCCAGGGAGGGACTGAGCTATAAGTGTCAGCAAGTGACACTGCAGCAGCCAGGGGACTGAGAGCCTCAGTTCTGAAGGCAGGTGCGGGCAGTGAATCATATCATCTACCACAATGTCATTCACACTTCTAAAAATTAAGTGTGTTAACCAGGCCCGTGTGATGGACTTGGACAGAGGTAGAGACATGAGAAACAGCAGAGCTTCTGAGACGAGGGCCAGCAATATCCATAGGAGCCCTCTACCTGCCATCACTAGGCTCCTCTGCCAGGGAAGGCTGCGGGGGCCGTCCCCTGCTGGTGCCAGACTGCTTTCCCATGAGCTAGCCCAAGCTCCTTGCTCAACGTTGAGCTCCCCTGGAGGCATTTGGGCTTCCTGTGTGGCCAGGCTGCAGAAACTGAATAAAGATGGTGGCCTTCTGCCTTAAGAGTTCAGCCCCTCGGCTATATGGGCATTAGCCTCATTCCTAAGTTCCATCACTTCTGGGACAAGGAGAAGATCAAAATTCTGAGCTGGTAGCCTAAGGTCCACACCAAGGGGTTGACCCCCTTGGAGGGGAAGGTCTCAGAAGCCAACAGGCTTTTCCCAGGCCTTTACCACAGATGCAGTCATTGTTAGTGATCCTGGAGCCTGCAAAGGGACAGTGGAGCCAACCAAGCAGGTAACAGGAATTATAGGGAATTCACAGGAAAGACTAAGAGAGACACAGCCAGGCCATGACCATGGAAATCCACATGGGCAGAGAAGTCTCTGAGTGAGCAGATGTCCCTGTGGTTGAAGTCAGCACGGAAACCATGGAATGTGCCAGCGTGGGACTGGGCATTAAGAAGAGAAGGAGCCTGAGTGTTTAATGGGGCAGGACCAAACGAGGGAGAGTAGGTATGTTTATTTTGGAGGGATTAACTAAGATCTTTCTGTGTCATGGAAACAGTTGGGTGCAAGAAACCCAAATCCAGTCAAGCTAATTTCAGTTAAGTGATGTCATTGTAGGGGACTAGGGTATCTCACTAAGTCCAGCAGGAACAAGACAGCCATAAGGACAGAGAAAGGCTAGGAAACATCCCTGAAATGACTCTGGAGGAGGTAGGAGTCCCTGTAAAGATTTCAAAGCCATTTCTTTATAAGTGACTTGAGCTCGGTGACCTTTGCTAATACTTGTAGGAGCATGCTGAAGCAAAAGCAGGATTAATTCGCTCATAGTCAAAGACTCTTTACGAAAGTGGAACTTTGTACGTGTTTATGAAACATTCCTAAACATTTTTCACAGAGCTCTGGAAAACAGATGAGAATATAAAAATGTTATAGAAAGCAGGGAAAAGTTTAACTGAAAGATGAAAAACTTTAGATGCATTAGTGCTATGGCAACCAGCCAGATCACTCCAATTATGTCCCTAATTGGGTCCATAAATAATTTATCACCCACCATTTGTGTCTGCGGCAAAGGGTTTCTAACAGCAAACGCTTAAGGAGCTGGTAAGGCAGCTAATGATCTCCAATTTTGAATTCATCCAAACTCCTGTAGGCTGATTTCATGACCCCTCTTGAAGAAACTTGGTGGGGATTACCCAAGTGTAGAGAGAACTATCTTCAGTGTCTAGTTGGAAGAGATTGTGCAAGAAGCAACGAACTCAACTTCCGCTGCTGTTAACTTTACCACTGGATTTCAACTAAAGTCAACAACCAAATCCATGGAAATCAGAAATAAAACAGAAAACCGAGCTTCCAGAGGTCCTGTGATTGATTAGCACTCAGATTCCTCTCATTTCTTCGTCAGAAGCAGAAGTTAATTTTTGCCCCTCTGAGAGTCTGCACTGAGTGTTAGTGCAGTGTTAGTCCATAGTCTGCCTGTTGATTTTCACTGCTTCTCTAGGTCTTATTTTTTTTTAATTTTAATTGAAACATGGTAATATATGTATAATATAATGGATGAAGTGCCTGTGTCCTAACTTTAGAGCTCAATGAGCATTTTTGCCACTGAATTCACTCATGGGACCACCACTCACCCTGAGATCTAGAGCATTCCAGCTCCCCCAAATGCTCTTGTCCTGCTTCCCAGGGTGCTCTGCCTCTCAGTGGAGACAGCTGGAGAGTGAATCGAAGGTCCTGAGGCTTCTTTACTACAGAACTCATGTGCTGTCCATTGCAAACAACCACTGATACACTTCCTCGGTGAGTTCAATGTCTCAGCAACTCCGAGCAGACCATTTTTAAACTCAGAGGCCCCAGAGGGTGTTTGATGGTGAGATGGCTGTGGAGTCAGCCACAGGGAAAGATTTTATTTGCTTCCTGCCAGAAGCTATTGAGGCTTGCAAAACCCCTTCTCCTATCCAGAATATTCTGTATCCAAATATTCCGTAATCCCTGGAAGGCACTTGCATAACCACACGGGACAGGCGGCAGCATGGACTTTCGGCTTGGCCAAGGTTACCCTTGGAGACCATCCACCACTGGTCATTGCCGAAAGATGAGACTTAGGCTCCCCAGAAGTCCCACTTTGCCAAGACCCTGCAGGAAGATTTCATTCCCAGGAAGAAGTATCCATCCAGGATTGTGCCTAGCGGCAGGCGGGGGAAACAGTTTTCTCTGTCATGCATGGCTTTTGACCCCTGGGGAGAGGTAACTACTAGGTCCTACTCACTGTACATTTATTAAGTGCCAGGCACTGTGATGAACACTTCTCATTAATCTGTAACTGCATTGACCAATAACGCCATTTCAAAATAATGAAACAGAGGGGAAGACACAGCTAGTAAAAGGTAATATCGGTCCAGAGCCCATAATCCTGCTCCACAGCCTCGGTATTTCCTTAGATGGCCCCGCTGCATCCCAGAGTTCTTGGGTGCCCTGGTCATGCTTGGCATGACCTCTCCCATCCCCCTACCCATCCCACACACAGGGATTCTGGCTTTAGGCTAAGAGAGGAAGCACAATTCACCTGACTTATGAGTTCATTAAATTCTTGATCCACGGCTGCAAATCAATGCCTTCTAAATGAAACCCTTATTTCCTAGAGGCACAAAGTTATAAGCTGGAGTTCTGTTTCCAGAAATCCATTTATTTCATAAAAATATAAAAACCGATTATGAAAATAAAACAAAATACGCAACACACACACATATATGGCTTTATCAAGTTTTGATAATTCTTTATCAAGGACTTATCAAGTTCAAAAAAAAGCAAACAAGAGAAAACTAATCTTAGAAAGGTTAAATTGGGTGGACTTTTCTCCAAGGGCTGGACTGGCCAAGGTTTCCTAAAGGATGAGTTAAATGAGATTTAGATCGGAGATACCTTCAATGGTTTTGAGTGAAATTTCCCTGGAACAAAAATAGACATTTTTCTCTGTTCTGAAGGCTTTTGAATTGAGCTCAAAATCAGGGGGCATCTTTCTTAACGCTTCTCATGGCACGAGGGCATCTGAATCTTTGAATAGCATGCTTGCTGTTCTGATCGGTTTTTTGGCTTTGTTAGAAGTTGCCAGATGGTGTTTGGGTGGCTCAGCCGGTTAAGCATCTGCCTTCGGCTCAGGTCATAATCCCGGGGTCCTGGGATCAAACCCCATGTCGGGCTCCCTGCCCGGCAGGAGTCTGCTTCTCCCCCTCCCTCCGTGCTCCCCCCATTCGTTCTCTCTCACTCTCAAATAAATAAATAAAATCTTAAAGAAGAAGTTGTCAGATGATGGCAACATGAGGTTTGGTCACTACAGTGGGGGTCCTAGGATGAGAAGGAATGTCACGATGAAGGTGGGGGGACAGTTCCTGTGGTGGAAAGTCAGGGGTTGGCCTGATACTCACAAAGTCCCCAGAGCAGCCTCCCCGCCCTGTGCCCTCAAAGCCCCTCTCCGCCTGGCTGCCAGAGCACCCAGGATCTCAGGCAGAAAGGTGAGAGGTGGGCTAGAGACACACAGGGCGAGGGGCAAAAGTCGTGAGGGAAAGAGGAAGCAGTGGTTTCCAGCCAATGGCTCCCTCATTTCTGTGATCTGCCCAAAGCAGTCAGAGCTGAAAACCCAGCATCTCCAAGGACTGCTGGCAGCTTGGTCCGTTTCTTAATGTGCATTGGAACTCCTTGCTAGATGCCAGGTTCTGATTTGGCTCCACTGCAGGAGCCTGAGACTCTGCATTTCTAACAAGCTCTCAGGTATCACAGATGCTCCGGGTCTTGTGAAGCAAGGGTCAGATCCAGTGGTCACAGAGTGGTTGCCTATGTCTTGTCTTTACTCTCTGCAAAATGTGTCTCCACCCTAGACAATATTTCCCTTAGATTCCTATGCAGACCCATTTAATCTTGGGTCATTGGTACTTTTATTCTTGGTAGTTTTCTATTTGGTCATATTAATGTATTTGGAGCCTTCCGTGAGTCTCAGTAGAATGCGGCTTTCCGAACGGGCTCTACTGAAATTCTCCAGCTTCTGCAATAGGACCTTCGCCAGACTCTGCTTCCCCTTCCCTTTCCTCCCGGAAATCTTGCTCCGATCACTTTCATTTCCGATCATTTCATTTTCATTCTTTGTTCTCTGACAATAGGCTTCTTGTGGCTGATAAATCCTTGCTTCCCTTTGCCTCTTCTGCCATTGTTAATAAAAATGCAGTCCATGCTGGTGATTTTGTGTTATCGTGAATGCACAGGAAATTTGAAATAAATGAATGCGGTGCACAGTGTAGCTGAGAGGCCATTCTGGGGCTGGGAAAAGGGCTGATGAAATGTGAATGAGCAAACGTGATTTGGGCTGGATAAAGTGTTGGCAGGTTTATCACAAGCCGGCCGCTGCCTGCAGCGGGACCCCAGAATTAACAAGCCAGACTGGATACTCCCACTGCTTTGGGAAATGCTCTTTTTTTTTTAAAGATTTATTTATTTATTTGACAGAGAGAGACATAGTGAGATAGGGAACACAAGCAGAAGGCATGGGAGAGAGAGAAGCAGGCTTCTGGCCAAGCAGGGAGCCCGATGTGGGGCTCGATCCCAGTACCCCGGGACCATGACCCGAGCCAAAGGCAGCCGCTTAACGACTGAACCACCCAGGAGCCCCTGGGAAATGCTCTTTGAGGTGTCTCATCCAGATGCCCGAAGGGAAGGCCACTGAGTGCGCCTGCTCCATCATGTCCGTGGACCACAGGCCCACCTCAGACATCTGTGGGGCTTGGGGAAAGAATACAAGTAGAGATCCTTCAAGTTATAAGGCAAGCTCACAAACTAAAGTGCTCTGTCCTCTGCCATGACACACGTATCTCTGTGACCACCTGGTCAGTGGCCAAATTCTGATGGCCCCTGGATTTCTGAGCCAGAACGTAATGTGTCAAGATCGCCAAACCCTTGCTTGGGGGTCACCCAACTCCCCTTGCCTTCTGCCCTCAGCTACATTCCACACCAAAAGCTCCCTTGTATCTGGGCCCTTCAGCCTATGGGCCAAGCTCCTTCTGCATCCCTCCCAGCAACAGCCCTACTCGGGTGCAGGGGACCACATCCCCACAACCGCGCCCCCCCACATCCCCTCATCTGGGGCCGTCCGCTCCAGAAAGGAGTCCCCCAGGACCCTCGCAGCTAACTAAGGAATCAGCTTGTGTGCAAGCTGACAGAGAAAGAAAATGTCCACGTCTTCAGAATGGATCATCATGGAGTAAAGTCTCCAAGGATTCTGGTTGTGAAATTGATTCTCCTGGGACATCCCACGGGCCCTGCTCTGTGTTTTGGGGTCTGCTCTGTGACCCACACCCGTTCTCTTGGGCAAAGTCCATACATGGATTTTCAAGTTTACTCTGTTAAAATTGGCAATGAAGTCTTTAGAGAAATCTGCCTCCTTTCCCTGGCACGGATAATAGTGCGGTGGGGGGAGGGGAGTGGGGGATCGAAACCTTCCCTGTAATTTGATTCATTTTCTGTTGGAGAGAAAAGCAGCCAGAGTGCAGTTTTTGCGGCGGCTGATGGCTTAATTGCCACATGCATCTCGGGGGGGAGCACTTAGCTGGCACCCCCGTGCTTGACTCGCTGGCGCTGGGAGGCAGCTGGCACCTGGAGGGAGCCGAAAGTGTTGGTGGCTGCCACCCAACAGTGAGGAAGGAGTTAGAAACATCCCTCCTTTGCTCCCATTTAAATCACCTCTTTGTTTTTAAGGACCACGTGATTTGGCGCCATTTTGGTCACCAGAGATCGCGCCCCATTGTTCCCGGACCCCCGTACCCAGTGCGGCACCTGGCACAGGTCAGGGGCTCAGCAGTGTCTGTTGGGTAAGGAAACACTGGTGCTGGGTTGGCTCTTTTGGAGTGGCAAACATTCAAGACACAGAAGTGGAGGCTTTCAATGTGTACTCACAGTATCCCACGTAGGAGAACAAAGATGGCCAATCTACTTGCCACAGCCAAGGAGTTGGAGAGGCTCTTCCAGTTTCTAGGATCTGGCAGAGCTTGCTCGAAAGGTTGTAGAGAAGCAGCATAGGATGGGCCATCCCATCTCTCCGAATGAGGAAAGAGGAGATTCAGTGCTGCCACTGGCTGGCCAGGCTGTCGGGTAGCGTAGAGGAGCCTTGATGCCAGAAATGTGCCAAGGGCATAGTTTCATTTATTACTGGCGAGGATTTCTTGTTCGTCTTAATTGTTTTTTGACCATACCAAGCCCATCATATAAAGGTGCTAGCCTCATATGAATTTTTAATCTCCAAGTTCAGAGAGGGAGGACAATGGACCATTGTCCCAATAGTCAAGAAATTTCAATATGCTAGTTATGTGCTTTGTGCTTTGGAGACTCAACAGGGGAAGAGTCAAAAAGTAAATTTCATAGAAATCCTTAGGAAGTCACCGTGTTCCATAATTAGAACTGCCCGGCATCTGCCAGCAAATAATGAAATGGCCAGTCCCAAATCAGTTATCGAATATTTGCCGAGCACCTTCCAAGTGTCGCCAAGTCATCGCCGAGTCTGGGGAGAGGGCCGTGGACAGACATCATCCCTGTCTCAGGCAAGTGACAGCACTGCAGGTCCTCATTCCTGTCCCTGAACATCTTCTCCTGCAGCGAAATGCTCAGATGGCAGATGGCAACTGGAAATAGGTTGTGTCCTAGATCTTCTTGGACTCTCGGCTCTGGGGTATTGGGGTGGGTGGCTTGATTAATCAGCCCCCAGCCTCTTTCCCACTATTCATCAACCAGAACATGAAGTACAATCAGCTCAGTGAATTGGAGTTTGGTTTCTTTTTCTAATGATCTTCTTTTTTAAAATGAAAGATAATTACCCTAAGTCATTGCTACTTGGTAAGGAAAACATGATCGTCAGCTGGAGGGAACATCTGAAATAAACATTAAAATCGACATTTAATATACAAAATGCTAGCTTCCTAAACACTATGTACTCCATCACAGTAAGGGGAAAAGAAAAACCTTTAAAACCCTGAATACCTTAGTGTCCTACAAGAGTTAATGGTGCTTGTCATGGTGACATCTTCACCAATGTAGACAGATGAACTCATGGAAAATGTCTGGCCCAATAATGAAAGCATCGCAAACCATTTATTTTTTTGGCTATTAGAAAATAGCTCAGATTCGGGATGTCTGGGTAGCTCGGTCTGTTAAGTGTCTGCCTTCAGCTCAGGTCATGGTCCCAGAATCCTGGGATCAAATCCAGCATCAGGCTCCTTACTCAGGGGGGAGTCTGCTTCTCCCTCTGCCTGCCGCTCCACCGACTTGTGCTCTCTTTCTCTGACAAATAAAATCTTTAAAAAAATAAATAGCTCAGATTAATTTCTAGAAACATTCTGTTCTGCCCAGGGGACTTGTCCTGGTGTTGACCAAAATAGAACAATTTTGCAAAATTTTTGCAGTCAAAGCTAAAAGCCATTTTCAAGAAACAACCATAGGGTGCTCCTAAGCGTATGTCCCTACCTCTATCTGTTTAGCAAACTATACCTTTCCCCAACACAGCACTTCTCATCTATTTAAATTGTGATCCATGTGGGGCCCCTGGTGGCTCAGTTGGTTAAGCATCTGATTCTTGGTTTCAGCTCAGGTCATGATCTCATGGGTTGTGGAATTGAGCCCCACATCAGGCTCTGAGCTCAATGCCGGGTCTGCTTGAAAGATTCTCTCCCTCTGCCCCTCCTCCTGCTTTCTCTTTCTCTCAAATAAATAAATCTTTAAAAAAATGTTTTAAAAATGTGATACAAACACCCCGATGTTTATAGCAACATTACTTACAATAGCGAAGATGCGGAAGCAGCCCAAGCATCCATCGATAGATGAATGGATAAAAAAGAAGTGATATCTATATGTTTAGATATCTATATATATGTATAACTCAGCCATAAAAAGAATGAAATCTTGCATTTGCAATAACAACATGGATGGATCTGGAGGGTAGAATGCTAAGTGAAATAAGTCAGAGAAAGACGAATATCATATGATTCACACATATGTGGAATTTAAGAAACAAAACAAATGAACAAAGAGACAAATCAAAAAACAGACTCTTAACTCTAGAGAACAAACTGGTGGTTGCCAGGGGAGGTGTATGGGGGGATGGGTGAATAAGTGACGGGGATTAAGAGTACAGAATAATGTATAGGACTGTTGAATCACTATTATTGCACACCTGAAACTAATATAACACTGTATGTTAATTATACTGGGATTTAAAAAAAAAAGAATAAATACAAATTTAAAAATAAAATGTTGTAGTCATCATTACTTGGTGTTTTATCTGATAGCTGTCTTTGCTTGAAGGTGATTTTTGAATTAAAGATTTAAGCAGATGGGCAAACAAAAGAGGGGCAGGATGAGCACCTATGTAAATAAATAAATAAATAAATAAATAAATAAATAAATAAAAGGAAATTCAGAAATTAGCTTAATAGTTTGGAAAAGAATTCAATGGCTGTCCTAAAGAGCCTAGTGATGCCCTTAGGCAGGATTTATACTGTGCCATTTTGGTGAAGGTGAAGATCTGGATCCAATGTATATATCTTATTTCTTCTCTAGTCCTTGTCTAGGAGGGACAGTCACTCTGAAAACTTTTATGCATTCATGATTTAAATGTATTATTCTCTGTGTAGTAGCCCCATCTTGTGCCCTCCGTGGGAGTCCAGTTCAATGAAAAGGAAAACATGCTGTCTAGAAATTTCAAGAAAATATACCTCCATTACCAAGCCCATTTTGTTGATTTCTGCTAATTCTCTTCCAGAACATTTCAAAATTGCTATAATGGGAGATGCTATTTTTAATTAACAATCTCAAAAACTGTTCCACTCTGATTTTTCATTTCCCATAAGGACATTAGCACGAAACCTGTTCCAAAGGCAAGTAATTCATATTTAAAGTTAGAAATTCACCTTACCAAAATAGACACATTCCATCATGAAAGATGTATTAACTCTTAGGGATTTTTAGTTCCATCTTAACTTACATAGCAAAAATAGCAAAAATTTATTTCACTTAGAGGGCAGTGGTAAAAAAGACAATGTCATGGTCTATAAGTTTCCTGCCTTCATGGCCGAATAATTTTAAAGAGATAGTGGAAATAGCATCTATCTGCCATATGTGCTAAAGTGGAAAACGTTATAAGACCGAAGCTTTGGAAATTGCCGGGCTGAGCCACTTGGCCCCAGTGCTGTCAAGGAGACAGGACAGTGTGTGGTGAGGTTTACTATTCTCAGAAGTAGGGGGTAGATATCATGTTCAACCTCACATAGAGGATGGAAAACAAATCACTAATCTCTACAAAGTACTTCATTTCAGTTTACTCAAGTATGGAAAAAGACATTCATGTCTCCAAATCTGACCCATTTTTCACAATTCAGTTGGGTTTCCACTAAGTTTCTCCAGGTATATTTATCCCTTTCATCTCTGAGTTCCTCATTGGTCATGGATTCCTCAAGCTGGAAAGATTTGAGAAACCACCACCCTTGATAGACCTAGGGCTTCCAAAGGAAAAAAGATTTCTCTTTGATAAGGTAACATTTGCAGGTTCTAGAGATTAGGGCATGGACATCTTTGGGCAGTATATTAGTCAGGATTCTCCAAAGAAAAAGAATCATGTAGGTTTATTTATTTGTGTCTTTGTTACAAGGATTGTCTTATGCAAGTGTGGAGGCTGCGAAGTCCCATGAACTGTTGTCTGCAGGCTGGAGAACCAGGAAATCCAGTAGTGTAATTCAGTCCAAATCTAAAGGACTGAAAACCACAGGAGTCAAAGTTGGAAGGCATAGTCTTAGTCCAAAGACCTAAGAATCAAGAGTCCAATGGTGTAAATTCTGGTCCAGGTCTGAGAGCCCAAGATCCAGGAGCACGATCTGAGAGCAAAAGAACATGGATGGTACAGCTCAAGCAGAAAGAGAAAATGAGCCCTTCCTCTTCCTCTTTGTTCTATTCAGCCCTCCTTGGATTGGGTGACACCACAGGGGCACCTGGGTAGCTCAGTGGGTTAAAGCCTCTGCCTTCGGCTCAGGTCATGATCTCAGGGTCCTGGGAGCGAGCCCCACATAGGGCTCTCTGCTCAGCGGGGAGCCTGCTTTCCTGACCCCACAATGCTGCCCACCTACATTGGTGAGGGCAATCTTTTTTACTTGGTTTATGGATTCAAATGCTAATCTCTTCTGGAAAAACCCTCACAGAAACAACCAGAAATAATGTCTTACCAGCCCTCTGGGCATCCCTGACCCCAGTCAGGTTGATGCATAAAGGTCATTATTCTGTCTACCATAGTGATGTAAACTCTGATTGTTGTGATTCCAAATGCCGTGCTCATCCAAGGGCACGCACCCTGCTCCTGAGGCCCACACTGGAGCCGAGTCACACACACGCGCACACACACACACACAATGTGTCTCAGGGAGACTGCCTAGATACCAAGACCTCTCTGGGCTCTGCCGTGCCCATTGGTGAGCACAGAAGCAGCAATGAGGTCCGGCCTTGGTATGGCGGCCCTGAGCCCTCTGGGTGCCCTTCAGGGGGAGGGTTTTTGTCTCGGAGAAGGTGTTGTTATCAGCTGGTCCTGACCTCTCCCTCAAAGGGACAATTGTAACCACTTAACTGAAGCTGCTTTAAAAAAAAATGCTTTCACAGTACACCAAGGACTTTGCTGTGGACAGTATTTAAAAAGTCATGGTAATGTAAATGGTGACTAGTAATTTAAAATAAAATATTAATGTAACCACCCTGAGAAGAAGAGATGGGGGGATTTATAGAACCAAGTCCTCATCTAGCATAACAGGCAGCTGATGGTGTTTAAAATTGATAAATCATGAAATTATGGCCTAAGCATATTACTTAGAAAAATGTGGGAAGCCACCAGAAAAAAAGATGAAAAGAGCTAAATGTTCAGAAGTTTTGGGAGCAGAAGTTGGGGATAGGAGATCATTGTGGGTTTTGGGGGGCTTTTTTGTTGTTTTGTTTTGTTAACTACAACCCTTTCAGGAGATTTTCATTTAAAGCCAGACCTTAAAAAAAAAATCCGGATCTATTCTTAGTATAGAACTAGAGAAATGTAATTGTTGGAAATGGGACAGATCGTTTAAGAGCTTCCTTAGTACAATTTCAACTCATTTGCCAAGAGAAAAATACCTTTTGCTGTAATACATAGAAACTAAAATCATATGTCGATAAATATGCATGTCTTTCTTTCCCTGGCAATCCAAACTCAGCCCAAATAAGCAATTAGGTCAAATTTTAAAGACAGACAAAATCATATCTATTATGTTCCCACCAGCCTTTGAAGCACATTCATATAGAGAAAATTAATTAATTAAAATTAATTTCCCTCTTTGAAGCACATTCATATAGAGAAAAAAATCAAGTTAGTCTTTCCATATATACATACAGAGAGAGAGAGAGAGAGAGAGAGTGAAAGCACAGGCAGATTTATCTTCAGCCCCTGGAAGGGAGAACCGGACTATAACCTTCTTTAATACCAGATCTCAAAAAAAAAAACAGCAAAAAAAAAAAAAAACAGATCTCATCTCCCAGCAGTGCCGAGACCAGCGTGCTGCCTCTGGTGAAGTCTCGTTCCAAAGAACCCGGCGCTCCTACCTTATGCAAGGCAGTAGCCTCTCTATGACAATGTCACATGAGGGGCTACAAATGCAAAGTGCTCTTAGGAGGCCTTCCTTGGAATTAGGACATGGACTGTAGCCCACAATCCATGGCGATCTATGGGGGAGAGGCCTCTGATCATGTGCGTCTTAGCACTGTCTGCAGGAAATGGTGAATTACCCACACACGTCCAGCTTGGCTCCAAGTGGGTGGTTCCCTCAACCCTCTCCCCGAGTTTGATCATTTTCTATGATGATTCACAGAACTCAAGGACTTTACCACTACTGCTGGTTTCTTAGAAGAGATATTATAAAAGAGGCAAACCCTCCCCAAATCCTGTCACTTAGGGTTTGTGGAGAGCTTCCATTAAGTAGGCATGAGTAATGAAATCATTGACCTTGGTGATTCACCCAGTCCCCAGCCCATCCGTCCTCCTTGGAAATCAGGGGAGGGGCTGAAAGTTCCAGTCCTCTAACCACACGGTCGGTTCCTCGGGCAACCAGCTCCCGTCCCCAAAACGGAATGAAATATGAATGCTGGGGTCCAGTTACCTAGTTTTATCTGCAGTAGCCAACTGGTCTCAGTTATCTCATAATCCACTTGGCTTTCCCTCCGTTTCCCGAGAAACAGGACATTCAAATTCATCTTAAACTCATTTAGAAAAAAAACCATTCATGGACATATACCCAATACAAATCCTATGGGGCTCACAGAATATTGAAAGCCATTTCAGTTGCATTCTACTGAGTGATCTGCTCCCTATTTATAAAAACATGATAATTTTTTTTTTAAGGATTCGGTTTCCAGCATAATTGGAAAGTATTATTATATTGCTTTCTAAGATCTCCGGCTCATTCTCAAAATACCCCTTCTGGCTTTCTTGATTCTTATCTTCGCGACAGAGGAGAGAAAGGGGTCATGCTGTCACACGATCCCTCTGTTGCGAGTGGAAACCCCCCTCACTTAGTGACAGAGAAGGTCCGAGTCCTTGGTGGGGCGAGTGCCTTGCTCAGGAAACCCCCTCCTGCTACATCGCGGGCAGTCGGCCCCCAGTGAGGCCGGCAGCGCCCGCCATTTATTTCTGTCTTCATGGCTCGACCTTTGACACGGGTTTCTTTTAAAGGAATCTGGAGTAAGTATTCGCTCTAACCTTATTCTAGAACTGACTTCACATTTCTTTCACTTACCAAGGAAGAAAAAAAAGAATCTTAGGATATTTTTTTTTTAAAGATTTTATTTATTTATTTATTAGGGAAGAGAGAGAGTGAGAGAGAGCATGAGAAGGGAGAAGATCAGAGTGAGAAGCAGACTCCCCATGGAGCTGGGAGCCCGATGTGGGACTCGATCCCGGGACTCCGGGATCATGACCTGAGCTGAAGGCAGTCGCTCAACCAACTGCGCCACCCAGGGGCCCGAATCTTAGGATATTTTGTACACATAAAGAAATCAATAAAATATTTTAAAAATATTTGTATTGCCTTGTAGAAGCAAGGCGCCGTGAGGCTTAGCAATGGGGTGAG
Source organism: Nasua narica (assembly GCA_028533885.1). Lineage (NCBI taxonomy): Eukaryota > Metazoa > Chordata > Mammalia > Carnivora > Procyonidae > Nasua > Nasua narica. The sequence goes on along the minus strand of CM052811.1, from coordinate 94,071,791 downwards.
AAGAGGCTGTTAGAGGAGATCAGCCCCATGCCCAGCTGCCACTCTGGACGCAGTGTTTTGCTGACAGAAATCTCCTGGAGACGCTTCACTGGAACAAAACCATATTAGGAAATCCCAATTCTGCCGACCGCCAAGACACACACAGGGTCAGTAGCACCTCGGGGTTTTGTGTGTTTTTTTCCCTCTGAATCGTCCCCCTCCGCGGCTCTGTAACGGAATATATTATAAAAATTAAGCATTCCCTATCTCAGCTTCCACAGCGACATCCGAGTTGAACACAGAGGAGAGGCGATCTCTGGTCTGCTTGTGGGCCTGTCGGGGTTGGTAGCTTCCGGGGAGAAAAGGCTAGGTCGGTGGTAAATCAATAATCTGCCTTCCCTCCTCGTCCTGAAGAGAACCCACCCCCACCGCCACCCTGGGACAACCTCAGCGGCAGCCAGGCGCCCAAACGGCCCAAGGCCCAGGGCCTGAGAGGGGGGCCCACAGCCCCGTGGGGACCCTGCTCCAGGCCGTGCCCGACCCCTGGTCCTAGCTGCCTGCCGGTCCCTCGTGCCGCAGCCCTCTGTTACAGAGAAGAAAACAGGACGCTCGTCCCACTGCCCACCTGGCACAGCCTGTACGGTGACACCAGCCCCTCAGAGAGCCCAGTCTCCACACGGGGCCACTGGGCAACACATTTTCTTCTGGAAACCTCCCGGCTTTCCCTCTGGACTCTGACCCAGGCCTCAGGACTCTCTTCCAAGCCCCTTGTTTTCCTTCCCAAAGAAGCCAGAAGAGTCGGCTCGCCCTTCCTCCCATGTGAGAGTACAAGGAGCAGTCAGCAACGTGCGCACCAGAGGAGGCTTCTCACCAGGAACTGACCATGTTGGCCTGGTCTTGGACCTCCAGCCTCCAGGATCTCGAGAAATAAATTTCTATTGTTTGTAAGCCACCCAGTCTATGGTATTTTGTTACAGCAGCGTGGATGGGTTACAATGGAATTAAGTGTAGTGTACAGAAGCATTGAGAACGTGGGCTCTAAGCACCGTCCAGCGGAGACCCTTTCTCCAAGGCAGCCTGGTGAGCTGACGTCATGCGCATCTTACAGATGGGAACGGAGGCTCAGGGAGGCTAAGTAACCAGCCAAGACAGAGTCGGGATTTGGACCCCACTTTCCCAAGTCCAACTTCCATTGCGCCACTTCTTCATCTTACTTCAGGGCCTCGAAGAAGACAAGAGCCGCCCGCTCGAGTCCACTGTCCCACTTCCTGGGCTGGCCTCCCAGTCTGCCCACAGGTCAAAGGACCAAGCTCTTGGCTAGAATAGAAGGTCCAGAGTTTGGTTCCCATTCTCTGAGCCACACAAAAATGTGCCTGCCCTCCTGCCCAGAGCCCTTAATCCCTTTTGCTAGTGAGTTTGGGTGGTCAAGGCTTTGAGAGGGCAGCAGAAAGGTCTGCCTTGAATGAAACTGTACCAGGGATTTCTGTCATCCCACAGTTATTCTATATCCATGGCACTGACTTAAGGCACAAGCAAAAGCTACTGTCTGGGGGCACCTGGGTGACTTAGTTGGTTGGGCATCTGACTCCTGATCTCAGCTCAGGTTTTGATCTCAGGGTCATAAGTTCAAGCTCTGAGTTGCAATCCATGTTGTACATGGAGCCAAGACGAAGAGGAAGAAGGAGGAGGAGGAGGAGAAGAAGAAGGAGAAGAAAAAGGAGAAGAAAAAGAAGGAGGAGGAGGAGAAGGAGAAGAAAAAGGAGGAGGAGGAGGGGGAGGAGGAGGGGGAGGAGGAGAAGAATAAGGAGAAGGAGAAGAAAAAGAAGGAGGAGGAGGAGGAGAAGGAGAATAAAAAGGAGGAGGAGGAGGAGGAGGAGGCGGCTAGTACATATAAAGTTGAACCACCTGTTCGGTGGTTTGCCTGAGCTGTGTCCTGCTGTCGGTGGTCCGTATTTATCAAAATGGGCCTCTCTAATACAAGAGGAGGCTTTACTGGAGGCCAGGGAAACACAGTAGGAATTAAATTCATGCCTCCTTCCCTGGTTTCCCAAGATGCCTTTATAGCATCAACCTCCTGACACTTGCTGACAAAATAGACTTGCCTTTCCCACAATTATATTTAAAAATATCAGATAAAGGTGGAGCAGGTTGGGGAACGTGGGAGAGGGTCCCAGACAGCTGTGTGGGGAAGAGCCCAGCCCACCCTGTGTAGCCCGTGATTCTTTTCCCAGTCTCGTGAGCAAAGGCCGGGCAGGGCTGTTATTCTCGCTTGTCGGAGCCAAGAGGTGACATGTCTTGCTGCAGGTGGGAAGAGTCAAGGCTTAGAATGAACTTCCCTGAGCCTCTCACTCTCCTTTTTTTTTGGCATTCTCGCAGGTGAGGATAGGTACAGTAATATACCGGCCTGGAACAAAATAGGTGTCAAGAGAACTACTTCTCTCACCTGAATTGTCATGGTATGCCTTAAAATGCTGGGGCCCAGGCTGTTGACACAGTCCTCTCTTTGGGCCTTGAGTGCCACGCTACTCCCATCGAGCCTCGCATCCCTACCAACGTACCCACCACAGAACTACACAGAGAGGTGGGAAGTAAGCCCTCAGCACTCCTGGTGTGGGAAGATGTCACGTGGCCTTATCTTCCATGATGGTTTCTCTCTGCCAACCAGCGGCTTAGTGACCCACTGCCAACCATGCCCCATTCTGGGGGTCTTCTCATCCTCACCACTGTTACCTGCTGTCTGCCCAAAGAAATAAAAAATAAAAGCAGAATGAACTCCATAGCCTAGATCTTCCATAGTGGAAGAAGAAGACTCAAATGAGAGGGAAGAAAGATAATGTTGAGGTCTGATGGCATGGTCAAGGTAGGCCCAAGGAAATTCAGCGCCAGCCGCCCAAAGCCCCCTCCTGTAACCAATCTGAGGGATCCAAACATGGAGCTCAGAGCTGGAACACAGATCATGCTGGTACAGCCTCAGAAGTAAGGCTCCTGAGTCCTAACTGTAGAATGGAAGCCTCAATTTATTGGGTGTTTTCATCTTCCTCGGGTCTTGCTATTAAGTTCAGAAATTGATGACTTTACTTTAAGGGGAGTACATGAGAATTTTAAAAATAAGTTTTTAGGTTCTTTAAGGCAAAATTTGTTGGTACCATCTTGGGCTGGAAGTCACATTCATTTTATGGAAATGATCATTTGCTGGAGTCTTCTGGGTCAAAGACTGTATCTTGGGAGTATGTGTGTTAGGATAAGTAGCTCCTTTGAACAAATGTTATTATATACTAATCTGAATTTAACTCATAACATGCTAAGAGTAACCAATGATGAGAAGTCCATGTCCTCATGGAAAAAAAGAACTTTTATCTAATTCTTTTAAATCAGAAGTCAGTGCCTTGGACATAATGTCGCTTCCACTGAAGAGCATCTCTTGGTAAGTAGAAATAGTTTTCAGGCAGAGACCTGATGTTCTAAGTTCAATAATCTGTTTCAACACCATGTAAAACTATAGTATGGAGAGAATTTTTTTCTGAGATGGTCGTTTGTTTTTTGGTTTTTTTTTTGCAAGTCTTACAAGTTTTTTTTAAATCATAAGCCCATGGGGGTATCTAATAGTCAACAGTCTCTGATTTCAAACTTCTGTCAGAAAAATATCTACAAATCAACTTGTCTAAAACAAAAGTCATATTTTCAGCAGTTAATGTTGGTATATACACATAGGGGTTAACAGGATTCACACTTTCCAAGTTCAAATCTGTGTTTATTACTTACTAAATGTCCAAACTTGGGCAATCCATTAAACCTTACTAAACCATAATTTCCTCATCTTTAAAATGAGAACATTAATAGCACATTCCTCATGTGAAAATTGTATAAGTGTATAGGCTTATCAATGCCGATGATATTCTTCTGTGTACTTCCATAGCCTTGGATTTGCATTTGGCCTATAGTCCCTATCACTTTTGTTTGATTTTTTAAAAAATAGACTTTTCAATAAAAGTTTTAGACTTACAGGAAAATTGAGAAGATAAAGAGAGCTCCCATATTCTCTATACTGCTTCCCCCATGGCTAATATCTTACACTACTATGGTATGTTTGTTACAATTAATGGACAAATACTAACACATTATTATTAGCTAAAGTTCATGCTTTATTCAGATTTTCTTAGCTTTTACCTAATGTCCTTTTTCTGTTTTAGTATCCTATCCAGGTATCACATTGTATTTAGTTTTCATGTCCCCTTAAGCTCCTCTTGACTGCCAGTTTCTCAGACTTTCCTTGTTTTTGATGACTATGACGGTTTCAAGAGTACTGGTCAGGTAATTTGGAGGAGGCCTCTCTACTGGAATTCATCTAATGTTTTTCTCATGATTAGACTAGAGTTTTAGTCTTAGGGAAGGAAAAACATGGCGGTAAAATGCCATTTTCATCATATTGTAGTGTAAAGGGAACATATTATCGACATGACCTTTCGCTGTTGATGTTGACCTTGATCCCCTGAGGTAGCTTTTGTCAGATTTCTTCATTATAAAGTTACTACTGCTCCCCTCCTACCGTTTTTCCATACTGTGCTCTTTGGAAGGAAGTCTCTATGTTTAGCTTACACTTAAGGAGTGAGAATTTATGCTCCCCCTCCTTGAGAGTAAAGTATCTACCTAAATTTTTTGGAATTCTGCATTGTCTCTTCTCTCCTCTTCATTCATTCATTCATTCATTCATTCATTCAATAATTTATTTATATGGTTATGGACCTATGGATATTTATGTCACATTTTGGGTTATAATCCAATACTACTTTATTTTGTTGCTCACATTTTTCCAGCTTTGTGTTGGGAGATTTTCAGTTGGTCTCTGTGTCTCTCTGACATGTTCCTATCAATGTTTTTTTATTGTTGTTATTTTGTTTTGTTTTGTTTAGCACTTCCTTTCAGGCACTACAAGATGCTCCAGACTCATCTTGTATATTTCCTTCCCCAGTCCTCGAATCAGTCATCTCTCCAAGAAGCTCTATTTCCTTTAATGGAGAATGGTAATAGAAACCAAGATCTGGGAGCTGGGTGTGCTAGTTGCTACTGGGTTTCATTTCTTTTAGGTACATCTACCTCAAGGGAATACATGTGTTTATACTAACCCATACACATGCACATCTATAAATATTTCAGTGTAGCCATCTGTACTATGTAAATACAAATTCACCTAATGTCTCCTACTCTAATTCATTATGACATGGATCATTCTGTCCTCCTAATCCCCTTGCTTACCTCTAATTTTCACTCCACAAGTGAGAAATCTGGCTCCCAACATTTGCACTCCATTTGTTTAAGTGTTCAATTCCAATATACATATACAGCAGTATCAGAATTGTTCATCTGTACTCCCACGGAAAACAACGTGATCAGCTAGAGTGCAGTGCTTGTGTGCAATTCCTCTTACCTTCAGTGCTGCAGACGCCATTCATTTCCAAAGGTATTTAGGTCAGCATCATTTCCCCCAGCCACTTCAGTGATATTGGGAATTATAATTTTTTTAATGTATTTTTTTAAAGATCTTATTTATTTATTTGACAGAGAGAGACACAGTGACAGAGGGAACACAAGCAGGGGGAGTGAGAGAGTGAGAAGCAGGCTTCTCACTAAGTAGGGAGCCTGATGCGGGGCTTGATCCCAGGACCCTGGGATCATGACCTGAGCTGAAGGCAGACGCTTAACGACTGAGCCACCCAGGTGCCCTTTAAATGTATTTTTAAGATTTTATTTATTTGAGAGAGAGAGAGAGAAAACAGGGAGACAGAGAGGGACAAGCAGACTCCAGCCTGAGTAGGAAGCCCAATGCAGGACTCAGTCTCAGGACCCTGACATCATGACCTGAGCTGAAATCAAGAGTTGGGCGCTTAACCAACTGAGCCACCCAGTCACCCCAGAAATTGTAATTTTTTGTCACTAAACAAACACTTGGATACTGTATCAATAAAAGAATAATAAAGGAATTATAAGGGAATTTCATATGATTAATAAAATATATCTTATTTTTCACTGGCTTGGGAAAAAGGAAGTTGTAGAAAAATATAAAAAGATTAATTTTTATTTAAATAAAAGATCTAATACAGGTTGTCACCAATGAGCTTTCCATAGCCTACATATTTTTTTGACCTATTTTTTTTATCAAGCGTGTCGTATATTGTTGGTGTCGCCTATCCCCTGTAGTTCACCTTCGCTCCTGCCATCTGGGACGACTTTTCTCCTTTCTGCTACTGTTTTTGAATCTATACATTATTTCTAGCTGAGAAATGAACTTTAGGTACTTGAACCACACTCAGCCTTGACCTCAACTGGAACAAACCATACTAATTTATTAGGCTGATAAACAAACAAATAAACAAATAAATAAAAATGTATTAGGCTGAGTCCTCTATTTGTATACATAATTTGTTTTTTTTTTTTTTAGTTTACAAATTAAACTGTTTCCCCCACCTTACCACTTCTGTGTCCGTGTCCGTCCCTACCTCTGTTATGCACGCTTCCTCCAATCCTTCTGAACCCCAAGCAGCAAGAGACTACAGTCTAAACCAAAACAAAATTATGTCAAAGGTTTTGGGCATATATCATGACAACGGGAAGGTCAAACTTGAGGAGTTTTTAGCTCCTAACAGTGAAAGCAAAGAGATAAATATGTCAACTGCAAAATGTCATCCCTCTGGTTTCCTTGACTTGCTGGCATTTATCTTGACTCACACAGGAAATTTAAGGTTAAATAAAGGTATTTTGGGAAATAACTCCGGTGTTTCTAAAATGCAAACGAGGTAGGACAGACAGGGGCTGACAGCTGCCTGCATCGTTTCAAAGGGAATTTCTGAGGCGGTTTTAATGAAGTGGCAATTCTGCAGACAATGTAGAATTCGAAAACACTAAGGAGATGTTAGGCACCAACACGCCACGCATATAAAACAGCATCTGGCCGTTTCCCTTTGGAGGACTCCTGTGCCAGCATTTCACTTAGATAAGAAAAAAAAAAAAAAAGAAGTCTTTTTTCAGCAATCTTCCTAAATGCTTTAATTTGACACTATCTGAAAGTGATACTTAAGTTGTGGTAAATCACATTTAATTGCAGCAGTCTGCTTGCTAGTTCACTATTGCTTCTTTTCTCTCTAACCTCTCAAAGACCCCGTGGCAAATAAAATCTCCCTTAATTGAAATGCTTCCCTGCTTAATGACTTTTTGGCCATCTAGGTCAATTATTTTGACATATGCTAAAGCAGGAGAGTCATACTAGATGGTCAGGGAAAGCTAAAAATTACAACCCAGCTCTAAGAATTTGGCATTTGCTTGTTTTTGTCTCACTTGCTCAAATATAACTTCCTTGAGAGTCTGGATCTGGTCCGACCCCTGTGTCAACAGCACGCCGTCTACCTTGGTGATGTCTGAGTAACGAATCTGGGGAGTGGCTCTTAGTCGTGAGGCTCTGGGCTGGGGCCCCATGGGGCTGCTGACAGAGAGGACCCAGCCCCTGCCCTCCAGGAGGCTAACAGGAAGAAGGACATGTGACTCAGTGATCATAAGACAGGGTGGCCGGCCTCTGGAAGCTTCTGGATACTGAGGAACTTTGTGCTGGAGAGTGGCTGGTCCTTCGTCTTCAGTATCGCTCTTCTCCACAGCAGCTCCATCGATAAAGGGAGAGAGGAAGAGACTGGGGTCCACAGGAATCAGCGAATTTGCTCAGGTTTTCACAGCTAGTTGGTGGTCAAGTTGGGATTAAAACCTGGGTCTCTCCAGACCATGACAGGGGTTGCCATGGAGGTGTGGAGAAGAAGGGATTGAAAATCACTGTGAAGGGAGATGGAGATAGGAGGGGGCCGGGGGTGGGGGCTTGGTGAGGCAGAGTCAGGACCCCAGAAATGGTGAGAAAGCAAAAGATTTTATTTATAACGATGAATCCTGGAAGGAGCCTTCAATATCTGGACCAACTTCCTTGACTTGAGAGACTGGCAGACCATCACTGAGAGCCTGCTCAAATATTTCCAGGGACAAGGAGCTCATCCCCTCACGGGGCTGGGAGCGCTTGGCAAATTCCGAAAACATCGTCTGCTCCACTGGGGAATCGCTAATCAAAATTACTTTATAAAGAGGAAGGAGGAAGCTTCTATTGGCCAGAGTATATACATGTATAAAACTCTTAACAAAGGCACAGAGAAGTAAGATAGGCTAGATGCTACCTAACTCAAAATGCTACG
>CM052811.1:94033054-94063093 GCA_028533885.1 Nasua narica | reverse complement strand
CAATATCCTAAAACATATAGCTGGCTTTGATTTCTAACTTCATCACTTTACTGATAATCTTCCTTGGTGCTTATGCATCCTATTGTTAGGAGTTAGTTGGACACTTAGGGAGTTGGGGACAGGGTCCCCAACAAGAAAGCAAAAAAGCCACACAGCTAAGACCAAACCACACTAGCCTCCTGTTTTACAGCTTAAACAGAACGATGAGAGCATCCTGTCTAGCAGCCTCTGCAGGAGGGACCTTTGCAAAACACCCTGAAACAAAACCACTAACCATGAAACATGGGTCACTATCACAAGGTGAGAGAGTTAGTCTCCAGATTCAGCCTACAAGACCCAACAACACGTGAACAATTACCCAGTAGGTAGATGGGTGACCTTTAGCAGCCAAGCCACAGGAGGCCCCCCTCAGGATGCTCAAGGTAGTTCCTCGAAAGAGCTTATGAAAACTCCGAGATTGGAACACCAACAGGGCAACCTGTTGCAATACCGTCTGGCAGTTTGTAAGACAGTCCCCTCCCTCTCTGGGAGCTTTGTCCTTTTGTTCAACAAACTTGGCTCTGCTGCTCACCACTCTTCATCTGGTCTACCTCTTTATTTTTCAAAGCAGCATGACCAAGAACCCCCTACTCTACAGGAACAAAAATCCTGCCACAATACGTCTTGTCCCGTTTTACCTCTACCAAAGCCCTTTAAGGAAAGTACCTTTAGTATTTCCATGTAATAGGTGAAGAAAGGGGTATGTCAAGAAGTCATGAACCTTGCCCGAGGACACAGGAGCTTAAACTCTGCCCCGGGCCTTGCCAGCGGCTCCCTTGCCTCGATACACCCCCCTCACCCCCATTTCTGCCCGCTGTGGGTGTGGCTCAAGTGGTCAACTCCTCTGCCCTCCAAGGTGCCTCCCACTCCCACTCTTCCTCTTCCTCCTCTCCTCACCCCCTCCCCTGCCTCTTTAGCAAGGAACAAAAATCACCCCAAGCCCTTGGGCCACCTCCTTATGACGTTTAAATTGGATCACCTCCCAAATCAGCAGGAAGGGGCCTGAGGGTTCCCCTGGACTTAAACCATCCACTGCAGACTTCCCCACAGGAGCCTGACAGTGGGGAACAAATTGATTTTTTTTTTTTTTTTTTTAGTGAACACAGGTGCAACTTCTTTGGCTTTAAAGCCAATTCAGGATTGTTGGTTTTATTTTAAAAAGACATGGGTTTGGAGTTATCAATGTCACATATAATACAGATAATCAACTTTTATCCTTTCCCCTCCAGATTTTATTTTATTTTATGTTAAGGATTTTAGTTATTTATCTGACAGAGACAGAGATCATGAGAGAGCACACACGCACAACCTGAAGCAGGCAAGCTGACTCCCCAAGGAGCAGGAAGCCCAACCCAGGGCTCCATCCCAGGGCCCTGGGATCAGGATCTAAGCTGAAGGAAGACACTTAACCAACTAAGCCACCCTGGTGCCCACAGATTTTATTTTTTAAGTGGTCTCTACACAAACCCTGTGGCTCAAACTCACAACCCTGAGATCAAGAGTCGTGCTCTCTACCAACTGAGCCAGCCAAGTGCCCCTGGAATATCACCTTTAAGAGACACATGTGCAGACTCAGATTTGAAGAAACAGCTTCAAAAACATCGACTTTATGAAGCGAATAAGGCCCCTTGGAAATGTTGGCCTGATACCTTGCTTTCAGAAGTCCCCCTCAGCCTTAACAGGTGAGTAAGGAATGCCACCTCCTGGCAGATATAGGAACTTCAATAAATTTGGAGGGCCTTGGGAAGAAAGGAATTCACCCAAATCCACAGGTCTTGCAGGCGAGTTGGAGGCAAATATTTGGCTTCACTCCTGCCTTTAAAAAGTCACTTAAAGGTTCAATCTAGGGGCACCAGGGTGGCTCAATTGGTAAGCATCTGCGTTCAGCTCAGGTCATGACCATGGGGTCCTGGGATCGAACCCTGCCATGGCAGGCTCCCTACTCCCTGGGGAATCTACTTCTCTCTCTTCCTCTATGCTGCCTTGTGTTTCCTCTCTCATTGTCTCTGTCTCTATGTCAAATAAATAAAATATAACCTTTAAAAAAAGTTCAATCTAAAATTCCTTAGGAAAAGCTCCATCAAAGCAGATTTAAAAGAAAGAAAGAAAGAAAGAAAGAAAGAGAAAAAGAGAAAAAGGCTCCTATATGGTGAATTGCTATTCTTGCTCTGCTTATGTAGATGATTATGGCAAGTTTTTTAAAACTGGACTTGTTTTACAAACCAATTAATCAAATTAAACAAATTAATTGGCTATCTCTGAGAGGAGTGAAGGTGACTTTAGAGAGAATGATTCTATTTCGATAACACACTTTTGTGGGCCTTATATGCTAGCTCTGATTAATTATCTTTGAACGTTTCTTGTTTGCCAGTAAAACTGGATTGGATCCTGAAACCTTCTGGTTTCCTTGATTATCTATGACTCTTCAGACTAAGGTTTCCAACATTCTCCCATTCTCTTATCTTACAACCATTAAGAACTAAAACTGCCCTTTCCCCCTGAAGTCTGGCAAAAAGCTCAACCACTTGAAAGAAACTTTAGGGAAATGGCCACAATAGCTCATACATAGACAGTCTTTGTGCCTGGTGCTCTTTGGGCCACTCAAAAGGAGACCTTTGATCTACACACCAGAAAAATCCATCCGATTGTCCCTGCTCACTCCCACTCTATCTGAGGATGCTTTAAGCCTGACACCTAGACACCTTCTCACTTGCAACTCCAGACTTAGACACTGGGTTGAGCCCTTATTTCAACCATTAACCAGTGTTTTCCTTTTGTTTCCATAGAAATGCCTCTTATTAACTACCAGATTGCTTGGTGAATGAGGCAGAGTCTATGATATGTAATTCCACTTGCTGCACCTGTATTAACTCCTCTTTGCAAATAAGAACCCACATAAATAGGGGTACCTGCCTGGCTCAGTTGGTAGAACATACGACTCTTGATCTCAGGGTTGTGAGTTCAAGCCCTACATTGGGTGCAGAGATTACATAATAAAAATCTTTAAAGGAAAAAGTAGAAGAACCCATGATAATTAAAGTCAAACACTTAGCTACTTGGGTAGAAGAAGCTCTTAACCCACCCCAATGTTTGCCCCCTCCACCCAGGGGAGAGGCTCAGACTAATTTACTGATCTGTATTCTTGGATGACCACTGATATCAGATCAATCTGAGAAAGATGAGACAATTGGGTTTTACTCTACTGTAACTATTCCTTAGAGTAGACTTGGGGATAAAATCAATGATGTGATGTGGTACCAAACCATGTAAAAAATATCCACGTTCTCAGAGAGGAAACCATCTCTGAGACCCCCTCCATTAGCACAAGGAACCAAAAATTGCGACCTGCACTATCTCAGATCCTTCCATTCCAAAGCCTCTACTGCACCTTAATTCAGCTTGAAGCAATTACAGAAGGCAGACCTCTGCCCATGTTTCATAGAAATGGAATGATGATTGACCATGGGTAGTTATAACAAGGAAAAACGTGGCATGTCTGACTCCCTGTTGTTTCTACTCCCTTTTAGCCTCCAGGTTAAAAACTTATGTTTAGCCCCGCAGATAGGCATGTTACAGCTACAATTTACAGAAACTGTTCTTTACCCAAAACCTTCCTCCCCTGAGGAGATAAAAGAATAGCCACAGCATACCTTGGGGGAGGAGGATTGAAACCATGCCCCATAAGAGTAATGAGGTGGATGCTACCAGAAAGCTTCAAGCTTGTTTTTCAGAGAACTGTTTCCCCCTACTCAGCTATCATTCTTCTCAGGCCCTGCCACCGAATACTAGCCACCTCTGCAGGAGCCTGGGATGAAGGTCAATGAATAGGGCTGTAGCTTATGAACAAGCACGGTGGCCCTGATATTCCTTACCTGAAAGACCGAGCCTAAGACCCCATCCCGGTTGTACCAGCTCTCAGAGCATACCCATGGTCCCTTCTCCTTGTCCTGAGATAATCTCCTGACATCAGGACTCAATTTGGCCTCATTATGAGTTCGTGTCCACCCCAAAGTAAACAGGGGATATATGGTACATAATAAGTTTCCTCACTGTGCATGTTCTATCTTTACCCATGAATAATCATAAATGTCCCTGTCCTTTTCTTTTTGGAAGTTTGATTGTATTTATTTCAGAGAGAGAGAGAGAGAGCTAGCTCATTCATGAGCACATGAGTGGGTGGAGGGACAGAGGGAGAAGAAGACTCCTCAGTGAGCAGGGAGCCCCAGAGGGGTAGGGCTCAGTCCCAATACCCTGAGAGCGTGACCTGAGCTGAAGGCAGATGCTTAACAGACTGAGCCACGCAGGCACACCTCCATCCTTTCTTTCTTTCTTTCTTTTTTTTTCAAAAAGATCAACATTACATACTTTATATTTTATAAATTCATTCATTCATTCATTCATTTTTCATTATCATGGACTCAATATGGGGCTTGAACTCACAATCCTGACTGAGATGAAGAGTCATTGTGCTCTTCTGACTGAGCCAGCCAGGTGCTCCCTCCATTCCATTTTTTTAAACAACCTGGGTATCAAGGCTCAGAGTCACAATTTTCCCAGTGAGTCCCACACTCACCCCTCCGTGCAGAGGTGCCATCTGTGGGGCTGGTTTATGTTTGCCCATCTTCCTTCCTCCTTTTAGTGGAAGAAGGTGGCATGCAAAATATTCAGTGCCTATGTGGAATGAGACTGAGGATTTCCCTTGGGAATTAGGCGGAGAGGGAGGACAGCTGGATGGATAATCAAGGAGCTGTTAATGTTTTTTTAGAGGAATGGGATTGCCAGGTCCCATAACTCGGTGGAGGAATGAGAATTGTCCCCTGTCAGTCCTCCCTTAGCTCTTATCTCTTCTCATTCCATGCCTGTGTTTGGCCTCTGAACCCTAAGACACCACCATCATGTGTTTAATGTCCCCCAGACTCAGCCAGCCACACCATGCCACACCCTCCTACCTGCACCCCCCCATTCCTGGAAGCCTTTAAAGGAAGACATCATCCTCCACATCCATGGTTCCCAAAGGGCTTATTGGAGTTTTCTGGGTTAGGAAATGGAGGGAACTCTTTGCCCCCAGATGAGGGGAGCTCTTCAGACATGCTCTTTCTCCTTGCCCTTAGCCTCCTCCCTCCTGAAGTTTGCAAGCAGCAGCCTGAGGTTTGGGGGATTTGAGGAAAGCCATTCAATGCAGAGAAGCCCCAGACCCTGACTTTAACTAAGATTTCTGCATTTGAAAGAGGCCCATTAGAATGGCTCCCCCTGAAATTCCCTTCAGCCACCCTCTCATCCCCCTCCCCACCAACTGAAGTCCTCAGGTCAAACTGAGAACAGTGGGGGATGGGGGCTGTTCATCCTAAATTCTGAACTAGGCCCTCCTCCATAAGAAAAAAATCACGCATGGGTACAGATGAGTTGCTATCTCAGTCAAATGGTCAAAGTGTTGGCAAGATTTCTGTGGATGAGGGGAGATTTGTTCCAGGACCACCCTTCCATATTCTTCTCTGGCTGAGAAGAGGGCAGGGGAGCACTGGGGGTGGAGTGGGACCCAGATCTGGAACTCAGATTGAGCTATAGCTGCTGCCTGCCCAGTGTGAGGGGGTTGCTGAGGGTTGACAGTGGTGGGGTCTGCTCACGCTGACTCCTGCACCTCAATTCATTTTGGGAACTTTCTATTTTTTTCTGCTGAGGTGCCAGGTGCTGCGATTGCTAAAGCTAAATGCTTCTCTTTGCCTAGTTCTTAAAAAGCCGAATTCTCCTCTTTTCTGGGTTAAGGAACTGAGGTGCATCGTCCCATCCTTCCGGACCCCTGTGCAAATATGTCCACTTGAAGATTTCTTTCACCCTGTTCAGGAAGTAAACAAACTACACCCACCCACATCCCTGCCATTGCCACAAATACCTAACCAACAAACAAAACTCCAGCTGGTCTCCTTCTGCCTGGAATGTACTTTAGAGAGTCACTCTCTTAGACACACTTTAGGCTCAAGAACATGCTGCTGTGTCCCTTCTTAGGTACTATTCCATGATTGGATGAGTCCCTTATTGTATTTACAAGATACACTGCTCATGTGAGCTGGCGACAGTATGCTACAGTGACTGGATGAGAGCACTGTGACTTCGGAATGACATCCATACCAAGTCATCCTGAAATATGATCTCTAGAAATCTTTGACCTTTGTGTGCCTCTGATGAAATTGTTGCTTTGCAAACTCCAGCATCTAGAGCCAATCTTGTCCATGTTCTTCTAACCTTTACTTACCCTCAGTTTATCTGATATTTTGCCTGATTGTTTATGGAGAAATTAGATCACTTCCGGCAAGAGCTGAATCCCAAGCCTCTGCTCACCCAACAACGGAAAAGAATATGCACAGATCCGCACCTATCTTCTCCTTCTCCCCCACAGCGAAGAGAATGTGGCCCTCCCTCCCTCTCTCCGTCAAAACCCAAACCCGAGATAAGACTTAGACATAAAGGAAACCAGAATACTGTTCTGAACTATAGACACTTCTAAAAAGTAGCAGCAGCAGCAGCAGCAGCAGCAGCAGCGGTGGCAGCAAGCAAAGAACTGTTCCCAGGGGGACCAAGTATAGAATGTTATGCAATCATTTTGGAGTAATGAATGACTATGTCAGAACTAAGTCATTCACTGGTTCCTACTCACTCAAAGGGAACATTAAGGGTATGTTTGTAGACACTTTGGTTATAAATCTGATAGAGAATTTCTGGATTCATGAAGATTTAATTGAATCCCAACTAAAATTAATTGACCTACACTAGGGCTGATGATGTAGAAACTAAACCATAAACCTAAAATGTGCCAATTTGCTGATGATTAATTCACATTAGAATAAGATGGTCATTAAATTGTCTTGCATATATTATTTTTGACTGAGAAATAAAAATGAGCACACTGACCATCATTTTCCGGTTTGTAGAGTCCAACTTTCACCACTCTGCCTTGACCTGAGAATTAAATCCCAATTCATAGATAATATATTTTAGTGTTCTAAATTATTTCTAGTTATTATTAATAATACTTATTGTTTTTATCTATGGAAGTTGTTTGAGGTTTTATAAGACTCTTATATACAATACAGACATTTAGGTTTAGAACATGGTGGTAGTTATTCAGAAATTCAACATACACACTATTATAACACCTTTGCAGAAGGGGGAATAATTATAAGTTTTCTAAATGGACTTTCATTTCTCTAAGCTTCTTCGAACATCAATATATGCCAGGTACTGTTGAGAGTTGAACAACCAACAGTCTCTGTCTCTGAGGAGTTTATGTTCTATTCAATACAACAAGAAAAGGGAATCATTATAAGCAAAATTTATCTAGATTTTCACTCATACTGGCTATTTCTTCCTCTTTATATTGTTCATACCATTCGTTTATGTTGGTCAAATTGAAATGGCACTACCAATCAGAAATCATAGTGGCATACCAATGAATAGAAACAGAATTTGTTTGAATTTTCCCTTGGTTAGTCTTAAACCAGACTCTGGTTTAAGAGGATATTGTGTTTCATTTTATTGGATCTAGTGACTTACGTTTAGTTTTGAAACTTAATCATTAATAACATTTGTCAAACTTGATTGATACCTAATTCAGCTGTAATACATTAGCAATCTAGTTCTGATAGCATGGCATTCAATCACGTGCAATTATTTTAAATAGAAATGCATCAAATTTTTAAAAAGGTTACTTTTCAATAAAATATATTCACATGAGACTTAATAACAGATTTTGGGGGAATGCATTGCAATTCGACATTTGTTAGGATTGACTAAAGAGTCCATTGTAATTTGTTCCTTGAATAACGTGGACTTCTCTTAGCAGTCTTATTTGGAAAATACCACCATCCAATTCGATGTTTATTTATATTCAGTCACACAAATAGAGAATATTATAAACCCCATATTGCAGAAACTTAAATCATTACATTTCCAACCCTTCCTTGAGGGCTTCAATGGAGCAAGATCTGCTAAAAAGGCTACATATCTATACTCCTTATACCCTCGGCCTTTGTGCTGTTGTTGTGACTAAAAGCATCACCTTGAGGACTTTGAGAGTAGCAGAGGAAAAATAGAAACACTGAATCTTTGAGGAGTAACACTGATGGAAAAGTGCTAGTATCCAGAACATTTATCATTCTTTGAGTAGGTGAACATTTACTGTTTCAAACTCTTAGTAGTTTTCAACAGAAGCAACAGCTGAGAAATGTGAAAATCCATTCGATTTGAACCTTTGGTTTCATCCCAAGACCAGCTTTGTAGAAGAGTTGCTGGGATCAATTCTTAACAAGAAGTTGTGTTTAATTCAATTTGGATTCAAATGTAAACAGTTCCATGGGATTTTAAAATTACAACTTGTCATAAGATCTATTGAAGCAAAGCAAATAAATGATGCCACACAAATACCTTAATCATCACAAAAAAAAAAAGAAAAGGAAATGCTTTGAAGCAAGCTGAGTTGTTTCTTCATTGCCCCACAAGGGGGTGACTTCACATTGGGAGAATGTACCTATGTGATCCATGCTTTTTTATTTTTTTTAAAAAAGATTTTATTTATTTATTTGACAGAGAGAGATCACAGTTATCAGTTGCTAGACTGAATATTTTACTACGATGAAAGACAGAAACAGCACTTTTCTGAGATATAGTTCTTGATAAAATGGCCGTTAATACAGTTTTTCTTGTAGGTCACTGATTCTGATGGCATTGTTTTCTCCATGCTTATGAGAGGGATGGTGACTAACTCCCAAACCCAGCATCTTAGCTTTATTTTATGCACAGAAGCAGCAAATAACATATGCAGGTTTGGGGTATGTGACTTCACATAACTGAGTTTTAAGTGGAAAGTGGGCTACCTGGACAAATTCTTTCCTTTCTAAAATTGTGAATACTAATTTCCGTCACAGGCTATAATAATGTATTTCCTACTATTTCTATTCCAGGGAAACAATGTATCCTGTGGTGAGAGCTAAGAATTTCCTCTACTGTTAAAAGGGTAAGGCTTAAAAACATGAATTCATTCCATACAGCTACGTCACAAAGAGTGAGGCCAGACCTCTCTTGATTTATAACTACAATAGATACCGAGCAGTGTATTATAAACTATATTGGTTTGCAAATTATTTAGACTGTATTCTCTATGTCTGGATGTATTTCTTTCTATCATATCACCAAAATAGGACTTACACATCCAATAGCAGTAGAGAAGACCACATCCTCTATCAAAGACAAATGGATAAAGCAAACTCACATATCTTCCTGAAGAAGTAATATTTTAGCAGATTTATCTGGAGTAGGTTTTTGCTCCAAAAATTATGAGGATAAAAGAGGCAATCTAATGAGAGCTTTGGTAGATTCAAAGGCTATCTCCAGAAATAAAATATTGGATGTTGCTGTCAAGCAGTTCCTATTCCAATAAGTTATTCTACTGACTTCAAAAATGAGATTGGTACTATGTTATATATCTTTTTATTATGTAAGATATTGTTTTGCTGAGTAAACAGGCATTGCTCTTGAAGGAGCCCAAGAAGAGAGTATATTAATCATAAGGGCACTGGTCAATGCAGAGAACCCATACTGAGGAATGGGCTAAGACCTCTTCACTGAGCTAGAACCATAAGGCAGGACACCACTGCAGAGATCCTGTTCCTCTGGGCACTCCTGCCCTCTTCTTTTCCCTCCAAAGCCACTGATCTCTTCCCTAAGACCTTCCTTCCCCTCTCAATCTACTCAGGCTCCTACTCCCAACCCCAGGGTTCCACGGGGCCAATGGAACCCTCTGCCACAAGGGGGAGTTAGAACACAGGCCATGGAAGTTGACCTGGAAGAGGCTCTGGTCCACCCCTTAGCTAACCCCAGGGCCTCAAGTCAAGTGGGCCACCTCCTTCATGAAAACTCTCCACCTCCGTGGACAAGCTCAATGCCACACAAGTGAGATTTGCATAAAGGGGTGAACGTCTCCTCAAGCTACATGGACCTACAGACCTAGATTGGATGAGAGCACTAACAGAAGCAGTGTTGCCAGAATCCCTCCTCCTTGGACTTCCTCCCCCCAAGCCTAGGGGAAACAGGAAACCACACAAATCACGTGGCAAAAGATGCTTCATTCCTGTTAGGGAGCAGGTTTGCAAAGCACATTCCCAAACTGGATGCTCGACTCAGGAAGAGCAAAGAGGTGTTTGGAAAAAGAAACACAAGCTTCCTAGGAAATGAACATTACTAGTAAGACTTCCATCACATATTTTCATGAGCTTTGGAAAGGAATGCTATTTATTTTATTTTTTTTAAGACTTTATTTATTTATTTGACAGAGAGAGAGATCACAAGTAGGCAGAGAGGCAGGCAGAGAGAGAGAGGGAAGCAGGCTTCCTGCTGAGTGGAGAGCCTGATGTGGGGCTTGATCCCAGCACCCTGAGATCATGACCCGAGCTGAATGCAGAGGCCCAACCCATTGAGCCACCCAGGCGCCCCCGAATGCTATTTCTAATGAGTCCATATGCACATACAGACAGGGTACCCAATTGGCATGCTCTTCCTAGGCTCATTTCTGTTGAATGAAAACTTAGAAAATTGAAAAAGGATCCAGTGAGTTGCCAAAAATCCACGCAGTGGAAAGGAGTGGAAGTCTAGTACGGACCTATTTGGACGGTTTCTCCAGGAAGACACTGAGGATTCATTCATGAAGGGCAGAATTGTGAAGACATCCAGCCCTTTCAAGGATTCAGGGAGGTCATAAGATTTTGACCCATGTGACATTAGGCCCAAAGTGAAATGATGATTCAGGAAGCAAAAGTACAGAAATACCTTTCAAGGCATTCTGGAATGTTCTGCTAATTTTTGTATCTAGGACGTCTCTGAGGCAGCCTCCAAAAACACGGATGTGATATTCAAATGTTCATCTTGCCAAGAGGAAAGGAAAACATTTTTCATGAGTTAGCTAGTGAGTTAGTTAGGCCCAGTTAAACAGAAATCCTAGTAGCTAGGTTCCTGATGTCCATCCAGTTTCCTCATCTGCTGACATACTCCAAGGACACTGGGATGTTGTGAGCCTCAAGGGACACGAGGCTTCGGAAGGTGTGTAACTATCCACTCCCATGGGAGTCAGTGCCATTCCCTGGTGGTGTGGCCCTCTCCCTGTAGAGCCCTCATTCCCTAGCCTGCCCACGTGTCTGCATTCACAAATGGCCACTCTATGTCTGAATCTTACAAACTGATGGATTGTATGCAAGTGTATTCCATCATCCTTTGAATGTTCCAGGTTTGTCATTCAATAAACACTCCACTGTGACTAGCCTGAAAATGCATCTTCTGAAGCCCCACAGCCTGAATTTCCTCAGTGGCAATAACGACTATTTTATGTGGATTCTTCCGGGCAATCCTTTGAATTCATGAGCTTGGAAATCTCTCAGTTCTAACCTGTAGGAGTAAATCTGATCTTTAACTGATCTCTCTGATGAAATAGGAGCAGAAGCCATGTGGGCTACACCTCAAGGCCACCCCTTTCCAACCTCCTGCATGACCTTACACAGTGAATCCTATGCAGAGGACCCAGAGAGGACCCTAAGGCTCTGGAGGATGGTGAGGCCATTTACTGAAAGGATCCCAGTCCCTCAATAAGGACATGGAGGAAAACCCACTACAGACCCTGCCCTGCACTGTCCCGACAGATGGATAATCCAAATGGTATTGGGTCAAACCACTGAGATTTGGAAGCTGACCAGCTGTTAGCCTCCACTGATTCAGAGCCTGACTTCTTTCTAGCCAATGGATCACTAACTCCAGGGAATCAAAAGTGGGAGATTGGAAGCAAAGAAACCCAAACTCATGACTATTCTAGGGAAGGAAGCGGGACCTTGACAGGTGATAGGTGAATGTTAAAACCTTCCCTGAAGCCTTCCCACTTTGTCCATGGAAAGAAAGAGGACACATCCCCGGTCATCAGACAAGAAACCCAAAGCCTTGGATTGGATGAATTTGGTGTTGTATGTAAGCCTTGTGGGCAACTGTGTCTGTGCTTCTAGCTGAAGGCCAAGGAATCATTCTGTCATTCTGTATTTTATTGACTTTATTAATAAAACCAAATTCGATGTCTCAAGTTGATGTTTTTGTGGTTTTTCTAAGCTGCTATATTTGTAACAGAGAAAGACTTTCATTTGTATTTCACATTGATAGAGACATAAGTTATGCTCTAAAAACTAAAACAAAACAAAACAAAACAACAACAACAAAAACCAGATGAGACCAAAGAGGATCTGTATCAGGCGACAGCAGTCTCATTGGAGAGGTGAAGAGAGGTCCAGAAATATTGATAAGTTTAAAGTCAATATTATTTGTTCACTAAGTGAACATTGGTTCACTGTGGGATCACAACAGAGAACTGAGAACAACAGATGTTACTGTGTTTCATGTCTCCACCACCCAAAATGGACTTGCAAGCTTCCAAGGGAAGAGTAGGAGTTTGACACATCTCAGGATACCATCTTGAAAATGACAGCTACCACCATAAGGGAACTACCCACCATGAACCTATTCTACACTAACCACATGATATAGAAAACCCAAAGACTTCACACCAGAATTGCTAGCACTCATCCAGGAATTCCATTCCTAATGTCGCAGTATTATCAAATGAATGCGCAGAAATCACTTGCATTTGTCTACTGCAACAATGCGACAGAAGAGAGAGATATTAAGGAGTTCACCCAAGTATATTTGCACCCAAAACCATCCGATACTTAGGAATCCATCTCATCAATGAAGTAAAGGATCTATACACAGAAAACTATACCATAGTCATGAAAGAAATGGAGGAGGATACAAAGAAATGGGAAAACGTGCCATACTCATGGATTTGAAGAACAAATATTGTGAAAATGTCTATGAGACCTAGAACAATCCACAGATTCAATGCAATTCGTATCAAAATAGCAACCCCATTTCTCATAGAACTGGAATAAATAATCCCCAAATTTGTACGGAAGCAGAAACGACCACAAATAGTGAAAGGGACATTGATGAAGAAAACCAAAGCTGCTGGCAACTGGTTGCAACTTCAAGCTCTATTACAAAGCTCATTTATTACAAAGCACATATTACTCATATGTGGAACATGAGGAATAGAGTGGAAAACCATAGGGAAAGGGAGGGAAAACTGAAGGGGAAGTAATTAGAGAGGGAGAGAAGCCTTGAGAGACTCTGGACTCTGGGAACCAAACTGAGGGTTACAGAAGGGAGGGGATGGGGAATAAGGTAGCTGAGTGACAGGTATTAAGGAGGGCACATGTTGTGATGAGCACTGGGTGTTATAGGCAACTAATGAACCATCAAGACAGTATGGCACTGACACAAAAAAAGACCCGTAGGTCAATGGAACAGAATAGAGAAACCAGAAATGGACCCTCAATTCTACGGTCAACTCCTCTACCTCAAAGCAGAAAAGAATATCCAATGGGGGAAAAAAGTGTCTTCAGTAAATGGTGATGGGAACACAGGACAGCCACAGGCATTAGAATGACCCCAGGCCATTTCCTTATACCATACACAAAAATAGACTCCAAATGTATGAAAGATCACAAGGTGAGACAGGAATTCATCCAAATCCTTGAGGAGAACAGGGGCAGCAACCTCTTTGACCTCAGCCGGAGCCACTTCTTGCTAGACCACTCTCCACAGGTGAGGGAACCAAAAGCAAAACTGAACTGTTGGGATTTCATCAAGATAGAAAGCTTTTGCACAGCAAAGGAAACAGCAAGAAAACCAAAACAGAACAAAAAGAACGAGAGAAGATATTTTCAAATGACATATCAGATAAAGAGCTAGTATTCAAAATCCAGAAAGAACTTGTCAATCTCCACTATCAAACTTAACACCCACAAAACAAAGAATCCAATCAACACATAGGCCAAACACATGAACAGACATTTCTCCAAAGAAGACATCCAAATCGCCGACAGACATCTAAAAAAGTGTTCAGCATCCCTTGACATGAGCAAAATAAAAATCAAAACTGTAATGAGATACCACCTTACACCAGTTAGAATGGCTAAAATGAATAGGACAGGAAACAAGAAGTCTGAGCAACATCATGGAGAAAAGGGAACCTTCTTACACTCTTGGTGGGGATGCAAGCTGGTGCAGTCCCATCAGAAAACATTAAGCAGTTTCTTTAATAAGTTGAAAAGATGGACACCTGGGTGGCTCAGTGTCTCAAACCCTCTGCCTTCAGCTCAGGTCATGATCTGAGTCTTGAGATTGAGTCCCCATTGGGCTCTCTGCTTGGTGGGGAGCCTGCATCCCCCCCTCTCTCTCTGTCTACCTCTCTGCCTACTTGCGATCTCTCTCTCTCTGTCAAATAAATAAATAAAATTTAAAAAAATAATAAGATGAAAAGAGAGCTACCCTATGACCCAGCAATTGCACTCCTGGGTATTTACTCCAATGATACGGATGTAGGGAAAAGAAGGACCATCTGCACCCCAATGTTCAAAGCAGCAATATCCACAATAGCCAAATGGTGGAAAGAGCCTAGATGTCCTTCAACAGATGAATGGATAAAGATATGGTCCATATGTACAAAGGAATATTACTCAACCATCAGAAAATGAATACCCACCATTTGCATCGACATGGATGGAACTGGAGGGGATGATGTTAGGTGAAATAAGTCAAGCAGAGAAAGAAAGTATCCTATGGTTTTACTCATATGTGGAACATAAGGAATAGAGTGGAAAACCACAGGGAAAGGGAGGGAAAACTGAAGGGGAAGTAATTAGAGAGGGAGAGAAGCCTTGAGAGACTCTGGACTCTGGGAACCAAACTGAGGGTTACAGAAGGGAGGGGATGGGGGATGAGGTAGCTGAGTGACAGGTATTAAGGAGGGCACATGTTGTGATGAGCACTGGGTGTTATAGGCAACTAATGAACCACCAAACACATTAAAATCTACTGATGTACTCTATGTTGGCTAATGAATGTAAATTTTAAAAATTAAATTAAATTTAAAAAATAATAAAAATAGAACCAAGGCAGAAATCGTATGTAACCCAGAGAGCTCTGTGCTCCTGGAGGCTGAGCTAGCAGCGACAGCCATGGCCTCTGGCAGTTAGGGGACTGGAGGTCTGAGAGGTGACTGGGCACACCCCTGACCCTGAAGCCCCATGGCCATGGCAAGGTGCAGGGACTGGGGGGGAGGAAGACTCGATCAGAGGCCATCCTGGCTCCAGGGCTGCTGCAGGACCACTCCCAGCCGCCCAGGCAGTGTCTGCCTAGGACCAGGAAGAAAACCTTTTCCTTCGATTGTTCTTTTTAAAGATGGTTGCTCAGCATGGACACAGAAAAATATCACGGGAGCCATTCACAGCTGCGACTGACTCAGAAGTTATCAAAATGTAGTGACCAGATCTCACTTACATGTGGAGTATAAAGAAAATCATGGAGGGCATTGTGAGAAGGAAGGGAAGGATGAATGGGGGGAAATCGGAGCGGGTGATGAACCAGGAGAGACTGTGGACTCTGAGCAACAAACTGAGGGTTTTGGAGGGGAGGGGGTCAGGGGGTGGGTGAGCCTGGTGGTGGGTATTGAGAAGGGCACGTATTGCATAAAGCACTGGGTGTGGTACATGAACAATCAATCTTGTAACACTGAAAAATTAAAATAAACATGTATGGGGGAAAAAAATGTAGTGACCAGAAAGAGAGGACCTTGTGTCTCCAGGCCTCCTGTATGCGGGCACAGATGGGGGCCCTGAACATACCTGTGTGGGCAGTCCTGGGCTCCACGGTCTCTCTTGAGGCTACAGAAGTAGGAACCTGCCCTGACAGCTCTGCTCAGACAGCACCCCAGATGGAGACGGGACAGTCCCTCATGAGTCCCAGATGTCCTGGTGATTCTTGGGCATGGCCCAAATCTCAGCTTCTTCATGATGGGGACAGGGGGCATGGCAGCCCAGCCACCGTGGGTCCCAAAGGTCCTCAGGGGACAGCACTTTGTTGGGCTGATGGTCCAGCAGGTAGCTGATCAAGTGACTCTCGTCATGTCACACAACCTTGATCCCATTGTCCAGGTCGACCCCCATCACCTGGTGACAGGCCAAGGTCCGTCAGTGAACCTCCACCACCAACCCTTCAAAAAAGGCCCCCATGTAGTAAACATCACCCTGGTCCCTGGGGAAGGTGGGCCTGCAACTGTGGCCGACGCTGGTAGCTGAAGTCTTCACAGGTCACCCGGTAGAAGCTGGGGCAGGGTGACAAAGAGGGGGGACAGGATCTCCACACCCCCATGATCACAGAACTTCACATCCACATCCCCGCACACGAGGTCGTCCAATTCATGGAGGAAGCACTGCTCACAGAAGCTGCGGACCATCACCAGGTGCCACATGGACACCGCAGTGTGGGGCGCCAGGGACCTTGAGGACCACCACCCTCTAGCCCCCCAGGAGGGGCACCCAGGCCCTGCAACTCACTGGTCGGTGAGGACCTAGAAGGTGACCCTGTGTCCCACCATGATGGGCTTCTCTGTCCTCTGCAGGAAGAGCTCCAGGAAGACCACCTAACTATGGGGACAAGGGACAAGATGGGAGGAGGGTCACTGTCAGAGGCTGGCGGCAGGACCCCAGAATAGGAACCACGGATGTGTGTACCTTCATCGAGGGGAAGGCCCTGGGCTGCTTTAAGCAACAGCCACTCTCCCAGCATGTCCTGAGTGAGTCTGCTCATGGGCCCTCCCTACCTTCTGCTCCCAGAGATGGGGGCCATCAACATCCCATCATGCAAAGGGGAGCCTGAGGTTTCGCAGGCAGGAAACCAATCCCACAGTCAGCATGCTGCAGCCAGAACAATCCCCCTGTGCCGAGCTCCCAGGCAAACCCTGCAGCAGGTACCATCCCCTGGCCAGCCCCCTGCATGTCCTGTCCCCACCTGCCAGGAGTGGAGCACCTTTGGGCACAGCCCTTCTTTCTATGGCCTACAGACTGGATAGAATCAGCAGGGCTGGGCTCCTTCCCCACTTTGCTTTGAGTGGGCTGTCACTGGCCTCCTAGAGCTGTCTCTACCCCCTATAGAGTCATCCCTTGAAGGCTCCTGGACCTCTTGCTGACAAGGTCCATCAGTTAATCACTGCTATTCCTAGGACTGGTCACCCACGAACTCCCCCAGATCAGGAATCAGATCCAGCCCACGGGCAGAGAAGGTGAAAGAGGAGCGCTGGAAGAAGAGGGGGCTTGCTTAGGCCCCAGTCATGAGTCCAAGACTAGAAGCTTCCAGGTCCAGGTCTACATGTCCCCGACCCCAAGCAGTTGGAAGTCTTGTCTCTCTGAGAGGACCACCTGTGGGGACAAGCTCCTCCATTGTCAGCAAGGGTGGTGAGCCCCTCTGAGATTGATTTTTTTAAGGTTTTCTTTATTCGACAGAGAGAGAGACAACTACAGAGGGAACACAAGCAGGGGGAGTGGGAGAGAGAAGCATGCTCCTCACTGAGCAGGGAGGCCAACACGGTGGGGTTCTAGCCCAGAACCCCAAGATCACGGCCCTCATGAGCCAAAGGGAGAGGCTTAATAACTGAGCCACCCAGGTGCCTTGAGACTGATTTTTACACACAGGCCCTAAGGCTACTGCCCTGGCAGATTAGTAATGCACTCACACAGGGAAAGTGAGCACTTCATTCATTCATTCAATTCATTCATTCAAGATTTTATTTATTTATTTTACAGAAAGAGAGATCACAAGTAGGCAGAGAGCAGGCAGAGAGAGAAGAGGAAGCAGGCTCCCCGCTGAGCAGAGAGCCCAATGCGGGGCTCGATCCCAGGACCCTGAGATCATGACCTGAGCTGAAGGCAGAGGCCTTAATCCACTGAACCACTCAGGCACCCTGGGCACTCCATTTAAATAGGGGACAAGCACACACACTCTGCAGACATGCATCAGGTAACTGGGAGGCAAGTCCAAGTCCAGCCAATGGGGGAACAAGCCAGACATGAAGCAGGGGGAAAGAAGAGTGCTTCTAGAAGAGGGCAGAGCGAATGTAAAGGCTTGGAGTCAGGCCGGAGGCACATGTGGGATGAGTGCACATGTGGGAGGCCCATGGGGGTTGGGGGAATATGGTGAGAGAGGTGAGGCTAGAGAGGATAGGCACCTGGGGAGTGGATCACAGAGAAGCTCAAAGATTATGTTCTGAAAAAATCACTCTGCTGGTTACCGGAGAAGAATGGGCTCTGTACAGCAGCGGACACGGAGACCCTAACCCTAACCCCTAGCCCTGATCCTAATCAAACATCGTGCTCCATTTGGAGGACTGACAGCTCTACTCTGAAATTACAAACAAGTCCATCATGCTGGCTTTCACTCCTTGCTCAATATTGGACTGAAAGTTCTACCCAGAACAATAAGGCAAGAAATAAGGAATCCATATGTGAAAGGAGACAGTAGAACTAGGTCTCTTCAGAGACAAGAGAGGCATCATCTTCTATAGAGAGCTTCCTAAAGAATCCACAAAAAATGATTACAGCCAGTTCTCTAATTCTTCAAAGTTACAGGACAAAATATCAGTATGCAAAAATCTCTCTTATTTGTATGCACTAGCAAGGAATCATCCAAAAACGAATTTAAGAAAACAATTCCATTTTAGGGAACGTCCACATTGACAAAATACTTAGGAATAGTTGTAATCAAGGTATAAGTCTTGTACACAGAAAATTACAAAACATTACTGAAAGAAAGTAAGGGAAACCTAAATAAATCTGAGGACACTCCATGGTGATGAAAAGACATACTATGAATGAGATGGCAAGAGTACACAATGCAATACGGAAATTCAATGTGTTCCCAAGAAATTTCACAAAGGCCTTTGGGAAGAAATGCACAAGCTAATCATAACAGTCAAATGGAATTTTAAGGGGCCACGAGATAGCCCAAAACTGTCTTGAAAAAGAAAATCCAAGGTGAAAGGTCATACTTCCAAAGTTCTAATCTTAATACAAAGCAACAGTAACTAAAACATCCTGATACTGTCTTAAACTTATGCATACACACTGAAACAAATACATTATATGATAATTAGCTGAATTTAAATTTTTAAAAAAATTTTAAAGAAATGTTTTTTAAAGTATGCATACAGATCAGTGGGATTTAATTGACAGCCCAGAAATAAACCCCTGCATCTAGGGTCCTCTGAATTTTGACAAGGGTGGATAACATTACACTGGGGGGACAGAATGGTCTTTTCAACAAAGAGTGCTAGACAATCGGCTATCCATGTACGGAGGAAAGGATCTGGATCCTTACCTCACACCACATATAAACATTAACTCAAAATAAGTTAAAGGCTTAAATGGAAGATGTAAAATATAAACTCTAGAAAAAACAAATGGGGATAACCCTTTGGATTGGATTTAGCAATGCTTTCAGATCTGACACGAAAGCCTAAGAAGGGAAAGAAAAAAAATAGATAAAATAATATCCTCAAAATTAAAAATCTGTCCTAGGTGCCTCAGTGGCTCATTTGGTTAACCGTATGACTCTTCATTTTGGCTCAGATCATGATCTCAGGGTCATGAGATTGAACCCCACATCAGGCTCCATACCGAGTGTGTGGCCTGCTTAAAATTCTCTCTCTTTCTCCCTTTGCCCCTATCCACTCGCACATGTTCACTCATTCACTCGTAAAAAAGAAATGTTAAAAAAAAATTTAAAAATCTTTGTACATCAGAAGATACTATACAGAAAGTGAAAAGACAGCTCCTAGAATGGAAGGAAATATTTGTACAGTATTTATCTAATAAGATTCTGTTGCCCAGAACATGTAAAAGGCTTTTACAACTCCTCAAACAAAAGACAACCCCATTTTAAAAATGGATGAAGGACTTGGATAGACCCTTCTCTGGAGGAATCATACAAATGGTGAATAGCACATGAATAGATGTGAAACATCATTAGTCATTATGGAAATGAAGGTTTAAGCCAGTTCGATGTTCTTTTACACAAATAGAATCACTAGGATCAAGAAAACTAAAAATAACAAAAGGATGTTGAGAAACTGAAACCCTTAAACCTCGCTTGTGAAACATGGTGCAGTCCACGTATAAAATAGTATGGCCTTTTTTTCAAATAGATCTGAGCAGAATTAACATATGGTTCAACAATTGTACTCCTAGATATATACCCCCAAAATTGAAAACACTGGTTCAGGCAAAAAACCAAAAATGTACAGGAATATTCATAGCAACAGTATTCACAATAGGCAAAACCCAAAAACTATGCAAATGCCCATCCATGGGGTAAAGAATAATAAAAAAATGAGGGAGATCCATCAATGGCAATCTTGTTCTGCCCTAACAAGGAACGAAGTAATAGGGTTCATTTGTGGGGAAAGTAATATGGTGGTTCCTTAAAATAGGAAACACAGAATTCCAACACAGCCTATATGACCCCCAAAACTGAAAGTAGAAGTACCCTTATTCAGAGCACATTTCTCACAACAGCCACAAGGTGGAAGCCACTCAAGTGTTCACTGACAGATGAATGGATAAACAAAATGTGGTTTATATATGATAGAACATGACTCAGCCTTAAAAACGAAGGGAGTTCTGACACAGGCTATAACACGGGTTGAACCCGGAAGCCATCATGCTGAGTGAAATCAGCCCAAAACAGAAAGACAGAAACTGTATGATTCCACCTGGATGATGTGTCCGGGACACAAAGTTAGAAGTGGCTGCAGGGGTCGAGGGGAAAGGGCAATGGGGAAGTTGGTGTTCCGTGCATACAGTCTCCCTAAAAAGAATGAAAAACTTCTGGAGAATGATGTACAATGGTGGGAATTCAGCTAAGGCCAGAGAACTGGGTACCTGAAATGTTTTAAGGGGTCAATGTTATTATATTTAGTCACCATGAAAAAGTGAATGAAGGACTGATGCATGTCACCACGTGGATGGACACTGAGAACAACCCCAGTGACATAAGCCATATAGAAATGCCACTCAGATTGGAGCCGTCTGTGCTCCTTAAATCCATCAAGGTTACCCAAATAAGGGAACGTCCTGGAAGAAGTTCAAGAAGAAGAAAACTGGATCCGAATGGAGAAGACATTTCAGACTGTCAGGCAGGGGGTGATAGCTGCGGTGGGCCTGTGGTCTGGGTTCAAATGTGGGAACCATCATGATTTCCTGACTTGGGGTTATGTGGTGGCTCCATGGATGGTGTCTCTTCTTGGGGTAAAATGCACTGAAATAGCCCATGTGAGGTCGCAAACGTGGTAAAGAAAGGACAGCTGGGGAGTCTGAGTGTGCAGATAAAGCGTGTTTGTGCTGTTGTGACAAGTTACTGCCCATTGGAAATGACCGCTGAGTAAATGACTCTTCCAAACATCCACATTAGCACAATGTCGCAGAAGAAGAGAGGACATCAGACCTCGGGATGGCGGCCAAGCCCTCCCAGATCCAGTTCACCCACCGTGGAGAGGCCACTCACCCTTGGAGGAGGCCCCATGTTAGCAAGACACTCATGGCAGGATTAAATTGGGCGCCCTGAGCCTTGGGTGCAGCAGAAGCAGGGGGATTTGGAATTCAATTCTCCACAACGCCCCACCACAACCTGGTTAGAACTGTGAAAAAGCAGGTAGGGAAGACTTAGTACAGTGGACTGGGGACGACACCAAAAGGGGATGCTGGAAGGGGGAGCCTGCCGCTCAGTATCCATGACAGAGCCTACATTAGAATCCCCCACAGGAAAGACTCATCTATTCCAGGCCACACAGGGGAAGCTGGAGGGGTTCATCTCCTACAAGAAATCCACCACCCCTGCAGCTTAACCGGTGAGAATCCTCCATCACCCCGAACCCCTGCCTTTCTCCAGTAGACCTTCCTTCCAAGCAACCCTCCCAACTTCTTCCTTCTTTTCCATGAAATAATGTTCCTCTCCTTTGTTCCTTGCACTTGGCCTGGGTTGTGACCATAGCTTGATCACCCGACACTGCCATTCTCTGATATTCCCAGATTGAGGCAGAAGAGAGTCCCTGAATCCCAGCCCTTCTTGTCCACTGCTTTCCGCAAAGGGAGGGGGGCAGCAATCTGCCCTGAGAGACTGCAACAATGTCCCGTTTCCCTCCCCCATCACCCTCACCAAAAAAATTCACCCCAAACCCTGCAGGTTGCTCAGTCTTGGGGAGTGATCCCACTGAGCCCGCCCAGTGTAAATAAAGCTGTCTTCCCCTGTGCTCCGTGTGCCGTTTGAGTTTCCTCAGTTGCTTCAGTTTTCTGCAACAAGATAAACACATTTTTCTGGCCAAATAACTGGCAGTTTAAGTTTAAGGGGAGCATAACTAAAATTCAAGAAACTTGCAAGGAAAAAAATCAATATAAAAAATCAATGGCATTTCTACGCGATCTGAAAGAATCATCAGAAAGAGAACTACAGAGAATGATCTCAGTTACAACTGCATTCAAAAGAAAAAGTTACCTAGGAGTCCCCTGAACCCAGGAGGTGACATACCTGTCCTCTGAAGGAGGATGTGAGGCACCGATGACAGATATGGAGGGAGACACATGGAGATGGGAAGACACTCAGGGAGGAACTGACCCTGGGAAAAGAGCAACTCTTTCCAAGCCATCTACAGAGTCCACATTGTCGCTCCTGAACTTTCAGACACTGCACCAACACTTAAGCGGGTGTGAACACGGGAAGGACCCCACAGGGCTGAGCCTGGTGGCAGCTTGAGCACCATGGTGGGCGGCAACCCCCTGACAGCAGACTGTCTGAGGAGCCCCAGGAACGGAATCCGCGTGCACACAGACACCACCGCAGGACCTGGGGAGCACCTCTGAGCCCCAAAAGGGGAGACACCACAGCCCTGTGCACAGCATCGTGGGAGGCCACGTCACCACACACAAAACCACTGTGTCTATACAGTGCACCCTTCATCCATGGCGTCCTGAGATCATGCACCCCCTCACCAGTCCCCGCTCAGGGGGCTTCTCCTCACCTTCTCCTCCGGTGGCCACTCCTAAAGAGGCTGGACTGCTGTCAGTGTGGACACAGTCGCACGTCTTCCACAGCGGGTCCTGTCAGTGTGCACGTGGGCCCACCTCCTCCACAGTTTGTCCTGTTAGGGTGGGAGGGGCCCCAAGGCGTCCAGAAGTCTCGACAGTGGGAACTGAGGAGGCCAGACTCCTGTCCCAGCCTTGATGGTGCAGGCCAGGCTGAGGGCGGGACCTCGGGTCCTGCACCCTCCGCAGGTGGTGGATGCAGTGTGGGACTAGCTGAGCTCACCCTTCCATGGAAGCACCTGCTCCCTCCCGGGGTCCCCCTGAAGCCATTTCATTCTGGAAATTCAAGCTGCATGGAGCCCAATATCCCCCAAATTCTCCAAAAATAGTGAAGGAACAGCGAATTGGAAACAATAGGGAATGACAAGAGTCCCTGACCCAAACAGTGGCACCGAACATGACCATGACCCTGGCCCTGACACAGACCCACACCCTGACCTCAAGTGGCTCCCAAGCCTGGATCTGACCCCAATCCAACACCTGAACCCTCACCCCTAACCCAAATAATGTTCACCAGAATCAAAAAGTAGAAACTGCAAATAGCCATCCATGGTGAATGCATAAACAAAGTGTGGTGAAGGGGTTGAATTTGGGCTCAGGCTCAGGTTTCAGGGTACTAGATCAGGCTTTTTGGGTTTAGGATCAGGGTGAGGATTTAGAGTGAGGGGCAAGGGAACAGTTAGAGTTTAGGGCTTTAGGTGTATGATTTAGGGTTTAAGACTCAGAGCTTATGGGATAAAGTTCAATCAAATTTGGGGTTTGGGTCCAGGGTTCATGACTCAGAGTTCTGGTTTAGGGTTTGGGTTCGTTGTTCAGGCCTTGGATCTAGGGCTCAGGTCCAGGCTTCGGGTTCCATTTCAGGGTTAGGATTCAGGGTTCCAGTTTGGGCTTTAAGGTGAGATTAGGTTTCAGCATACAAGTTAGAGGTTAAGGTGAGGTTTAGGGATGACACATTTTCTTCAGTTGTCATCACAGACACAAATCTCTATCTCAAGTCTCTGAATCTGAAATGTATTTCATCTGGGTGTCAAGAGCTGGTTTGGCATTTAGGATCTCAGGAACTCCCTATGGACAGCATTCTGGTCCCAGAGTCTCCTGCTCACCCAGAAGCAGCTTTTTTTCATGGCCCAAACATACCCTTGGCAGAGAAGGGCGAGCTGGTGCCAGAGTGGGGATGATTTCACCACAGTAGAGGTGGGAAACCAAATACCGTGGAAATGTTCATGGAAAATGAAACAGGAGACAAATAATTGGCTGACTCCTGATTCTTCCACAATAATGAAGACCAGGTTTACAACAGAATCTGGTAGTGTTCCCTAGGAAGGCCTATGGTATTCATGACCAGTACTGAAAGAGGGCCCCCTCCCCTAGTTTAAACGAAGGGTCCCAGCAGGATACATCCTACTCTGGGTCAAAAATAAAATCTGATGATTTGGCTGTTCCGGTGTACAATTGGTAGAAGCACTGACAGCATTTTACTTTCTCAAATCCTCATCAACACACGGGGAAGATGCAGGCAATGTTGGCATGCACTGATCATTGGAACACTAAGTCCAAGGAGGGCTTGTAGAAGTAATAAATAGATATCAAATATGAAACTCAGAAAAAGCACTCTTTCTGGGCACTGAATGAGGATCCCTATCCATAAGATCTAACATCTCATCCTATGGAATCAACCCATAAAAATCATAACTAACAATAGCCTGCTAACCACTGTAACCACCTCACCATTGACCTCTAGGCTTATAATACACGCTGCAATGGCTAGAGACACACTTCTCATCAGCATAATGGGACTTGCCCACTCCCAGGGGACCAACTCTTACAGTGAAGCCAAAAAGGCCCACTCCTTGGAAATGGCAGCCACTAGGACAAAGTCACAGAAACCACACCCAGAACTCAATAAATGACAGACATCTCAAGAAGCGGATGCTGCAGATCACCTCCACTCCCACGAAGTAACTCTACAGCGGACTCCAGATCTGTCCTTTTCCTGGGATGACATGGGCCCCGCATTCTTCCAATACTCCATCCTCAGAACAGAACCATGAAACCTCCTCGTCAGTCCTGCCTTCAGGCTCACAGTGAACCCAGCGAAAGCCAGGCACCTCCTTGAGAGCACTCAGCCCCTCATGCCTATTTGAGCAGAAGGAGGGTGCTGCTCTCTCCGACTTCTGTCCCAACTAGAGAATAGTTGGAACAAGTCATACCATACTCCATGCAAAAGGCATATTCTTCATCAGCAAAATGATGGACAGTGAAACACCTTGGATTCCCCACACCTTCTTGAACATAGGTAAATTAGAGATATAGCTTGGCCAGAGCTATTATCCCCAACCCCCTACACACACAAAGACACCCTTCCCTTGTGCACTCCAGACCAGTTTCCATCCACTTGGCTCATTCTCAGCCACCGTCCCTGCAGAGTAGCACAGTAGTACCGAGGTGCTGGGACTGAGGTACTAGGTGCTAAGCCAGCACCTTAGACCCACTTACTATCAGAAATTAACAGTTGTTTTATTAACAGATGCATCCCAGAACATCTTGCCACCATGACCATTGGAAAAGGCATTACAACAGAGGTCCTAACATCCTGGCCAATCTCCATGGCTCCAATCCCTGGCTCTAGGGATTGGCTCATCCATGGGCATGGGACCTAGTCCCAGTTAATGTGGTGGGAGGAACCTCGGGTCTCAGCCAACAGAGCCAAGTGGCCTAGGCCAGGCCTGTGCCGGTGCCACAGAGGGCCAAGGAAGCCAGGTGTTCCAAAAATTTGCTGAGGTCTGAATCAGAGTCGTCTAGAAGCCTGTACATGCTAGATCCTCTGCTAACTCAAGAGAACCCTAAATGTGCTCATGCTCTGGGTCTGAACAAGAGGATCATCTGTGTTGTATATAACTGGCAAGATATACCCACCAGGCAACGGGAACATACTCAGCCAAACAATACCTACATGGAATTCAACCACACACAGACATCCTGTGGGAAGCTCAAGGCCTCCAGAGAAATACAAGGGAAAGACTAAGACCTTAGTAACCTCTTTGACATCATCCACAGCAACTTCTTTCAAGGCCTCATGGTGGGTATTAAGAAGGGCACATATTGCATGGAGCACTGGGTGTGGTGCATGAACAATCAATCTTGTAACACTGAAAAATTAAAATAAACATATATGGAGAAGACATGTCTCCAAAGGCAAAGGAAACAAAAGCAAAAATGAACTTTTAGGATTTCATCAAGATAAAATGCTTTTGCACAGCAAAGGAAACAGTCAACAAAACAAACAGGCAACCCAAAGAATGGGAGAAGATATTTGCAAATGACACTACAGACAAAGGGCTGATATCTAGGATCTATAAAGAACTCCTCAAACTCAACACTGACAAAACAGATAATCACATCAAAAAATGGGCAGAAGACATGAACAGACACTTCTCCAAAGAAGACATTCAAATGCCTAACAGACACATGAAAAAATGTTCATCATTTTTAGCCATCGGACAGATTCAAATCAAAACCAAACTGAGATACCACCTTACACCAGTTTGAATGGCCAAATTCAACAAGACAGTAAACAACAAATGTTGGAGAAGATGTGGAGAAAGGGGAACCCTCTTCCACTGTTGGTGGGAATGCAAGTTGGTGCAGCCACTTTGGAAAACAGTGTGTAGATTCCTGAAGAAATTAAAAATAGAGCTACCCTATGACCCTGCCATTGTACTACTGGGTATTTACCCCAACGATACTGATGTAGTGCAAAGAAGGGCCACATGTACCCCAATGTTCATAGCAGCAATGGCCACAATTGCCAAACTGTGGAAAGAACCTAGATGCCCTTCAACAGACGAATGGGTAAAGAAGATATGGTCCATATATACAAAGGAATATTACGCCTCCATCAGAAAGGATGAATACCCAACATTTATATCAACATGGATGGGACTGGAAGAGATTATGCAGAGTGAAGTAAGTCAAGCAGAGAGAGTCAATTATCATATAGTTTCACTTACTTGTGGAGCATAAGGAAAAACATAGAGGACATTGGGAGAAGGAAAGGAAGGGTGAATGGGGGGAAATCAGAGGGGGTTATGAAGCATGAGACTGTGGACTCTGAGCAATGAACTGAGGGTTTTGGAGAGGAGAGGGTGGAGGGTTGGGTGAGCCTGGTGGTGGGTACTGAGGAGGGCACATATTGCATGGAGAACTGGGTGTGGTGCATGAAAAATGAATCTTGGAACAAGGAAAAATAAAATAAAAATTAAAATTAAAAAAGAAATCCTGAGGCCTTAATTGTTGGCGAATCTCACTATCATCTTTTTTTCCTTTCAAAGGGAGGGTCCGGGCTCGGGCAGGATAGATCCCAGTGTACCCCACTGTGCCACTGGAAAAGAAGAGCACTCTCCCCCATCATCCATCATGTTGCAAATCTGGAGTGTGGGAAACTACCACCCAAGGGCCAAATGGGACCTCTCTTGTATTCTGTCCATAAAGTGTGTCTGGTACATTAGTTATGGATGGTCTGTGGCTGCTTTCAAGCCATGGTGCAAGAGTGGAGCCATTGTCAGAGAGACCACATGGACTGCAACGCCGAACAGAAAATCTTTACAGAAGACCTTACAGGAAAGTCTATGCCAATCCCTGGTCTCAGAAATCCTAGGATCATGTCACTTCTCTGAGTAGAATGTAGGGCCTTCTGGGTAAAATCTGATTTCTTCACTCCCAGAGGCAAGGACTTCCATCCTTTCATCCAGAACTCCATCTCCGTCCTCCTCTATTTACACCTCGAAGGCCACGTCTACGTATCTGCAGCCCAATGGGAATTCAGTGTAGTTCCCATGGTAGTGGTGCTCAGAAACGGAAGTGTAAGTGTGAACTTGTGAGTTCCATGTGAGTTTCCTCTTTGTTAGCCACAGTGTGCACGGAGAATACAATACAGTAGCGTGCTTTCTGTCTAACAGGAATGGCCACGCCATGTGGTTCCAGTATGATCTCAGAACAATTCCACCTTCATAGAACAAACTTCACCTGGGAGGACTCCCAAATCCCTTGTCCTGGATGCTACATTCTACTGAGGCTAGGGGCACACAGAGGAACAGGGACTCACCCTGGCCATCAGGGTTTTGAAGGACGCCTGCTGTTCCAGGACAAAAGATCCCAAACCCATTCATCCACCTGTCATCCAGCCAGGAATCTGTGAGAGAGATCAACTCCAAGCAGAAAGGACAGACCGAGAGACAACAAATGACAGCCTTGTGTGACAAGGGCCAGAACAGGGGACACTCAGGAGGACTGGGGGTGTCCAGAGTTGGCCATACCTGGGGCCAGGGGGCCAGGGAGTGCTCCAGGATGATAGTCCCAGTTGTGTTACTACAGGGGATGCTCAGGAAGACCGGGGGTGTGCAGGGTTAGTCAGACCGGGGGCAGGGGGACCGGGAGTGCTCCAGGAGGATGGTCACAGCTGTGTCACTATGGGGGACACTCAGGAGGACTGGGGGTTTGCAGAGCTGGCCAGACCGGGGGGCAGGGGGGCCAGAAGTGCTCCAGGAGGATGTCACAGTTGTGCCCTTGTGTGGCTACATGTGTCAGTGTGAGTGGGCACTGGCCAGGCCAGAAATGACAGGGCAGGTGAGGGGCAGTGTACCTAAACTGTCTATTGCAAGGCAAAAGTTTGGTAATGAGATTTCTTTCAGTACAATTTCATTTTATGTGCGTCTGTGAGTCCCTAGAACTGACTGTGTAGAACATGAAGTATGGAAGTTGCCATTGCTTTCAAGTCTGAGGGCCCAGCAGCAGAGCACACTTGATATTTCTTTTTGTTGCTTTCCAAGTAAGATGACTTTTCCTGCCTTCGTCTCCAACCCAAAGACAGGGAACAAACGAAACACGGATCTGCACTTGGAAATGTCATCAGAAATATGCAAACCTGAGTTCTCACAGGAGCTAAAAGTTTAGAACAGAGGTGACAGAAAGGGGAGGCAGACAGCAAGGAACCCAAAGAACAGGTCATGTGTCTGGGAGCTGCCCATGTCTCTACCTGCGGGAAGCAAGCCCCACCTGACAGGAGGGAGTCTCGCCTGCCCCCCGCCCATCTGCTGGCTGCCCTTGAGTGGAGCAGAGGGTGTGCGGGGCTGGGGGTGGGTGTCGGGGGGAGATGGGTAGCTGGTCATGGACGCTCCCCGCCAAGTACCTGAAGGACCCGCTCCGGGTCCTCAGCTGAGATGAAACAATCATGATCAGTTACCTACTTCCCAGGACAGATAAGGTGCTCAGTGCTTTGGTGACTATATCCTCTCCCGTTTTATTTTTTAAAAACACTTTAGGCAGGTAAGATTGAAAGACAAAACTCTGTCCATAGTTAATGCATGCAACTTGACCCTGACCCTAACCCTGATATCTAGTTAAGATAAACTCAATTTAGAATATCGCTCATAAGTTAGAGGATGGTTTTAAGGAGCTAAGGAATTCAGGAACCAACCTTCTGTCTTATTCTCCCTTGAATCTGCTAAGGTGGAACACATCGGCCACGAGCTATCTGGAGAGTGGCCACACGGGGGCAACAGTGAGTAAACATTGGCACAAACCCCACTAGAAAGCCAATTCTTCCCGAATTCTGTCAAACATGGTTCATTCAGTGTTTACAGATCATTTCATAGATTATGAAAGTGTGACTTTCTGGAATTTTATAAAAACCAAATTAATTCTGTAAACCTGTTAAAAATAGAAGATGTTTTCAAAAATCTCGGAGTTGGTAGGCAGATGAAGGCCTGGGGGCCTGGGAAAAGGCTATTACTACAGAAGATATTTGGTCATGAAAGAAATTGAAGAAGACACAAAAAGGTGGAAAAGCATTCCATGCTCATGGATCGGAAGAATAAACATTGTTAAAATGTCTATACTGCCCAGAGCAATCTATACTTTCAATGCCATCCCGATCAAAATTCCACCAGTTTTC
>CM052811.1:94015854-94032554 GCA_028533885.1 Nasua narica | reverse complement strand
TTCTGTTTTGCTGTTCGTGTAGAGGAATGCAACTGATTTCTGTGCATTAATTTTATATCCTGAGACTTGACTGAATTCCTGTATGAGTTCTAGCAGTCTTGGAGTGGAGTCTTTTGGGTTTTCCACATAAAGTATCCTATCATCTGCAAAGAGTGAGAGTTTGACTTCTTCTTTGCCAATTTGGATGCCTGAAACAGCAGATTTTTAAAAAGACAAAAGTCCCCAAGATATTTGTCAAAGTTCATATTTTCAGAGGTAAAGGAGTTCTGGAAGATTCAAAGGTCAGAGAGTGTGCCATGGAAGAGTTGGCTGAAGTGGTCTGGTCTGGGTCAATGGAGTTTAGGAAAGCAAGAAATGCTAAGGAGACTAGATTCCCTAAGCTATAAACATGGACGGGAAATCAGTCAGGACATTGTCAGCACTTGGGTGATAAGAAAAAAGCCTGCTGCAAAACTCTGCAATGAATGTAAGGGAGTGAACAAGAGGTTGCTACATTGTAGAGATGGAAATGGGCAGAAAGCATAGTGAGATGCCCAAGTTTCAATGGAATGGTAATGTTTACTTGAAAGTAGAAGATAGAAGCAGTAGTTGAGAGAAAGAGCATGCCCTACCTTGTGACCCTGTGGGATGTATGTAAAATGAGAAGAACCAGGTTTTAATTAAGGAAGTGGAAAAGGCATTATATGAGCTCTGTAAGGGATTTTTTAACCATGGAGTGAGGAGTAAGGTTTCTATAGCCCAGTGAAAAGAGCGAGCACAGAAAAGTATGAGGATGAATATACAGCAGACCTTACACTTTGGGCAGTGTTTGAGGGATGGACTTAGCTGACTCAAATATTTCAAAAATGTCTCAAATAGGTACAGCAGGTTGAGTCCAGGTTCTAGAGACAGACTTTCTAAGGTAGATTTCAGCTTTAGCACTCATATATAGATTCCGTGACTTTGGAAATTATATAAAATGTTTTGTATAGAACATGCACAGAGCCATTCTTAATTATTAGGTATTATCAATATTCTGAAGCCCAAAGTTGTTGGAAGCTAAATGAAGCAGTCACAGGCCTGTTTGATAAACTGGAATAGGCCGAGGCCCTAGCAAACAAAGGACTGATCAATAGACACTGAGCCAGTCCCAGATTAGGCCAGTGTTTTGAGAAACTCAGACAGGACTTGAGGCCTCATGACAGTGATGTAAATAAAAATAGATATAGCCAGCCTAAAGACTCAGTAGCAAAGAATACCATCACCTGGACCCTGATTAAAACACTCCCACTGAACAGTGAGCCTCGTTTTGTGTTTATTTGCCCCATCGCATGTCTCTGAACCTTAGAGCCTGAGGTAGCCAGGGCAGTAGGACAGGCTTATAAGTAAATGTGTTCAAATCTTGCCATTTGCAATGATGTGGATGGAACTAGAGGGTATTATGCTAAGCGAAATAAGTCAGTCAGAGAAAGACAATTATCACATGATCGCTCTGATATGAAGAATTTGAGAGGCAGGGCAGGGAGGCATGAGGAGGTGGGGAAGAGAAATGAAACAAGATGGGATGGGGAAGGAGACAAACCGTAAGAGACTCCTAAACTCAGGAAACAAACTAAGGGTTGCTGGGAGGTGGAGGGGGGGATAGGGATATGGACATGGGGGAGGGTATGTGCTATGGCAAATGCTGTGAAATGTGTAAGCCTGATGATTCATAGACATGTACCCTCGGGCAAATAATACATTATATGTTAATAAAAAATTAAAAAAAGAAAAAGGTAAATGTGTTCAAACAAAATTGTTCATATTTATGAAGGCATATGATAAAGTGCAATCACTAATGGTGTGTGGGCTGAGATGATAGTGGATTAGTGTTTAAAACATCGGCTCAGGCTTTGCCATTTACTCTGTGACTTTGGTGGTAACATTGACTAATCCTCTTTTTCTCTAATATGGAAATAATTGCTTCACACTGTTACCACAGGAATTAATGTACAAATGCATATATAAGGTACAGCATATATAAGTGTTACTAGAAAACATTTTTTAAGTTCTAGCTATTATTTACTACAGGACCACAACTAAATCAGACGTACTAGACATCAAATTTGTGTTTTCTGTCACCACTGCTCCAACATGTTTGTTATTTCCTAAAATTCCCCATTATCTGAAAAGGAAAAACAGAGGTTGTCATGCTCATCCTGTGGGAGAGAAGATGGAGGGCAGCTGAGAGAAAGTTCTGGCTCTCTAGTGCAAAAATCTATTTAGATCTTATAATTAAAATGTACAAGATTTACATCCAAAAGACAAAAAAAAAAATGTTAAGTAATGTAAAATTGTGTCAGGGATAAGAGATAAGTCACCATGATGGATGAATTCAGTAAAGGTCTGTTCTTCATCTCTCTTTGACTGAAGAGCTACCATACGGGTAATTTGCTTTTAGTTATAGTTGTATAGACAAGTTAAAGGAATTTGTTTTCTTTTGGCACTGTGACTCTAACAAAGTTAAATTAGGTCCATGCTTGACTCTGATCATGTCTTTATCCAGCAAATTAGGTTCTTAAAAAATACATAATATTTTCTTCCTTCCCCTGAAGGAAGAAAGGGCAAGAAAAGGGTTCACCCTGATTTCAGATCTCCATGCATGAGGTGTTGATTATTAAGTATAGATATAAAAGAGGGAAAGGACACACCTAACTGTTTGTGTTCTTTTAGAAATCATGACATGTTATATGACTGCTGCTTCTGTGTCTTTATAAGCTAAATGATTTCCTATCATTTGCTTCAACAAATCTATAAGAAAGGAACCATATACTTCAGGTCTCCAGCCCCATCAGAAGACAACATTCTAACTACTCTTGAAAAAAATTCTTGCGTACTACTATATAATCCTTGCATATATCAGGCTCAGATTTAGAATTTAATAAAAATATCTAGTAAATGAAAACAAAATTTGGATGGATTTTGCCAGTTATTTTGTACTTATTAGGCCACCTTACACTAAGATGGCCTGAAATTTATGCAGTAAATATATTAAAGAATGAGAATTTTTTGATCTCCTTAGATGAAGCAATATTAAACTATTTACACCTAAATTACATCTGTTCAAGAACAATTCATTTAAAGTATGTGTCAAAAATGTGAGTCTTTTTTTAATGTGTTTTTTAAAACTCACATTTTTAAACACATTTGTTTAATGTTTATAAATGTTTATAAATATTTAGAACACATTTTTAAAATGTGAGTTTTTTTTTTTTTAAAGAGTTCCTAAACTGGAATTTGGCCTGGATATCAACTCTGTACAACATCCCAATTAAGAATGGTTAATAAAAACAGAGATACAGAAAGAGAATATATTTGAGGGAGACAGACTATATTGGTAAGGAACCTCTATAGAGTTCTAAGTTAAGTATGGTAATTCAGTGATCAGAAAGAACGCAAAAACTAACACAAGTACTTTGGACATTCTGTTTATTATGAAGTTCAATATTCCCATAGATATCTTGTTTTCTTGATTTCAAATAATTTTCACTAAACTCAATTACATATGGCTTTTGTATACAAAATGAAAAGCCACGATAGGTAGCAAATTTAGAGACACAGGTGTAAAGAAAAGTAGGTTGAATTTTCAATCACTAAACTGGTTTTGAGTGGTTTTAAACTCAAGAATATGTTGCAAGTATAATTGTACTTGAACTACTAAAAGATAAATTATAGTTAACATATGTCTATCTTTTCTATTAGCAAATAAAATTTAAACTTGCTATGAGACTTCCTTTTTTTCTTTTAAGATTTTATTTATTTATTTGACAGGAGAGAGATCACAAGTGGGCAGAGAGAGAAGGGGAAGCAGGCTCCCCGCTGAGCAGAGAGCCCGACATGGGGCTCCATCCCAGGACCCTGAGATCATGACCTGAGCCGAAGGCAAAGGCTTTAACCCACTGAGCCACCCAGGTGCCCTGAGACTTCCTTTTTAATGGTTAAAATGTTTTTATAAAGGGATATTTGCTTATAAACACTAACTCTTTTGACTCAACAATGTTGGCATTTCAGATTTAAAACTTCTGTCTTACTTCAGAGTAGGGATTCTCAGAATTCTAAAGCCAAACAGCAGCCTGAACAGCATAGGAACATGAACCAGTATTCCTGGGTTATCACAGTCTAAAATGGTCCTTAAAGCCTGGTGGCTAAAATGGCTTTGAAATTTCATTTTAAGTCTTATGGTGTAACTTACAGGCTTTATGTTTTGCATTCTTCCAATGATATATCCATATTTGTTTGAAGAGGAAAATATTTTTAATTACTATTAAAAAAAAGACAATTCAAAAACATACAGCATTCCATGGCTTTGTCTAATCCTTATATAATTAGAGAAGCATGGTCATGGGGTTTAGATTGTCAGGATAATGCATTAGAGTAAGTGTCTTCCTTTTAATGGCATTTTACAAAAAAATTTTGTAAGTCTTTGTATTCTTTAAAATAATTGAATTTTGAGATTCTTAGGTGGATAGGCTTAAATAAATATTTTTATGTGATCTTTTTAGAATTAGAAAAACTTTGTATTTAAAAGGGATATTTTTTAATAAGCAGGGTAAATTTACCAGTGTTGTCACATCATCCATGTTACCTCTCTCAAATCCATTTTACCAGTAATTGTTTAAAAACCATTGATCTTAGAGTCAAAATTCTTTAGCATGGCCCATAATCTGACCTCTTCCTATCAAGATACATTTTCTCTACTACTTCTCTGCTTCATTATCTACAACCTAGCCATGTTAACTTTTAGTTTCTCTAGGGTGCCATAATCTTGATTCAGGTAGCTCTTCATTTTTTTAAACACACTGTTCTTGTCTCTGACAGTTCCTTCCTCATTCTTCCCCCTAACGCAGCTCTAAAGTATAACTACCTTCAAGAATCCTTACCTGATAAAGGTTAAGTATGATATAATAGAAAATAGTAGTTTCTCCATAAAATGTATCACTCTAAGTGCTTAACTTACCTCACAGCAGACTGAAAGCCCCATGATAAGAAGTAACTGTTTTATGTGCCATTTTCACAGCATCTAAGGTGTGGCACATGGTTAAGAGGTAGTATTTGTTGAACGAAAGAATGAATGAATTCTCAGGTTAAAAGATGTTAGCAGATGAAGTATAAAATCATTTTAAAATTGATTTATATTCCTAGTTAGTAGAAATCATAGTTTTAGGGGCTAATATTTCATTTGAAAACACAGCACTTGGATTTTTTATATTGACAATCTTTAAAACTGGACTCTACCTCTTCAAGGTGCTCTCCTGTAGTTAATTTTAAAGACAAATTCTATTAAAAGACAAATAACTATTAAAAAAAAAACACAAAAGTGGTAAGGGAATAAAGTAACCACAAGTAACTTATGTACATTCTGTTATTACTCACCATGGTATTAAGTAAAAAGAGCATGAGCTTTGAGGTTCAAAAATACCTCCATTAGCTCAAAAATTTTTATAATCACCCCACCTTAAAATTGGCCCAAAAGGCAATTTTTGTACCAGTACGCACATTCCCAAAGCTATTATTTCTACAGGTGTTGATATTCTATACAGTGCTTGCAGAAATTATCTTGGTTGAAACTAAAAATAACCCTGTAAGAAAGGATGTGGATGAGAAAAGGGGCTCAGAAAACTGGTCTTGCTCCAGCTACCATGATCAGTAAATGGTGAGGCCCAACATCAAATCCTTGTTTCCTGATGTCTAATGTCCAGTACCTTGCCATATACTGTCTTGTCATAATGTGAATTAGATTAGAAGCTCCTTGAAAGGAGACAGTTCTACTATAACATAGCCTAAACATTTCCAGAAACTTCCACATTATGCAAAATCACAAAATAAAAAAATGGGGGAAAAAGTGGGGTTGGGGCACAACGCAAAAACTTCATCAAGAACATAAAAGTAAAAACAGAAAAAAATGGCAGCACAGTTTTACATATGTTAAGTGGTTAAAAAATATATAAATACTGCCAAAAATATGACTTCATCTTGAAAAAGATCTTAAGTTGCTTTTGTGGAAGTGGGTATGGGAAGTGGCATTGGAACTTATTAATTATAATTGTAAAGTGTTGGTTCAGTTACCTGAAACTGGACCAAAAGTTAACACCAGATGTGGATTAAGTGTGGCACCTGATACATAGGAGAACTGAGGTAGCCAACAGATGTCTGAGGAGTATACATGAGCACATTTTGTTTAAATTTCTACATAGTTCTATACTGTTTAGGTGCAGTTCTTTGCTTTTATCAATATTTCCCATGATGAGTGAAACTCATATAATGCTTAAATTACTCCCTAATATTTATCAAATATGTTGGAACAAGTTTGCCTTTTTCAAGTGCCATAAAGCTACATTATAGTTCTATTTAATTCCCTACAATGCACGTAGCAAGTGTCCAATAAATGCCTTTTGAATAAAAGAGGACTAATATATACAGGGAAAAACAAAAAGCAAAACTTTCCATAAATGGAATGCAAAAAAACTTCCCCAAGCAAGGGAAGAGAAAAACTATCAATGGGATGAAACTGTATTTCACACAAATCCCCCACAGTACACATTTGA
The DNA here is from genome assembly GCA_028533885.1 of Nasua narica. Classification (NCBI taxonomy): domain Eukaryota; kingdom Metazoa; phylum Chordata; class Mammalia; order Carnivora; family Procyonidae; genus Nasua; species Nasua narica. The sequence continues at coordinate 94,025,991 of CM052811.1, read as the reverse complement.
GGCACGTGTTATCTCCATTTTACAGATGCAAAGTTAAGGCTTGTATACAGTTTAGTATAGCATCCATGCCTATGCTTTTTCCAGAATGAAAAAAATAACAGTATCTCACATTATAAAATTCCAAACTTAGGGAAGAGAGAGTTATTGTAATGTTATTATTTCCCCCTGGAGCTCTTTCACTTATGTCTTTAGAAAATATTATTACTCCTTTGAACATGTATGCTTTACTAAATGCATTGGAATTACCTTTTAGAAGTTTACAAGTCTCCTTAAGGGAGCTCTTTAACCACAATTCTTTGACAGATTCCCCTCCCCTAGAATTGAACATAGTGATAAATACATGAATGTTTCAGGTTTCTGAAAGACTTCTAGTGACTTGAACCACCTAGAATGGCTACAATCCCCAAATTTAAAAAGCAAAATAAAGGCAAAAGGATTTTAAGCTGAACCAGACAAAAGCAGGGAAGCATCTGAATATTCTATACAACCACCACCATTTGCCAGTTCATTAACTGGAAGTAAAAAGGGATAATGTAATCAGTTATGGTTATAAAAATGAAAGTCACATGAGCAAGAAACTTAATCACAAAGGAGAAAATGGATGAAAAATGAAGAAATAGTGTAAATGACAGCTAAAGCAGCAAGAAGATTTAGGACAGCAATAATGGTGGAAAGCAGGAAAAAAATCAGCCAGACAGGACACTGGAGAAAACTGCTAGCCACAAGATCATTAAGAACTATGCTAAGAGTATGTTTTTTTTTTTCCTCCCCAACTATGTTTATTTTAATTTTTCAGTGTTGCAAGATTGATTGTTCACGTACCACGTTAGGAGTCCCTAAAGGCATGCCGTGGCAAAGCTAAATCTGTATTTACACAGCTCTTGAGGTAAGCAATATCACTCAGCTAAACTTAGGTATTTCAACTAGGAAACTGCTTTTCAGTTGAAGTCAGAAAATGGATTGAAGAGGCATTCAGTGAATGGAAAAGCTGCCTATTTACTAAAATGGCCTAGGGGCATAATTGTATTATACCATACTTTGAGTCAGCACTTAAAAGAGTGTTAATTTCTAGTTGTTTAAGAATCAATTCACATGGAATTTCTTTCCCTGTCAATCTAAATTTGAGGTTTAGGACTAAATAAGAAATCGTACTCACTTCTATTATTTGCTGTTTACCCATTAACTTGTAAACTAAATTAGTTTTGGGAAACAGCCGGACTGTATTTCCTTTAACTGGTAGAACACACTGGAGAACTGCACTGGGAACCCAAGGACCTGTATTCTAATTACAGGTCAGTCAACAGAAATACGGTGTTAAACTATTCATTTGACTTTTCTAGAAGTCTATATTTAAAATGAGGTTAGAAACTATAATACCTATATTATAGGGTCCTTTTCAGTTTTACAGTTATTCAGTAATGTTATTAACAGTACTTATCTCTGAGTAACTTAACATTACTAACAAAATTTTCATTCAGAAATTTTCATGAAACTGAAAAAAGTATATTCTACTAGAGTGCTTCTTAAACTTTAATGTCCAAATGGATCTCACCTGCCAATCTTGTCAAAATGTATTCAGGTCAGAGACAGGGCCAGAGACTGAGGGTCTAAGAAGCTCTCAGGTGATACTAATTGCTGCTCATCCGGGGGCTGCATTTTTAGTAGCCAGCTTCTAGGATCTGAAGAAATTGTAATGCTGACAAGTGAGGCGAGCCCAGATGTTACTATACAATAGTGACTATGACCAGGAATGCAAGGAAAATATACTGGAAAGTCTGATGATGAAATATATTTGGATTGTGTAAATATGGGAGGTGCCAAGTGGGTAGAGGAACAAGTTGGTAAATGAAGCTGAATGACGAGGATTATAGCCTTCTACTGTTTAAAGTGTGAAATGTTTCATGTTAAAAAGTAACATGCCTTCACTAAAAAATCCTATACAACACTAACCACCAATTAAAGAGATAAAAACAAAGATGCCAAGCACCTTTCCATTAAAATGGGGAGGGAGGAAGTCGCGAGAAGGGTGGCTTTAATGGCTAGCTAGAAAGTATGTATTTTTATTTTATTTTATTTTTTTTATTTTTTATTTATTTATTTTTTTAAAGATTTTATTTATTTATTTATTAGGAAAGAGAGAGAGTGAGAGAGAGCAGGTCAGAGTGAGAAGCGGACTCCCCATGGAGCTGGGAGCCCGATGTGGGACTCGATCCCGGGACTCCGGGACCATGACCTGAGCCGAAGGCAGTCGCTCAACCAACTGCGCCACCCAGGGGCCTGAAAGTATGTATTTTTATTTAAGAATCTTATAATTTCAGCCTTTTTTTTTTAAGGATTTTATTATTTATTTATTTGAGAGAGAGTATGAGAGGAGAGGAGGTCAGAGGAAGAAGCAGACTCCCTGTGGAGCTGGGAGCCCTATGTGGGACTCGATCCCGGAACTCAAGGATCATGACCTGAGTCTAAGGCAGTTGCTCAACCAACTGAGCCACCCAGGCACCCATAATTTCAGCTTTTAAGATACTATCAGTAGTTCCTTGCTTTTTACACCTTTTTACATTTTACATTGAATATACTTAATCAATATTTGTTAAAAAATGATTTAAAAACCTTAAAATTGGGGTTACCAGGGTGGCTCAGTGGGCTAAAGCCTCTGCCTTTGGCACAGGTCATGATCTCAGGGTCCTGGGATCGAGCCCTGCATAGGGCTTTCTGCTCAGCAGGAAGCCTGCTTCCCTCTCTCTCTGACAAATAAATAAATAAAATCTTAAAAAAAAAAAACCCTTAAAATTGGTTAAATGTCATTTGAGGAGGGGAGTACAGATGTCCAAATATCCCAGTGTTAAAAAATTTGGGCCACAGAATACAGAACAAATATAGAACAAGAGCAACCACTGAGTTAAAAAAATAAAATTAAAAAAAACCCAAAAACATATGCTCAATTCAAGGTAATGATTACCTCCGGGGAAGGTATGGCATGGGGACCAGATCAAGAAGTACACAGGGATGTCAGTTCAATCTGTAATGTTTTATTTAAGTCATATATTAAAATTATAAAGTATAGAAAGTGTTACATGTGAAAGAATCAAGTGCTTAGTGCATAGGGAATCATCCAATTTTCTCTGTATTCTTCATATCTGAACATGTTTTGTCCTTAATGTGAATAATCTGATATTTCAACATGTATACTTTCATTTGCAAAACCCAAAGTGAAAAAAAAACTTAAATGGAGTATTAGATAAAAAAACTATAAAATTTTTTGATAAGTACAGAAATTCTAATATTGTGGATTAAGATTTTTCTAGAAAAAAAAGATTTTTCTAGTAACATATCTACAATGTATGTTCAAATGTGTGCTCAAGTTCACTAAATATTGTACCCTTTTTTCTTGAATGAACAGACATGTTTTCAGATTTATGTTCCATTTTAAAATATGTCCATGAGGAAACTTAGTTCAACCTGGTCATGAGAATATCTTTTCTTCTTTTCAAAGTCTTCACTAGATTTACCTCCACGTTTCACAGCAACCTTTAAAGTTGTGTGTGTGTCATAAGTAGAGCCTATAATTACATATCTGTGTTCAATTACTGGGCTATCAAACAGTTCAAACCAAAAATTTAAGACTAATAAATCCAGTCTCCTTCATTTGGCTTTGGGATGCATTATATACTTGCATTCTCCATCTTTTGCTTTACTGGACTGACACTTAATAATTTTAGGCCATTAAAACATACTTCCTTGTTGCAAAAAAAGCAATAGGATACGATTTATTGTGGATAAGTTTTCTACAGGCTAATCTAGCAGTCCTAGAACTTTGGCATTGTTAAATTTTCTTCTACATGGCAGTTTACCACACAGCATTTCTGCATTTATCCTGTTTGAACTTCACAGTAATTCTGTGAGGGGGGCAGAGCAGAATTTACTGCCTCTATTTTATAGATGAAGGATACTGAGGCTTAGAAAAGTGACTTGTCCTTTGCCTAGAAACTATATGGTGATCAAAATAGAACTACAGAAACAAATTGTTTATTATAATTTGATTAGACTAATCTTAAATTGCCTCAAATCATATTCCTACCATATGAAGAGAATGATTTGTTACCTTTCTTGGTTAAGTCGTATTCTTAGTGGCTTTCAAATGCTAAATTACATTTGTAATGTTAAATATAAAAACATATGAATCCATTCCTTAAGTAGATGCTTTGAAGCCCATTTCCAAATAAATCTTGATGTCAAAAAACCAGGTTTTCTAGTGCAGTCATAAAAAAAAAAAAGTTTTCAAGATAAGGCCTTTTAATAAGCTGCTAAGTCATAAGAACAGTTCACTGTTCGCTAGTTCACTGTAAAAGACTGAGGCATATAGTGGTAATAATGATGTCAATGCTGACAGTATTTTCACCTAGCACTGTAGCAATTTATAAATGACAAGGACTGGGTTAATTTAATATTCTATGTTTCTAATTTATTAAATTTAGATATCCTATATCTAAATTTAATATTCTATATTCTATATTAAATATAAACCAAATTTTAAATATCCTACAATGTCAAAATTACCACTTCACTGACTTTTTGCTTTGCAAGGAAGGCTGTGTATGAATCAGTGTACTCTAAGAGCCTGAAGAATCTGCAATTCCCTGGGGAGGGAGAACTTTGGTGTCTGCTTATCCTCTGGCAGAGGTACTGTGAACTCTTCCCCAGCTCAGCAAGTGAAGCAATCCAGTTCCTATGCACATTTTAGGACCTTCCTTTCTTCTTTCAATCCAAAGCCAGCCACAAAGAGTACTTGAAAGGTGGCTAAGTACCTACTTTTAGGTGTTTCAACCACCACCCAATAAGGGAAAAAAGTTCTCTTAGAAGAAATTTTGTTCAATTACTATTCATTAGCCAAGGTATTTGTTTTTTTATTTTAGGCACATCTTCTGTTGCTTTGAGTGTTTCTGTTGTATAATCCCATTTTAAGAAGGAAAAATATGAGATCACCTAGCTTCCAAAGAACCCCAAGTTTCTGACTCAAATGTAAGTAATTGTTTTATTTACTATATTCTTCTTTCTTGGAGAGAACTGAATTGTATTAATATGGCACATTTACAGTTATCTCCTACTCCATGAGTTTTACATAATTCTTAGTTATTTCATAGCAAAACAAACCTATGGAACATATAACTCTAAAGTTACCTGACACCAATATATCTATTTTTAAAAAGTGACCAAAAATATTATGAATTACACATAATGGCACCCTAAGTGAACTCCTTTTAAAAAAGTGGAAGTTGTAACATCACAATTATCCTTAAGTTTTAAAACACCTGAATGTATTATCTTCCCACCCATGGCAAAAACACACCAAATGTTACTATTTCTTCCTAGTAACGTCTAGTACCCTTTGTTAAAACTCACAAGATAATCTAAGATTAGTAGGAAATCTTTAGCAGACATGAAAGATGAAACTGCAGCAAGAGAGCATGGCAAATCCAAAAGATCTATTAGTGAATAAATCTACTGGAAAAGCAACAACAACGAAGGAGATAGAAAGAATTAACAAGCTACAAAAAAAGTTATCTCTTTAAAGCAGTAGATTATAACAGGGTGGGAAATGTCTAAGATGTGTCCTCCTGAAAAGCAGTTACCATCTTTTAAATTAAAAAAAAACAGGGCACCTGGGTGGCTCAGTTGGTTAAGCAACTGCCTTCGGCTCAGGTCATGATCCCGGAGTCCCGGGATCGAGGTCCGTATCGGACTCCCGGCTCTGCGGGATGTCTGCTTCTCCCTCTGACCTTCTCCCCTCTCATTCTCAGTCTCTCTCTCTAGTAAATAAATAAGATCTTCAATAAAAAAAAACAGCTGTTATATTTTCACTAAATAAATAAAATAGATTTATTTATGGTATAAAGCCATAGAATTGTAATATTTACTCCTTTCCCACCCTGGCAGAGAATGAACATGAATTCAGAAGCACAACGGAGTGAAAAAGAGGAGAGAGAAAAGGTGAATACAGAGCTACAGAAGTGTTTATTGAGCATGCTCCAGAGGTAAGCAGAGTACGCACAAAAGGAAATTAAACCATCAAACTTCCCAACTTTGTTAGAAAATTACTTTTTAATTATGCCACTTTCAAACTATACTGATTTTACATTTCTAAGGATGTAAAAACTCAACTAATAGAAAATTTACATGATGATTCTGTCTACATAGATAACAGAATCTATGAATCTTGAAACTAAGTACATCAATTTAAAAAAGTATTGGTCATTTAAATAGAATCAAGAATGACAAGAACTGTTCAAATTAATTTGACCTGTAGATTCTGAGACATGTTTTTATTAAAGTCAGAATACAAAGTCAAAATACAAAATATTTTGAAGATTTCTTAAAACTGAATATTACAATGCAAGGTAAATTAAGACTAAAGGCACATAAACTTTGGTCCCACCTGGTTGTCAATTTTAGAAAACTGCCACAAAATTAATCTTCCTGCAAATTTTTGCAGTACACTTTCTTTATCTTTGAAAAATACATAGACCAGTCTGCACATGCTCAGAAATCCACAACCATATTCCAAATCTTAGTTACAAACTAAGGATGGCAATATATACTTAAATGCATGTAAGCCATGTCAACTTCAAAAACATCTACAAAAAATATTCAGCCACAACAAGACATTACTTAGTGCTGATATTTATATGATACATCCCACAAGAGTGTGTGCAAAAAGGTTAAGATTCCACAATGCTTTCCACATAGGGCTCAAACTTGCAGAAATCACTTTGTCTTAAGAAAATACTCTGCATCTTGTTAATTTTAACTAATGCCTACATTCGTAACTGAATCTGAACCAGAATTGTGAGATACAGAAGGCCAATGTTTTTTTTAAAGCAATAAAGCCTAAGGTAGTAAAAACTAAAAAATGCTGCTTTAATTCTTTCAGTATCATGTATCTTATTTGATTGAATAGAAAGAAATGTGACAAGCCAATAATTCAAAATAAGTTCCCAGCAGGAGAAACAAAAACTTAACCTTTTACACACCCCTGCATAAACAGACAATAAAAATGGCCTTCCTAAAGAACAGATGAAATACAGTAGTTAACAACTCTGTCTTTATGTATGCCATTTCATTTTATAGCCGAGGAATGATAACAGCATGGGGGGAAAAAAAAGGAAACAATAACAAAAAAATGAAACTCTGGTCCCCACTTTTCTGACGAGTCAATAGGTGATGACACCAAACAACTTGATACACCCTCATTCTTCACCTCCCCCTTTTTAAATTGTTGACTTGGAGAAAGACACTCACAGATGATGGTTTTCAGCAAGGTTGTAATTATGAAGATCACTCAAGGCCTGGATAGCTTCTTCCACTGTTGTCATTTGAAGAAGAGCCATTTTGTGATCTCTTCTGAAACAAAATTATGAAATTAGATACTTCATAAAAATTAGGAAGGGCTTAAATACTTGAATTCTTATCCATTCCAGAATCAATTTCCGTAAACAAAAGGATAAAAACTATTATGTAGTCACTAATTTAAAGAAAGCTTGCTTACTGAAAAAACTTAAATGCTTTCACAGTGCCCCCAGTGTTAGCAAACAGTGTTCGTAGATCCTCTTCTGCTACTGAAGGACTAGGAAAATAGGACGGAGAACAAAAGTAAAGTTTAGTAATAAATTTTGTTTTATTCTCTAAATGTACTCCCTTAAGAAACTCCCAAGTTTCATACTTATGGGATATTGGATAAGGAAAAATGTTCTGAAAATTTTTGGATCCAGGTTTCTTAAAACGATGCAATGGGGAATTACCAAAATCCTTTGTTAGCCCTTGTTCATCAAGCCCCTCTCGAAATAGTTGTACAGTCTGATGTTTTGACAGAGTAACACGAATAATTTTGCCATACATTTTCCGTCCATTAAGATGGTTCATGGCTGTAAAAAGAAAAAATGCCTATTAAAAAATGATATTAACAAAGTCCAAAGCAAAAAGAATTCTTTAGAATAGCAGAGATAACTGAATACAATAAATCATAAGTTACAACAGCCATTGGTGACAAGATAATTTAAATTTATTTGTACTAGACAAGCATTCTGGCAAAAAAGCCAGTTTCTGTCATAGGAAAATCCTGATTGTGAATCTCTCTTCCTTGCCAATCCTGCTGGTAAGTCATCTACTTAGTTGCTACAGAAATACTCATACTCACCTATAACTTTTTCTCCCTTCTGCCCCAAAACCTAATTACAAAGTCCTAGAATACTCTTTGTCCTGATTATCCCTCAATTCATCTCTCCTTTCTCCACTTTTCACTGTCACAATGTTTTGATCTGCATAACTCAGTCTCCTTATTTATCTTCCTGTGGGATTTTTTTCTACTTTTCTCCAACCCATTCTAATATACAGCAGCTAGATGAACTCTATAAATTCCAAATCTGATATCATTACCTGTTTTAAATCCTTAAGGTCAGACTAGGAAATGTATAAGCCATGTTAAAGAATGAAATCTCCCCAGCCTTTTTGGACATATTTCTTGATGATGTAAAACAATACCAACTACTCTGTTAGTACCGATAATCAAGAACCATCCTACCCCTCATGGAACTTAGGATATTTAAGTACCAAACTTACTTGCACTTTAAGCTCCAGCTATACAAAACCTTGACATGCTAGTTTTTCTCACCTTTAGCCCTGTGTGCTTTCTGTTCTATCTATAATAATCTCCCAATCATCTAAGTCCTGAATTTTCTCACTAGTCCCACTGCATTTCACATACACTTCTAAATTTTCACTTATAAAAATCAATTATTCATAGAGATGGTACATACAAGTAATAAAGTTCTATCATTCTGTTGATAAAGTGCTACTAGCTCATACAAATGTATTCTAAGGAAAGAATCTGGGGAATAAAATGGTATAAAGAAGTAGATTATAAAAGAAAGCTTAGTTCAGCTTTGAAAAGTTATGAAAAGACTGCACAAACAGCTGAGTTTTGATATACTGAGAGGCAGAAATAAGAAAACATGTCCTGGGCATTAGGACCTGTACCAAGAGGAGATGGATGATAGAGAACTGGGATTAAAATAAAGCAAAATAACCAGAGAGCTAACTCTGGAAGTAGTCAGGTAGTGAGAGCTATTCTAGTCAGTAATCTCAAGTGGATGAGGACTGAAGCATTACGGTTTTTATTTAAAAAAAAAAAAAAAAGCTTGTCAAAAACTGAGGCCCATATAATTATTAAACAAAAAGCAGATTTGAATTACTAATTTAAGCTGAATCAAGGTTATATAACAGGACTCTATCATGAAATATGGGGTAAATGGATAATCAATGATAAAGGAGGAAAAGGCCAATGTTGCACTGTGGAAATGGTACTTCAGTTGATATAATTTTTTACTTTTCCCTTAATCTCTGAAGATATTAATAACAAAGTCAAGAGATGGTAAAAAAAATTTATAGATTTTTATACAGTAGGAGTTTATAAAATGTGGAACTAGAGTATATCAATAATTATGCCCTTTATAAATTAAGTATTATTTGTGTTACCTCTCATTTTTAAAAAAATGAATCAACATTCACTTCTCTATTTTATTAATCTACTCAAAGACCCAGCTTCTAGCTTTGTTTTTTTTTCTCAATTGTCTTTTATACCAACATTCATAAAGTTAACCTCCCGTCAAAACACCACTTTCACTGTACTCCACATATTGACTTTGTATAGTACTTTATCATTTTAGTTTTAAGAATTCTAAATGTATCTTTTTGTTATTAACTCTAAATTGTGCAACAGAGAATAGGGTCTACAGGATACTTACTCTTTGCTTTATTGAAGCCTGCTTTTGTAAGTATTCCCATATGTACTTAAAAAACTATTAATTCTGTTAAGGTAATTGTGTCATACCATTTGGAAATACTCATTGATACAGATTTTTTTTTTAATGCTCAGGAGTAGTATGGGGGAAATACAGAGAATTAAGAGAGAGTAGTGTTTAAATGTCAATGAGAGGGGTGCCTGGGTGGCTCAGTGGCTTAAAGCCTCTGCCTTCGGCTCAGGTCATGATCCCAAGGTCCTGGGATCGAGCCCCCCCATCAGGCTATCTGCTCAGCAGGGAGCCTGCTCCCCCCCCCCCCCCCCGCCTGCCTCTCTGCCTACTT
>CM052811.1:93974049-94015354 GCA_028533885.1 Nasua narica | reverse complement strand
ATAGAGAACACATCCCACTCTAGATTCAGAAGGTCACTGCTCTGACTCACTGGCTGCTCTGCTTCTACCCTCCCCCTTCTAGTTCTCCACCATTTGCTAGTACCTCCCATTCTAATCAGCTCTAAATTAAGATGGCCTGAACAATCTGTCATGTAATGAGGCCAGATGTTCCCAAGTCATCCTTCAAGCTTCTAACTTCCTTCAAGCATCTAACTTCTAACCTCCTGCAGAAGAGCAAGAGGCAGACAGAAGAATAATTTTAAGATCTCCTTTTATCCTTTCATCTTCCAGCATTCCCAGAACACTTAACTGCTTCCACTTACTTAATCACAAATGAAAACTCCTCACACTTTCCTCCACCTGAGTGAAAGCCTGTTTAAAAATCCAAACTCTGGAACCCAGGAATTTAAGAACTGATAGCTAACTCAAAGGCTAACTCAAAAGCTAACTCAAAGTTCAACTCCCTTATTTTACTTTGAGAAAATAAGCCCAGAAAGGCAAGAAGTACCTCCCAGGTCCTAGTCCAGTCTGCACTCTTCCCATTGCATTATGCTCCCCCCGACCCCGTGCCCTTTCATTTGGAGGTAAATTGGAAGGTGAAGGAAGCAGGCGGAAGGACTGACCACTTGAAGGACGAAGATTTCCTGCAGCGTAGGACACTTACTCTTTTTCAGGACTTGGCGACACTCAGGGGTGATGGGTGGAGCGTTGGACTTCGACAGGGCATTTGAGAGGACCTCAATGATGCAGCGAGTCACCTGGGGGGAACCCAAGAGCACGTTGGTAAAAGCTGGTGTCACTAGGATGACAAACTCAATCCAGAGCTGCTGTAGCAAGAGGCTCTGTGGCCTGTACTGGTGTGGGATCCTTGGGGCAGAAATGAGGATTTACAGGACCACAGTAAAATCTCAGAGGCTTCTCCACAGAACAATGCAAAATAGCATTGGGTCAAGATTACACAAGAGAAGAGAAATAAACACCGTTTTCTTGCAGGTTGGAAGGAAAATGGTGATGACAAAATAGGGATACTAAAGACATCCAGGAAGGATGGGAGAGCCCAGGGCAGGAGGGATATTTTCTGCTCCCAATTCCCTCAGGGATGAAAACCTGGCTTGGCAAGACTATATTGTAGGTTTCCTGTTGCTGTCATTTGTTTTTGTTTTTTTTTTTGGATTGGTTTGGTTTGGTAGGATAAGGAGTGGGAGAATCTAGAATCTAGATAAAAGTCTAGATTCTGGACGTCCAATTCAACTTACCATTTCTTCATAATGGTTCCTGTTATCCACTGGCACCGAACTGACTGCTTTGAAGGAACAAAAGAAATGGGAAGACTTCAGTTGATTTTTGGAAGCTGTGTGACCCCAAACTCACAAAATCACCCCTACCCCCTGCACATTATTTGGAGAAAGGGTCAGAGTTACAGCTGAGCAGAATGGAAATAGTTGAAGAAAATTGGTCCAGGAGCCATAATTGCCCCAGTGCACTCGCTCACTCTCTCTCTCTCTCTCTCTCTCTCTCTCACATACACACACACACACACACACACACACACACACACACACACACACACACAGTTGTTTTCCCTAGCAATGTCTTAAACATGATTTGGAAATGAATACTGTCTTATATGCAGTATAATTCAAATTAAGACAACAAACAGAGAGCTTCTGAGATACTGACAATGTTTGGTTCCTTCCTTCCTTTCTTTCTTTCTTTCTTTCTTTCTTTCTTTCTTTCTTTCTTTCTTTCTTTCTTAGATTTATTTATTTGAGGGAAAGAGGAAGAGAGAGAGAGAACAAGTGGGAGGAGGGGCAGAAGGAGAAGGAGAGAATCTCAAGCAGACTCCCCACTGAGCATGGAACCCAAAGTGGGGCTTGATCCTAAGACTCTGAGATGATAACCTGAGCCAAAACCAAGAATTGGACGCTAAGCCAATTGAGCCCCCCAGGCACCCTGACAAATTCTGTTTCTTGATCAGAGTACTGCTTACAGAGATGTGCTCAATGAGTGAAAAATTCATTAAGCTGTGTACTTATGATCTGTGCAGTTTTCTAAATGTGTATTATACTTAAATAAAAAGTTTAAAACTTAGTTTTAATGAAACCAGGATACCCTCCTCAGCTCTTCTAACTACCCAAAATGGGTAGAGATTTGTGATTCCCTCTACCTATTCCTGTCCCCAAAAATATAGCCCCCCAAAATTCACTTTATGTTTGAAGACATGGTTGTGGGTTTTTTTTTTTCTAAGATTTTATTTATTTATTTGACAGAGAGAGAGAGAGATCACAAGTAAGCCGAGAGGCAGGCAGAGGGAGAAAGCTGAAGCAGGCTCCCTGCTGAGCAGAGAGCCCGATGCGGGGCTCGATCCCAGGATCCTGAGATCATGACCCGAGCTGAAGGCAGAGGCTTAAACCACTGAGCCACCCAGGCGCCCCCTTTTTTTTTTTTAAGACATGGTTGTGGTTATCTTACATCACTAATTACTTCATTTTTATCCCCAGTCCTTTGTCTGAGCAAGCTTGCTTATGCATCTACATCAGTGCTGTGTTTCCTTTCCCCATGTTGTCTGCAGCCGTGTATAAAGAGCAGGGGAGGGATCTCATTCTACTAGGACAGCATCGAGTCTGTAATATCATGAACAAAGAGATGTTAAACAACTGGCTTACGAGGATATTTGAAAAGAATACATTTTAATTTATTCAAATTAAATTTCATGAGACTCTGCTTGTTTTAAACCAGCAATTCAAATGCCTTTGTCTTCTCAGGAGATGTTTCAGGTGCTTTTAATTTTCCAAAGCCATTTTTTTCTTTCAAAGCTGCTTCGATTCTTTCATCTTTCACTTCGACTTTGTTTTGTCTCAGCCCTTTCCATTGGAGAATCTAAAGCGTTTACATGTAGGCCCATCTCCATAGTTCTCCTGGCACTCCCTGGAGTAGACAACTGCTATTATGGCTGAAAAAGCTAAGTGCAGAAAATTCTTCTAGGTCCCTGAGCAAGAGAAGAGCTAGCTGGAGCAAGCACAAAACTCTTAGACATCGGAGATGAAAGCTACTCAAATGCAGTTTATTTTTAACCAGCAACCTGAGCTCTCCTCACAAAATGTTTGCTCTCCAAGTCTTTTTAACTGCCTGCCTCTAATCAGTTACAGATCATAAGGCTCAGTCTCGAAATAAAATACCTATTTCATATACTCACTTTACTGAATTTTCCTTTTTCAAAGATGGCCTGGGATCTACTTCAATAGTTTCAAGAAGCCCAAAGCTATCCAGCATGTTAAATTCATGTGTAAACTGTTTGAGAAGTGGCGGAACAGGTAAGAAGACCCCAAGATCTTCTTGAAATGTAGTTCCAACAAGACCTCCATGGCCTACCTTTGGCACTCAGCATCCATTATGCTGGGCCATTATTTTATCCTCCAAATGGCTTTTGGGGAACATTTCCACTCTGGCACTTATTCTTTGCACCTGAATCTGTAAAATTCTCTAGAAAGAAATAACTGAGAGAATTACTCCTCTAATGAACTAGAAGGTGTCTTTTTATTTATTTATTTTAAAAAGATTTTATTTATTTATTTGTCAGAGAGAGAGAGAGCACAAGCAGGGGGAGCGGCAGGCAGAGCAGGCAGAGGGAGAAGCAGGCTCCCCGATGAGCAAGGAGCCCGATAGGGGGACTCAATCCCAGGATCCTGGGATCATGACCTGAGCTGAAGACAGTGGCTTAACCAACTGAGCCACCGAGGCATCCCTAGAAGGTGCCTTTTTAAAATCTAGCTTTACTAAACCTTTGTAATGCATTTTCTTGAGACTTTTTCCCCCACAAATGTAAAATAGGTGCTTTTATTAATTACTGACATTGCCAAAGTATTAACAGTCATCAGATTTTGGTGGAGAGAAATATTTTTCTTTATCATTCTAAACAATTTATAGCTCATGTTTGTTATTGCAGGACAGACCTATTTCTCTGACTGAGGCTTTTCCAACCTGTTTCTGTTGGAAAGGAGATAAGGTGTCCTTATAAAATTGCATTATGCATCTTGTTGAGACATCTAAGTTCCACTGTATTTCTTCCAATAGAATCTGTGACAGCAAAGTAATAACCAAAGATTCACTGATCCCCCTAAAGTAGTTTTAACTTATTTTTGTATAAATTAAGATTCAGGAGGCACCAAAGAAAACCCAACGATTATGATAGAAGTGAAGTATTCAGGTGGTAGAAAGTCTTCAAATTATATTGTATGATAAACCTGAGAACAACTTCCAAAGTTGTTCTATATCTTCTGTATCACAAGACTATCAAACTAAGGTTTGATTCCAGAATAAAAATGCAGCTATAATTTAAAAAGTTAAGCAACCTCATCTGAATGCAGAAACTATTTTACCCAGTATAATATGGATATCACAGAGCTATTTCACTCATATTAATTTTTTAGAGTGCCCAGTAGCTACTGTAGAAAAGTATGGATCTCCCTTCAGAAGCTCTTAAGGATAGGAAATAAACCACATGGTTTCCTGAGGTTTTCCTCAGCCCTGTGATTTTGCTAAATAGCAAGCTTTGCTTGAAGGCTACCATGTTTCATTTCCAGGCATTTGTGGAAGGTGGGAACAGGGAATGAGGGCTTACCGGTATAGGGGTTTCTTTCTGGGGTAATGAAAAACTTCTGACATTTGATAGTGACTACAGAATCTGTGAATATACTAAGTTATGCACTTTAAAAGTATAGGTTTTATGGTATGTGAATTATAGCTCAATAAATTTTTTAAAGAATATAATGTCTCAAAAAATAATGTCTCTACTTTAGCCAATATTAAAATGTGAACCCTTCTTAAAATATTCTCTTGAGTAAAGGAGCTATAAATATTTTACCACTATAGTTAAATAAGTCTCACGAATGACACTATTTTGTAGTCTAAAGCACAATGTATAGCATAGCCATAGCACTTTAAGCAATTCTTTTTTAAAAAAATTTTATTTATTTATTTGACAGAGAGAGAGAAATCACAAATAGGCAAAGAGAGAGAAGCAGACGCCCTGCTGAGCAGAGAGCCTGATGCAGAGCTTGATCCCAGGACCCTGAGATCATGACCTGAGCTGAAGGCAGAGGCTTTAACCCACTGAGCCACTCAGGCATCCCTAAGCAATTTCTTTTTGAAAATATTTTTGACTGGAAATACCCTAAATATTCATTTAGTCTTCTTTAGATTAAGAACATTTATAGGCAATTTAGAAGAGTGACAAGAATCTTAGAAAATTCTGAATGTGTGTAGCTTGCAATAAGATAAATTACCATTGGTTTTCATTTTGTGTCTTTATATTTGGGATCCAACAATTGCTGTCAATGAAAGCTTCATATTCATGGATGGCAATACCTTAATTCCAGTTAGGAACTGTAATCTCAGATAAGAACAATATCCTATGATGTTATTAAAACAGCCACAGAAAATCTCCAGTTTAATCTGGTGATAGCATATTTACTTCCCAATGGTCTAAGTAATTTTACTTCAACACACACACACACACACACACACACACACACACACACACACACAAAGTTTTTTAAATCTCTAGAGATTATTTCTTCAAGATTCAGAGTAGTATGAAAGATTAATCCTATAGTCTTCTACACATAAAGAGACACTGTCAAATATCTGCTACTTAAAATTTTATTCTCCCAAATTAACTAAAATGATGTTTGTTTTTTAACTTCTTCAAGGATATCTTTGTGGTTATTTTATAATTGTTATTTTCCTGGAGTATAAAAGTCAAAATATCTACTATACTTTCCATTCATAACTTAAAAGTAGATGAATTTGGGTATGAAATTACCTCTCCCCAGAAATGGAATTATAAAATACAAAAAAATTTAAACTTGTACATACATATATGTGAACACACACATATAGAGGAACATGTTAAGAAAAATGTTAAGAAATGTTAAGAAAAATATATCTGATACACATAGGAGACATACTTTCATCTCATTGTGTTTAAATAATAATAAAGGAAATTATGCAGGTGCCAAGTAATATCATAATACATGTACTCTTGTGTCTCCATAGTCTCCTGGCTTTAAAAAACCAAACAAATACTTAATTCCAGTTACATATTAAGGTTTTAGCAGCATCTCTCTAGACAGGTAGAGAGAATGTGACATTTTAGAAGTGAGCACAAAATCTGGGGTTTCCTTGGAGGCTCAGGCACATTTCTCTCTATCTACAGGAAAACTCAGATATGAAAAGACTGAGACTCTTCTGGCTGGGCTAGGAAGCCCTCTGGCTTTTTCTAAGTCAGGCGATGAAGCAGGGAGTTTCAGAAATTAAGAATCTCAAGCAAGGAGAAACCTTCCACTCAACCCTTCCTCTCCCCCAGTATCTACAAGCCAAGGTTCCCCAGCGGCCAGGAAGACTGAGGCTAGCGCTGTCCGCGGTGCTGAACAGCCGGCCGAGCCCACTCACCGGCCACTACCGCCGCTCCCAAAAAGCCGAGAAACACCGCCGGCTGCATGGTTCCGCTCGCCCGACTCGGCACAGAGGAGAGGATGATGGTTTGACCGGTGAGTGAGATGCGGGCGGAGGGCGAGATAAAGATGCTCTGGGAAAGCAGCTGTGCGTCCAGGTCCCCGCGATGTGGCGCGGTTGACGCAGGCCCCCGCTTTTTTAAAGAGCGAGCCGGGCTTCAGGGCCAGGAGGGGTGGGAACCCAGGAGGCGGCGCCCCCTTGCTCAGCTCTGACGTCACGAGGCAGCTCCCGGGGCCACGGCCGAAGTAGGAGGAAATTTACGCCAGTCTAGTCTCCTGGGTGCTTGGGGTCTGGAACGGAGGTAGGGAGTAAGGTGGACGTAGGAATGAAGGGGCAAGGGGTGGTAGTGCAAATCTGACGCTAGGGGAGAGATGGAGGTCCTTCTGAGATTGCTCAAGCTTGTTCATCTCTCTCTACCCCACCTCCAAATCTGAAAACGTGTGTTTGAGGCCGTGTAGGGTGTGCGGTTTTGTTGGAAGTATATCTAAGACCGAGTCTGGTTTGTGTCTTCACTATTCAGAGGAGGATAAGACTCTAAAGAGGACTAAACGGTGGGGGAAGATGGAAAACGGAATGATGGCTTTAAAAATAAAGGTGCAGCTGGAGAATATGGAGTCTGCTGTTCCTTCAAATTTTTAGTCTTGTATTTATCTACCTACCCTTTATTCTGTGTCCACCTACCTACCTACATTCCTATGTTCTGTTCGTGATTTTCTCTCTTTCTCTCTCTGAACACTTAACATATACACACAGTAAATAGTTATTAAGTCAGATGGTACAAAAAGGTTTACCATAAATGTCTCCCTTCTACTTTTATTTCCTCAAGTTCTCTAATTACCCTCTGCAGAGTCTATACTACTTAACCACTTTCTGTTTAGGCTTAATTTATTTTGAAACATACATAGCTGCATCTTCTTTTGAAAGACTGCACTATATTACATTGACTGTATTAATAGAATTCATTTAACCAGTCCCCTTTCTGATGGGCATTTATTTAGGTTGTTACCCTTTGGCCTTTAATTACTCCTTTATAACAGAGCCCCAGTGGCAGGGGTGGGTAATGGAATCACCTGCTTATAGAATCTAGTACATCCCGTAAGCACTGTGCATCCTGTTTTGCTTTAAAATTGAAATGGGAAGGTTATTATGTATGAGAGGAAAGTGAAAACATTTTCCAGGATATTTTTAACATGAGTTCTCTCAGTCTAATGAAGAATCAGGAAAAAGAAGCATGCAAGTGCCCTGCAACAAAGAGAAACCATCCAGAATCTTCTCTGATAACACAGGCTTTGGAGAATAGAGGGAACCTTCATTTGGGGTCTTTTTTAGGGAAGGCAGATGTCTGCATGCACCTAAATGGAAGTTTCAGTGTCTTTTTCCTGAAAATCAAGGAGGCTCAAATCCTTTATGCATACACTACCTCTTCCTGAAAAGGCTGGGAATTATTTCACCAAGACCATGGCCACAGAATATTTAAAAGAATAGTCTTGAAAAGGATATTAGTGGGATAATTGGTAAAATTTGAACAAGATCTGTAGATTACATAATAAATATTATATCAATGTTAATTTCCCAATCTTAAGAATTGTACTGTGATTATGCAAGAGAATATCTTTGTTTTTAAGAAATGCATATTGAAGTAGCTAGAGATAAAAGGATGTCATATGTACAACTTAACCCCAAATGTTTTAGAAAAAAACAGAGTTGGAGTTAGAGGAATAGTAAGGTAAACAGGGCAACATTTGGGAAATTGGGGTGAAAGGTATATGGGAATTTTTAATACTCTTTTGCATTTTTCTGAAATCTGATATTATTCTAAAACAAACAGAAAAGAATGTTCTTGGAACAAGATAGTCTGTATAAAACCTCTAGAAAGAAGTGGGTACAGACAAAGAAGATGGTAAGGGAAGACCCTTCCTTGGATGCTCATCTGGGGGAAATTCTTTAGCTATTATTGAAATTATATAAGGGTTCCAACTGCTGTTTAAAATACACTGATTGCCAATAGTACTTAGAAATTGGCACCTTCCAGGAGCATCTAAATTCTGGTGTTTCAGCAATTTCCCTTTTGTCTTGCTGTCTTGTAAATCATAGGGTTAAAAATATTAATGTCATCTTGTGGCTTCTCAGATAGGACTTGGGCTGAGTTTATTACTCATCAAGAAAAGTCTTTTCATTATTGCAAATTGGCTCACAACCAGTTCCTATATTCAGACTGACCTTTCTTTGTTCTCATTATTTTACAAAATTTTTACTATTTTGCCTTTCATATTTAGATCCCCATGTACCAGGAAAAAAAAAAAAAAAGCTTTTGGAAGGAGCATTTCCAAGGAATTCTTTCAAAACAGAATGACAGAGGAAAACCAATATTTTCCATAGGAACCAGGGCTTAGAATAAACCTGGCATGAGTTAGGGTTACAGTCACACTTTTTACCACATTGCTACTTAATTGTCCTGAGAATTTTTTTATTGAAGTGATCATCCTTTCTCACCTACTGTGTAGTGTCACTGAAAAAAAAAAAAAAAAACCCTAGAGTTCTATGTGCATAGGTATGTTTCTAGATTCTTCCAGAATGCTGATCTATTCTGTCTCATTTGTCTATTTGTTTATGCTTGGAGCAGCACCACACTTTCTTTATCACCACAGCTTTTTAATAAGTCTTGATAGCTGGTTAAAAAAAAAAAAAAAAAAGTCTTCCCACCCTGTTTTTCTTCTGGAGGGCATTGGTTTTTTCTGGCCTTTGCATTTTCATATAAATTTTAGAATCGGTTGCCAATTGCCATGTGACAAATCTGTTAGGATTTTGAGAAGAATTGCATCAAATCTATGGATCAATTTCTGGGCAGCTGACATCTTTACAATATTGGTCAGACTTAGCTTTTTGATTACTGATAATGTTTTGGATGTAATCTTATCTCAAGTAGTATAAAATACTATTACCATAGGAAAAGAAGAGAAACCATGGGGAAGAGCATTTGAGGAATTGCTCTCAAAGAAAAATTAAGGAGGGAAACAGATCTCCTTTAGGAACCAGGGTCTAAAAAAATGCATGGTTTTGTTCATGGCTGCTGAAATAGATTATCTATGAGGGTCCAGCCAGGAAAATGAAACCACTATAAGGAATTTAATAAAGGAAATAATACACAGGGATTAGAAAAGCTGAAAGAGCAAATAGGGGAACCGGAGGAAACGCAGAGATTAGTAAATGCAGGCAGCTGCTACACCTCTAGGGAATGGAAGGATGAAGAAATGTTGTGTACTCCCTGGAGCCTGGAAGCATGAGCCACTTGGTAAGAGTGGGAAATTCCACAGGCTAGGAAGGCAGAATTTGGGGTTTTGGAGGGAGGGTTATTTGGTAAGAACCAGAAACACGGAAGAGAAGCAACCACTGCTACCAATGCATTCTCTTCTTCCCAAGAAGAGAAAGGGGAGAACTCTCTTGGCTTCTCTTTTCTTGCAGTGCCTGTGCCTCTTATTGACTGAACATACCTGGGTATGACCGGCAGGGAAGCCTGAGCAATATGGTTTGCAAGACACAGTCCCTCCAATGATACAGAATAGAGCAAGGAACCAGAGAGCAAACAAACAAATGAATGGTATATAGGTCAAAACCACCTAACAGTACAGGTACTGAATTTAGGTTTTCTCTCAAAACTTATTAATTTCAGGGGCGCCTGGGTGGCTCAGTGGGTTAATGCCTCTGCCTTTGGCCCAGGTCATGATCTCAGGGTCCTGGGATCGAGCCCCGCATGGGGCTGTCTGCTCAGCAGAGAGCCTCCTTCCCCCTTCTCTCTCTGCCTGCCTCTCTGCCTACTTGTGATCTCTCTCTCTCTCTCTCTCTGTCAAATAAATAAATAAAATCTTAAAAAAAAACTTATTAATTTCATTTGCATATATAAATGCTCACTACATATCAAGCACTGTGGTTCGTGCATATTTGCCTACAACAAATTACACGGTCAATCCCAACATTAATGGCAAAAGGAAATATACCCCATCTACTCTAGCAGAGTTCATCAGCCAAGCAGGGAGGAAAGGTGGGAGCAGCGTGGGACAGACTCCAGGTCTGCAGAGGAGGGTGAGAAAACATGACATGTCAGGAAAATGGCAATACCATGGAAACTGCTGTCCTGCAAATGTACACCTACAGAATGCAGAGACCCCAGATTCCCAGATCCCTCTGAGGTATGTGTTCCAGAGAGGCTCTGAGAGTTTTCCAGTGGGACCAAGCTTTAGTGACCCACATGGAAGGTTCCTGATTGCAAGCTCTTTGGGCCTATCTTTCCTTCCTGTTTGCTTCTCCACCCTTTGTCTCTGTTTCTTAGAATTATCTCCAAAATAAATTATTTCCAGTCAGATTTTTGTCTCAGGGTCAGCTCCTGGAGGAAATTGAATGATGACACATACATTCACAAACCTATTACTGGCCATTAAATAGAATTTTTCTTATTATGTCTGACTTTTGGCTGAAGCCTCAGAACTAGAGAACATGGGTTTTAAGTGCCCACACGTTCCAAAGAGAGGAGTCAGGCACATCTCTACGGGATTCACTAACCCAGGCACAGTGGCTGTCAGAATTAGAAATGCAAAGGTGACTGGTTGGAGAAAAAATCTATTTGATAGGGAGCCCTGTACTGTTTCATAATGCTGCTTCCTACCTCAGCTAAGTGAGAGGCCCCTTGAGAACAGTTCACAAAAGCTGGAGGGAGACTGACATCTCATTCCTGGCTGGAAGCTTGCTGAGCTGCAGACAACAAAAGACTTCCTATAATGCTACTAGAGGAAAGAGGGAAGGAGACCATAGGGCAATTATATTTGAGAGTTCAAGAGTTAAATGAAGATGGAGGCAGTGGGAAGTTGCCTGGAGCAGCTTACAAACTGAGGAGAAGGACAGTGGCTGGAGAATCTGTATATCTGGAGATCTTCCCTGGGCCTAGTGGACTGTATGGAATGTTACTCGTCTTGAGTCACCCTTGCTTGACGGAGCAAGGGGACCCAGGGTTGTATTCATGAAGGTAGCTGAGAGGTATTGTGAAAGGTCAGACAGGGAGTGTCACGCCTGTCAGGGATTGGTGGAGTGACGAGGTTACCAGGGAGGACTCTAAAGAATCGAGAAAGATCTCTTGTGAAAGGGCAAGCCAGCATCTGGAAGTCCCCTGGAGAACTACAGAGGACACTGGCAACCTCTGATCCCTTCTCAGTCTTCTTTGATCTTCTGCCTTGTTCCAAACCAGAAGGAGCTGGGTGGAGGGGGTGGTTATGATAGGAAAGAAAGAAACAAGGAGAACAAAAGAACAAGCCAGTCTTTTCCTCTTTCCGTGATTGGTTCTGAGTCAGGCAGCATCTGGGTGCTGGAGGAGCTTTGAAGTGGGTGAAAAATAGAAGTTACAACAGTCCAGAGTTAATGAAAAGCTGTCGTTCCTGCCTGATAGTGTTCAAGGATCGGGAAAGGAGATTTGAAAGAGTATGCTTGAAGGCAGTTGTGAGAGAAGATTGAAGCTGTTTCCTGAGTGTACCTTCCAAGTTCAGTATGTTCAAAATGATATTTGTATAATATAAGATTGAAAAATGCTTCCACATTGCTTACATATATGAGAGCTGTAGTATAAGAGGGAATGCTCCAACTGGACCAGAAATCATGAGGAATCCCCAAAAGATAAAACCAGATGGGGTCAGAGTGAAGGAGAAAATTCACAGCCCCTAAGATAGAACTAATGGAAAAGATCAGATGAGTTTTGGAGTTCCTCCAAGCCCAGAAGCAGGAGGGAACCTGTGGGTCACTGTTGAGGGGTATTAATGGGGTGTCCGCTAGAAGAACCTGGGTTGTATGGCCCTCCCTTCCTCCCGCACTTGTGCCAGGCAATGGGTAGCAGAGATGGCAGGACCTGCACCTTGTTCTGTTGGGTTCTTCCCACCTGAGCAGCAAATTCCCTCCACCTCTGACGCCTTGATGCCCACAGCCTCTTTGTCCTCTTCCCATTGAAAAGCCTTCTTTCTATGGCACGCTTCATAAGGATTTTTGAAATTTGGTCTCATTCCAAAACATGTATTTTAATTTGTGGAATTCCCAGCACCAAGCCAGCAATGGTGGTCATAACCTTGAAGTCACAGCAACTTCAGGCCAACATGGCTATTACTGGACCAGTCCTGTGCAGGGTGTTCTAAGGTCTCCCTCTTGTGCTCTCTGCTGAATTCTCCTGACCCTTCTCTCTGCACTAATCCTCAGGAGTCATGAAATGTAAGTTGATTCTGCCTCTGTGATTCTAAGAGATCTGGCAGACTTAATAAAACCCTCTTTGCTCTAGGAGGAGGCATTCTTCTGCTGATGCTGAATTTTTAATTATTTATAGTGAATATTAGATCACATTAACTCCCAGCCAGGCCTCTTCTCTACAAAAATGTATTCTATAGATATAAACTCTGGGAAAACTCCATGTAGGCTAATTTCAGTTTTATACCTATGAATATTTTATTTCCCAATCATTCATAATGGTCCTTGAGGAGCCATTACTTTTAAGTAAATATATACAGTCCCAAACCTCCCAAGATGTAATTGCCCATATTTTTGTTCTGGGTAACAAAGATATATATGTATGGTGGGCCACTTCTCGTAAGTATTACTGAAGGATTGCTCTCCCTCTCTTTCTCACTCTCCCCTAGCTGCCTTTTCTCTCTTTTGTACTCGCTCACAAGGCTGAGAAAAGAGTGCCCAATAATATACTGCCATATAAACATGGTACTCCCTGAAACTAGAGGTAAGCAATGGATGAGCCACTCTCAACTCAACCTTTTTGTCTTTCAGAAGGCATATGATTCTATCAGGTATGAAAATAAACATTGGAACACTTACCAGATTTGGTCCTTTCCTCCTAGAAGTATAGTGGAGGCAGACTTCATAGCTAACTTAGGAAGAAAGAACCCTTACTGGAATATGACCCAAGGGGCAAAGTGGTACCCTAGATCCTGCAGACTAAAGGCAGAAGCCTCAGGGTTCATTGGGCCTGAACCTACTGGAACACAGGCCAGTTTCCAGCCTAGAGGTAGAAGAGGAAGCAAAAGGGCATCCAGAAGACCTCACTGAATCTATATAGCCCAAGGATATGTTGAAGATAGGTCAGAGCAGCACAGGAGTTGTCTCAAAGGAGATGGTTTAGTCACTGAAAAGTGAATCTGAATCTCTCAGTTTCTGAATTCACCCAAGGACTCCATGAAATGGATAGACAACAGTCTTCAAAATCTAGAGCAGTGGCTTATTTGCATAATAATTCACTGTTTTATTATGCTACTCAGGACACTGTTTTGACAGTGGGAATGTGGAGGGAGAAAGAAAAACCAAGAAGAGTGTATAAGAGGCAGAGTATCATATACACACATTCCTACTCTCTGCTCTCTGGGTAAGCCCACACAGTGGTTTCTTGGATGCTGCTACTTCTTAATTTGGGGGAAAAGGGCACATAGGAGGTAGTAACACAAGCCTCAGGGCAGGCATCAAAGTGCCAAGTCAGACAATGGCCCCTAGTCCTCTCCTTCCCATACCCTTTTCCATTTCTCCTCCCATACCCTTTTCCATTTCCCTCCAGATAAAAGAGAGAATCCAAAAGAACTTTGGGAGGTAAGACCCCATGCTCTGTCTTCTTGTCATTCCACTCGAGAGTAAGCATCTAGATGGCCCAGCTTCTATCATCTGCCTGTCTCTCCAGGATGATTAACATCCCACCATACCAGCTCTAAAAGTGAAGAGTGTAATTTGTACAAAATATGCTATTACAAAGTGCTAATGAATGCTGGGAGACTCCAAACCAATATTACTCCTGGAACCATTTCAGAATAACTTGTCCCTGAAGACATCCGAGGGGAGGGCGTCCATGAGTGGAGTTTCAGCACAGTGCAGAGGTTCCCCAGAAACCCACTTCAGTTACAAACCCTCTCAGGGTCCCTCAGCTCATATACTACCTGTGAGCCATGCCCCTCAGTGGGCCAACTGTCCTCTTGGTGCACATAAAAGCAGTAACTCTCATGATAACGTTATTGGGATTGGGGGCTGCTGCTGAAGTGGACATTTATGTGAACATTGCAGAGCGGGTGGTGGTTGGGAAGACCTTCCAGGACTCCTGGAAAGGGGGTGCAGGTCTTTTTGTTTAACCTCTGTACCCCGACAGCATCTGGCCCAACTTCAGTGGCACGAGGAGTTGATCTTGAAGTGTCTTTTGACTGCCTCTGTTGTTCTTCTCTGTCCACAACTCACATGCTTGTGAGTGTTCAACCTTGAGCATAACTCACATACTTTACTCTGTGTCTGTGCCTTTGGACCTCCCTTAGCCTCTGTTAAGTGAGATACACAGAGTTCAGCATCAGGCCACATTTCTTACTGGTTGGGCCCAATTGGGATCTGACTTCTTGTGACTGGTCTTGTTTCTGATTCGTCTCTGACCTTCCTGAGCCATCTCTACTATAGTCCAAGGTTATATAATGTGTGGTAAGAGTTTGGGACCTCATACCAGTCAAGGATGTTTCCATACTCAGCCACAAACTTTAGAGTCACGCTTAACTCCTCTATTCTCTCACATCCAATAGTTGGTCTTTTGGCAAATCTTAAAGACTCAAACTTTAAGATATATCCAGAATCTAACTGCTGATTTCTAACTCTAACTCCTACCCCACTGCTGCAAGTCACCATCTTCCCTCAGCTAGATAAATGAACAGCCTCCTAACTGGCCTCCCTGCTTCTCCCCTTGTCTCTTGATAGTCCATCCTCCATACTGCAGCTGGACAGAGCACACTAAAATGTCTATTCAACTCATGCCACTGCTCGGTTCAAAATGCTCCAATGTCTCCCATCTCATGCACAAAACCAGAATCCTTACACTGACCACCAGCCCCTTATGATTTGGCTCCCTTTACCTCTTCTCCTGCCATGTTCCCCTGTGCACTATGCTCCAGCCATGCTAGTTCCTATGCTGTTCCTAAAACATGCCAAGCTTCCTTCTGCCTCAGGTCCTTTGCATTTACTGTGTCCACATGCAGAGCCAGAGATCCACGTGTTCTCTCCTTCCTTGAGAGCTTTGCTTCAATGCCACCTTTTCAGTGAGGTTTCCCAAACTTCTCCCTTCCCTGTTGCAGGCATTCCCTATCCTTCCTCCTGCCTTACTGTTCTCCAAAGCACTTATCACCACTAGTAAAAGAACATAGATGTTTTTCCTTATTTGTATGCTGCCTCCTCTTCTACTAGAGTGCAAGCTCCATGAGGGCAGGGCTTTTTTGCCTGTTTCATTCTATACTCTGTTCCTAGTCCCGACGATGGTGCCAGCACATAGCAGCTGCTCAGAGCATATTGTTGAATGAATGATGCATAACCAGATGTGGGAACCATTGTTGGGGAAGACATTCAGCCAACAGGAGTGTAGGTGGTCTGCTCTGGGGGATATTAAAACTACAACATTGTTTAATTCTAGGAAGCATATACTGAGTGCCTGCTGTGAGCATAGCACTGAGAAAGACAAAGCAAGATAGAGGCCCTGACCCCTTCCCTCAATTTGACAACCGAGCCCCTGCTGGGCCTGACATTGTGTGAGTTGTTGGGACTCAAGGACAGTTAAGACATATCATAACTGCCCTCAACAAGCCTATCAGGAGTTCAGAGGTGCAAATAAATAATTATAATCCAAGGTACTGAGTGCTTCCTTAGAGGAAATAAAAGTAGGGCCAGTAAAGAATTCGAAAGGTTGGCAGGGAGGTCCCAAGGCTTCCCTAAATCTTGCCTTTGATTTTGAGCTGGCTTTTAAGTAAACATAGGCCAGAGATGCTTATTATTTCCTAGGATGATGAATAACATTAAAGACAAAATAGCAGTTACAAGACAGTGTGCCACTCGTACTGGAGCTGGCTTGTAATAGTTGATGAGAGTTGACTATTACATTTTCAGGAATTTCAAGAGAGTTGGCTGACATCACATTGGCAGCTTGAACTCAGCCATCGTGGGAATATTACAGCACAGAAACCATATGTATATATGGTCCCTATGTATGTTTTATGGTCTCTCTCTCCCTCTCTCTATATTCAGGTCTTCCCCTCCCCGTAAGAGCTGGTTGTTAAACACTCACGAACATACTACCAAGTACAGAACAGACACGATCCCATGGGTCACATGACTGGATGGTCATAGTAGCTGTCACAGTCAAGGACAATACACTTCGGTGATGGTAAAGAGCTAGGCCTTCCCAGTGGGTGAGATTTGGGTGTGCCAAAGTGAATGTACTGGGTGAAATAACATCCCCCACCAATTCATTTCCACATGGAACCTCACCAAATGTAACCTTATTTTGGAAATAGGGGTTTTGCAGATGCCATTAGTCAAGTGAGGTCATACTAGATTAAGAGAGGCCCTAAATCCAGTGACTGGTTTCTTTGTCAGAAGAAGGAGAGGGAGATTTGGATACAGAGACAGAGGAGACCCAGGACGAGAGACACAGAAATTGAAGTGGTGCAGAGACCAGCCAAGGAATGTCAAGGACTGCTGTCAACCACCGGAAAGTAGCAAGAGGCAAGGAAAGAGTCTTGTGACTGGTCTTGTTTAGACAAGACTCCCTAGAGAATCTATGGGACAAGATTCTTGTCCCATAGACAAGAATCCCTATGGGATTCGGAGGGAGTATGGCCCTGCCAACCTCTTGATTTTGGACTTCTAGTTCCAGAACTGCGAGACAATGGATGTCTGCTGTTCTAAGCCACCCAGGTTATGGTAATTTGTCACCATATTGGGAAACTAATGCAGAACTTCATAGACAAAGAGAATGGGGGGGGATATATATGAGATGACTGAAGGAGAGGAAAAATAAGAACTGTTGTCATTCCTTTATTGAGGGCCTTTCTATGCCTCCTTTATTCCTGTGATGTGCTGACTGTGTGGTCAGTATCATTTCTGTCCTTCTCCCTTCCCTGTTTCAGGCATTTCCTACCCTTCCTCAGGCCTTATTGTTCTCCAAAGCACTTATCTTTCGGTTCATTATCCTCATTTTGAAGATAAAAACATCAAAGTTCAGAGAAGTTAAGTGACTTGTTCAAGGACACACAGCTATTAATGACTTAAAAAATAAGCGTGTCTGGCTTTTAAAGCTCACCTTCCTTCCCCTATGACACGCTACCTCTTTGATGTTCTCTTCCAGCTGGGCAAGAATGACCCTAACATCTCAGGACACCTGGGTGGCTCAGTCAGTTAAGCATCTGCCTTTGGCTCAGGTCATCATCCCAGGGTCCTGGGATAGAATCCTGCATCGGGCTCCTTGCTCAGCAGGGAGCCTGCTTCTCCCTCTGCCTGCTGCTCCCCCTGCTTGTGCTTATTCTCTCTTTCTCTGACAAATAAATAAATAAAATCTTTAAAAGAACCAAAAACCATCTCAACATCTTAAGTAGTGATATTAAAATCGTCAATATTTACATCAAGGAAGCAGAGCAAGGAGATTTTTTAGGATACAAGTAGAGTTCAACACATTTTGCCCTGCGAAGATCATCTCAATCTGAAAGAAAGATTGAGATGTCATTAAAAAATAGAATTTTAAATACCCACAAGCATGAAAAATGCTTTAACTGAGACCCTTTATATAGAAGGAAACCACCACCACCATCAGAAGAGATCCAAGCAGCTGACATTTATGTTGGTTAGAATTTCTTTTTTTTTCCCTAAATCTTGCCTTTGTTTTGGCATCCTAGTCTGAAGTTGAAAGAATAAAGATCTGGCTACTAGAATAGTAAGTAGCAGCCACACAATATCCGACACATTTGTACACTTTAGATAGGCTTTCACTTAAAAATAAAAATAATTCAAAAAAAATAATAAAAATAAAAATAATTCAAAAAAATTAAAAAATAGGGCAGCTGGGTGGCTCAGTTGGTTGAGCAACTGCCTTCGGCTCAGGTCATGATCCTTGAGTTCTGGGATCAAGTCCCACATTGGGCTCCCGGCTCCATGCGGAGTCTGCTTCTTCCTCTAACCTTCTCTCCTCTCATGCTCTCTCTCACTTTCTCTGTCTCTCTAATAAATAAATAAAATCTTTAAAAAAAATTAAAAAATAAAATAAATAAAAATAAAAATAAATCCACCAGAGCTATAAGGGAAGATCACATCAAACAATTGTGGTTATATTGCCAATGAATCCCCTTCCCCCTACTTCTAGTAGATTCATGTAAAAATGTTCTGAGTTATATAATTTTAGGATTGTGTTTGAATTTGCTTATTGATAAGGATAGTCAAGCAATTATCTAATAAAAGGAAATATTCCTGACATAAGTGCAATAATTGAATGGTGAGGAATATAATGAGTGGTATATGTTACCTTGCTTACAAAAGCACAGCCTTCGTATGAGATATAATTTTCTCATATGATTACTCAATTTATAAAAGTCCAACATTAGAAATACTGTCATTTTGCCTACTTGGTTTTTATTTTTTAGAAAGAGAGGTAGAGCACACATGGAGGGGATGGGGGACAGAAGGAAAGAGAAAATCTTTTTTTTTTTAATTTTATTTATTTATTTGTCGGAGAGAGAGCATGCCCAAGCAGGCAGAGTGGCAGGCAAAGGCAGAGAGAGAAGCAGGCTCCCTGCCGAGCAAGGAGCCCGATGCAGGATTCTATCCCAGGACCCTGGGATCATGACCTGAGCCAAAGGCAGACGCTTAACCTGAGCCACCCAGGCGTCCCAGGAATGACATTTAAGTACTTAAATGTACCACCCTCCTGTCTGGTCACACTCAGTCTCCACCACTTTGGTAGTCTGAACATTTAGCCGAGTTCCCACAGTTTATCATTTATGTGGCCCTCGGAAGCATTTGCTTCTACCATCCATGGAAGGAATGCCTTGGACTTTTTTTCCCATACTTGCAGACATGCTTCTGTTGTCTTGATTATGCTTCTAATCCCATAGTAGTCCTTCACATCTGAGGAAGAAATCCTTCAATCAGATTGCTTCCCTCCTGAAGCCTAAAGTCAACGCAGAGAGAACTGGAGTTTTGCTGGCGGGGAGTGTGTATCTTTGAAGCTGGAAAGGGCAGGCTCAGTGGGACCGAGTAGAAAGGGGCTTTGGGCAGTCAGAGAGCCCAAAAAGTGGTACCGGCTGAGGAGCTGCTGAGGAGCGTTTCCATGAGCGAATTCCTTCCCAGCGTTTCTTAGACAATTTGTATACTCTCCTGATATCAAATTCTGAGACAAAGTGAGAAATTGGGAAAACAGGAGATGGTATTACAGTTCTCTTGGGAGAATTAAAGCTGAACCGTGAGCAGAGGTATACCACTGGTCTGAAGGGATCTGTTGAGGGGATCCACTAAAAACAGGAAGCGCTAGCTCTGGAGTTGAAGGTTCAGGTAAACATCTCCGGGGTGTTTCACAGGGATATCAGGGTTTGATCTGCCTTCATACCTGTACCTGTTACCATTTGTAAGTGTGTGTTCCTAGTCCAATCTGCTGCTAACGGAGAGATACTCTTGCAACCAAAATAAATAAGCATACCTATATACTTTTATAATGTTTGGATATTTGCTATGGCTATAATTTTTTTGTATATATAAGCTGCATATTTCTCATTTATTAAAAATATTTTAAGGGACACCTGAGTGGCTCAGTGGGTTAAGCCTCTGCCTTCAGCTCAGGTCATGATCTCAGGGTCCTGGGATCGAGCCCCAAGTTGGGCTCTCTGCTCAGCAGGGAGCCTGCTTCCTGCTCTCTCTCTGCCTGCCTCTCCACCTACTTATGATCTCTCTGTCAAATAAATAAATAAAATCTTAAAAAAATATATTTTAAGAAATAGGGGTACCTGCCTGGCTCAGCCAGTAGAACATGTGACTCTTGACCTCAAGGTCATGAGTTCAAGCCTCATGTTGGGCATAGAACTTACTTAAAAAATATATTTTTTAAGAAATCCATAGAGGCACCTGGGTGGCTCAGTCAGTTAAACGTCCAGCTCTTGGTTTTGGCTCAGGTCATGATCTCAGGGTCCTGGGATGGAGCCACCCCTGCCCTGCCCCCAGTCAGGCTCCATGCTCAGGATTCTCTGTCCCTCTCCCTCTGCCCCTCCCCAACTTGTGCATGTGCACATACACTCTTTCTCTCTCTAAAATAAGTAAATCTTAAAAATAAAAGAAATCCATAATAATAAGTAAAGAATTTCTGATTTTTTTACTTCCAAGTCCCAAAGATTAATATGTTTTCGAGAATTTAGAAACACTACAATGAATGAGGATTTAAAAGGGTGGTGAGAGACTATTTTGAAATTTTGCCTAGGGCCAATCTTATTCCTGGAGGAAAACTAGTGGTTTCCACGTGGCCACAGGCTTCTGCAGGAAAGCAAAGCTATTTGGTAAAAGTCATAAGCTGTGGAAGCCACAGGGGTTTGCTATTGTTTGTCTTATCTCCCATGTTCTCAATTTCACCTGGAAACATCATTTCACTTTTGTCTTAGCTGACAAGTCAGCTTTTATGCCTGAGACGGAGGCTTAAATGAACGTCGTAGCTGAGGTGCTGTTTGGTCCAGAATCCAAGGTCTTTTAACAACTCTGTGGCCCAAAGCACTCGGCCAAACTGCCAGACCAGTTCAGGTGAAGAATATGGTCAGATATGACCAGATATGGTCAAAGCATGTCATGTTCTCAGCATTGAGTGCTCTTTGGAGAAGAAATTATTCTGTATTACCCTATGAGAGACAACGGTGTCTGTACCGGATGCTCTCTGGTCCTGGGAGATTGGCAAGCAAAGAGAGGGAATGAATGAAATCCACTGGGCCCCTCCTTCACTTCTCATTTCAGTCCAACTCAAAATGGAAGCCTCTTTGGCTTCCACTAGCAGGAACCAACATTGTCCTTGGAGGCCAGACCAAAACCAGCAAAGAGCTCATGCCTCTTATACTTTAAGGAGTGTGATCGACAATGGTCGACCTCTGTTCCACTCACATTTTTGTATGTGGCCAGAGGAGGGGAGAACTAAAATTCTCATTCTGATATAACAAGTCGGCTCTGAGCTGCTAATTAGGTATACAGGTAGATGCAGAAATAAAAGACGTACATCATAGAGATGTAGATGTTGTCTGTGGTGAAGTAGGTGATGTTGATGTAGATATTGTAAATGCTATTTTGAGGCTGTCCATGACCTTGAAGTAAATGCAGATGTAGCTGATATCGATGTAAATCTAGATGTACATGGAGTAGCAGCCCAAGGAGACGTAGATGTGACTGGCGTAGCTGTGAACATGGATGCAGGTGATTGTGGATGACAGATTAGAGTTTCTCAATGTCAGCACTCCTGACATTTTGGGCCAAATAATTGTTTATTTTCAGAGGCCAACCTGTGCATTGTAGGATAGTTAGTAGCATTTCTGGCCTCTACTCACTAGATTCCAGGGGCATACTTTTCCTGCCGGGAGTTGGGACAATCAGAAATGTTTCTGGATGCTGCCAGATGTCTCCTGGGTACAAAGTTGCCCTGGTTGAGAACCACCGATTTAGACAAGGTGAATGTAAGGTCAGGTTGACATTGATGAGGATGTGAGCATAGATGTAGACGATGCAGATGATGAACAATAAAGTGTAGCTGTCGGTAATACAGATACAAACATCGATGTTGGTAAAGAATATGTAAAGACAGTTGGAGGAGATGATGTAAGAGGAGCTCTAAATGCTATTGCTTTGAACATGGACATAGATGACAGATGACATGGCTAATATTGATGGTATAAACAGAAGTCATGTGATCTGGGCAGAAAAATACTAATGTTGGTGATGCAGATGACAGATTAGGTAAAACCAGAGTTCAGGTGTATAAGGTACATATCTAGATAGATCAACATAGAAAGAATTTTCTCAATGTGAATTTAAGTTTTTTGAAGATGAGGATCATATCTATATCTATATCTATACATAGATATTAATATCTCCCAGAGCAATTTGGAGGTACTTATGAATGATCTATTGATTCTTTAATTAGTTCTACCCGTTAAGAGCCAATAAAATTATCTCTTATGTTCAAGTATGTTTTCGATTAAGTAAACAGATTGTCTTCAGGAAAGTTTGTGGTTATTTAAAACTCCAAGTTATAAATAAAAGTATGTGGGTAGACATTTAAATGCTCAAAACATATCCTGCATATATTTTTCCAACATTTTATTATGAAAATTTTCAAACATACAGAAAGCTTGATAAAAATTTACAAATAAGACCTATACCTATATAAGACCACTTAGACTTTACCATTAACATTTACTTTGCTATATATAACAATTATTGTACATTTACTATACTATACTATACTGTATACTTGTTTAACTCATGTCTATCCATCTGTCCATCCATCACTCCATCAATGTTGATGCATTACAAAGCAACTCATACATGTGTTTTTCACTGATTTCCTAGACAAGTAACTTCCCCCAAATACTACTTTTGACTTCCTATAATTACATATTGTCACCTTGCCTAGGATGGTCATAGATCACCTGGGATGCTTTGGCGAATAAACCTTTGTAGGACTTAGGAGATCATCAAGACATTTGTTAGAAATTTGAAGCTGAAATTCAAGCAAGGATAAACCCAGAGTTTATCGTTGGATAGGATAATAGGAGAGACACCGAGAACAGGCAGATTGTGGCATTCCTCTCACTTCTTTCGGAGAGTTTTCAGACCTTGGGTAAGCAGCATCCTGTCAGGAATGGTTTTTTAAGTGTGGTGTTGCCTGAAGGCAGAGAAACTGCCCTGTGATCTATTAAGGTCCTTTTCAATAGAGCCATCTGATTTTGAGGTCTCTCATTCTCAACTAAAACTGATACTCATATTGAAAAAAGAAAAAAAATGATGAAAACCAGAAAGACATTAGACTTCGAGATATAGATAGCTTCATTAGTACAAGATCACATGACAAGCCTCGGATGGTCTCTCAACTTATTCAGTAAATCTTTTTTAAGATACATGTATTTATTTTACTTGAGAGAGAGAGAGAGAGAGAGCATGAGTGGGGGTAGGAGCAGAGGGAATGGGAGAGAATCTCTCAAGCAGACTCCACGCTGAGCCCGCAGCTTGATGCAGGGTTCCACGCTGGGCTCGATCCCACAACCCTGACATCATGACCTGAGCCGAAACCAAGAGGCAGATGCTTAACCGACTGAGCCACCCAGGCATCCCTTCAGTAAACCTTGGCAGTATGTTCATACACCAGACAGCAACCGAGTCAATGTTTCTGCTTTCATGGAGGTCCTAGCCTTTCTCACAGACATTGCCAAGTGGTCGGCTCACAGCTGGCTGACCCACAGTTTAAGCAAACGCTATTCGGAGTCCTCAGGAACCTGACTTCTTCCCCCAGAAATGAGCAGCACTACATTCTTCAGAATCCCAGTTCTCTACATACCCAAAACTCATTACGCTTACCGAATTTGTACATCTCTCCAAAACATCAAAGCTGACAAGAACTCGCTGAAAGTACACTGGCTGTGGACCGCCGCATTTCCAAATATCCAATGAGACATTTACTGAGTGGAAGGAGGTGTCAGTCAGGTTTATTGAGTCGTTACAGGGCTGTGGTCGGTCTGAGCTGCCAACACGTTGGCAGGCGAGGCTAAAAAGGGCTAGACGTGGGTGACCCTGTGACATGGGCAGAGAGCCACGGAATAGTAACTAGTGAAATAAGCAATCTGCACTAATTAGAAGAAGGTGTACCTCCTGCTTGATTCTGGGAAGGTTTCCCCTGGGCTTTGATGGGTGGGGAGCAGAAAATATGTCCATGAGTCTGGAGGATGAACGAACACAGAGTAGCAGATGCTGTAGATGCCCAGCCTGTATCTCCCTGGGCCTTGACGTTGCACGTATGCTGACGTGACGTCCCGCCGCCAGCATCTGCCTCTAACTGAGGGCTCTGTGTGGTGGCCAGGGTCTGCTCTGCCCAAACGCACAGCAGGCCAGACGTGCTGGAGTGTCAGTGCCTTTGTGGGTGTCAAAAGACTGAGGGGAGGTGGTGCTCACATGCCTCGCTCTCTCGCTCCACGTGCAGGATAACCCTGAGGCTTACGTTCTGCCCTGGCGCCCCGAGCTGTGCAGGGGGATTGAGTTCCAGTTTGTCCACAGAAGCAACTTGCTTGATGACGCACCTCCTATTGGCCTCCTTTTCTCCCATCTCAGCTCCCCAGTCCCCCACTCAAGTAAGCTACTTGCACTTGAATTTGTGCCTCAGAGTCTGTTTCCGAGGGAACCTAAACTAAGCCACACAGGCAGCAAACAGATGCTCCGAAGGTCCCTCTGGCTCATTATTTTCTGTCTTGTAATCCATGAAGGCAACCAGAAAGCAGAGAAGACAGGGACTGCCAAACTCTCTTACCTCAGCCCAGAAAACTCAAGGGCATCTTTTCCTAGGAACAAAGAAATTCTGTGCCTTTGGGAACAGCTGTCACAGTGTCAGTGGCTTCATATTACTTAACCACGCACTGCCGCCTCCCAGGATGGAATTTGAGAGCCATCAGAAATACACTGAAGGAACAGGGGCACAATCCTGGCTGTTGCAGCAAATCTCCCATGTCCCCGTTCAGCTCTGCCCCAGCCCGCTATGTAGCAGCATGGAACACTTTCAAGTACAAGTCCAATCACTAATGGAACTCCTGGAGAAGAGGTTTTAATGGCCCTGGAAGCCACTGTGCTTACACTGAGCATCGGAGTGAAGGTCAAGGGGACAGACTGATCTTCAGTTTTCCCCCAGAGATTAGGCTGGGAGACAATCACTGAAACACCAAGACACAGAAGAAACTGTTACCTCTTCAATGAGGTTAAAGTCTTTGCAAACTTGGTGCTTAAAAGGGTGCTGAGCCCGGTGGCTCAGTTGGTTAAGCGGCCAACTCTTAACTTCAGCTCAGGTCATGATCTCAGGGTCTTGGGACTGAGCCCTGCATGGGACCCCATGCTCAGTGGAGAGTCCGCTTGGGGATTCTCTCTTCCTCTCCCTCTACTCTTTCCCCTGCTTGCGGTCCACCCCCCACCACCCAAATAAATAAATCTTTACCAAAAAAGAGTGCTATTCTGTTGATGTAATCCAATTTGGGGGTTGGGAAATACCTCCATATTCTGTTGAAATAAAATAATTACTATTGTCTATGTCTATACACTAACAGAAGTTCAAGTGGGGAAATGGGCAGATCGTTTGCTGTTATGGGGAATGCTAAGCATCCTAATTCCCTTTCCTCTATGCTGTGGGAAATGGTGAGAAGCAGGATTCACCCCCGACTATAGAAGGGAGCCAAACCAGATGGCCCTTTCCCTGACCCCCAGCTACTAGAGGACAGCCACATGATCTAGCCTCAGCAAATCGGATGTTCCCACGCAGGACTTAATTTAGACTCAGGGACAATTTAGAATTTAGTGCAGCAGTGGCACCTAGGCTCCCGGCCATAGCTGCAGTGGTATTCAACAGCCAGAGTGCAGCAAGGCCAGAGTTAGGAACATTCCAGCCGGATCAGCCCTGCAGCATGACCTCAGCTCCGTTCCTGCTGCCCAGCCTCCTTCAGATCCTGCCTATTTTCAAAACCCGATTATCCAGACTTCTGGTCATTTCCGTTTGCCACCCATTCGCCTTCTACTAAAGTCAGCTAGAGTCCACTTCTGTTGTGTACAATGCAGAGCTCTGACTAGCACAGAATGTGACATCCCCTAGTATATAGAGTCACCCTGGAGGTCAGAGATGTGGGTTCTTGTTGGGGTGGGGGGAGGCATCTAGATAACTAGATAACAAAAGGGTCTTTATCTCCTCCCCTGCAGAGGGCTTGACTGCGTAATTGCTCAATTTCCCTTACTGTTCAAAGTCTATGATTCTACATGGAGTGTTGGCCAGTGAAGACCCAAAGCTACTTGAGTCTCTGCATCCTTAGTGATAGGGAAAGGGTGTCTGGAAAATGATGTCACTATGTGAAGCCCACAGTTAGATATGGTCCAAATCAAATAATCAAAGAGTGTCTCAAACCACTCTGTGTGTGCATCGGTCCCCCCAAGTGGGGAATGTACCTCGTAAACACTGCTTTGGACATGTCAAGGCCAAGAATACCCATGGTTCGTTTAAGTGTCCATAAGCATCCGCTATATGAGTGGTCCCACTGGAGACAAAGTCAGAGATCAGACAGTGAGACTGACTGGCACTTTTATGTATGCAGTAATCTAAATAATCGTGTAGCCACTGAAACAAGTCTGCGGATGGGAAATGTGGTCATAACTTGCATAGATCATGAATTTTTATGGGGAGAGTAGATGTCACTTGCTTTGAAGCACTTCCCATGGTCACACTATAACAGATGCAGGAAAACCCCACTGGAAACATGATGAGTCAGGAGAACTTTTGCAGTTTAATGATACACCAATTTATCTGAAGAGTAGTTCCAGTTTTTACAGGAAAGGAGCTAGTGCAGATTGAAAGAGGTTTGAGAGATAGAAATGCAATGGTAGATCCTTGCTTAAATGCTGATTCAAATAAAACAACTGTAAGAAGGCATTTTTCAGACAATTGGGAAAAATTGAACATGGACTGAGTATCAGATAACATTAGGGATTATGGATGATTATCTTCAGGTCTTCATGGTTAGGTGGTGCTTTGTGTTGTTTGGTTCTGTCCAGTCTTTAACCATTAGCAGTAGGTGTTCCGTTCACAGGTGAGATGAAAGAATGCCTCGGATTTGCTTTAAAATACTCTAGCACTGGGACCCCCAGGTGGCTCAGTCGGTTATGCGTCTGCCTTTGGCTCTGGTTGTGATCTCAGGGTGCTGGGAACGAGTCCCGCATTGGGCTCCTTGCTCAGCAGGGAGTCTGCTTCTCCCTCTGCCCACCGCTCCCCCTACTTGTGCTTGCATGCTTTCTCTCAGACAAATAAATAAAATCGTTTTAAAAATAATAAAATAAAATACTCTAACATTGTACTCCTCAGAGTATGGCCTGTGTAGCAATGCAAATTGCATGCTGTTGGTCTGTGATAAGTGCCTTTAACAGGAAGTGTTAGAAACCGTTATGACACTTTGCACTGTTGTAGCACCCAAGCGGGATTAGCGTCTCACTGGCCAGGGAAGAGCCCGGTCTGGGTGCCGTTGACCTCGCACGGTGAGCCGCATGTGCCCTGAGCACGAGCTGTGTGCCAGAGTGGGCCAGGATGGAACGGACATTAGACAAAAAGGCCCTTCACTGTTGAAAGCTGAAGAAGCAACACTTTAGCACACACACAGAAAGGATTGGGGGGAGGGTGGATTAATGGAAAAGAGCCACAGAAAGCTGGTGGCTGTTAAAGCTAGGTAGTGGGCTCATAGCACAGTGCTCTCCACATTTGTGAAAGGCCGAAAATCTCCATCATTTGGTTTACTGAAAAGTTAAAAAGAAATCTAGTCTGTCAAGGGAGATATTTTAAATCGGTACATTTTCAATACATTTCACATATATCGACATATTTAGCGTATGTATAATAAGTGTGTGTTTCACATAACTACTTAGAAATGACACGCAGAATAATAGATATTTCACACAGGGAATATATGTCATGGTTCAGGTAAAACTTTATTTTACAGAAGTTGTGGGTAAACAAGCAAAGTAATTTGCTGCATCATGAGCTTGGTGAGCTTTTATTATATAATAAATTCTGATTATATAATAAACTCCTTGAGGCTAATGTTCCTGGGAGATACCACCTCTGTGTCTCCACAGGACTCAACACAGGGGACTGCAGAGTAAATGGTGCTTAATAAACACTGGCTGATAGGCTAAACTCAGGAAATGAATTGCTCTGAACAGTAGTTTAATTCTCCATGCAGTAACGCCACACCGCTCAATCAATTTGAAAACCAGTTTCCCGAATCCACCCTCATGGAGATTTGTCACAGAATATTTGAGCCTGGGGGGGACTTGGAGCTTTGCTAATGTCCTCATTCTGCAGATGGAAATGAGGCCTGGAGGAGTTAGATGAGCCTCACTGGACATCCTGCTTGATAATGGCAGCATTGTTGCTTCGGCCGCCTCCAGTCTGCCATGATGTTTTCCAGAAGGGACAAAGCTACCTCCTACTTCCCCCCACCCCTTACTCCTGGTTTAAAATTACCTGGTCTCAGTCGCAGGAAAGAGAAAGAGTTGTCAAGCTGGCTCTACCAGGAGGCTGAACAGAAGATGGGACCCCGAAGAATGAGCTCATGTCATAATTGGTATTTATCCCGGACTAGTCTGTGCCTAGCCTGGCTAGGATAAACTCCCTAGCCCTTAGGAACTTTCCATGTCTTTGGGGAAAGAAGATGTACACACGTTAATAGCTATAGGAAGGTCCTACTGTGTAAGATTAGAGCATAAATGAGAGGTTGGGTAGAGTCATGGGGGCTAGAGAAGGGATGGGATGTTTGGAGGCGGTGGAGCTTGGGCATAGGGTCTGGGGACTGAAAAGAGGGAAGAACACTGAGGTTAGAAGAGCATAGCCCTGGGTTTGTGCTTCACCCTGCTGGTGTTAAGGAGCTTGGGAAGTTTCTGGGGGGTGAAGGAGAGGTAGAATGGGATCCAGTACTGACTAGATTTAGGAAGACCAATATGGTAGCAGCAGTGTGTGGAAACAGCTGGAGGCAAGAACATTAAAGAGGGCCTTAAGGAGATAAAAGCTTGGAGCAGGTGATGCCAGGAGAAAGAGAAAGAAGAAGCCATGTAAGAATTTCAATTTTTAAGCAAATCCTCCTCCTTTCCCCTTAAAAAACTCCAAAAAAAACCCCAACATTACTGCCAGGTGTTACTCTAACACCATACAAATCTGAACTCATTCAAGCACTCTGAACTAGGTACGATGGTTATTTCTGTTTCACAGATGAGGAAACTAAGGCACAGTAATCTCAAGTAACGGGCCCAAGGACACATGCTAATAAATGATAGAGTCAAGATTCATACCCAGGCGGGGGGCTTCCAGGTCTCAGCTCTTAACAACCACTGCATGCTCTAGTGGAATGTTTAAAAGCAGAAGAAGTCATGGTGAATCCAAACTTTTTCAAGCCCTAGTGACTTAGCAAATGTTAATGCCATTGATGGATTACATACATCAAATGGGAATAGTATTAGCCTGCGGGAAAGAAGATACCCTTGACTTTTTATACATTTTGTTTAAGGTGACAAGGATACATCTGAGTAGATTGTGCCATGGGAAATTAGAACTATAGGACGAGCTTGGGAGACACATGGTGGCAAAGTTGTTGTTGTTTTTTCCCAAACTTTGAAAAATGCTGTGCCACTTCCTCCACGATTTTAAATGAGAAATCTCCTGTCGTTCGAATTGGTGTTTGCGTATTGCTGACATGCATCATTTCTCTCTGGTTGCTCTTAAGATTTTTTTCTTTAGGGTGCCTGGGTGGCTCAGTGGGTTAAAGCCTCTGCCTTCGGCTCAGGTCATGATTTCAGGGTCCTGGGATCGAGCCCCACATCAGGCTCCTTGCTCAGCAGGGAGCCTGCTTCCTCTTACTCTGCCTGCCTCTCCGCCTACCTGTGATCTCTCTCTCTCTGTCAAATAAATAAATAAAATCTTAAAAAAAAATTTTTTTTTCTTTAGTTTCCAGAAGTTTAGTTATGCTGTGTTTTGATGGGGATTTCTTCAGACTTATCCTAGTTCAGATTCACATTAGCTCTTGAGTCTGTAGGTTTTTGTCTTTCACCAAACGGAAGTTTTCAGCCATTTATTTCTTTGAATATTTGTTTAGCCCCACAATCTTTCTTGTCTCCTTCTGGGATTCTGATGGTATCAATGTCAGTATCTTTTGTTACTGTGCCACAGATTCCTTTTGTGAAGGGAAAGGAAAGGAAAAGGACTTCCCTTTCCTCTTGTTTGTCAGGTTGAGTACATGTGATCAAACTGTTTTCAACTCACCAATTCCATCTTTTGTCCTCTCCACTCTACCACTGAGCCCATCCAATGAGGTGTTTTTTTTTTTTTCTTTTTTAATTTTGGTGGCTGTGCTTTTCAGTTCTGTAATTTCCACTTGGTTCTTTTTTGTAACTTCTATTTCTTTGATGAGGTTTTAGATTTCTTCACGTTTCAAGGGATTTCATAATTACTTGCTGAAACTATTTTATGGTAACTGCTTTAAAATCTCTGCCAAATAGTTCCAACAGCTGATTCATCTCACTACTGGTGTCAGTTGACTCTCTTTTCTCACATTGTGAGTTTCCTGGTTCTTGGTATGTCAAGTGATTTTTTTTTTTTTTTTACTGTATTCTGGACATTTTGCAAATTATGTTAGGAGACTCTTAATCTTATATAAATCTTCTATTTTAGTAGGCAGCCACCTTGTTTGGGCTTTGGATTTTTTTTTCTTTTTTAAGATTTACTTTTGCAGTCTATAGTTTCAATCACGGTTCTGAGGCCTTGCAATGCTGCTTTGGTCTACTTTGTTCTGGCTTTGCTTAAGCTCCCACTGGATCCCTGCATGTGATACCTACATGATCTCATTGGGCAGATGTAGGGGGATGCCCTAGGTCACCATTTGCCATTGCATGGAGGCCTGCATGACCCTGGGCCTGCCGGCACTACTAGCCCATGAATGTATCTACATCGTTCATTTTTTATTCTAGCAGTTTTATGATTTTATCTTTTTACTTTTTATTTTTAATCCCT
The DNA here is from genome assembly GCA_028533885.1 of Nasua narica. NCBI lineage: Eukaryota > Metazoa > Chordata > Mammalia > Carnivora > Procyonidae > Nasua > Nasua narica. The sequence goes on along the minus strand of CM052811.1, from coordinate 93,984,225 downwards.
CTAAAATTCATTTTGATATCAAGACGGAGGTGAAGGATTTGGCCTTTTCTTACTCTCCTCCCCCAGCTGGTGAACCAATTATTCTAAAACCATCTGCTAAAAATCCCACCTTCTCCTTACAAATTTGAAATACTGCCTTCATCAAATTCTCAATTTACATATGCGTTTATATCTGTGGACCGAGCTCTTTTTCTTTGATTTGTCTGCTTTTGTTGTTACTTGAGTTACTGTAGAGTTAAAAATATTTTCATATTTGACAAGGCTAGTCCTTTCGCTTTAATTTGCTAGCTCTTTACGTATGTTTTTGCTTTCAAAGGGATTTGCGACATGGTTGCAGGGTAATGAGCAACAAAGGAAGACGCGGCTTGACCTGACAGAAGTTTCTTGCAGTGTTCCAGGAGAGATATGGTGGGATACCATAAGGTAGGATAGATTATCTATCTCATTGTCTTCCAAATTTCAGTCATTTTCTGGTATGCCAGGTGTATAATTTTTGATGTATCTATATGTTGTCTGCACGGTTATTAACTTTATCACTAATTCAATTTACTTAAAAAAAAAGATTATTTATTTATTTATTTATTTATTTATTTATTTATTTATTTAGAGAAGGTGTGAGGGAGCAGGGAGGGGAAGTGGGGGAGGGAAGGAGAATCTCAAGCAGACTCTGCTGAGCGTGGAGCCCGATCCAGGGTTCAGTCTCACAACCCTGAGATCAACACCTGAGCCGAAATCAAGAGTCAGATGCTTCACTGACTGAGACACCCAGATATCCCTAATTCAATTCACTTTCAAATTGCAAATTTTTATATTAGGCTTGTCCTTTGTGCTATCTGTAAAAGCACAGATTAGTTATATATTTTTCTAACATATTAAGCTGAATAGATAACAGTGAAAATAAACATTGTTTGTTCACATAGCGCCTACAGTATACTACCAGCAGTCTGAGAAACAAGGGGTCCGAGCAAACCATTCTCATCTGTTCTGCAGGTGAAAAGCCTCACTCAGAAGGGAGCGACCTGGGGTGGCTGGTGATCTCTGTCACTTGAGTCGGATGCTGGGTGCACAGATGGGTTCGGTTTGTGAAAATCATCAAGAGGTTCACTTACAAACACTTTTCTGTGTGATTAGCTCAATTCAATAAAGAGTTTTAAAAGTATCTCCGTATTGTTTTGTGCTGACGTCTGGTACTAAGAGCTGGCATGTACTCGCATAGGTCATGCAAAGCAATGACTAATGAAGCGAGTAGTCGCCATACAAATGTAAAACGCGACAATTTCGCTTCAGAATTCTGATGTTCCTGCAGGCAATCACCCTCATGGTGACTGCGGGGAAAGGGCCGCAGAGGACATCACAGGCCAGTCAGAACGTTCACGGGATGGTAGGACGTTGGTGAAGGGATCTGGAGGGCAGAAACGGATGATAATGCCAAAGGCCAGAGCCTTCATATCCGTATCTCTTAGTCTTTAGTAAAGGTAAACAGAGATGAATGGAAAATGCCATCCAAACCTCACGAAGATCAAATTAGAGAGCAAGATTGCAGGGAATCAAATATCTTGTACTGACCTGTCACAAGCACTTACTCAGATACAAGCAAACACACAGCACGCTCTTTTCTTCTTCTTCTTCTTCCTTTTTTTTTTTTTTTTTTTTTACCCTAAGGTGATTCTTGCTTTTACATTTCTAAATTCCCTGGTTTCAGAGTCTGCCTCTTGCTGCCTCAGCACCTAGAATAAAAAAGCTTATAAAATCACTGATACGAAAATCTCTCTGCCAAACAGAAGTAGCTTCCATTTTCTGTCCTTTAAGAACAATAGAACAATAGAAAACAATCCAGTCACCTTCTGTTAGTGGCCACAGAAACTAATCTCCAATATTTCTTTCAGTGACTGAATAATACCAAAACCCACAGCATTCTTCGGAGGCCTCTGTTAACTGGCCGCACGCTAAAAAGCAATAAAACTACCGACCTTAAAATTCAACCTGCCCATGTTCAATGATTAAGTCCCGCCAGTTTCCCGATTATCTGGGGGTCAGTTGAATAAAAGTCTGGGTGGGAGAGTCACATGATTGCTTGTCAGAGAAAAACCTGGAGTCTTGTTTCCTCAAGTATCTCTCAAAGACCTCCTCCTTTCCTATTTCCTACTACTTGGGTCTCCTTCCAGTGGCGTTTCTGCACCTCGGTGTGAAACACTGTTTCTTACCTCTGATCATCTCAGAACTGGAAGCCTCAGTATGGAACTCCTGACCTTTAAAAGTCTCCTCCTCATCCGAGTGTCCCCAGGAGACCTGCCTGAGAGGGCTCCCTCGCTCTTCATGGACACTTGGAAGCCAATCTGTTTTGCAAAATCCGCTTTCTGGCAAGCTTCTGGAGTCTTCGGCCAACCAAATTTCACCTCAGGTTTCTCAAAATCTTAACTGCACAGGGTTGCCAGCTTCTCTTGTTCTCCCCCAAACGAACGACAGACCTCCTTCCGCCGATGTCATGTTTGGGAAGGGCCGTCAAGGCAGGGATTAGCGGGAGGCCTCCACTGGCAGCTTCAGAGAGCTTGGTGCCAGGTGATGTCATTCTACCCCCCGAGTCTCGAACGGGGGGTTCAGGACATGGCCGCGGAGCATCTGCCAGCACAAGCCGGCGCTAGCTATTTAAAGCCTCTCCCTGGCGCAGCAAGGACAGGACAGGGGTGAGGGGCCAACTGTTCCGAGGGTGACAGAGGGTGCTGGCAGCAGGTAGGCACAAGACCACAATGACAGGGAGGAATCCACTCGGGCAAAAGGATCCCTTTTCCTCTTCCTCCAGGAACGGCCAAGGCCGCATCTTGTCAGTGCAGCACGGCCTGATGGAGCTTACACAGACTTCGGTGCGTGGCGCCCATTTGTTTTCTTCACACCGTCCACATTGGCAATCTGGTGAAGACAAAGAGCCTTTCTTTTTTTTTTTTATTTTTTAATTTGCAAGTCTTAGCTCTTATTTTAGAGGGTCCAAATGTTCCTTCCACACCCCGTTAGTATTACAAAACAGAGAATTCTGGCTTTGGAGAGGCAAGGGTATGATTAACATGTGATCCATCTTAAACCGTATTTAAATCTTTATATTATTTTGGGAAATACATTCTCAATCACATGGCCTCCGTTTTACAACTTGGTCTGATTCTTATACTTGATTCCGTGCCAAGCTTTAAATCCTTCAAAAAAAAAAAAAAAAAACCCTCATCTAGTGAAAAACCCTGTTCTCTCGGTTTGGGTTCTCCCAGAAGTGGACTCCGAGTCAAGGATTCAGGTACAAGAGCTTTATTAAGGACAGGCTCCCAGGAGACCCCAGTAGGTGAACAGGAGAAGGAGGACAGGGAGACAGAAAAGGCTGAGCAAGCTGTGATTTCGTGGGAAGGCCAAGTCTTGGTCTGATCCAGAGGGGAGCTCTGGAGAGTATATTATGCCCCAGAGCATGTCCTTCCTTCCTCGGCGCAAGGAAGCTGGGCTTTTGGGCTCCCTAGCCAGTCAGTCTAGGCCTTATGTCAAAGGGAGTGGTAGGGTGGGTGGGAGGTAGTGTGGACACAGTGGTTCTCAAACCCACAAACACTGCAGGCTCTCTGTGTGGGCTGAAGTGGCTCCGGTATCAGCTCATGGGGGGGCTGGCACCACAGGGCTGGCCAGAGAGGCCCGAGGGGCTGCGGGGGAGGCACTGAGAGCACGGGCCACGGGGCCATCCTCCATGCTGCCTGCCCTTACCCCTGGGGGCATCTTAGAGGTCTTTCATCACGTTCTGCTGCAAGAGGAAACGAATGACGTCTTCTGAAAGTCCCGGGGTTGGCTTTTCATGATCCAGAGACACACTTCCTTCTCCCTGTGGGTAGAAGTGGGCGTCCTTGGAATGCCTCCGTAACACCGCACAGCCATCCCGGTTGAAGATGACCCGGGCCATCTGGAAACTGCGAAGGGCGTACTTTTGGCTCTCTTGGCCCTTCAGTTCGTTGATTTTCTGAGCCAGGCACCGGCAGACCGATGCAGAGAGTGGATTTCTAGCGGCTCGCTGGGGATGGCCAAACATTTCGTAGAACCTATCCAGGGATTTCCGAAGCCCATCATCCTCTGCCGTGGTCTCCGTCTGGCCCTTCACACAAGGGTCAAGCCAGAAGTTCTCAGAGGTCCAGGAATCATTTTGTTCAGTATTTGGGTTACTGGTGTCTGGAAGACAAAACACATTCCAAATCTCAAACACATATTCAAAAAAGCCCAAAGCAGACAATGTCTCTTCAATTCACCACACCTACTGCTCTCGGGTGACTCGTAATGGGCACGACGAGCTGATTTCAGAATTGATTCCCACTATCCTGGGGTTATGCCACTTAGTTTGCTCAAAACAAGGACATCTTATTTGCATGTTTCAGGAGTTCTTCATCTATGGTCTTTGCAGAGAAGTTCAGGGTAGCTGTGAATTTGGATGGGAAAAAAAAATCATATCTTTATTTTCACTAACCTCTACCAGAAATTAAGCATGTCCATCCATAACAAATGTAGGCAACAAACCTATTTGCAGCAGTACCTATGACTTTGTTACCAACAGCTCACAGCTGTCTTTGCATCACATTATAGTCTGCAGAAAATGTTTTTAAATATCATTTATGCCTATCACTATGCTATGGACCGAAGTCCATATTGAAGTGTGGCTGTCCAAAGCCCTAATCCCTAATGTGACTATATTTGGAGATGGGGCCTTTAGGAGGTTATGAGGGTTAAATGAAGTTGTAAGGGTGGAAGCCAAATCTGATAGGAGTGGTGGCTTTATAAAAAGAGGAAGAGATCTCTCTCTTCCTCTCTCTCTCTGTCCATGTGCAGGAACTGGGAGAGGGCCATGAGAGCACACAATGAGAAGGTGGCCTTCTGGAAGCCAGGAAGCCCTTCCCAGAACCCAGCCATACCAGCACTGTCTTCTGGTGCTTCTGGTCTTCTAGAACTCTGAGAAAATAAACTTCTGTTGTTTAGGCCACCCAGTCTGTGGTATTTTATTATGGCAATCCAAGTAGACTTAAAACACAGTGCTAAATTACCGCAGTTATTAGTCCTGATACTAGATCTTTTTATTTAAGCATTAATTTACAAAACATATATTAAAGACTTTTAACTATAGGAACCAAACTGAGGGTTGCTAGAGGGGAAGTGGTGGGGAGGAGTGGTAACTGGGTGATGGGCATTAAGGAGGACACATGATGGAATGAGCACTGGGTGTGCAATGCAAGTGATGAATCACTAGATTCTATCCCTGAAACTAGTAATACAATATACGTTAACTAACTTGAATTTAAGTAAAATCTTAAACCAGATGCCAGTAGGATCCAGGGCACAAATGCAGTAAAGACCCCTAATGTAGACAGTGCTGGGCATTTACACAGTTCAGACATTGTCTTTCTCTATTCCCTACAGTAATCCTATAGACTTTTTATCTCTCAATTAAAATCACCACCTTTGTGATTTGTAAAAGAGTAACAAAGAAACTAATAGACAATACGAAGCCACAATTGGAGCCAAACCCTAGTCCCTGATCTCACGTTCTGTACCTCTCTGGGAATCCTAATTCTTAACACAGGAATCTCTGAGCTCTTCTGAAACAAAGGACTTTCCTCTCAATGTGTTCTAGAAAAGATTCCACGCAAATAATTTCAGAATTCTTCCTTTTTTTTTTTTTAAAGATTTTATTTATTTATTTATTTATTTGACAGAGAGAGACACAGCGAGAGAAGGAACACGAGCAGAGGGAGTGGGAAAGGGAGAAGCAGGCTTCCTGCTGAGCAGGGACCCTGATGCAGGGCTCGATCCCAGGACCTTGGAATCATGACCTGAGCTGAAGGCAGACGCTTAATGACTGAGCCACCCAGGCGCCCCAATTTACAGAATTCTTTATGCACCAACCAGTTTTATTCTTTAATATTTTATATTTTAAATCAAAATATTATATTTTCCTTTTCTGCTCTGATATAAACTTTAATAAATTACTAATTTTAATTCCACACACATGCTGCTCACCCCCACTAACTCCATTTGTAGCTATCATAAAAATATTTGTACTTATTGATGATGAAGAAAGTTGTGTGCTACGGTGGGTGGTTTTAGGAAAGGAAAAGGGATTTAGGGTTTTGCCTCTAGTCTTGTTACCAGTATTACATGGCATTACAGTAATACATGTGTATTACACAGCATACTACCTTGCCGAGCTTTAAGCTTTCTCATCTACAAGAGTTTCAGCAAATGGTCTCTCTTCAAGAACTTCTGTGGTAAGACAAGGAACAGAGAAGTAGATAATCCAAAGCATCTAAGGATATGGACACACGTGGTATGAGACACATGTAGGCCCACACATGGACAGACATTCATGGGCCCACCATGCAAGTAGCCTGAAAACAAAGCACTTAGCCACCTTGAAGAATGGCTGATTCCAGGGTGGTTAGAGGAAAATACCTGATGGGTACGTTATATTGTTCTAGAATGCTCAAATCCTGAAGGGGGCTTGTCGAGGGAAGAGCAAAGGCCAACTCGAAAGGGATCAGCTGGCCGCATCTGGAACAACTTGAGCATCAAAATCAATAATGAGAATAACGGATGATAGACCATTCATTAAAACAGAAAACCATGAATCCATAAACTAATAGAAAGTTTGCTGAGGAACAGGGTATTTTCAGTCTCAGAATACTTCCCCCAAAAAATACTTATTAGTTACAAATGGAAAAAGAGTAACTTCATCGTAAAGAAACCTGGCACGTATCACCACAATCAAGTGCCCTAAGTGATGGGACCAATCAAAATCCTGTTGCCACGTGACCAGAGGCCACAGGAAGACCCCGAGCCACTTCTCCGACAGTCACGCCAAAGCTGCATCACCTGAACCCGATTATGAGGAAGCGGCAGACAAAACCAAACTGAGGGACGTTCTGCAAAATGGTCTCTACTTTTCAGACGAGCCAAGGTCATGAGACGAGGAGCATGAGCTAGTCTGTTCCACACTGAAGGGCACCGAAGAGACGTGACGACTAAATACAGCACATGATCTTCACCTGGATCTTTTTGCTGTAAAGAACATTCCCGGAATCGCCTGACTGGGGGCTGAGGATTAGATGGTAATGACGTACCCTGTTAAACTTCCTGATTTTGCAAGATTCACTGGGTTATGGTTATGTCCTCGTTCATAGAAAAATCAGGGGTGGTCGGCATCAGGCTGGCAACCTACTCTCATAATTCGTGGGGGAAAAAAGTTCTTTGTGTTGTACTTGCAAGTTTTCTATGAGTTTGGGATTCTGTTAAGAAAAATAATGAAAATAAACCTCTGGAGGAATAACCGTTAAAACTTCCTTTGGTGGCCTACTTTAATATTAACACAAACGAAAAAGAGCCTTAGTCCAGGGCTTGGCAAACAGTCCTTGTCTAACAAATGTTAGTGGCTATTACAGAGCCAAGGGGAGAAGGGGGTAGGCAAAGGGTCCCACGGTGGCAGGATGAGTTGTCCCTTCCCACCTCCTTCCCCAAAGATGATCTGGTCCTGGGGACATGAGGCAGTAAGACAGGGGCTGAGAGGGTCAACAGGAAGAGTGGAAGGGAGAAGGAAGGTCCTCAGTAGTGACACTGAGAAAGCTGGGGAGTTCCTGAAACTGTCTCTCGGGGCAGCCATCGACACAGAAGCCTCCCAATAGCACAACACGTACTTCTTAAAGAACTGGTCAGTAACTTTGATTTGAACCCAGGGAGCCTAAAAACCAGGCTCGTGTCCTCCATGTCTCATGTAAATATCAATTTACATGCTTGATGTACATGAATTGATCAAAAATCAATTACAGATTGCAACTCATCTTCAGAGAAACCCTCCTTCCCCTTTCCAGAAGAAAATGACAACATGGGTTGAATTATTTACTACATCAGTTCTTTTGAAGACTGTTCCCAGCTCATTACAGTCTTTGATTTCCTTTTAAAACTTGATTTACTACCAACAACAAAGCTATCTCTCTAATCATGTGGCTGTTGAGGCCTTTGTGATATCTGGGATTTCTTTGCCAGCAAATAGAGTTAATCGCTTTTCTTTTCCTGTTGTGCCTGCATGTGGACAGCCCGGCGATCTTTGATAACCCCATCAATTCCTGCCCCCTCACAGCCAAGTTCAAACTGCACCTATTCTTACATTAACATAGCCCAGAATTGTAGGGCTCTCAACTTGGGACAGTAATATCTACTCTAGGGAGAGTCTGGGGAGTGCTCCTTGTATTTATTTAGTGAGTGGGGTCAAGGATGTAAATAGCCTATGAGGCACAGGACGATCCATACGACAAAGAATCATCCTTCCCCAAATGCCAATAATGCCTCTTACCCCTTGAGAGGAACAGTGGCTCAAAGGATGGATTCTGGAAAGAGCAGGAAGTGAATGCTGAATCCCACTGCATTGTAATATATTGCTTTGCCTTGGGCTCCCAAGGTACCTTTGCTGTCAATCCCTGCACAGCGCCTCTCTGGCACCCATCTGTACCATGCATTCCTCCCTTCTCAGACCTTGGAACCATTTGGTTTTTCTTAGCAAGGGCCCCAGTCCCAGTGATTGTGGCATTATCTAAAGTGACTGGAATTTCCCTTTTTATTGCAGTTTGCTTCCATCACGAATAGAATTTCTTCAGAAATTGACAAGAAGAAAGGGAAGAAGATCGTGCTTGGGTGTGGCCATGCTTTTCATGCATTGTTTCAAGGTCACCTATCTACCTGAGGACCCGTTTGTTAACTTATCTTTCTACCAGAGAGGAAATAGCTAACATACAGATGTTTGGGATTCTTAAAAACCTAAAAGTATTTTTATATCTTTAGGAGTTATAGATGACAGTTTATTTAGTAATCCCAGGCAATCAATTAGTAGGGAGGCTTTGAGATTAACAGTTGCATTCTGTGAGACACCATTAGCCTTTAGAAACCCAGATGTTTAAGGGGGGTTTCTTGTAGCGAACCTTCCATGGCTATGTCTGTGGTTGATAAACACGCAGCAAGACTTTATCTGTGAAACATTTTAGCCTTCAACTTTAACAGGTTTTTCCTAAATGGATTTGATATTTAGAATTCTGTCTCCCTCATGCATCAGCCTCAATGGCCGCCCACTCCGCCTTCTTTGTTCAGACTTTCTTTTACGCGCAACTGCTAATTGGGAGGTTCTGGGGTTTCAAAGCTGCGCCGAGCTGAAAGAAATCAAAGACTTAATAAAAGAAGAGAACGATCAGGATACATACAGTCTCCTTTTACGTTGCCTCAAGGGGAACACGGAGCGGTGCGCAGGCCATGCCGATGTGTGGCCCCTCTGCCTTGGTTTGTCTGTTGGAGGCTCTTGGGTTCTGTGTGGCTCTGAGAAAGTCATGTGTGTAGGAAGAACAAGATGAGTGGAGGGGGCATGTCCTGGTCATCAGTGGTCACAGATTAGCACAGTCGCCTCTCCTTTATGCCAGCAGGCAGACTTCCGAGGCCCCTCAGGCTCTCTCCACCGGGGACAACATCATTTTTCCTACAGTAAGGACTCGTGCCCTGGATCTGGAGCCCTGCTCTGCAGGCGGCATCTCCCTGCCCAGATCTTTTTGCCCTTCCTACCCTCTTCTGTTCCTCTCACTCCTGCCACTGCGCCCCACACCCTGCAGAGGAAAAAAGGAGTGAACAGGATCACGGGATGAACGAGATTCAGTCCTCTACCTCCAGCCCCACAGGCTGCACGGAAGTCTGACTGCAACGACACTTCTGCGTCATTGCCTTGAGAAAGCTGGCTTCTCTTCCGATCCTTGCGAGCCCCCTCTTCAGAACTTCGGCCCCTGCCGTTCCTCTGAGTGGAACATGCTGACTCCTCATATCTGTGTGATTGGTTGGTTCCCTCACCCCCTCAGGTCTGGGTTCAGACGTTAGCTTCTCCGTGAGGTGTTCAGATGTTAGCTTCTCCTGTATCCGTCGGGATGGGCTAGGTTATGCTACATAACAAGCACGGGCCAAATCCCAGGGCCTTAAAGCAGCAACGGCTCGTTTCTCACTGCATACAGCTCCGCGTCAGACCGGTAGCTCTGTGTCCTGCTTGCCCTTTACCCTGGAGCCCCGGCAAGGGTGGCAGCCACCACCTCGACATTGTTTAGTGCCTGCGCAGAGGGAAAAGAGCGGGGGGGGGGGGGGGGGGGGGGGGGGGGG
>CM052811.1:93950824-93973949 GCA_028533885.1 Nasua narica | reverse complement strand
TCAGCAGGGAGACTGCTTCCCCCTCAGCCTGCTGTTCCCCCTGCTTGTGTGTGCTCTCTCTCTGACAAACAATAATATTTATCAAATTTAAAATTTAATAATCAAATAAAATATTTAAACAAAGAATGAAGATGAAACATTCTCCCGCACTGGGAGGCAGAGAGTATTGGTGACTGATCATTCAGTCTTCCATGGCTTCCCCAAGCACACGATTTAAAACTGCATTTCCCTTACTCCTCTGGCCCTGACCGTCTCCATATCCCTTCTCTGCCTTACATTTCTCTGTAAACATAGCAGCATCTACTAATGTATGATTGGTTTATTGTCTATCTTCTTCTGCTTATGTCATGTTTGTCTAGACACCAGCTGCCCCCCAGGGCCTAAAGCAGTGCTAGCCCAAGACAGATACATTGAAAACTTGTTGATGTTTTGTTTTATTTGATGAGTTTCATTTTCAAGTAAAGATGTAAAGGTGCGTGATAACTAGGGTGACCAGTGCTCACTAAGGCGACTGGGGGTTTGCCCAGGACATCCCAGGTTTATGCCTGTTGTCTCAGTTAATTATTAATAGCACCCTCTTTCACTCCCGAAAGGGCCCTGGGTCCCACGAGTCTTATGTATAGACATATGATACAGCTATCACATAGAAGTCCCTGCCATACATCCCCACGTCCCAGGGGGCTGAGTTTTGATGCCAGAGATAATCCCAGTCTGTGGGTTAAATAATAAGGTGTCCACACACTTTTGTTTTTTTCCTAAACCTTCTGTTCTGCTGTCCTCCAGGACTAATCCTCCTTTCCTTCCCATTTGTTTTCACAGCCTCCCCCCCACTGCCCCTCAACCGTCCAAGAACTGTTTGGTTTCCGCCCTGCAAGTAAAGGGACTCAATTCACGCTATCCCATCAGAAACTCACTCTGATTCCGCTTTCTGGTCTCATATGACTTTCCACCACCGTGGAGTAACACCAGCACTGGAGTCCTAACATACCTTACTCTGTGTCTCTTTAATAGCATAAAATTAATGACCAAAAAAATCAATAAGCTTACGCCTTTTGCCCCATAGCAACCCTGCCATCTGTGACCTGTACAATTTAGAATTTGCAACTGTTCCTTTAAAGGACAAAACCCACAGACTCACAAAGGGGTGGGGGCAGGGTGTAGATAGGAAACTATTTAATCCAAATTAACACTTCAAAGGACGGGTGGTCTGGTCAGGTGCTTTTGAAACTGAAGTCGAGTCTGTACTTGTTTACATCTGAGAGCTAATCCCGATGAATCACCCAGAGGGGAGGCGGCATATGCTGTCACCCTTCCTCCTAATGGTGAACAGATGGACCGGGCAGGAGCTAGGCTAGGTCCTCTACAAGGCAACTGCTGAGGATGAAAATGAACGCTGGAAAAAAACAAAAATATGTGCGATCGGTGAACAGCCCTAAAACTAAGTGCCCAGGGCAATTAGTAAGGTGGTTGATCTCTGCCATCTGATGGGTAGGCTATCTTACTTGTACCTTGGCATTTTGTATTTTCTTAGGAAACTAAAATGTTCTGAATACAAAGAACTAGAACATCCACGTTCACATCACTCCAAATGGACAACTACCATATTGTCATATTTGCTTCAAGTCTTTTTTCTTATTAGAGAAGTAAACACTGGGGCTCCTGAGTTAAGAGTTGGGGGCTCATTCAGTTAAGAGTCTGCCTTTGGCTCAGGTCATGATCCCAGGGTCCTGTATCAGGACTCCCTGCTCAGTGGGGAGCCTGCTTTTCCCTCTGCCTGCTGCTCCCCCTGCTCTGCTCGTGCCCTCTCTCTCTGACAAACAAATAAATAAATAAATCTTTTAAAAAAAGAAATCTTAAAAAAAGTAAACACTGGGGCGCCTGGGTGGCTCAGTGGGTTAAAGCCCCTGCCTTCGGCTCAGGTCATGATCTCAGGGTCCTGGGATCGAGCCCTGCATTGGGCTCTCTGCTCAGCAGGAAGCCTGCTTCCCCCTCTCTCTCTGCCTGCCTCTCTGCCTACTTGTGATCTCTCTCCCTCTGTCAAATAAATAAATAAACTCTTAAAAAAAAAAGGAGTAAGTATTTTAATTAAAGTTGACGACTTCCGCATCGAAATTCATTCCTTCCAGGCCCTTTTTATTTATGTCTTTGTTTTTAAAGATTTTATTTTTAAGTACTCTTTACACCCAACGCGGGTCTCCAAATCACAACCTCGAGATCAAGAGTCACGTGCTCTCCCTATAGAGCCCGTCGGGCACCCTTTCCAGCCCATTTTTATACCTTACATATATTACGAATCCCTAAGCAACGCCAGGTTGCTTTGTGTGACGGTCATTTTCATTTTATTTTCCATATACAAAGTTTTGCTTTTTCTCACTCCACTTTATGATTTTTTTCCTTCCTGCCATTGTTGATATTATACATGAGTCTGCTTTAGAGTGTTATAAGAATATACTGCATTATTTTTCATCCATTTCATTCTCTTGAGATGGCCGTGTGGGTTGTGTCTAATTTTTCCCTATCACAAACGAGGCTTCAGTGAGCCCCCTCCCCCGCCCCTCCCCATACCTACTTCCTGGTGTACTTGCTCTGGAATTATATCCAGTCGTGGAACTGCTGAGTCGAAAGGAGTGTGTGTTTTCAGTTTCACCAGAACCTGCCAAATCACCCTCCAAAGTGGCTGGGGCCCTCCCGCCAGTAGGATCTGGGTTTCCCTGTTTCTCCATGCTTTGCCGAACTCTGATACCGTCGGGCGTATCCAATCCTGTCTGCTTACTTGAGGTCACATTTCCCTCCTCACTCAAAGTGGCCGACCTGCTTTGCAGACACTTAGCGGCGACTTGGGCTTCCTCTACTGTGAAAAATTCATCTTCTGTACCCTTTTTCTAATGGGCTTTGTCCTTTTTTCTATTTCCTTTTTAATGGTATACGAGATGAAGTTCAGAGAAAACAGTATCTTTTGACTTTTCTGCACCTGAGGTTATGACTAGATTATCCCAGTCTGAGGCTGGACAAAAGACCTCGATGGAGGTGTTGGTTTTTGTTTTAATGGCAAATCTTCTCAAGTAAGACAAACTCTGCAGGGTCAGGTTATCACCTCCAAAAAGTGATATCGTGTCTCCACTCCATGGAGTAAAAAGTCATGCACCTGGGAGAAGCGAGGGGCTGGGCCAACAGCGGGCTCACCGAGTCTCATTTTCCAGACAAGAAAATTGAGACAAAGACCAAGTCTCCAGAATCACTTCATGAGGGGGTTGGTGACTAGACCACGGATAAGGCTAATCTGCTTATTAATTTTTTTCCTTAAAACGATCTTCACGTGGCTAACATTTGCCAGAATTAGGACCACGTTCCCGTGAGGTGCTGGGCAGGGGCATTCTCCCTAGATAATGCAGGTAATACAAGTTGAGGAATCACAGGCCCCGCATCCTAAAAATGCTTAACAATGCTCTTCTTCAGTAGGAGATTAAAGCTTAGCTTGAGGCTTGATTTAAAACAGCTTCCTTTTGCATGCTGTTAAGTAATAACCACATTAAAGGATCTAAGCCCCACACCCCCACCCCTTTGCAGCGAGAGAAGCCTTGGGAAAGTATCTGGTTCAGCTCTTGCACTTTCAGGACCAGAATCTGAGAGCTGGAGCTGAACAGCTTGCATCCCCTGAGCCCGTCCAGGTTCTGAGGCACGGCTCTCGGGCGCTTCTGCACCCAGAACCCTGACGAGGGACAAGAAGGGAGGCTGTCAGACCAGGGAACCTGAGATAGAATCTCCTTCAGGAGCCATGGGGAATTAGGAGCTTCCCTGAGACACTTAAAGCAATCATTTAAAAATGTTTTCCCCCTAAGTGCTTTTTAAAATCTCATTTTACATGGGATATTTCAGCAGATTTATTTCATATCACAGCCTAGATAGTAAGGCACAGTCAGGGGCAGAAAAGAAAATAAAACGATTCTGATCTAGGTTGCTATGGCAACGTTGCTATTTTGAATATGATTGTTTACTTCAGCAGAATTAAGTTCAATGTGAGCAGCTAATTAGGATGAGGCTTGAAACTTTAACCTTAACCTTCACTGTAAGGAAAAAAAATAAGCACTTTAAAAATGATGCTTGAAGTGTTGCTGGAGACATATTTAGCAGAAGGCTCATTTTCCTTTGCTGGGGAAGCAGAAAACGGATTCTTTTTTCTTTAAGAGGAACAGGGGCCTACTCACCATCTGTCCAAATCCAAAAGTCAATATTTCCTAATTTTCAGAGATAAAGAGGAATAGAACAGAACCCTTATCAAAACAGAGCCCTTCCAGTGTTGACATCAGCAGACCTGCTGAGACTGACAGACAAGGAAAGCCTGATGCTTTCCTATACACAGTAGTATTTTTGTTCGATGCATATTTGTGTAAACAGACTTCACTCCACATCAAATCGACGTTAGGTGTATCTGTGAAGTAACAGGTTGGATTGTAAACAGATGCACCAGAAGGCAAAGGTATAGGTGAGCGCTCCCCCTTCAAAGTAACCACCCTGGCAGGCCCAGCTCTTGTATTCAAAATGCTGACATCGCTGAGAACATACTGGAGCCTCTCAGGAAGTGTCTCCACTCCCCCTGGAAGCTTTTCCTGGATGTCCTCATTGGTGGCAAATCTCCATCCTCAGAGGACAGAATTACCTTTTTGGAAACTGTCAAAAGGCACTAGGAGTAAAAGCTGATAAATAATATCGGTGATCAAACAGGGTAACATGGAATGAGGTAAAAAGCAAGGTTCATCTCCAAAAAGAGATTGCTTTTCTTACGTTCCACACACTGGTTCTGAAAGCGGTTCTTACAAAGGAATTCCAAAAACAATTCTGTCCAATGGCAGGCACTTTTGGGAAGTGTTACTTTAAGGGCAGACCTACTGTGGATTTCAGTTCTAGCTTCTGTAAAACAGCTCATAATCACAGATCAGAAATCTGAGTATTTCTGTCCTGATAGACGAGATGCCTGCGAGCACGGGATGGGTTTAGAAGGCTCAAGTTTGAGCGCAAGCGTATCAGCTTCCTGGCTACGCGACCTGGGGCAAGTTACTTGCTATCTCTGAATCTTAACATCCTCCGTAAAATGAGGATGATGATAATAATAATAATCCGTACCTCACAGGACAGTTGAAAGAATTAAATGCTTTATTAGCATAAAGCCTAGCACGCAGTACACTCAATAAATGAAAGCTACTCTGTCATTATTATGGAGTGACAAGGGCAGCCCCAGCAGCAGTGATGCTACTTATCAATATAAAGGCATTTGTCATTTAACCCCCGAGGACTTTAAGAGTGAAGTGCAAATGCTCTCGTGTATCTACATGTGGTGATAGACACGTGTCACAGGGAAAGTCCAGATGCACCGGCGCCACCCCCGACATCACCTTGACCGATAGCCGCTTCCCCATCCTGGCATCAGAGCTGATGGGGTGAGTCACAGTAAACATCACCCATCTCGTGGTTAGGACTGACTCCGGAGAGGTCCCAAGTGCAGGCTCTGCAAAGCAAACATGAGCCCAGCGTGGGTGGAAACAACAGGTTCCTCAGTGTGTGGGTGGTCAAACGCGGAAGCCCCGGCTGAGGGGGCCCTCCAGCTGTCCCCGACACATCTCTCCAAGGTGGGGGGACCAGCACCACAGTGTGGGTGGACCCGAAATGACTGGACCTGTAGGACCCTAGTGGCGGCGGTGGTTTCATAGTTGATAGAAGCTATGAATCAAGTGAAGGGCTTCAGGGAAAAGCTGAGGTTATTAAACACACTGCAGAAGGAGAAACAGACTGCGTCAAACAAACAAAAGAGATCGGGAAATTAGGCAGAAAAGATCTATGTTCACCGAATGACTGCTGACGGCGTCAGAGCTGTAGTGTTGAGTTAGATTTTAAAAGGCAAGATAAACACTGAGAAAATATACTGAGAAGAGGGTCCTGGGAGTGAATCCTTCCCTCTCCCTGCCCTCTCTCACTTACAGTTGAATCTGAAGACGGGCAAAGCTGTAAGCCTTCGGTTCTGAAGCAAACAACCTCAGAAAATATAAAGAGCTCAGAAAGTTATGGAAAGCCATAAACATCTAAAAACAACAAATACAGGCACCTGGGTGGCTCAGACTGTTAAGCGTCTGCCTTCGGCTCAGGTCATGATCCCAGGGTCCTGGGATCGAGTCCCACATCTGGCTCCCTGCTCCACGGGGAGCCTGCTTCTCCTTCTCCTCTGCCTCCCCCTGCTTGTGCTCTCTCTCTCTCTCTCGGTCAATAAATAAAATCTTTAAATAAACAAACAAATAAATAAAAACAACAAATATAATACAACCTAGGCAGAAAAGGCCTTAGAGACAACAGAGAAATAAAAGCTGGGGCCGACGGAGAGGCAGAAAATATGAGGCATGATGGGCTTAGGATGTATCGGTGTTGAAATTGTTTCCGCCACGGATTATTAAGGGCTGGTAGTGGGGGCAAATACGGAATTGAATTTCCAGCTTTACAAGGACACCTCTAGTAGGCTGGCCGAGACAGTTACGTATTTTCAGCAACAACAAAAAATGCGATGGGCATGATGTTATGAAAATCCTTGTTGCCAAACATCTAAAAATTTGGGGTAAATTTTTAAAAATCTTTTAAAATGCACAACTGAACAGGAATAAAGGAAGAGGAATCCTCAGAGACCAAAAGCAAAATCACAGTGGGTGTCCCAAGAGGAAAATGAACGCCGAGCTGGTGCCAAGATCTGGCAAATCAACTTTACTGGCACTCAGGCTTCAGGACACACAGTCTAGCATCGGGCAAGATGCGGGGGCTTGGAAGGAGGTCGCTGCATGAGGCCGAGAGCCCCGAAGTTACACCCTCAAGATGAACTAGAGAAAAAACATGCCTTGTCAAGGGTCCCAGGAAGAAAACTTGTTTGTCTTGGCTATGGCCCTGGGTAAAGAGAAGAAAAAAAGCCTCCCTGGGGAGATTTAACTATGAGCCTGACCTCACCTGTGTTTGTGGCCTGAACTGAGACTATTTTTATGGTCTGAAAACCCCCAGCCAGGAATTTGTTTCAGGCTGGTTCCAGAATAATGTGCCCTTATTTGTTTAGAGAAAGTGAAGGCAAATTCTCTTTAGAGGAATGTACCTTGACTCAAATGTCAAAAGAAACCCTGTGCATAAAATTCCAGTGAACAAGAGCTCACAATAAAGACAATACTCACAAAATGTACACTGAAACGAGGCCAATGAAGCCAGTCCCAAAATAAATTGCACAGAAACTTTATTTAAAGATTTTATTTATTTATTTCATAGAGAGAGAGAGATCACAAGTAGGCAGAGAGGCAGGCAGAGGGGGAGGGGGAAGCAGGCTCCCTGATGAGCAGAGAGCCCAATGTGGGGCTCGATCCCAGGACCCTGAGATCATGACCTGAGCCGAAGGCAGAGGCTTAAACCACTAAGCCACCCAGATGCCCCGCACAGAAACTTTAGATATTAGTTAATGGTCACAGAACATAAAACGAGTATGTTTAACATGTTAAAGAAATAAATTAAGAAATAGAAAGTTTTAATTAGTAACAAAGACTTCAAGAACTAAATCAGCGAATTAGAAAAAGAAACAAAAATACCTTAGAAAAATGGAAAATCTTGATAATGATATTAATACCTCAGTAGATGGGCCAAACAGAAGGTAAACATCACTGGAAAGACAATTAGAAAATAGAAATCAGATTTGAAGATACTATTCAGAATTTAACACAGACAGACAAAGAGATGGAGAAAACAAAACAAATGAAGAGATATGTAAGTCAAAGGGAAATAGTCCCACATGCATCTAATTGGAATTTCAGAAAGACATAATAGA
The DNA here is from genome assembly GCA_028533885.1 of Nasua narica. Taxonomy (NCBI): domain Eukaryota; kingdom Metazoa; phylum Chordata; class Mammalia; order Carnivora; family Procyonidae; genus Nasua; species Nasua narica. Next base: position 93,966,115 of record CM052811.1, on the reverse strand, counting down.
GGGAATGGGGAAAAGGCAATGCACAATGAGTTAATGGGTAGAAATTTCCTAGAACTGATGAAAGCATGAATTCTCAAATTTAGCCATCACCATGTTTTGCAAGCAGGATAAATAAAAAGAACCCCTATTGCTAAGCATGAGATAAAACTGTAGATTATCAAAAGCAAAAATAAAAATTCTTAAACCACCCAGTAAAAAAAAGACAGATTCCCCATAAATGAATGACAATTCAATTGACAGTTGATGTCTGGACAGCAACAATAGAAGCAAGAAGGTGGGGGAATAGGGGCGCCTGGGTGGCTCAGTTGGTTAAATGTCTGCCTTTGGCTCATATCACGATCTCAGGGTCCCGGGATGGAGCCCCACATCAGGTTCCTTGCTCAGTGGAGAGCCTGCTTCTCCCTCTCCCTCTGCCTGCTGTTCCCCCTGCTTGTGCTCTCTCTCTCTGTCAAATCAATAAGTAAAATCTAAAAAAAAAAAGAAAGGAAAGAAGGCTGTGGAATAATACCTTCAAATTCCAACAGACAATTACTGCCAACCTAGGACCACTCAGGAAATGGTAAGGAAATTAAGACATCATTCTCGTCCCCGGCCAGATCAGCAGAATAATAAATGTCACAGCCAGATTACAACCCTCCCACCCCCGTCCAAAGTTCATTCTTTAAGCACACTAAAAATGGACAATATTCGTATCACCTAAGTCAATTTATGGAGAGTTTACCTGAAGGCAGAGCAATAAGCCATAGAGAATTCTCATGTTTTCTCTTCCTTTGGTGATGTGAATCTCTTTAATTCCCTAATACGGAGCAGCTCTCCTCGAAACAGGGTCCCAGTGCTACCACTTGGATCCCAAATCACATGTGATCATCTCAGAAGTGTAATTCATGTCCACTGTCCATTTTGTGTCTGAAAGTTTCATTCGGTAATGAGCCAATTATGCAAAATAATCCAACTTCAAAGTTGTTCTCGTTGGTTTTATAAAAAATGTACATGCTCTCAATGTTTTGTTTTGCAGATGACATTTTCTCTCTCTGCAGTCAACCATTTCCATTTGCTTTTCAAATAATTACCAACTCTATCTTCCTACCTCAGCTAATGCCTGTTGCTCAGGTGACCTCAGCTTTGCAATACTAATCACACAGTCATTGGCTCCAGACACGATTTTGAAAAAAAGGGAAATAATTAATTTTTCACTCATGATATTCACTCTCTTTGAAGACATCACACGAAAGCAGCTGTATAGCTTAGTTTTAAGAAAGCAGTTAAACTTTCTTGTCAATAAACTATGACAACCATAGGAAGATACACAGTGACAGGTTTTGACTCACAAAGTTATACTGGTAACATTTAGTGCCTTATTGAATTTTATTTTGCAATTTTCTGTTACCTAAGGTCCTCCTTAATTTCATTTCACATGTAAATGAAATCATTTTCTTCCGTAAATCTAGAAGGGGCACAAATTTTCAGGGGAATATGAAAAAGAAAAAAAGAAAAAGTAACCTGATTATACTGGTTATTCCAGAGGACGAAATTTTTTTTTGAGCTCTGAGTAGCAAAATCTCAAATGCATTTGAAACTTAAGCTTCTAAGGAAAGCACCCCCAAAATCCATGCACTCAATAAATCTTTCATGCACACTTTTTGTTTCTCTATAACTCGATATGGATAGTGGTTAACTGGGTGTGTACGTATGTAAAAATCCACCAAGCCATAACACATAAAATTTGTGTACTTTATTGTATGAAAATAGTATCTCAATTAAGAAAATATCTATGGGGGTGCCTGGTGGCTCAGTTGGTTGGGTGTTCAACTCTTGATTTTGGCTCAGTTCGTGATTTTGGGATTGTGGGATCACTCCCATGTTGGGCTCTGCACCCAGCGTGGAGCCTGCTTGAAATTCTCTTTCCCTCTCTCTGCCCCTCCCCTGTTCCCCAGGTGTGTAGGCACACACTCTCGCTCTTAAGAAAGAAGGAAAGAAAGAAAGAAAGAAAGAAAGAAAGAAAGAAAGAAAGAAAGAAAGAAAGAAAGAGAGAGAGAGAGAGAAAGAAAGAAAGAAAGAAGAAAGAGAAAGAAAGAAAAAGGAAGGAAGGAAGGAAGGAAGGGAGGGAGGGAGGGAGGAAGGAAGAAAGAGAGAGAGAGAGAGAGAAAGAAAGAAAGAAAGAAAGAAAGAAAGAAAGAAAGAAAGAAAGAAAGAAAGAAAGGAAGGAAGGAAGAAAGAAAGGAAGGAAGGAAGAAAGAAAGAAAGAAAGAAAATCCATCCACACACACCGTCTCTTCAGTAAGTCCTAGATGTGGCATAAAAATTAAGGTGTTTTTTTTAAATTTTATTTATTTATTCATGACAGACAAAGAGAGAGAAAGAGGCAGAGGGAGAAGCAGGCTCTCTACTGAGCAGGGAGCCCGATGTGGGACCCAGTCCCAGGACCCCAAGGATCATGATCTGAGCTGAAAGCAGACGCCTAACCATCTGAGCTACCCAGGTGCCTGGAAATTAAGGTTTTAAAAAAAATTTTCCCAGATGGTTCCAATGTTCACTTAGGTTGTTACCATTACCCTAGGGCAGCAGGAACATCTCTTGATTAGAATAAACATTCAGCAAATATTTGGTTCAATGAATACATGAATGAATGAACGTATGAATGAATGAATAAGTGAATGAACCAACAAACTAATAAATATCTATTATTCATGGTTGTACGTGTACCATTGACTAGGGCCCGAAAAAGCCTGAAGACTATTTTAAAAAAGAAAAAGCATGCCAGCTGTTCTAAGCTTGTAAATGCCTTATCTCATTAACTCTATCAACAAATCTACAAGCTAAGTGGACCACTCTAGATCTTTAGGTGTAGCCAACATAAATCACTTTGGTACTTGAAGGAGAAAGGGAGGTAGTTAGAAGTATGCCACAGTACACACTGCTACTGGGAGAGCTCTAGGCTCCCAACAGACTATAGGCTGAGCTTTCAGGAGTTACTCCCCAGATCAGCCAAAGGGGCTGCAGGCTCTTCATTATTTGAAACCTAAACAATAAGGAAGCTGCTGCTACCAAGGCTGCTCCAAGTTAATTAACACAGCTTCTTCTACAGTCTGGAAGCTTCCCAATCAGGAAGCTGCCTGTTGAATCAGAGAGCCATCAGTTGCTGGTTCCAGACCATGCTGCCTTTGCCATTACCCACTCCAGCTAAAAATGAATGTCCCAGGCCCCATCTCTCTTCCCACATAACCTAGGTCTGAATCTAAATGTTAATGGGAATGCATTCGATTAGCAGATCTAACTCACATCCAGAACACTAGCCATAAGAGATTCTGAAAATGGGAACGTCCATTCTCTGTAAGAGGAGGAGGTTGGACTAGGCATAGAGTGAGCTCATTGATAGACTCACATATAATGAACTTGAAGCACAGAGATTATGAAACTTGGTCGAAGACACAGCTAGTCAGTGGCAGGGTCAGGATTCGAACTCAGGAAGTACAGCCTTAAACACTATGAAGGCACGGAAGAGAATAACAGTACGGTGCACAGGCAAGCTCATGGATGTGAGGTCTCCAGGTCTTGATGTACAAACTTTCATGCTCATATCAACTGTACTCATTAATTCAGACATCACCTCTAGAATTTTAAGTCTCACAGTTTCTCATCTTCATAATTCAGAAATATATTAATTTACTTGACTATTTAAATTTTGGTTTGGAAGGTGTTCTCAAGTGTTGGCGGGGAGGGTTGTCGAAAAGGTTCTATCGCCAGTGACCGAAGACATCCACGCCCAGGCTTCGACAACTACCTCCAACTCTAGCTCCTCACATTACTTCCATGGTACAAAGAAAAAGAACACTTACAAGTATCCTGAAGTTATTTTAGGACTTTTTGATGGAATATCTAACTAATTCCATTTTCCTCAAAAAGTTCGGGAAACTGTGTTGGATATAATAGAATGACAGTTATTTAGGTTCTGCTTAGAAAGCTATTACATAACTCTTATGAACTGGAAACCATGTGACTAAAGCTTGTGATTTATCCTCTGCTATCTGAAACTGTATTTCCACACATCTTTAATACAGTTCGGTCTGTCCCTCTATCTCCATCCATCCATTCACCCATCCACCCATCCACCCATCCACCCATCCACCCATCCATCCAGCCACCCATCCACCCATCCATCCAGCCACCCATCCACCCATCCATCCATCCACCCATCCATCCATCCACCCATTCATCCACCCAACCATCCATTTCCTCACCCACCCATCTCTCTCTATGCAAATGACCCAGACAGCAGAATAACAATATTAAACTGTATCTAAAATAGATCAATAAATACAAAGGTTGAGAGGAGTGAGAAGAGTCAGTTTCAAATCATAGGATGAAAATGTTGAAAGTTACCTTACAAAGGGGAATATGTCAGCTATTTTTAAAAGACTGTAATTTTGAGAAAAGAGATCCTTCTAGGGGCAGGGGAAAGAGAAATGCTTCATTTGACATGACAAGTTATAAACTGCAAATCTGCCAGTTTGGGAAGGGTAAATATTTGCTGAAGATTAAGTGCAGGGCAGAGGAATGTCATTAAATCTACAGTAATTAAAGAGTTCAATTTAGTATCATGTGCATCTACCCCATTTTTGATGAGCATACAGCCTCAACAACTCCAAGCCACAGACCAATAGTCTCCATGGTGTAGAAGGAAATGATAAATGTCTTCAGCATGACTTCCGACAAAGTGAGTCTGAGTTAATTGCTCTGTGTGCAAGTGAAAATGGATTTGGTTAAACAAATGCGCCTGCCAGCCAAGAACACGGGCCACATGCTGGACTAAATCTCCGATTAATCAAATGCACATCAAACGTTACCAGACATGTGCACAGAAGGAGGGCTTTATTCCCTTATTTCTTACTAGTCTTGGTCTCTCCAGGTTGTGATGGAGGATTCCCGTAACTATCTGGTGATTTTTGGCTGAGTGTTCCCCATTTAAGGGTGTGGCATTAAAATGCAATTTTGAGGCCCTCGCTGTGGGTACAGCTTACAGACTGGTGGGCTTCATACCGGGGGACTGATACTTCATTCAGGTTTTCCAGAGACAGATCCTCTCATCTCCAAACTAGCCAGAGTGGTGAATGAAGACGCTCTTTTAGATAGGAAGATCCAGAAAGCCCTCTTGGAAGAGGAGGCACTTACCCAGAGCCTTAAATGCAATGAGAGAGGGAAGAAGCAATGCAAATATCTGAGTGATGCAGTCCAGACAGAGGACATGGCGCATGCTGAGTCCCTGAGATGAGAGCAGGTTGACAAGGCTAAGAACCACCCAGGAGGCCACTGGGGCCAGAGCCCAGTGAGAGGAGGAGAAAGAAAGGAACAGTGTGCACTCATAATGTATGAAAACAATTTCCCATGGAGTGCCTGGCTGGCTCAGTAGGTACGGCAGGTGACGACCTCGGGGTCCTGAGTTCAAGCTCCATGTTGGGGCTTGAGTAAGTAGAGCTTACTTTGAGTAAATAAATAAATAAATACATTTAAAAAAAAATTTCCACCCAGACCTTGTCAGAGACATTAAAAAGCATAACATTAAAATATTTAGTGATACGTTATTAAAAAAAAAATCACTGACTTGCCTTTGGTTTAATCTAGCAGGCTACCAGTTACGTGAAAGTATTTATCACTGTTCAACCTTGTGAAGATGGTACAAAATAAAAAATCCATACCTCATAAACACACTAGAGATTCTCTGAATAAGACAGAAATCGGGACACACATCGGAGCTAAATCAAAGGAAGCAGCTCGTGTTGTTCAGAAAAATCAAAAGCTTAAAAAAAAAAACCCAACTGGTTGCCAAGGCAACAAGGAAATCATTCGACAGAAAATATAGTTTCCATCTCAACCACGTTCACATGGAGAAGCCAAGTATGTTCCGCCCTGCGCTGCTGGGAGTTTTATGTAACCTTTATCCAGTCATTTGTGGAAATGTGGCAAGAGTTGGGAGTGCGCAGCACCGGGGCCTGGGTCAAAGCTGGCCAGCAGGCAACTCGCTGGTAAAACGCCCTGTAGGACAGGGAGAGTTAACGAGTGGTTCACAGGCAAGGCACAAGAACTCTTGCCTTCTCTTGAAATCATTCGGCCACTTTTCCTGGACGACCCAATTTTACAGGGAACTCCATTTCTGAGCTAGACACCAAATGATTATTGAGACACTGGAAGGTCACAGAGCTGGCTGGAGGCCTTCCAAATCCTTCACCTTGAATTTCTGTAATTGCAAAGAGTGACTCAGAGCTGACTTTAAACACTGTGTGGGCCCCTCACTGGGCACTCTGCTCAAAGCCCTGCCACTTGCACGCGGCCGAATATGGTCTTGACTCTCCCCTTGCTGGCCTGCTCCACCGGGAGATTCCACTGCTCCTGGGGGCCCGGTGCCCACACCCCTTCTCTATGGAGTCTCCCCAGTTCCGCAGGTGCAGTGGGCTGGCCCGTCCCCCAGGACCCACAGTGCTCAGTACATAGTATTCAGAGTCTCTTCCCTCCTACTACTGAAAGCTTGTGTGTGGCTGGTTTCTTATCTAATTGTGACTTCCTAGAGCTAGGGTCCTTGTCCTATCTCTCGTGGGACACCAGGGCTGCGGAAACAGGTTTTAGCAAATCAGAAAAAATGAATTAATATATTGCTCTCGGTTTTAACGTGGAAGGACCATCCCAAATCACCACTGACACAACAAGCTGGAAGAATGTGAAAGCCAGTGGTGGCAGAGGGAGGCAGCTGTAGAGGGAGGCAGCTGTGTCCGGTCCCAGCCCGGGCCCTTGTTAGTGAGACTGCTGAACCTCTCTTTTTCCAAATGGTGTCTGCAGAATACCACCTGCGTCTAACAGGCGAGCAGGTGTTCCACGAAAAAGGGGACTTGGTTTTCCAACAAGTTCAAGATGGCAGGGTTAAAAACAGTCGGCTTTTTTTTTTTTTTTAAAGGATTTTATTTATTTATTTGCCAGAGAGAGAGAGAGAGAGAGAGAGCGCACAAGCAGGGGGGACGGCAGGCAGAGGGAGAAGCAGACAGCAGGGAGCCCGAGGGGGACTAGATCCCAGGATCCTGAGATCATGACCTGAGCTGAAGGCAGACGCTTAACTGATGACTAAGCCACCCAGGCATCCCCATTAACTGGCTTTATAATAGTACCTCACCCACAGAACTGGAGGAGGATGAAATGAAGCAAAACGGGGACGCGCGACTGAGTGCTCCACAAATGCTGTCGTTCTCATTATTGTTACTCTTCTCATCCATCTCTACTCAGATTTTTTTCATGATGACTATAGATTACTTTTAATTTAAAAACAAGAACGCCAAAGAACAAGCAAGCAAACAGAAAACCCAAGAAAGCTATTTTACTCAAAGAATTAGTCCAATTAGAACGCAACCCAGCTGGATATGTTTGTAATATGTTTTTTTTTTTCTGTATCATGATAGAAACAATCACGTCCCCAGTTCTTCCTCTGCATGAAAGTTATATGCTGCTAATTTCTCTGTCAAAAAAAAAATTCTTTTTTTTTTAACTTGGAAAGTCATGTTTGAAGAAAAGGACTCCCACGAGGGGAGAACCACTCACCCAGAGGGAGAAAGTCTCCATCATACCCACACCTCCCTCCCGGCGGGGGGCTCTCAGGAGAAGGCTCAGACTAAGGTGGGAGTTGCCCATTTGCTTTCCCAAACACTGAGCGTAATAACATAAACATCACGTCTTTAAATTTGCCCTCAGCATGTATCTGCATCCCAAGGGTCACTAAGTGGAAGGGTAGCTAATGTAAACGCACATGAAGTCTCGTCTCCTCAATGCCAAGGACAGCAGATGCCTCGTAGATGAAGATGACAGGGCCACTTCAGGTAACTGAACCTAGGCCAAGACTTAGTCAAGAAGGAAATGATAAAGGTGGAAATCCCAACGATATATATTTCTTTTCTCTTTTCTATAACTATTTTGGTAACTAGATTTTCTAAAATTATTCTGTCTCTCTGTTGAGCACACACACCATACAGCAGGGGTCTCACTGTAGGTGGCTTCTGTCCAGGACAAGCATTTACAGGCTTGGAGATAAGGCAAATGTCACATGGGCCCCAACCCGAGCGGAGCTGAACAAACCTAACAAAGAGCCCATTAAGGTATTTTAAAGGTCAAGAGAAACAGTCTTGTCAGTGTTATGGGAGGGATTTTTCTTCTTACCAATGACTAATCTCATTTAAATGAGTATCATTTAAATACTTCAGGAGTCTAAAGAGAATCAAGGGACAAAGCTCGTCCCTTAAGGAGTCTAGAGGAGAGAAACGGAAGAAAGTCAAGGAGAGAAGCACGGAAGTGTCTTTTAGAAGGAAAAACAGGCGTGCAGAAACCGCATGGCGCGTGCCCACGGGCGCCCCAGATGACAGATGGGGAGTTGGGGGTCGTGACAAGGAAGACAGGTGCGTCAGCCTCACGGCACCAGTGGGGGGAAGGGGATCACCCCGTGGTTCCAGAAACAGAAAGAAGAGTTTCTTTCTGAAGAAATCTCTACCTAGAGACGCAATTCTTCCATTCCGATTCTCGGGCAGAGAATTAGGATTCATGGATTTCCAGGGTCTGAAAGCTGTTGAAGTCTAAGAAATTTAAAAGCTCTCATCCTGCTTTCAGGATAAGGTTGAGGACAGTAACATGAGGAAACAGACTAGTTCTATCCTGGAAGAACTCTAAGTTCTTCTCCATGATTTGGAGTATAATATATGCAGCAGAGAAGCTAATCTAAAAACTCGAAGCCGGGTCTCAGAGAAGTCTGAGTTATACCTTATGCTAGGATTCTGTAGCGAGGCATAAAAGCTCAGTTCTTAAGCTAAGCCACACCTTAGCATATGGAGAGTCAGGAAAAAGGAGGCAGGAACTAGAGTGCACGGTTTCTAGCCTATCTGAGAACTCTTTAAAAATGTGGAGCGGTTGGGGCGCCTGGGTGGCTCAGTGGGTTAAAGCCTCTGCCTTCGGCTCAGGTCATGATCTCAGTCCTGGGATTGAGCCCCGTGTGGCGCTCTCTGCTCGGCAGGGAGTCTGCTTCCCCCCCTCTCTCTGCCTGCCTCTCTGCCCACTTGTGATCTCTCTCTCTCTCTGTCAAATAAATAAATAAAATCTTTAAAAAAAAATGTGGAGCGGTTAAAAAATAAAATAATTTTAAAAATGAGAGCACTTTCTTTGCTTGACTCATTCCCATTACTCTTCAGAAATGAAAGAAAGGGGAGGTGAGGGCAGGGAGCATGAAAGCAGTGGCATTATAGCAAAACCAAATAAAAAATACAGCAAAATATCAAAAGGGTTTTTTTCCTCTGAGTGGAAGGCTTATGGGTGCTTCTCCATTACTCCTGTGTACCTTTTCATAATTCCCAGTCTTCGACAATAAACACATAAACAAGAAAATGTTAAAGCGAGAGGGAGAAAGATATCGAAGGGATTGGAGAAATCAAATTGAGACAATTTGAAGCAATACAACTATGGCCACTTAAAAGCAAATGCTTCCCCCACCTCGGGCAGAGCCTCTGTTCATGTCCCTGCTTCTTCAAGAGCCACAGTCATTTGTCAATATTTATCAAATGTCCACAAATGCCTGACCCTGGATGGAGAAATGGAAGGTGAAGCTGTCGGCCTGGACAAAGTCAGAGTCAAGAAGGAATCAGAAGAAATAAACCACCCAGAGCGCTCTTAACTGCTAACCTGGGTCTTCCGCTGATGGCTGTAAGTGGAGCTCAAAAGAGAACAGAGGTCAGAGATGCCATAAAGATTTCAGTGAACTGGGAAACTAGGGCAGGCCCCGAAAGGTAAGGGGCGGTGCGGATAAGCTCCCATGGTTCTCCACACGCACAAAAAATCACGGCTAGCCTGAAGTGTCCAGTGGTTTCCTCTAGTAGATAATGTGGTTCTGGGTGGCTCAGTCGGTTAAGCGTCTCCCTTTGGCTCAGGTGGTGATGCCGGGGTCCTGGGATCTGGCCCCACATTTGGCGCCCAGCTCAGCAAGGAGTCTGCTTCTCCCCTGCCCTCTGACCGCATCCCCCCTCGCTGAATCATGCTCGCTCTCTCGCTCTCTCAAATAAATAAAGAAAAACTTTTTAAAAATTATACCTATGCCCAATTTGCAAATTGATATATTTATAACTTTTTTTTAAGTAGGCTCCATGCTGTTGTTATACAGAGTAGCAGTCTGCTCATTTTCCACTGTAGGAACTTATTTATCCATTCTGCAGATGATGGGCATGCGGGTAGCTTCTAGTTATGGCTGTTATGATTGGTGCTGCTATGACTATTCCCATGCGTGTCTTTCCATGAACGTAAGAATGCATTTCTGTTGGGTATGTATCTGGGAGCAGAAATAGTGGGATGCAGGGGATACAGTTGTTGGGCTCTTGGAGGTAGTAGTTTATCTGAGAATTAAGGGCCCACCTGTGCTTTTGCCTGTTCCTGGCTCTTAACTAGGATGTCTATTACCAGACTCGATCTAAATCTGACCTTTGTCATCCAAGACTGAGCGCTCCCAAACCATTTTGTTTTCATCTACCTTAAAAATATGTCTTCATTGATATTGCTTATGCTTATTTTTTTCTCTAAAGAAAAATCTGATAACCGAAAGGGCAGAAGAAATTATATTGTAGTTAAAAGCAAATTATATTACAAAGGACAAGCCATCTAGTAAAACACAACTTAGCATTATAATTATCTTCAAAATGAATCAATTATTCATATAAACCCAACCACTCACTGGTAAATTAATGAAAAATATAACAGCATTGAGCTTTTAATTGCTTTTATCGCAAAACCCCCAAATTTAAACTTCGGATATCAGGCAGAAAAGAGCCAATTAGTTTACAACAAAACCTCTTACAACATGGCCCCAGAGCTAATGTTCTCCAAGTTTGTGAAGTACATCCATCCAATTTTTTCAGGCTTTTACTTAAGACAATCCCATGTAGTCCCTCTAAACTAATCACTTTTTACTTTTTTTTTTTTTTTTTTTGGATCTGGATCTTTTTCAAACATCCCCAGTAATATAAGCTTTATAAGGGTCCTGTTATCTCAACCCTCAAGTTTAATTTCCTCCCCAGAACTTTATTTTTTTTCCAGAATATTAAACGTCAGGAAAACAGCAGATAAAAAGATTACTGAGCAGCAATAGAGCTTAAATTAAGGCTTCTAGCCGGTGTTGCTACTTCCCCTTTCTAAAAAGTAATCTTTTTTAAGGATATTAAACATCATTTGTGACCTTTAAAAAGAACTCCCTGAAGTCATTCATTCATAATAAAATCTGGTTAGACTATCACAGTAGGGAATAACATAAAATGATGCCAATTTTCAATTACAAGACCTGATAATGCCCCATGACACACTTTCAAGACTGCTGAATAGGTTTGAAATGGTCCAAATAACAATCGATATATTTTGCTGGGCACCAGCAGGTTAATAAACTACAAACAAACACAACTGGGAGAGAGAAATGAGAAACAGAATCATTTCAGAAAAATAATTCCCCCAATATTAAATTCTCTATGAAGATTGAAAGGTGAGGGAATTTGTTCTTGGCATAAGACCTGCTCCCATACAAGGGGAGGGGGTGGCTGCTGTGATGGGGGGAGGGATGGTCATAAGGAAATGACCCCTTGCTGCAGTAAGGAATGACCTGGAGGGCATAGAAAGGAACTTCCTGGGCCCTTCCATGGCACCTAGAATCCCCGCTCTACTGGACTCCTGAGGTTGTGACAGATCACAGGCTATTGGGACCGGCATACTTATTCATTCAACAAATAGGTATGCAGGATCTATTGGGTTCCGTATTCTGTTCTAAGGTTTGGAGATTCCGTGATGGACACACAGATCCGGTCCCCATCCTCATGGAGCTGAAGATCTAGAAGAGCAGGTAAAACAAGGAGTAAATGACTACACAGATAAATTCTAAAAAGTGACATCAGGGGTGCCCGCAGAGAATATGACAGCTACTAAATCCGGATGCGGAGACAGGGGGCTAGAGAGTGACTTGATTATGTATGGCAGGTGCTAGCATTCACCATTGTTAAATACGTTGAATCCGTTATTTATAACGAATGCCATCTTTAGCCAGCAGAGTGGTATTTATTGTCTTTCCACTAGTTATTTCCATGCCATTAATTTTTTTTAAAAGATTTATTTATTTGAGAGACAGAGAGAGCATGGGTGGGGGTAAAGGCAGAGGGAGAGAATCCTCAAGCGGACTCCCCACCGAGCTGGGAGCTGGATACGGGGTTATAACCCAAGCTAAGTAGGCACTGCAGACCAGGGGTCCTCGGGGCGCGATGCAGGTATTTTGCCCCTATCTTCCAGTCTAGACCCACTCTCCAGCTGGCTACCCTGCTCTGCCCTGGGAGGCTGACTCCATGGACTGCATGGATGGGTGCCTTTGCTCTCTGTCTTGGAGTTGGGAATGAGGGGCCGGGGCAAGGGGAGGGGCTCAGCAGGAGATAAGAGGGAGAAAGGTAAGGTCAGATCCCTTACTTCCCTGGCTCTCTTCCGGGGCAGTTGGCATGGGCTGGCTGCTTGGCCCCACCCAGCTCCCGGCTCCTGTCAGCCCTCTCAGCGCAGCTCCTGCGAGCATGTTCTCTCAGGGTTTCCAGGCCTGGCTACTGTGCTTCCCCCTTGCGCTTTCCCCACCGGCTCACACCTTTGTACATAATCTCTTTATCCAGCTTTCCTCAGACTATCTGGTTGGACAGTGTCACAGGTGCCCCACCAGGACGTGAACTGAAAGAGTCACGCAGGAGGATTTCAGGGAGGGGGCGCTGGTGAAGGCCCAAGAGGCAGATGCAGACAGGAAGATGCCTGTGGGAGAAGGTAAGGGTGCTGGGCGATGTAGGGAAGGTCATGGCAGCGGCGGTGAAGAGGGGGCGTGGGAGGGGTGGGATGACAGACTAGCCGGAGACTACGGCACTTAGATGAAACCTGCTATATGCCACAGACACTATTCCACAGGATTGAACATAACCCACTGACCTCCTGTAGCTTTCCCACGAAGCATCCCGTTGACGGATCAGGAAACGGAGGCACAGAGAGGCCTGGGGAGTTGCTCAAGGCCCTAAGCTAGCAAGTGGTAAAGCTTGGATTCAAACCCAGGGAGGTCTAGTACCAGAGTCTCGTTCTCAGCCTCTGTGCTAGAATGACCACTCTGGCTCGGGCAAAGAGGGGGACTTCAGAATTGCAGGAGGCAAGGCACTGGTGATGACATTCTTGGGACAGCCATCTGTGTAGATCGCTGAAATAAAGCTACTTAAAGAAAGCCTTGCTGCCCTCCACAAACCCTGCCTCGGGGACAATGCAGAATCCTGTGCAGGTATCTGAATGGCAGAAATCCTGAAGGAAACAAAAAGGCCACAACCCAATAAATTATTGTGTTACAAACCACAGCTATGATCCTAAGAAACCTCACATTACCAGAGAAACATATGTAAATAGTTATTTCAATACGGGAAAAGGAGGGTTATGGTTACAGAGACTTGATAAAGCTAAATAATTCTTCCTGTAGGAGCTTCAATCACAGAGAGTTGTTGCCATCTGAAAATCATGAATGGCTCAATCACAGACCAACAAAAGAGAACCTTGAACAGCACAGAAAATTAACCTGCTGTCAAGTGCACACCCAATGACCCAGGGCTCCCTCCAATGGTGCTCGAATCACAACCCCTCAGGGTCCAGAAAATGCAAACCATGCTTCCCACGTGGGCAGGTGCGTAATAACCCATTCTTGAGATGAAAGCTGACACCATAAGGGAAATATCAATCAGTGATGTTTGCCTAAGGTCTCTTGCAGAAGATCAGATCATGAGAACGGTGCTCCGGAAAATGAGGAGCACCGGGACAGGGAAAGACAGCACGTCCCTCCTGTTATTCGCTCTAAATGGCACCTCACCATCTTAACTCAGGCTGCCTTCCTTTGGCCAGCAGACCTGTTCCTATTAATATCAGAAATAGTTTCCACGGCAATCGCTTTCCTTTCCTTCAGGAGAAAGGGAGGAAAAGAAATGCTCCCTGAGTCAGACTCATCTATTTTTTATTTGCACCGTGAGCTGCCGAGCATGCCAGCCCAGTGAAGGCTGTAATGAGGAATCCAATAACAAGCTGGTACAGACGTCGGCTGGGGGCCTGCGGCCACGCGGTGGGGGTTTAGTAATAGCTACGACTGTACTGACCGGCCTCTGCCTTATTCTGTTTTTGCTGAACATCCTCTTGCTGGATCCCACGCACAGTAAAGACAGGGCTGCACAAAATGGTCCATTTCTACAGTCGTTCGGTCACTCAGTATCCGGGGCAGGTTGCCGTGATTACGTGGATGCTCAGATCTTCTGTGCAAGTGCGGTGGGAGGGAAAGTGACGTGGGGGGAGGGGAGCAGGCAGATGACACTTGTTCATCAGCTCCATACATTCATATGACAGAAGCCAAGAAAAGCTGACACTATTGAAAATAGTTATCCTTTCAGGTTCAGACTGCTCATTTGTTTTATTTATTTATTTTCATTTTAAAAAAGGATTTTATTTATTTATTTATTTGACAGAGAGAGAGAAAGAGCACAAGCAGGGGGAGTGGCAGAGGGAGCAGGAGAAGCAGACCACCCCCCCAGCAGGGATCCCAACGCAGGGCTCTGTCCGAGGACCCTGGGATCATGACCTGAGCCGAAGGCAGAGGCTTAACCCACTGAGCCCCCAGGCGCCCCTGCTCCTTTGTTTTAAAGGAGTGCAACCTCTCCTTTGGGTAGAGCAGAAGGAGCGATCTGATGAAGTCCTTTGGAAGGGACACGGCTTAGCTGAGTGTATTGCCAGTTTTTGAAACTTCCCATTTTTCTGATGCCTCAACATCCCCACACACAGGCTGTGAGCCTCCACCCAGGCAGCCGGGTACAACACCCATGTGTGCGATAAGGCTGGTCCCTGCTGCGGTTCCTCTTCTTGCTCCCTCCCCCCTTCCCCAACTGTGACCGTGTGACACAAACTCACCAGTAAAACCTCCTCCCACCTTTGCTTGACTACCCCACTCTGATCACCAAAAAGGCACTTGCCCGTGGGCGCGCACTCTCGGCTCCCCACCTGCTTGGTTCAGTCCTCTCCCTGGGTGCCCCTTCCAGGTGGTCATTCTCCCTTCTCCAGGCCGTGTGAGCGGGACAGATCCTTTCATTGCACATGCCTCTCGGCAATCTCTGTGGCTGTGTTGGCGTCACCCTTAAAGACCCCACAAGGGAGACTCATTCCCCTTTTATACTACGCTGAGCCATCCAGTGGTTTTGGGAAGGAAGTTAAGTC
>CM052811.1:93925853-93950324 GCA_028533885.1 Nasua narica | reverse complement strand
TTAAGGAATTTGACGTGCAGACCAAGCCTGTGACTTAGTCAAGACCAGACCCCAGGTCTGCGACGGGGGACAATAAGGGAGGGGCTCCATGAGCAAGATAGCCCTGGATCCCTCTGTGTCCCTTGTTGGGATATGAGAACTAGAAGGGGCACAGACCATGACTCAGAGCAGGTGTTGCCAGATGTGCCACTGAAAAAAGGTTCCCTCTTTAGATTTCCCACAACTTAAGCCTGGTCAGTGCCGCCTTCGGTGAACAAAACAGACAGGGCTTTTCCTTTGTGCCGGATCACGGGTCTTATTTGGGTTGAGATTTTTTTCATCCAAACTCAAAAGTCTTGGCAACCAAACCCTGCCTCTCAGGGTTTGAGAGGCAACCAAACTCAGCTCTCTGGCCTTATAAAATGAAAGGAATTACACAACTGGCCTCACTGCTGAGACTTAGGGACGGACATACGCACAGACACACACATACACACACACACAGCACCACAGCTCTGGGTTTTCACTTTTATATCTCTCAAGAAGCTAAACAATGGAAGCAGTAAATATCGATGCCCCTGAGCCAACATCATAGACTTTTAAAGGAAATTTTGCCCGGCCAATAGCCCACGTGGTAGCCAGCCTCCATGACACCCCCCAGGAATCCCCCTTTGATGTTCACGCTCCTGGGTAGTTGCCTTCCAGGCTGTAGCAGGGTTGGTCTGTGTGACCCAGAGAACAGGCAGAAGTGATGTCTGTCACTTCGAGGATTAGGTTATGAAAGGCACTGTGGCTTCTGCTTTGGACCCCCTCCCCCTCCAACTCTCTCTCTCCTGACTCGGGCAGAAGTCAACCGCCATGTCTTGGGGACACTCAGCAGCCCTGTGGAGAGACCCATGCGGAGAACTAAAAACTCCAGCCAAGAGTCACATGAGTGAATCTTCTGGAAAGCAGATTATCTGGCTCAAGGCGAGGCTTTAGCTTAATTGCAGCCTCGTGAAAGACCGTGAACCAGAACCCTCCAGCTGAGGTGCCCCCAGACCTCTGTCCCCAGAAACTGTGATATAATAAATGTTTGCTATTTTAAGCCACTGAGTTTTGGGGTAATTTGTTATTACTCCCAATAGATAACTAAGCTCCCTACCCCCTCAATATTCTGTCTGTTATAACAATAACTCTAGTTTTACTAAACTATATTTTAGAGGTTAAAAAATGTTGGTCACAGACTTTCTTTCTTTCTTTCTTTTAAGATTTTATTTATTTATTTATTTGTCACAGAAAGAGAGAGAGGGAACCCAAGCAGGGGGAGCAACAGGCAGAGGGAGAAACTGGCTCCCCAGTGAGCAAGGAGCCCGACGCGGGGCTCGATCCCAAGCCCCTGGGACCATGACCTGAGCCGAAGGCAGACGCTTAACTCACTGAGCCCATAGGCATTCTGGTCACAGACTTTCACATAATTTTTAAAGCCCCTTATTTAATACATACAATTGATGGATCCAAATTTTTAAAAAATTTTCTCAGTTGACTGAACTCTGATAGTAAAAGATTTTTCAAAGGACTACAAATTTCTGCCATAACGTCCAATATTCAAGCAAATTGCGTATTTCAGAGAAGGACTGGAAAGCTCTTTATTTTACGAGGCTTTGGGGGAGCTGCCTTCCCAGCAGGCCCTCCCCGAGCACCTGCTGAAATCCTCCATGTGGCTCTCAGCCCGCTCCAGATCTAGGACAACACACGGGCTCTCAGGCACGCCTGGCTGGCTTTGTCATCCTCGGTCTTTCTCTAGAACACTGTAAATCAAAGGCTCCAGCTGAAGCTTATATATCAAACCTGGAGATGAAAAGAGGATGAGACCAAAAGAGACATAAATAAAACCCTTACCCTGTGAGACAGTATGGCAGCTGGCTAAGCGATCACTGAATGTCAGCCTCAAGTAACATTTTCCCTTCTTGATTTTATGAACTTAGCCTGGTCTTTCACAGCTCTTCTTTTTTAAGCCTACCCATGACAAACAACTCTAAGCTTGCCTAGTAAAAATATCACTCACCGTGGGAGAATGTCTTCTAATCTGCACATTTCAGAGGCTGATGTCTGGGATTTTCTAATGCAAGAGGGTAAGTTTCAAGATTGGAGAGACGGTACCTAGCTCATACTTTATTCCCAGGAGCTAGCTCTATGCCCAGCACACAGTAGGTGCTCACTGAATATTTGAATTTACTCTCCATCTCTGAAGGCCTATCAACCAACCAATCAACCAATCCATCCATCAATCAAAGGGTATCTGTTGAGTGGCTATGGGTATAGCACAGAGCCAAGAGCTATGAGGACCATGAAACTTAACACAGCAGAAACACACCTGAAGCACTTAAAAAAGATTATCAAGCCCTCCCAGTGAATCCACTGGAATCCAGTGTTCTTTATATAGAAACACAAAGGTGTGACTTTCTCAGCAAGTTACATGATGTTTTAAATATTCTACGTAGTTGTTCCTATGGTACCTGAAAGCGATAAGCCTTCATTGGGTACTTCATCTGCTGAGGGCAAAGCAGTTACACAGGTGAGCACTACAGTTCATAAACCAAGTCTGGGATTGGAAATAATGTACAAGGGTAAGAGGAGAGGTGATTTTGCTTCCTTCTAATAGTCTGTATTTTCAGCATCTCCTCCACTCAGCATGTATTAGTTTAAATAAAGTCAGAGGAAATAAATGTAGTCTTAAAGGAGTGGAATGAGGTGGAAGGGGGACAAAGATCGGGCACGTCGACGATGAGTCAGGGAAAGGGGAACTCTGAGAAAGAGCACAAGCTTTGGAGTCTGCGGATCTGGCTTTGGATCTCAGCATTGCTACAGTATCAGCTGTGTCTCCCGGCAGATAAGTTTGCCTTGCTGAGCCGACACTTCCTACTCTGTAAAATAGGGATAAGAGTGTCTTCTTTAGGAAAACGAAGATTAAATGAGACAGTATACATTGAAAGCTCTCAGCACAGTGGTAAGGGTGGATGGAGTCATGGAGGTGTATTATCTCTACATCATCACGAGTGACAGGGAGTGATATCTGATGCAATTCTTGGGGTCCCCTGTGTCTCTCCTGATACACAGCTAAAGAGCTCTCCCCTCCCCCATTCTTCTACCACCGTCCTGTTTTACCCTTTCTTCTCTTCTCTTCTCTTTTCTCCACTGCTTTTGTCTCTGCCCCAAACAGCCGCTGGTGTGCTTGGGTCTGCAGCTGGGATCTAGCTTAGTGAGGCGCGGTCAGGTCATGTGACCCAGAATCCTGCCATCCTAGCATCTCAGTAGGTGATTTCAAGCCTCTTACCCCGTCTTGGCAACTTCGTGTTATCTAACCTATAAAATGGTGACAGAACTCCTGCCTTCGCTTATGACAGAAAAATATTAGGAGAAAAAAATATAAGTAAATAGCCTCCAGCAAGAACACGGTAACTGATTCCAGTCCTGCCCTTCTGCTGTGAACAACTAGAAAGCTGGACAAAACAACAGTTTTCAGATAGCGAACGGGAAGTTTAGGAGAGCGAGGGCCAACCAGTAAGATGGGCTATGACTGCCCCCACTTTCTGCCTGGAGGCACCCTCTGGACCACAGGGCAAGGGGGGAGAAGCCAAGCAGGGCCCAGAGATTGGAATTTGAGGTGCTTAAAACTTATGAAGCCAAGTCCTGCAGAGGAGGGAGGAGTTGCATAGAAAGAAAACTCCAGAAGTCAGCATAGAGTTTATTCTTTTGAATCCTTCACTGAGTACTAACCTGTGCACATTTAAGGCAAAAGTCCATAAAGCCAGACAAAGCCAGGGGAGCTGGGAGCTGCACACCTCTCAGAAGTCACACACGGCTGGGAGACACGCGTGTCCTGACAGCGGGAGTGGGGAGGCCTTGTTGAACGGCTGGGGTATTCAGGAGACCCAGGAAGGTCACACCTTGGTAGGAATCTCAACTAGCTGCCCTAAAATCTCCCTAAGAAGCTTAGAAACAGGCCTTGAAAGGATCGAGTCCACCAGCAAGTAACCCTTCTACCAGCGAAACCATTATTTTTACATGAAAACAAATTCCTGGGACGCCTGGGTGGCTCAGTTGGTTGAGCAGCTGCCTTTGGCTCAGGTCATGATCCCAGCGTCCTGGGATCGAGTCCCACATCGGGCTCCTTGCTCAGCAGGGAGCCTGCTTCTCCCTCTGCCTCTGCCTGCCTCTCTGCCTGCTTGTGCTCTGTCAAATAAATAAATAAAATCTTTAAAAAACAAAAACAAAAACAAATTCCCAAGTACAGGAAGAAAAGCAGCCCATAGATCCCATAAAGAGGGAGGGTGCTAAGAAGGGATTTTCAGTGGTTGCAGGGAACTTTACAAAGCGTCCCTCCAGAGCGGGCATTGGCAAACTTTCTGTAAAGGGCCAGAAAGCTGTACAAAATCAGGCCTTGGGTCAGATTTGGTCCATAGGCCTTAGTCTGCCAACCTCCGCTAACCTCCATCTTAAGGAGATATTGCTGGTCTTTCCACGTCACAGTCTGCGGCATTCTGCACTTTTACCAGATCCTTCCGTGACTGATACACACATTTCCTTTCAAAAGGCACTGCCCTAAGGCAGTAGCTCTTAAGGCTTGGCTGCATATTAGAACCACCTAAGGAGCTTTTAAAAAATTCTGATCCCCAGGCTGCCCTCCTTATCCCTTAAACCAGAGCTTCTAGAGGTGGATCCCAGGCATCAGTAGCATTAAAGCTCCCTCCAGGGGATACCAGTGTGGAGCTAAGGCTGAGAACCAAGGCTGAAGAGGTTCACTTGGTACAGTCGCACCACCGTCAAGTCCATCTGCCAGCAGAGAAAGCAGCCTGACGCCCCACCAGGCCCACTCGCTCTCAGAGACGAATGGATTCCAGAATCACAGAAAACCCCAAGGAGCGTGAGTGGTGAAAAAGAATGTTAGAGCTGATTCTTTTTTTTTTTTTTTTTTTTGAAGTATAGTTGATATACAATGTTACATGAGTTTCAGGTGCACAACATAGTGATTCCAGAACTTTCCACCCTATCCTATGCTCACCACAAGTGTAGCTCCCATTTGTCACCATATGACTCATTAGAGCTAGTTCTTTTTTTTTTTTAAAGATTTTATTTATTTATTTGTCAGAGAGAGAGAGAGAGAGAGCATAAGCAGGGGGAGAGGTAGAGGGAGAAGCAGGCTTCCTGCTGAGCAGGGAGCCCAACGTGGGGCTCAATCCCAGGGCCCTGAGAGCATGATCTAGAAAGAAGGCAGACACTTAACTGACTGAGCCACCCACGCGTCCCTAGAGCTAGTTCCTGCTGTCTGTTTCCAGTCCTCTGGTGGTGTGTGACATTAAAAAAAGGAATCTGGGAAATGCAGACTGTATTTAAAAAGATGTTATCAATTTCAGCCTCAAAAGTTAAACATTTAGTTAAAAGCAGACAACTCATTAATCTTTTTTTGACTTTGGAATTATGTTAAGGAATTCATTCCATAGGACTGAGCTCAGAAGGATTTTAAATTCAGGAACATTTAGCACGAAGTACACAGATATTCCTAAATAAACACTGAGTGCTCAGGACTTTTCGTCAAGATTCTTGGGTCCCATACAATTTCACAGATGAGATTTACTTTTTCAGTGTTTATAAATATTTAACACCTTTAAAGATGCTTTCTGGATCAATAGTCAGGATGCCATGAAAGAGAGGCAGTAATAGGTGTTTTGAGAAAAGCTGGCCCATTTCTTGATATAAAGTCCAAAATAACCACTTAACTCAGTTCTTCTTGTTTCTCTTTGCCTTTATCATTTGAGGAAATAGTGCTATAAATATGATTCTTTCCCCCACTGCTCGTTTATAATATTTGCATTTTCTCCCACCCCTAGAAATGTACAGAAGGCTCTTTATCACATGATTAAGTTTACAAGCAAAAGAAAAATGTATTAATTTACTTCATTAATACTAAAATTCTTCCAGACTCTACTCTTGTGTCGCCTCTGAGAGAGGCCTTTCCTGGCCGTGGTGTTTAAATCATACCCCCATCTCTGACACTGCATTCCCTTTTCCCATAGCACCAGCTGATACATTGTTTCATTTTTTGTTTTGTTTCTGTACCCCTTGAGCCACTGAAGGGCTACCCCTTCAGTGTACTGTACCCACTGCAGTCACTGGAATAAGTGCTTGAAGGCAAGGTCTTCACCTATTTCATTTACTGGATCTCCCCAGTGAGAAGCACAGGTTGCGGCACGTAGTAGATACCCAGTCATCATTTCTTGGATGGATGAACAAACAACATCCACTACATTCTAAAGAATCCAGTCATCGGGAGTGCAGGTAAACCGCCAATGAAGTATGGAGAAAACTGAAAAGAACCCAGTATGTTGTGTGATACCCCGCGAGAGTGATGCACAGGGCAACCTTGCCTGTCACCAACGTTACGGATTTACTCTGAAAGGCAGGGAGACAGGCAATGTCACTGAGCTGGAAGCTTATAATCTACTAAAAATATCACCCACAAACTTTACAAAAATCTCCCCGCCAAAGGAAATGTAATCCACAGAAAAGAATAGCCCTGCTGTCTTACAAGAGGCCACCCATTCACTTGTTCAATGATACCAGAATTTTTAGAAATGGAAGGAAGGGCTCTTAAAGGTGCAGGCAGCGTTATCTCTAAGCAGTAGTTATTGAT
Source organism: Nasua narica (assembly GCA_028533885.1). NCBI lineage: Eukaryota > Metazoa > Chordata > Mammalia > Carnivora > Procyonidae > Nasua > Nasua narica. The sequence goes on along the minus strand of CM052811.1, from coordinate 93,943,672 downwards.
CACCCTACTACCATTTTCCAGTTGCCTGTTAAGCCCCAGGGCAGTGGAAGGAGTGCTTTATGCCCTGTGTCCATCAAAGTGTCCCAGGCACTCCAGACTCACAGTAGCCCACGATGAAATCCTCACCAGTCTATGGCCAATCGAGAAAACTAGCAACCACAGTAGGTTGGGCTTTACTTTGGGATTAGGTCCTCCTTCCATTTTGCATATTAAAATAGCCTTTCTTGGGGCCTGGGTGGCTCAGTGGGTTAAAGCCTCTGCCTTCGGCTTGAGTCATGATCTCAGGGTCCTGGGATCAAGCCCTGCATCGGGCTTTCTGCTCAGCAGGGAGCCTGCTTCCGTGTGTGTGTGTGTGTGTGTGTGTGTGTGTGTGTGTGTGTGTGTCTCTCTCTCTCTCTCTCTCTCTCTGTCTGTCTGCCTCTCTGCCTACTTGTGATCTCTCTTTGTCAAATAAGTAAATAAAATCTTTTTAAAAAATAGCCTTTCTTTTACGGAATATGGGTAGATCTGTGGAGTCCGTGGTATAGGCTGTTTTTAAGGTATTTCCGTGGCAAAAGAGAAAGTGGGGCCCATCTAGGTTGGTCCTCAAGAAAGAAGCAGGAGAGGAGGGAGAAGGGGAGGGAGTAGGAGAGGGAGAAGGAGGAAGAGAAAGGGAACTGAAAATGTATCCAAACATCAACAAATGTCCCTAGGGTGAGGAGGGTAAAGTTACCCCTGTCTGAGAAACACTAGTGCAGAGTAAATATTTGAGTTATCTACACAAACAAGGTAGGAGGGATGCAGTCGTCAGGAGACTGTGGTAGTTAGAAGAAAGCCTGTCTGAGGCGTAGCCGGAGATGCCGAGGGCCAACGGCAGGGAGTCACTCTTGGTGGAAGAATGGCAGTCCACCCAGGGGCAAGCTGAGGTGTGGAACCGGGGAACCCCTCACTCAGGACAAATAGCTTTTCCTACGTGGCCGCTGCTAATCAGACACCTGACCACGTGGCGTGCCTATAAAGGGAAAGAGGGATTTAACTGCAAATTCCGAGCGAATCAATCTAAATCTAAGGATCTGCTTAAGGAGAGCGGTATCTGTTCAGGTCCTGAAGGTGAACTCTGATCTGCGTTCAGTACATTGGGTTAGTATTCATTAAATTCATTGAAATGGGCGTTTATTCTTGTGCAAACACGAACACTCAGATCCCTTCTATTAAGCATGCATCTGGCTCTTTAATGATTTTTTTAAAAGCTGTCATTGTAATCCCTTAGGAACACGGTTTCAGAAAGAAAAATCCACCCCCAACATTTCTCACCTCCTTGTAGGAGAAATTATCCTGTTTTAGTTCCACCTTTGGAAGTACCTTCTCATGATACATGTGCCACAGCTCCCTATCAGCCGCTATGGCAACTTGTTAAAAAATGACACCCCCTCAATTCCCATGGTGCATTAATTTGGTGCTCTAAAACAACTACTTTACAATGAAATAATTCCTAGCAAATAATAAGATTAACCTCACTAAACTGGTTCCAGAACCCTTTCACTATCCGTAAATGTGTTTCTTGTATGTTTTTAAGAACTTTTGTGACTACTGAAGGCTTCGTTATAAATATGCTCTGTTAGGGGCAGCTGGGGGGCTCCGTCCGTTAAAATATTAAAATAGCATCACTGTTAGGCAGCAAACCTTTACAGAGGCAGCTCAAACCTGAGAAGTGAGAGCGGCCGCGCCAAGCTCCTTCCTGGGACCTTCACTCAGCAGCACCGCATCAAGCCACCATAACTCTGAACTCTGTCTGTGGGCCTCTGTGGTTTTTTTTTACTCTCAATTTATTCTGTGCATCTGTTAACAAGGTGTGTGCCAAGGTGTCAGAAAAGCCTAAAAGAGGTTATTTTTGGAGTCTGGGAATGCTCAAAAATTCTTTTCATATAAATTAACGGTAATTGCTTCTTCATTTTGTGCCATTTTACAAAAGCTTTCATAGGAACGCTCTACTTACGGACAGCACACAAAATCTGTATTTAAAATGCAGCAACATCAGGACGCCTGGGTGGCTCAGTTGTTGAGTGGCTGCCTTCGCCTCAGATCATGATCCCAGGGTCCTGGGATAGAGCCCTGCATTAGGCTCTCTGCTTGGCAGAGGCCTGCTTCTCCCTCTCCTACTCCCCTCCTTGTGTTCCCTCTTTCGCTGTGTCTCTGTCAAATAAATAAATAAAATCTTTTAAAAACATAATAAAATAAAATAATAAAATAAAATAAAATGCAGCAACATAGTTCTTAAGATAAGATTTGACTAATGAGAACAGGCATTCACCGAAGGCCCAGGGTAAGACATATGAGAAAATCCACTACAAGATTATTTGTGAGAGTAAAATAGCGGGAACAGCCTCCATAGCCATCAACAGACATCACGTGAAATAAATTATGGTCCAACCACACAATGGAATACTACGTAGCCACTAAAAAATGGGATGTGCATGTCCCAACGTGGCAGGATGCCCTGATGCAGCATTAAGCGAAAAGAGTAAGATACAAAGAGGTATGTATGGTAAAATCCAATTTGTGTTTCTAAAGAATGGGTATGTGCGCTATGTGTGCAATATGTGTGTATATGTATGTACATGTATGTATACCTATACAGATTTTTACGCTTATAATTGAATTGAAAATATCTAGAAAGATACACAAAGGTATTTACAATCACCTCTAGGGAGAAGCACTGAGGAGACACCGGACTCGTCCATTTCATTTTGTGCCTTCTGTACTATTTATTTTCCTGACTTTTTCTTTTAAAAGGATGACTATTGCCTTCATCGCAAGTATCATAACTATCATACGTATACCAAAGTGGGGACCTCCCTCCAAAGACGAGTAGCAGCAAGTATTCAACAGGAAGAAAGATATGGTTTGGATTTATTCTCTTTATTCCCTAATGGCTTCTAGGGAGCATGAGTCCTAAGGCCTGACAAAGAAAGGCTATATCCTCAAAAAGGAAGTCTAAGGGGGTGCCTCTTTTCCAGCAATGTTAAAATACTTCTAGGGCATTTGACTTGCCAAATTGGGAACATTCCACAGAAATAGGACTCTAACTTATGAAGCGGCTTTGAATAATGCAGTGTTTTCTATATGTATATATATAAATATAGGAATGGATATTATTTTCAGATATATTTTTGGAAGTTAGGAGTTTCTATTATATTTTAAGATTTTAATCTTTCTCTAAACCAATGATAGCACTGTGGCAGTTTTGAATCACAATGCGAGCACAATCAAATGTGCCCAAGAGCTGCCCTCGGCCCCTCGGAGGAGAGGGACAGGAGGCAAAGGCTGGCTGAGGAGGGGCACGGCTCTGTGCGCTCTAGCAGGAAGCGGGGGCACGGCCCTGGCACACAGCTGCCAGCCCATTGATTCCTCAGCCAGTGTGTCCATGAGCAAAATGAGAACTCAAGGCAGAAGATAACGGGTCACGGTTCCAAGACCACTCACTTAACTCTCAGACACCAAAAGCAAGTCTCGTGATAGAAAGAATCGATGTGTGGCAACCATCACTGTCACCACTCTGCACCCTCCCCCACCCCAGGTCCCTCAGTTCACACCCCCAGGCGCACCAAATCACAAACGTGGGGTGTAATAAGGCATGCTGGGGCCTTGCCTGAGCAGCAGATCACAGGCAGGCCAGATAGCCGGGAGAACCAACTCTCCCACCATTCCGCCATGACGTGGAGACACTGACTCTCCCTGCCCGCGGCCGGAAGCAGAGGCCAGGAACCTCAGCAGTCCCTGGGACAACGTCATGGGCTTCTGTGCCCCTTCCGTAGAGATTTTTTGTTTCGTTTCAGCCTAAATCTAATTCTTTCAGCACTTGGGAAGCTGCTTTTCAAAACTGCATGCCCGACTGGGAAGAGTGGAAAGGGACACTGGCACTGATGGCAGAGAATCAGCTTCAGGGGGATGGGACACAGGAATGGAAGATGAAGAGACACCCGGTGTTCTCATGTGCAACGGGGAGGAAGAAGATACAATCCGTGAGTGCATTCATTGGAGACCACTGAGCCTGATGCCCGAAGAGTTCAAACTGTGGAGCGGGGCTGTCACCTGTGACACCTTTGTGTCCCCAACTCCATTGGGTAGGTGTTATTACCCCCATAAAACAGATGAAAAAACTGGCGCTCAGGGAAGTTCTTTAACACACCTAAGGACACCGAGTAAAAAGTGTTAAAGCTCTTCAAAACCCAAAGGCTGCACTTGCTCCAAATTCAACAGAGAAACAGAGGTCACCAGGTCCGGCTATCAGTCCTACCACATTAGGCCCACCTCTGTCCACTCACAAATTCAGCAGAGAGTTTAAGTACTTACATTCTTGTTTTATTGTCTGTCCCAAATAATCTACCTTTTACCCTGTTTTAAGGAACTGAATGGCTGTTAACTAGACTTCTTGTAGTGATCATTCTGCAATATACACATATACTGAGTTATGATGTTGCACATCTGAAACTAATATAACGTTATATGTCAATCATATCTCAATTTTTAAAAAAATATTACATAGGGGCGCCTGGGTGTCTCAGTCGGTTAAGCATTTGCCTTCGGCTTGGGTCATGATCCCGGAGTCCTGGGATAATTTGATTGTATGACCACTGGAAGTCACCTCAGGAAGCAGTACTGGGTTACGAGGCTGTGGCTTGAAGGAACCACCTGGTTAGCTGGGGAACAATGTGTGGTGATCACTGACCAAGCTCCGGAGATCGGCTGCCTAGCTCCACCACGGCCTTGGTGAAATAACCAAGCCGCGCGTCAGTTTTCTCAACTGTCAACGTGGATAAAAATAGTCTCTCTCCCCTTGTAAGGAGAAGGCCAAGTAAACACTCAATAAATGTCAGGGATCATGATTACGATGTGGAGGAGACATCACGCTCCTTTTGTAATCATTTTCTGTGTGACCTTTGCAGTGAACACTTCCTGATGGTGCGAGATTTATCATCATCTCTATGCTAATTTTTCCCTTTAAGAACTTGCAGCCACATGTTTTAAAAACATATTCTTAGCTCTGCTGCCTATTTCAGAACTTTGATCTTCAAAGGTCCAAAGCAAATGTATCTCCTTCATATTTTTCTTATATTCTGTTTTCTGTAAATATCACATGAAGTCAAGTTGACAATGATTTGAACATTTCTAAGCTGAACCGACAAAAATGATCAAGTGGACTTTCCAATCTCCGCCACAGAGAACGCTTTCTGGCTAAAAATGTCTTGTGTGTGTATGATGCTTTGACCTTCTTCTAGCGCTTTCATAACTACTCCTTATTTTATTTATGTGCTTCTTTATTTATTTATACCCGTGCCTTTTCCCATCAAGGACTGAAGGTGGCTTTAAGGACACACAAAAGTTGACAAGTTGGCATGAAATAAAGGTAGAGCCAAAGAAGAAAAACAAGAAAGCAAGCAAACCGAAACCCCTGGGAAAAGGGAAGAAAGGAGTATTATTTCTATTTCATAGAGAAGGAAACCAGGGCACAGAGCTACGTAATGCTTTTTGAAGCAATGTGGGATAAAAGAAATAAGCTGACACTAAGCCAGCCCTACAAATATCCTGGGGCTCTGAGGCCTTGGGAAATTGACTCAAAACAAACACACCAATCCGAAAAAGACCACCGACCAGTTCAGCAAAGGCAGGGCAGAGAGATGGGCACTCCTCCTGGGAGCAGTCCTGGGAACTGATGGGACAGAGCTTGGAGGAAAGTGGCGTTGACAACAACGATGACAATCCATATCGTGGATCGGGTATGAGAAAGGGCCAGGCACCATTCAAGAGCAGCCTCGGCATCACCTCATTCACTACTCACCACAGTGCCTTATGACGTACCACTAGTATTCAAATCTTGCAAAGGAGGCCCAGAAAGTTTAAGTGACTTGCTCAAAGTCACAGAGTGAGTGGGTGGCAGATTTGAACCTAGGCCATCTGACTCCAGAACACATTCTTAACCTCTGTCTCCAGAGACCCGATGCAGACAGAGGCCATTGATGGGAAAGCTGGATGAACAGGGATGGTCTGGGGGTGAGGAAAGCATGTATGGTGGGTGGGTCCAAGAAATTATAAGGGAAAATGAGGACTCAGCTAGAAAACAAGGGAAGCCAGGATCTAAACCCTGTGATGGACATGCCTTTGATTTTGAACCTGGCAGCTTGCTGGGGGAATTCCTAAAAGTGACCTCCCAAGGAGTCAGGACACCGACTGGTTTCCAAAACCCACCTGAACCATGAGCCAGGACATCAGGGTAATACTGTTGATGTGGGTGCTAATAATGGTTAAGGATTATTTAGTATTATTAGCATCACTATCATCAACAATAACAACAGCGTTTACTTTTTTCCTGTGGTAAGATTAGTGCTGCCGTTCAATTCAATTAGTATTTGCTGAGCACATACTATGTGCCAGGCACTGTACTAGGTAGGCATAACGATTTTGAGCACAGGACTTCACAGACTTTATGTAATTTCCATAGCACATTAAATATTTTTTAAACATTAAAATATTTTTAAATTTTAGGGGTGCCTGGGTGGCTCAGTCAGTTGAGCATCCAACTCTTGATTTTGGCTCAGGTCCTGATCTCAGGGTCATAGGATCAAGCCCTGTGTCAGGCTCCACACTCAGCAAGGAGTCTGCTGGGGATTCTCTCTCCCTCTTGCTCTGCCCCTCCCCACCCTGCTCTATCTCAAATAAATAAATAAATCTTTTAAAAATTTTTCTAAATTTTAAAATAGAGCACTCCTGATTCTCCTGTCTCTGGGATATGAGTAGGCGCCAACCTCCCAGGCTACTCCTATTATAGCTGCAGTTGTGCTGGGTCCTCTCCTCCTTCTTATAGCTTCAGGAGCAACTACTTCCTTCAGTCTTCCTTTGTACTCACTTTGAGTTAAGGCTCCTTCCTCCATCAGATCCCTTCCACGTTGGCCTTTGAGAGTGTCAGTTAAACTATATGCCAAATATTTCCAATTTTCCCTCTCTAGACACTAATGGGAATGCTCTTCCGGGTTCCTTTATGGGAAGGGCCATGTCAATAATTCCAGCAATGAGCTGTGAGTAGATGGGGTTCTTGGGATTCATTACTTTTACTGCCAGTGCAAGGCCCTCCAGAGTTCTCTTCTCCCTCCACGTTGATGGCAACATTTGAGAGAAAGGCTACAGGCCCCTGGGTGACTGGTCATCCCGACCACCTGAGTGAACACGCGGCTTGAATGAGAAACAAACTATAGCTTCCAATCATTTAGATCTGGGGGCTATCTGTTACCGCAGCATAACCTCGCCTCTTCTGACTGATTCAGCCTTTTAACAAGGCTCAATATTTCTGGCCCATAGTAATCATCCTTTCTTTTCCAGAAGACAGAGATAAAGAGAGATGGTGATGGATGATGGAAAGAGACAGAGATATAGACACCGATGGATATAAACACAGACACAGTTCTTTCTTGTCATGTCTTGAAGTCTGAGATGAAAGAAAGAAGGTGGGATGTATGGATTACCAGCTACCTTGATCCAGTCTCTGTTTATAAATTATTTAAATACAAAAGTCAACAGAAGTTGCAGCAGGGCACTTGGCTGGCTGGGTTGGAGGAGCACGCAACTCTTGTTCTTGGGATCTGGAGTTCAAGGCCCACACTGGGTGTAGAGATTACTAAAAAAAATAAATAAATAAACTAAGAAAAAAAAAGTTGCAGCCTTTGAGGACCCTTAAAGAAATCTCACAATTTGAATCTGGAGATACCTATTAAAAATATTTCTTTGTAAGATGAAAGGCACAAATGATGTCTTACACTCTGTATGAACGTACAAGGCAGTCTAGGAAGCGTCTTTGCTCCAATCCAGGGTTTCTCAGCCTCACGACTATTGACATTTAGGACCAGAAAATTCTTTGTTGTGAGAGATGGCTGTCCTATGCAAAATGTCTGCTATTACCAGGCTTCTAGTCACCAGATGCCAGTAGCACCAGCCCCCACCCTAGTTGTGATGACCAAAGGCGCCTCTAGGCATTGCCAAACACCCCTTGGGGAGCAAATCACTTTCAGCTGAGAATCACTGTACTAGCTATAGTCACAAATAGACCTAAACCTTCTCCCACAGAATTAGATAATTTTCTTTCATAAAAGATCAGTTAGTGTCACATTCATACACTGACACAAGTGTTGTCCCAGGGCCACACAACTGGATCCAAGAAAAATCAGTCTGGGTTCCAATGGTTAGGCTCATGATATCTCACCACCATTCTTTTCCAGAATTACTTCCAGGGCATGAACCTGGAGGCTGTGAGCATCCTTTTAAAAGGCTTAGACTCAGTTAACACAAATTTAAAGGAACATAGTATGTACCCCATAGTAAGACGGCCACTCATTAACTCCTCTGCCTGTATGCATGTGCCATTCCTGCATCAAGAGTGGCGTCGATTCCTTTGCCCCCTTGAATTTGAGCTGGTCCGTGACTGCTTTGACCTACAGAATACGACAGAAGTGAGGCAAGCCTTTAAGAAGACTAATAGTTTCTGCTTTTCTTCTCTTGGAAGGCTCACTCTTGGAATTCCTCTTCTAGGAACTCAGCTGCCATGCTGTTGGAAGCCCAAGTCATGTGGGCACGAAGAGATCCACGTAGGAGTTCCAGTGGATAGCTCCGCTGAGCTTCTGGCTGATGGCTAGCATCAACTGTCAGCAATGTGAGTAAGATCTTGAACTTCATTTCAGACAATTCAAGCTCCCAGGGAACTTCAGCCCCAGCCAACATCACATGGAGCATAAGCACCACCCCGCTGCTGAATCAAGTCAACCCACAAAACTGTGAGAGATAATAAAATGGTTGTTGTTTCAAATCACTACATTCTGGAGGAGTCAGGCTGCAAAAGATAACCCAAACACAACATCAGATACAACCACTGCTGGTGACGGGGACCAGAGGGGTCAGATGTACATATGGGACGTGCATGGAGTCCAAGCAGGAGGGCAGGAGATAGTGAGCAGAGAGGTCTGGAACAATGGCCAAGTCTAGGATTGCATGGCCAGAGGGTGTAATTCCAGACAGGTCAGGAAAATCAAGTCATTGTATGTTCACAAGGAGCAAAGCCATTAAGATGTGACTTCTCGGAGCGCCTGGGTGGCTCAGTGGGTTGGGCCTCTGCCTTAGGCTCGGGTCATGATCTCAGGGTCCTGGGGTCGAGCCCAGCCTCGGGCTCTCTGCTCAGCAGGGAGCCTGCTTCCCCTTCTCTCTCTGCCTGCCTCTCTGCCTGCTTGCAATCTCTCTTTCTCTGTCAGATAAATAAACAAAACCTTTAAAAAAAAACCAGATGTGACTTCTTAAATAAGTGTAGTTGTGCCTTCAGTCAAATACTATTTTCTGGAATATGCAATCTTACATGATCATCATCATGGCAGATCCTAATACTAGCACACCCAGTGTGTGTGAACACGGTGCTGGGTACTTTACACACATTTCAAAGTCCTCGAAAGGGCTTTGAAAAATAAGCACACGTATCTTTCCCTCTACCTTTTCTCCTTCCCTCTCTCCTTTCCTACTTCCTTCTTTCATCAGAAAAGGTAGTTTAAAATTTTTGTAAATCACATCACACATAGTTCAATGCAAGAAAGCTTCCTATTATTACTTTGAGCAAAAAACAGAGCTGTTTTTTTCCTTTCCAGTTCTTTATAGAATTCTAGTATCATTAATGTACAATGTTGTATTAGTTTCAGGTGTATGATATACTGTCCAGCAATTCTATCCATTGCTCAGTGCTCATCATGATACCCGTACTCTTAATCCCCTTAATCCCTTTAATCCCCCTCACCTACTTCACCCCTCCTCCACCATCCCTTCCCTTCAGGTAACTACCAGTTTGGTCTCTGTAATTAAGAGTCTGTTCAATTCTCTTTTTTCTTTGTTCATTTGTTTTTTGTTTTGTTTTTTTCTTATATTCCACACATGAGTGAAATCATGTGGGATTTGTCTTTCTCTGGCTGACTTATTTTGCTCAGCAGAATTCTCTCTAGCTCCATCCCGTGTCGTTGCAAATGGCAGGATTTCATTCTTTTTTATGTCTGTTTCTTAATATTCTGTTTATAATATGCTGAAAGATAGTCAATATCCTTCTTAGTTTCCTAGCTAGTTGCGAACAACTTCAACTTCTGACACCTGTTGAAGGTTGAGTTAATATTTGGAAAGTCGTATGTGGGTTTACAGTCTGCTAGTGGCCGAGTCCTTTGACTCACCTCCCGTGTCCTGACACCCGGCACGTGTTTACTGAGTGTTGGGCACATGGGTGAAAGCCACAGCACCTCCTCAGTATCTGAGAGGAATAGATCACAAGTAGGAAGATTCTATCTAGATGGACATAAAGGCTGCAGGTAGTGGAAAGGGTTGTGGCAACACTCCAGCAGCAGGAAAGACATTTCCTTTCAACCATTCTGTAAGGTACCTGAATAGCCAACAGCAAGCACAGCATTCAATACAGAGCATGCACTTATGTAGCACCTACTGGATGAATAAAAAGCATTAAATAGACAGCAATATGAATGTGGAAATAATGTTAGACAACTGTGTTCATTGTATAAAATAAGTAAAGTAGGATTATCTGATATTATTGGTTCATACTGATCCCACAAAATTCACCTGAATGCATAAGAAAAAATTCACATTTATGGGGCACCTGGGTGGCTCAGGCAGTTAAGAGTCCAACTCTTGGGGCACCTGGGTGGCTCAGTGGGTTAAGCCTCTGCCTTCAGCTCAGGTCATGATCTCAGGTTCCTGGGATGGAGCCCCGCATCAGGTTCTCCGCTCAGCAGGGAGCTGCTTCCTCCTCTCTCTCTGTCTTCCTCTCTGCCTACTTGTGATCTCTCTCTCTGTGTCAGATAAATAAATAAAATCTTTAAAAAAACAAAACAAAACAAATAAAGAGTCCAACTCTTGATTTCGGCTCAGGTCACGATCTCAGGGTCATGGGATCGAGCCGAGTCGGGCTCCGCGCTCAGCACAGAGTCTGTTTCTTTCTCTCCCTCTGCTCCTCCTCCCCCTCCCTTGCTCTTGCTCTCTTAAATAAATAATAAAATCTTTTTTTTTAATTCTCCTTAACAGCACTATGTAGATAATTCCAAATTTGTTTTTCCCAATTTCTGAGTCTTGCCGATTTTTATTTTTGCTCAGGTTGCTATTGTCTTCGGGTTGTAGGATGTTACCACATAATCCATATTCATGAGGTCCAAATTTGAGAGACAATGTATTTCAACCAACTCATTCTTTGAAGGAAGAAGCTACAATTAGCCATAGACTTGGCCACAAAGGCCAATGATCTTCTCATCTTCACAAAGTAACTCAAATTCAAATTTAGGGAATTAGCCGAGAATTTATAGGCAGAGACAAAGCAGTGGGAAACTGCAGGGCATTTCTCAGATGTACCATCAAAGGAAAAATTCCACTGGCACCACCTTAAGTCATAATTGAGCAATTGCCTGTCTCTTAGTATGACTATTTCTCTATACTTCATTAATAATATATTAATAGCATTAATAATAACTATGGCCAACAGGGCAATTAAAAAAATAAAACTTGACAGGTAATTCTGAAAGTACTCACAATAAGAAAGTTCTGGAGGTCTAGTAAGAAACAGTTATAAAAATGTTTCCTCCGATTTCTGATTAAATCTTGTACTATTGCTCCTCTCTGGTGGATTGGTAAGTGTAAAATAATGTGCTAATTTCTATTCCATAAGCAATAGTTTTCTAGCATTGCTCAGAATGTAACAGTTTCAACAGCTACTCTTTTGATAGAGGATTCTGACACGGGAAAATCAGATATCTGCTCTTTCTGAATAGATGGTTTTTTCCTTAAATGAGTTTGTTCACTTCCATTTGTTCTGTGCAGCTATGACACCTACACTGCCTGACTTTGCTCCTCTTATTTTAAATTTACGCATCTTATTTTCCCAACTAGACCTCCAACTCCTTGCATACAGAAATCACATGTTTGATGTCACCCTCAACCTAGAGCATGGTGCTGGATGCAAAGAGGGCAATAAAAAAAAAAAAAAACCCCAACGTTTCCTTTGACTGGTTAGGTGGACCTCTAACAAACATGCCATATAGGGGTGCCTGGCTGGCTCAGTCCAGAGAGTATGCAATTCTTGATCGCAGGATCATGAGTTCGAGTCCCATGTTGGGTCCAGAGATCACGTACAAATAAAATCTGAGGGGGGTTTGGGTGGCTTAGTTGGTTAAGCGTCTGCCTTCAGCTCAGGTCAAGATTCCAGAGTCCTGGGATCAAGCCCCATGTCAGGCTCCCTGCTCAGGGAGCCTATTTCTCCCTTTCTCTCTGCCTGCTGCTCCCCCTGCTTGTGCTTTCCCCAACCCCCCTCTGTCAAATAAATAAATAAAATCTTTAAAAAATAATCTTAAAAAACAGACCAAAAACATACTATAGAATACATTCTTACAAATGTGGCTTTGCTTAAAGCCTCCTCAAGTTAATTAGGATCCTTCATCATAAGATGATTCCTGGGGACTGCATGGAAGCATCTTCAAATACAAATCAAAGCACTTTGCAAATGAGAAGGCACTTGTAGACATGTACACTTGCAATGAAGAGATTATGAGAATAGGATTATGTGCCTAAAACTATACCCAAAGTTAGGAGAAAACATATATACTAATAGCAAATGCTAGAAGGTATTCTATGGACACTTAGGGTCGGTATTTTTTTAAGATTTTATTTATTTATTTGACAGAGTGAGACACAGCAAGAGAGGGAACACAAGCAGGGAAAGTGGGAGAGGGAGAAGCAGGCTTCCCACCGAGCAGGGAGCCCGATGCGGGGCTCGATCTCAGACCCTGGGATTGTGATCTAAGCTGAAGGCAGACTTAATGACTGAGCCACCCAGGCATCCTCACTTTGGGTCAGAATTAATCAGACTACCCTTCCTGTAAAGGCTCTGTGCCAGTATAAATCACTTTTTGCCCAGTACTGAGCAACATAAAGGATGAGAAGTTTTAGTCTCTTCCTGAAAGGTGTTCAACAAACAACTAGAAGCCTAGAAATACCTGCAGGGGCACTACTAGCTGTTAACAGCAGCAGTGGTAATGACCACTTGCCTTTACTAAGTGTTCTAAGCTCCAGTGCCTCACTCAATCATGACAACCTAGGAAGCAGGCAATATCATCATTTTCATTCTACAGATGAGGAAATTGAACAAGGCAAAGTGTAGCAACTTGCCCAAGGTCAGAATCAAGGTCAAACTCAAATTAGTCTGGCTCTAAAGACAAAAATAAAAATATAGATGAGATTTTTTTTTTTTTAAGTGAGGGTAACACTTAAAACCAGAGGGAAATGATACAATTAAATCAACAGCATTAAAGGGCACCTGGATGGCTCAGTCAGTTAAGCCTCACTCTTGGTTTTGGCTCAGGTCCCAATCTCTTGTGTCCTGGGATCAAGCCTAGCGTGGGCTTCCCTGCTTGGTGGGCAGTCTGTTTGAGAGTCTCTCCCTCCGCCCCTCCCACTACACTCTTTCTCGCTCTCAAATAAATAAATCTTTAAAATAAATAAATAAATAGGAGCGCCTGGGTGGCTCAGTTGGTTAAGCATCTGCCTGTGGCTCAGGTCCTATCTGGCTCCCTGATAAATGGGGAGCCTGCTTCTCCTTCTCCCCCAGACTGTGCTCTTGCACATGCTCTCTGTTAAATAAATAAAATATTTATTAAAATAAATAAACAAATAAATAAATAGCATTAAGGCAACTGGCTCCCATTGGGAAAATAGTAAAGCTATCACCCTGCCTCATACTTTACACCAAGATACATATTTCAAAGTAAAAAAAAAAAAAATTAAACTGTAAAATTGCCAGGAGATACCTGTTCATATAATCTTGGGAGTCAGAAAGAATTTCTAAATATTCCACCAAAACAGAAGCATTGATAGATAACATTAACTATGTAAGAATCTAAAATCTCTGTACAACAACAAAAAACACATTTACTAATAGTAGTCAAAACTGGGAGACAAACAAATGACCACTAATAGGGGGAAAGTTAAAAAGATGATAGTGTATTTGTACTCCAGAATCCCTTAAACTGGCTGAGATATTAACATCTAAAGGACGGTTGTGATAGAATGGAGAATTTTAAAAAGCAAGTTGCAGAACAATATGTTTTTGCTAGAGATTTCTGGCTTGCTAAAATCAAACACAAACAGACCAGATTTGAAAATTTCCTGAGCGGACACAACCAGTTCATCACACAAGCAAAGCTTAATTTAGTTTATTTTGCTAGATAAGAGAGGCTAACTTGACCTGGGTCACTTCTTGCTTATGCCTCTGAAAATCATAAGCCAAACATATTGTTCCTCCAAATTGACAGGTGGTAACCACTCACCAATCCCTTTACCTTTAAGAAAATTCTAACATTGTAACCAATTACTGCAACAACTAGTCCCCTACTACATCTGCTGCTTTGTAACAATATACCTCCTAGCCTCCTTCCCTGTTTTGGTTTGAGCACTCCCAGCTTGCAAACTGGCTTTTTAGTGTGTGCACAATAAAGTTTTACTAATTACTACTTCAGGGATTCGTTGGTTTTATTTCCGTTTTTTCTTTCCTGAACTTTTGACAGGTTAAAAGCTACACATAATCAAATGTACTAAAATATGTACACTTATATACATGGTTTACCACCACCTGACATACAGATATTTATAGTACACCCCCTCTAAAGATACATACAATGCTATTGGTTACCACTAGGAAGAAGAAAAGGAGGGTGAGAATAGAGAATGCTCTTTTTTCTTTTTTAAAAAGATTTTATTTATTTATTTGACAGAGAGAGAGAGATCACAGGTAGGCAGAGAGGCAGGTGGGCGGGGAAGCAGGCTTCCTGCTGAGCAGAGAGCCCAATGTGGGACTCGATCCCAGGACCCTGAGATCATGACCTGAGCCTTAACCCACTGAGCCACCCAGGCGCCCCAAGAATGTGCTCTTTTTGCTTCCTTTTGATCTACGTATTTTACTTTTTATTAAAGTACACATTACTTTGTTCATTTTATTTTATTTTACTTATTTATTTGAGAGAGAGAGAGCACGAGAAGGGAGAGGGTCAGAAGGAGACACAGACTCCCCGCTGAGCAGGGAGCCTGATGCAGGACTCGATCCCTGGACTCTGGGATTATGACCTGAGCGGAAGGCCGTCGCTTAACCAACTGAGCCACCTAGGTGCCCTATTTTGGTCATTTTAGAGAGAACAAATTTCAGAGTGTATAAAAATTAAAAAGAAAAATTGGGAAAAATTATTGCAAAAAATGCTAAAGATTTAGTATTCTTGATACTTATGAATCTTATGAAATAATAAGGTTACAATTTCAATAGAAAAAAGGCAATCCATACAAAAGAAAATGTCCAAGAAAACATATTTCTCTACACTGTAATCAGAGAAATGCAAGTGAAAACAAGAAATCTTTTTCCCCTATAACTAGCAGTTTCAAGAAATTATACTCTTAGTGTTGTGAAGTGATTTTCATCCCTTTTTTTGGAGGACAAACTAGTAGTATGTGTCAAAAAAGTTTGAATGTGATAGAGCAATTTTTCTTACAGAAATTTAGCTTGAAAAATAATTTAAGAAAATACAAGGGCTTAATCAGAAGGAAACTGAACACACCCCTTTACAACAGCAAAACCTTAGAAACAATGGAAAATGATCAAAGAGAGGGAACTGTTTATTTGTATAATGATTTTTAAGGTTGTTTCAAAGAAAGAATAAAATTATTTCACAGAAACACAGCAAGCAAAGGAAAACAAGGAAAAGGTGATCTCACAAGTACTTTAAAGAAAAAGGGCCTGGGGTCCCCGGCTGGCTCAGTGGGAGGAGCATGTGATGTTTGATCTCGGGGTCATGAGTTCGAGCCCCATGCTGGGTATAGGGATTACTAAAAAAAGAAATGAACTTAAAAAAATAAAGGAAGAAAAGAAAAAAGGCCAGGATCTTTTTGATGACCAACAGATATTTTTCGCTGTAAGTTTTACTGAGTTCATTAAGACTCGCACGTAGTGCTGCGGGCCAAAGCAGATAAATCCTGTGAACTTTTACCCACTTACCCCCAGAGTACTTCAAACTATGGAATCCAGGCAAGGATAAATCCGGATTTCTCCAGTCTTCTTTGTACTCATTTATGTGTGTCTCTACAATCTTATCACATGAGTGGGTTCACCCATCCACAACCACAGTCAACGTACAGACTGTTTCCATCACAAGGATCCCACATGTTGCCCTTCCGCCCGCCCCAATCCCAAAACTGACATCCACCAGTTTGCGTGACCATCTCTCCATGACGGATATCTGGCTGTCCAAGTTCTTCGCTTTCATAAATAAAGCTGCTACGAACATTCCTGTACAGGTTTTTGCTCAAACATAAGTTTTCATTTCTCTCAGATAAATGTCCAAGAGTGCAATTGCTGGGTCATATAGTAAATGCCAGTTTAGTTGTAAAAGAAATCGCCAAACTGTTTTCCAGAGCAGCTCTGCTATTTTACGTTCCCACCAGCAATGTGAGAGTGGTCCAGCGTCCCTGCCCCTTTACCAGAATTTGGTGGTGTCGATTTTTATCCTCGCCATTTCTGTAAGTGTCATTAGTGGTTTAATTTGTATTTTCCTTATGGCTAATGATGTGGAACATGTTTTCGCATGCTTATCTGGATATCCTCTTTGTACATTTTTTTTTAAAGATTTTTGATTTATTTGAGAGAGAGACTGAGAATGAGAGGGGAGAAGGTCAGAGGGAGAAGCCGACTTCCCGCAGAGCCGGGAGTCCAACATGGGACTCGATCCCGTGACTCCGAGATCATGACCTGAGCCGAAGGCAGTCGCCCAACCAACTGAGCCACCCAGGTGCCCTGGATATCCTCTTTGGAGACCTGTCTCCCCCATGTCTTTTGCCCATTTTCTCTCTGAATGGTTTACTTTTCTACAGTTGAATTTTGATATTTCTTTACATACCGAAGGCACTAGTCCTATGTCAGATAACAGATTTGCAAATATTTTCTCCTGGTATGTACCTTGTCTTTTCATTCACCTTATCTGGGCTTTCAGAGAGCAAAAGTTTTTAATTTGGATGAGGTCCAATTTATCAATCTTTTAGCTACTGTACATTTCACTGCAGTCATTTCCATTTGCTTTTTTTCAGAATTTGGATTTCTCTGTTGTGTTTTTCTAATCTTTCATCTGTTTCAGTTGAATTTGTAACTGTGGAAGTGCTTTTACGGTGATTGCTTTAAAAGCCTTAGCAGTTCATTCCAACGTCGGCTTTGTCTTAGTGTTGGTGTCTGTGTCTTGAGTCATTCAAGTTGTGATTTTCCTTTCTCAGTAGGACGAGTGATCTTGGTCCTATTTAAATCTTTTTTTTTTAGCATACAGTCATCCTGCTTAGGTTTAGCACACAGCTCATGGCCTACTTTTATGGGCTGTGGTTCTTTTTTTTTTTTTTTAAGATTTTATTTATTTATTTGACAGAGAGAGAGAGATCACAAGTAGGCAGAGAGGCAGGCAGGCAGAGAGGGGGAAGCAGGCTCCCCGCTGAGCAGAGAGCCCGATGTGGGGCTCGATCCCAGGCCCCTGAGATCATGACCTGAGCTGAAGGCAGAAGCTTTAACCCACTGAGCCACTCAGGCACCCCTGGGCTGTGGTTCTAATGACAGTGTAATTTTTACAGCCTTTGCTGTTTATTTTGGTCTCCTTGGTTTATCGGGTATGGCTGAGGCTCCCAAAGGCCCCAGCCGGTACTGCCCGAGGGACTAGCCCAGCCTTTGAGGTCTCTCAGTGGGGGGGGGGGGGGGGGGG